>JARQOD010000004.1:266818780-266923624 GCA_033576555.1 Oophaga sylvatica | reverse complement strand
TGTTAAATTTGTACCCTTGCTGTTTCTTTGCCGGGCATCTTTGTAACAGATAAACATTTTTTTTCTTTTTGTTTTTTGTGCTTGCTTTTTGCATTTTGCCCTGAAATTCGGGGGGGGGGTCTCCCGGGGGCCCCCTCCGGGGGCTTGTGCCCCTCTCATTTTAAAATTCGCCACTTTTTGTTTATTCATTTCCCTTTTTCCAGTTTTTTCAGTGGCTGCTGTTTATTTTTTGTTACCCCCAGGAATAATTTAGGTGGTAGAGGTCGTGTGATTTCAGGTTTTTTTGTAATTAGTAGAGTTGGTTTTTTTTTCGGGTTTTTTTGGGGGTTGCAGTAAGGGGGTTCCTTTCCCTTTCCTTTTTATTTGGAATTTTGGGGCCCCAAGTTTGCTCATACTATTTTCTTCTGTGTCGTTTTTTCCTCTTGTCAAACCCGATTACATGTTTGGGGGTTTCTTTGTTCTTTGGGGTTTGCCCCGGGGGAGTAGTTTTCCTCTTTTGTTTTAGGTGTATTTAGTTTCCGGGGTTTTTAAATTAGGACCAACGTAGGTACGCCCACGCTATGCCTCCTGACCCTGTTTTGGTTGAGGGCAATCTGGAGTATGTGGTTGAGAAAATATTGAATTCTCGTTTTTCTAGACGGAAACTCCAGTATTTGGTTAAGTGGAGAGGTTATGGTCAGGAGGACAATTCTTGGGTGTTTGCTTCGGACATCCATGCTAGGAGACTCATCCGTGCGTATCACAGAGCTCATCTTGACCGACCTGGTTGCTCAAATGAGGGTTCGGTGACCCCTCCTCAAGGGGGGGGTACTGTTGTGAATGTGCTAGAAATGAATTCTGAGCAGAAGCTCCCTCTGGTGGTTACAAAAAGTACTGAACTATCCAATGAAGATTGTGAAGATTGGCGATCACGTGTTACTGACTGGTCTTATATAAGGGAGGTTCCCTCCCATCAGGGTTGCCGGTGATCAATTGTTCTGGTCTCATCTTTGATTCCTGTTCACTTTGTAGCCTGCTGTTTCGTGCCTGCATCTTCTGCTAACAGATAATACATTTTCTTCTTTTTGTTTTTTGTGCTTGCTTTTTGCATTTTGTCCTGCACTTCTGTGGGGGTCTGCCGGGTCCCCTCCGGGGGCTTGTGCTCCTCTCAGTTTAGTTCAGCCACTGTTGTTTATTCATTTGCCTTTTCCAGTTTTTTCAGTGGCTGCTGTTTAGTTTTTGTTACACCAGAGAACTAATTTAGGTGGTAGAGGTCGTGTGATCTCAGGTGTTTTTGTAATTAGTAGAGTTGGTACTTTTCAGGGTTTTTTGGGGTTGCAGTAAGTGTCCTTCCTATCCTTTTCTATTTAGGAAGTTTGGACCCCAACGTTTGCTCATACTATTTTCTGTCTGTGTCAGTATTTCCTCTTGTCTAACCGCCATTACATGTTTGGGGGCTTTCTATGTTCTTTGGGGATCTGCTCCGGGGCAGATAGTTTTCCTCTTTCTGTCTTTAGGTGTAGTTAGCTTCTCAGGCTGTGAAGAGGCGTCTAGGACCAACGTAGGTACGCTCCACGGCTGCCTTTAGTTGTGGTGGTTAGTCAGGGTACTGCAATCCCATAGATTCCAACCTCTCTGGTGTATTTCCTTTTTTGCTTGCTCTCCTCAGCTACCAAATCATAACAAGACCCCTAAGGAGCTTATCTAGATCTTTGGTGAGCACTTTGAACCCCCAAGTGCTTCACACAAGTTTATAATACCCGAGCATGAAAATAAAAAATCCTATTTTTTTCCCACAAAAATTATCTTTTAGTCACTAATTTTTTATTTTCCCAAGGGTACCAGGAGAAATTGGACCACAAAAGTTGATGTCCAATTTGTCCTGAGTACGCTGATACCCCATATGTGGGGGGTAACCACTGTTTGGGCGCACAGCAGAGCTCGGAATGGAAGGAGCACCATTTGACTTTTTCCAAAGAAAATTGGCTGGAATTGAGATTGGACGCCATGTTGCATTTGGAGAGCCCCTGATGTGCCTAAACAGTGGAAACCCCCCACAAGTGACCCCATTTGGGAAACTAGACCCCCTAAGGAACTTATCTAGATCTTTGGTAAGCAATTTGAACCCCAAAGTGCTTCACACAAGTTTATAACGTAGAGTCGTAAAATTAAAAAATCATATTTTTTCCACAAAAATGATCTTTTCACCCCAATTTTTATTTTCCCAAGGGTAACAAGACTCCAAAAGTTATTGTGCAATTTGTCCTGAGTACGCCGATACCCCATATGTGGGGGTAAACCACTGTTTAGGTGCATGGCAGAGTTTGGAAGGGAAGGAGCGCCATTCGACTTTTTCAACACAGAATTGGCTGGATGCCATGTCGTGTTTGGAGAGCTCCTGATCTGCCTAAACAGTGGAAACCCCCAATAAATGACACCATTTTGGAAACTAGACCCCTCAAGGAACTTATCTAGATGTGTGGTGAGCACTTTGAACCCCGAAGTGCTTCACAGAAGTTTATAACGCACAGCCGTAAAAATAAAAAATCTTTTTTTTTTTTTTTGGAAAAATGATTTTTTCGCCCCAATATTTTATTTTTACAAGGGTAACAGGAGAAATTGGACCCCAAAAGTTGTTGTCCAATTTGTCCTGGGTACACTGATACCCAATATGTGGGAGAAAACTACTGTATGGGCACACGTCGGGGCTCGGTAGGGAAGTAGTGACGTTTTGGATTGCAGACTTTGATGGAATGGTCTGAGGGTGTCATGTCTCATTTGGAGAGCCCCTGATGCACCTAAACAGTGGAAACCCCCCAGAAGTGACCCCATTTTGGAAAATAGACCCCACAAGGAACTTATCTAGATGTGTGGTGAGCACTTTGAACCCCGAAGTGCTTCACAGAAGTTTATAACGTACAGCCGTAAAAATAAAAAATCTTTTTTTTTTTACAAAAATGATTTTTTCGTCCCCAATATTTTATTTTCACAAGGGTAACAGGAGAAATTGGACCCCAAAAGTTGTTGTCCAATTTGTCATGAGTACGCTGATACCCAATATGTGGGAGAAAACTACTGTATGGGTACACGTTGGGGCTCGGAAGGGAAGTAGTGACGTTTTGGATTGCAGACTTTGATGGAATGGTCTGGGGGCATCATGTCGCATTTGGAGAGCCCCTGATGCGCCTAAACAGTGGAAACCCCCCACAAGTGACCCCATTTTGGAAAATAGACCCCACAAGGAACTTATCTAGATGTGTGGTGAGCACTATGAAGCCCCAAGTGCTTCACAGAAGTTTATAACGTACAGTCGTAAAAACAAAAAAATCATTTTTTTTTTAAAAAAATGATATTTTTACCCCCAGTTTTTTATTTTCCCAAGGGTAACAGAAGAAATAGGACAAATTGCACAATAACTCTTGGGGTCCAGAGTACACTGATACCCCATATGTGGGGGTAAACTACTGTTTGGGCGCATGGCAGAGCTCAGAAGTGAAGGAGCACCGTTTGACTTTTTCAATGCAGAATTGGCTGGAATTGAGATCAGACGCCATGTCACATTTGGAGAGCCCCTGATGTGCCTAAACAGCGGAAACCCCCCAATTCTAACTCCAACCCTAACCCCAACACACCCCTAACTCTAGTCCCAATCCTAACCACAAACCTAACCCTAACACACCCATAACCCTAATCCCAACCCTAACCCTAATCCTAACTTTAGCGCCAACCCTAACACTAACTTTAGCCGCAACCCTAACCCTAATGGGAAAATGGAAATAAATACTTTTTTTTAATTTTATTATTTTTCCCTAACTAAGGGGATGATAAAGGGGGGTTTGATTTACTATTTATAGCGGGTTTTTATGATTGGCAGCTGTCACGCTAAAAGACGCTTTTTATTGCAAAAAATAGTTTTTGCATCACCACATTTTGAGAGCTATAATTTTTGTATATTTTGGTGAGGTCTTATTTTTTGCGGGACGAGGTGACGTTTTTATTGGTACCATTGTTGAGCATGTGACGTTTTTTGATCGCTTTTTATTTCGATTATTGGGAGGTTAGAATGAACAAAAATCAGCAATTCATGAATTTCTTTTGGGGGAGGCGTTTATACCGTTCTGCGTGTGGTAAAATTGATAAAGCGGTTTTATTCTTCGGGTCAGTACGATTATGGCGATACCTCATTTATATCATTTTTTTATGTTTTGGCGCTTTTATAGAATAAAAACCATTTTATATAAAAAATTATTATTTTTGCATCGCTTTATTCTGCGAGCTATAACTTTTTTATTTTTTCATTGATGATGCTGTATGGCAGCTCGTTTTTTGCGGGACAAGATGAAGTTTTCAGCGGTACCATGTTTATTTATATCCGTCTTTTTGATCGCGTGTTATTCCACTTTTTGTTCGGCGGTATGATGATAAAGCATTGATTTTTTGCTTTTTTTTTTAAGAGGTTCACTAAAGGGGTTAACTAGTGGGACAGTTTTATAGGGGGGTTGTTACGGACGCGGCAATACCAAATATGTGTACTTTTATTGTTTTGGGTTTTTTATTTACAGGAAAAAATGAATTTATTGGGGAATATTTTGTTTTTTTTTATGATTTTTTGAAACAATTTTTATTTTTATTTTTTTAACTTTTTTACTTTGTCCCAGGGTATCACTGTATAGGGTCAGATCGCTGGTGTGACAGTGTGCACAGCACTCTGTCACACCAGCGATCGCTCTGGCATCGCTGCAGGCTTCTCAGTGCCTGCTCTCAGCAGGCACTGAGGAAGCCGCCTCCCTGCAGGACCCGGATGGACCCCAGCGCCATCTTGGATCCGGGGTCCTGCAAGGAGGAAGGACCCTTGGAACAGCGTGACATATCGCGCTGCTCTGAGGGTCTCAGGGGAGCCCTGTACCCCCGGTACACCACGATCATGTTTGATCGTGGTGTGCCCTTGGTTAATGTGCCGGGAGCAGTCCATGACCGCTCCTGACACATAGTGCCGGGTGTCAGCTGTGATAATCAGCTGACACCCGGCCGCGATCGGCTGCGCTCCCCCCGGGAGCGCGTCCGATCGCTGGGACGTACTATCCCATCCATGGTCATACGGGCCCTAGTACCATGGATGGGATAGTACGTCGGATGGCAGTAAGGGGTTAAGAGACGGTCCTGGCGTTTGCTGGTCTTTCTTGGGTGCCCTGCAGCCTTTTTGGCAACAATGGAACCTCTCTCCTTGAAGTTCTTGATGATGCGATAGATTGTTGACTGAGGTGCAATCTTTCTAGCTGCGATACTCTTCCCTGTTAGGCCATTTTTGTGCATTGCAATGATGACTGCACGTGTTTCTTTAGAGATAACCATGGTTAACAGAAGAGAAACAATAATGCCAAGCACCAGCCTCCTTTTAAAGTGTCCAGTGGTCTCATTCTTACTTAATCATGACAGATTGATCTCCAGCCATGTCCTCATCAACACCCACACCTGTGTTAATGGAGCAATCACTGAAAAGAGGTTAGCTGGTCCTTTTAAGGCAGGGCTGCAATGATGTTGAAATGTGTTTTGGAGGATAAAGTTCATTTTCTAGCCAAATATTGACTTTGCAAGTAATTGCTGTTAAGCTGATCACTCTTTATAACATTCTGGAGTATATGCAAATTGCCATTAGAAAAAGTGAAGCAGTAGACTTTAAAAATTAATATTTGTGTCATTCTCAAAACTTTTGTCCATGACTCTATGCTGAAACAGCTGGCCGCTGCGGGTTTGACGCTGCATAAATATGCAGTGTCAAAACAGCAGCAAATTATGATCATTCGGAGCGTACTCTTATAGCTCTTTACAAGTTCCTAATACAACACTACAAGCAGTTTATGGTACCTTACTTTCGCATGCCTCCACTTTGTTTCTGGAGGCTTTTAATGTAAAGAGGCACCACATGGCGGCACACTGTTTAGTCTTAATGCGCACACATTTCTTTGTGAATTATCTATACACTCTTCAACACTGAAATTGCAATACTAAGATTATAGGGGTTGTCCAGCCTTTGGTTTCAAGTCTGCAGGCATTCTATGTGGCTGCAGACTTGTGATTTCTCATGTTGTGCGCAGTGTACGCTGTGAGGATTCTTCGGTGCTGGGGATGTGAGCAGCATGCACGTGGCCACAAGTATGTGATTTGTCACGTGGTGACTAGATGAGCAAAAAGCCACACGCCGACACGGGAGAATACTCACAAAGCTTAGTGTAAGTGATGTGACTGCAGACTTGCAGCTTAAGACTGTAAAAGACATTTAAGTAGTGTTGAGCATTCCGATACCGCAAGTATCGGGTATCGGCCGATATTCGCGTTATCGGAATTCCGATACTTAATTCCGATACTTTTTCCATATCGTATACCGGAATCGGAAGTTCCCATAATTCTTTGAGAGGCAATGTGATTTTAGTCAGCCAATGAGGAATCCTACGAAGTGTGGGCACATCCTGTAATGATGCGGTCATCTTAACTAATGGCATGGCTGTGATTGGCTGCTGAAATGATGTCAGAATGCACTATAAAAGGCGCCGCAGCCATTTTAGCGTCACTGTGCTGTGAACTCAGTTAGGGACAGAACGCTGCTGTGCTGACTCTGAGGGACAGTTAGATATTGCGATTTTGTGTACTACTGTGCTTGAGGCAGGCTAGTTTACCAACCGCTGTGTAAAGCTTCATTTTGCCAGTGTTGTTTTAACAGCTCTGTGCAAGGTGTGTGTGTGACAGTGCAGGTGACGCTGCAGTTTGCTCTGCATCCACCGCTGTTTGTAGGCATCTGCACGTGTCACTTTTTTTTTTTTTTTTTTTATTTTATTTAGTGGAATTGGTGCAGCTCCATTATATTAGAAAAAAATCAAATCTATTAGTGTGACGTGCTTCCATCCGTATACAATACATTGGTTGCAAACACTATAGAAGTACAGAAAGGAGCTTTTCACAGATTGTGGACAGTTGTGTTTCAGTGTTCACTTCAGTCTGTGTTTTTTTACTTTTTTGAGTGCAGATCACGCTCCAGTTACATGTTCAAGCACTGCTGCTTGTACTCTGCTGAGCGTGTCTCAGTGGCTCATCCTTTTCATTTATCTCCAATTGGTTCTGCTACATTCCATTTAAAATAAATCTAATCTATTAGTGTGACGCGCTTCCATCCGTATACAATACATTGGTTGCAAACACTATAGAAGTACAGAAAGGAGCTTTTCACAGATTGTGGACAGTTGTGTTTCAGTGTTCACTTCAGTCTGTGTTTTTTACTTTTTTGAGTGCAGATCACGCTCCAGTTACATGTTCAAGCACTGCTGCTTGTACTCTGCTGAGCGTGTCTCAGTGGCTCATCCTTTTCATTTATCTCCAATTGGTTCTGCTACATTCCATTTAAAATAAATCTAATCTATTAGTGTGACGCGCTTCCATCCGTATACAATACATTGGTTGCAAACACTATAGAAGTACAGAAAGGAGCTTTTCACAGATTGTGGACAGTTGTGTTTCAGTGTTCACTTCAGTCTGTGTTTTTTACTTTTTTGAGTGCAGATCACGCTCCAGTTACATGTTCAAGCACTGCTGCTTGTACTCTGCTGAGCGTGTCTCAGTGGCTCATCCTTTTCATTTATCTCCAATTGGTTCTGCTACATTCCATTTAAAATAAATCTAATCTATTAGTGTGACGCGCTTCCATCCGTATACAATACATTGGTTGCAAACACTATAGAAGTACAGAAAGGAGCTTTTCACAGATTGTGGACAGTTGTGTTTCAGTGTTCACTTCAGTCTGTGTTTTTTACTTTTTTGAGTGCAGATCACGCTCCAGTTACATGTTCAAGCACTGCTGCTTGTACTCTGCTGAGCGTGTCTCAGTGGCTCATCCTTTTCATTTATCTCCAATTGGTTCTGCTACATTCCATTTAAAATAAATCTAATCTATTAGTGTGACGCGCTTCCATCCGTATACAATACATTGGTTGCAAACACTATAGAAGTACAGAAAGGAGCTTTTCACAGATTGTGGACAGTTGTGTTTCAGTGTTCACTTCAGTCTGTGTTTTTTACTTTTTTGAGTGCAGATCACGCTCCAGTTACATGTTCAAGCACTGCTGCTTGTACTCTGCTGAGCGTGTCTCAGTGGCTCATCCTTTTCATTTATCTCAATTGGTTCTGCTACATTCCATTTAAAATAAATCTAATCTATTAGTGTGACGCGCTTCCATCCGTATACAATACATTGGTTGCAAACACTATAGAAGTACAGAAAGGAGCTTTTCACAGATTGTGGACAGTTGTGTTTCAGTGTTCACTTCAGTCTGTGTTTTTTACTTTTTTGAGTGCAGATCACGCTCCAGTTACATGTTCAAGCACTGCTGCTTGTACTCTGCTGAGCGTGTCTCAGTGGCTCATCCTTTTCATTTATCTCCAATTGGTTCTGCTACATTCCATTTAAAATAAATCTAATCTATTAGTGTGACGCGCTTCCATCCGTATACAATACATTGGTTGCAAACACTATAGAAGTACAGAAAGGAGCTTTTCACAGATTGTGGACAGTTGTGTTTCAGTGTTCACTTCAGTCTGTGTTTTTTACTTTTTTGAGTGCAGATCACGCTCCAGTTACATGTTCAAGCACTGCTGCTTGTACTCTGCTGAGCGTGTCTCAGTGGCTCATCCTTTTCATTTATCTCCAATTGGTTCTGCTACATTCCATTTAAAATAAATCTAATCTATTAGTGTGACGCGCTTCCATCCGTATACAATACATTGGTTGCAAACAATATAGAAGTACACAAACGGGCCTTTCACAGCTACTGAACATGGGTTTTTAATTTTTAACTAAAATATGTATTTTTTCAAATGACACAAATATAAGTAATGTTGAAGAGGAATAGTCCTACATCCATTGTTTGCACAATATTACAGGTGTACATCATGTCCCTTAATCAACAATGTATTATTATATTTACTTGTATGCTTTTATTTAAAAGCCAAGAACACAGAAGGATAACCTTCGCACTGCAGCTGTTGTCAAAGTTCAACCCACATTATGCACTTCCAACATTGCAGCATTTGAGGCATGATGTGAGTTGGATTGGTCAAAGTTATGGAGTGAGAAGGTTCACCATCAGTACCCTATAGCATAAGTATGCTTTTGTGTTAGCATTTGTGTTAGACATGTGGATATCTGCCATAATATGTCACAATTATTTAGTTACAGATTTGTTACCAACACTAATCATTGAATGGTTTTAAATTTGACGTTTCACTTGTTTACAGCTTAGAAATAAGGGTGTAGCCTGATATCTATGTGTAGCACTAGCCACTTTAACATGTCATGTTTTTTTAAACATGTGTAGCTAGGTAGCAGTAATTTTTGCCGGACACACAGCAGGGGAACAGCAGGCGTTACTGAACCCCACTATCACTATAGCTTGTGTATTGGTCTGTGGACACGACACTTCTGAGCAGCAACTGGCAGTGTTGTAGCCCAGGGAGTATAGCTCAGGTGGTAGAAAGATGAACATAACAGGAGACATGGAAAACGTTGCCAACCAGTTAGTTAATCTGAAACCGTACAGGCAAATTCAGGCGAGATCCATGCCTAGTTCATTTTCAGAAAAGTAAGCCGTTCTACATTATCGTAGGATAGTCGCATGCAACGGTCTGTTAGTACACCACCTGCAGCAGTAAAGACGCGCTCCGATAATACACTGGCAGCAGATCAAGCCAGCACCTCCAATGCATACTGGCTAAGCTCTGGCCATGTATCCAGCTTAGAGACACAAAACTTGAATGGGGAAGAGCCATCTGGGAGTACACTGAGAGGGCAAGACATGTAGTCTGTCACCATCTTACGGAAATGTTGCCTCCTGCTGACTGGAGCCGTCTCGGATGGTGTAGACATTGGTGGCGCTGCCACAAAACTTCGACACATTTGGAACATACTGTTCTTGCCCTGTGCAGAGGCGCTGCTTGTGCTCCCTCTTGTTGCAGAGCTGTCTCCACTGCCTCGACGCACAGAGCTGCTTTGTAAATCAGTAGCAGCAGCAGTGCTCTCGGCTGGAATGGAGAACATTATGGATTGCACCAGTGTGTCTTGGTACTTCCGCATTTTACGCTCCCGGTTCAACGGTGTGATGAGGCTTTGTAAGTTGTCCCGGTAGCGAGGGTCTAGGAGGGTGTACACCCAATAATCAGACGTGGTGTGAATGTGTTCGATGCGGCGGTCGTTTCTCAGCCACTGCAGCATGAAATCAACCATGTGCTGCAGACTCCCAACTGGCCAAGAAACGTCCCCTGCAAGAGGCGTCATCTCCGCCTGCTGTGCATCACCCCACCCTTGGTCTACATACTGACTAGAGCATTGTCTACCTCCCTCTGGAGCGATGTCTTCCTCCTCCATTGACTCCTCCTCATCCTCCTCACAAAGTCCTTCAAATACATATAAATTTACAAAATTTAAAACTCAAAATTTAAAAACTTTGTATCATAATTCTGTAACATCAGTTTATGGAAACACAATAGCATTACAAAAGGATAGACAAAAACTGTACATTATGTGCTTTGTAAATACATTAAAAGTTTGTAATGGTTATGAAAATATAGACAGCGACTCTGGAGGTTCAATTGTTGATACAGCATGGTACTTTGAAAGTCCTCCAGCCCTTTGTGAGGAACCACGTTGCGCTGACTGTCCAGAAGGTGATGGAATTTGTGACTCCTCATCCTCCACCTCTTCCAAAACCTCATGCCTTAGTGCTTGCAGTGTTTTTTGAAGCAGGCAGATAAGGGGGACAGTCAGGCTGACTAGTGCATCATCTGCACTCGCCATCCGCGTTGACTCATCAAACGCACGCAAAACGTGGCAGATATCCTTCATAGAGTTATTCGCCACTCATTACACTGGCAGTGGCTGCCCATTCATTATAGGATCCAATTCTAATTACTGGTTCTCACCAACAAAGCTCTCCACAGCGCAGCACCCCCCTACATCTCCTCCCTTATTTATATTTATCGGCCTAACCGACTGCTGCACTCTGCAAACGACCTTCGACTAACCTCTGCACTAATCCGTACCTCCCACTCCCAACTCCAAGACTTCACCCGCGCTGCGCCAATCCTCTGGAATGCTCTACCCCAAGAAATTAGGACTATCCGCAATTTGGATGGTTTCAGGCGCTCCTCAAAACACATTTGTTCACAGTGGCCTATCACATTCACTAATCAAAGTCATTCTATGTGTAATTCTGTGTGTGTAGCCCATTCACTATCTCCATGCATCCCTCACTTCCTTAAAATGGCTGGACCATCATTGTAAAAACACCATTGTATATAAACACCTGTACTTTGTATCTCCCACACCTCATTGTAGATTGTAAGCTTTCACCAGCAGGGGCGGCTGATTTTGCTTTAATTATTGTATTGTTAACGTTGTTACTTATGACTCGTGTTTTGAAACTGTTAAACTGTAAAGCACTGCGGAATATTATGGCGCTATATAAATAAATAATATTATTATTCTTATTATAGAGGCCCACTCAGTAGTGGTGAAGTGTGAACGCCGCAAATTGCGAGTTGACTGCGCCTGATGCAGCTGATACTCCATTACTGTTGGCTGCTGCTCACACAACCGCTCCAACATATGTAACGAGGAATTCCACCTGGTGGGTACGTCACATATGATGCGATGTTCATGAAGGTGAAATCTGCGTTGCAGAGCTGCAATCAGCGATCTGGCCATGCTGGAACGTCGCAAGTGAGCGCACTCTAGGCGGACCTTGTGCAGCAGTGCATCAAGATCCGGATAGTCCCTCAAAAAACTCTGCACGACCAAGTTGAGCACATATGACAGACATGGTATGTGAGTGAGGTTGCCAAGGCCCAGAGCTGACACCAGATTTCGGCCATTGTCACACACTACCAAGCCTGCCTGTAGATTCTCTTCCAAAAACCACACGTCGCTCTCCTGCTTTATGGCATTACAGAGCTCCTGCGCTGTGTGGCTAAGATTCCCCATGGAAATTAATTTCAGGATGGCCTGTTGACATTTGGACATGGCTGTGCTCATATCGGTCGCAACAGGTAAACGTTCACGGGTCCATGTGGAGGTAGACCGTGACGGCTCCTGCAGCGATGATTCTGAGGAACTGGAATAGGAGGAGGAATCAATGTGTACAGACTTGATTCCTGCAATCCTTGGAGTTGGCAGAACACGTACAGCGCCACTCGCAAGATCAGTACCCGGCTGCACAACATTGACCCAATGGGCAGTGAGGGAAAGGTATTGTCCCTGGCCATGGGTGTTAGAACCCTCTTGTTAGGTTTTGTTTCAGTTTGCTGGTCACATGACCTTTTTTCCCTATTTAGTCTGGCTCCGCCCTTCTGGCTTTGCTTGACTTCATTGTATTATCTACTGTTAAGCTAGCCGGGTGCTTAGGTGCCTTAATCTGTCAGTTTTGCTTGATGTTAGGATCACAAAGTATTTATTTTTCTGTTTAATTATCCATGCTACAATTTATGTTAGGAGGTGTCCACCTTTTCTCACAGTCCCTAGATCTTGTAGGGATTACTCCCTCGCAACTATAGGTCTTCGTTCACACTAGATGAGGACTTTAGCGGGTCTGGTCGCAGGATCAGGTTCCCCGTTACATCGTAGGGATTCAGCTTAGTTGTATTGTAGGGACAGAATTCCCTTCTTTCCTTACTGGTTGTAGCAGATCATAACAATGGGTACTGGTCCACGCATCGGTGGTCAGGTGGACCTTGCTACTGAGGGCTTTTAGTAGCGCATGTTTAATTTTTCCCTCAACATGCTTTTGCAGACCAGGGACGGCTTGCCTGCTGAAATGAAATCGGCTTGGCACATTGTATTGTGGGATTGACAATGATATTCAGTTACGGAAACTGTCTGTCTCCACCAGCCTGAATCACAGCATTTCAAGGGACAGGAGTTTTGCAATGCCAGCATTCAGAGCCTGTGCTCGTGCATGGTTTGCGGAGTATGGCCGTCTTTTATCCCATGCCTGTGCTACCGATGGCTGTTTTGTGGCCTGGGAGTGTGAGGATGACAGGGAACTTGCTGCTGTGTGTGGAATAACAGTTTGTCTCTGGACAACAGTGGCCGAGGTTCTTCCATGGCGATCCTGTGAGGAAGCATAACCAGCTGTGTGTGAGCTCGATGAAGAGGCTTCAACACAACCTGAAGATGTAGGTGCTGCTGTAGGTTGGCCTACATCTCTAGTGTGTCTTTGTAACTCAACTATGTGCTTTGTCCGCACATGTTTCCACATATTTGTGGTATTGAGGTGACTGACACTTTTAGCTATTTTTAATTTTTAATTACACAGCTTGCATTTCACATAGCAAATATCATGTGCAAGTGTGTGAAAAAAGGACCACGCAGTGCAAGTCCTGGGAGCGCACGTTTTGACTTTTGGAAGACAACTGCTCCGAACAGGTGCCAAACTGGAGGCTACAGGCAACCGAGTCTGCAGCCTAACTCTCCCTCCTGTTTGTACCGTTGGGGCAATGTCTTCCTCTATCTTCCTTCTATCACTAACCATTTCTCTAGGCCTCTCCCAGCTTTCAACCAAAGTACTGGTTCTCACCCACAAAGCTCTCCACAGTGCAGCACCCCTCCTACATCTCCTCCCTCATTTCTATCTATCGGCCTAACCGACTGCTGCGCTCTGCAAACGACTTTCGACTAACCTCTGCACTAATACGTACCTCCCACTCCCGACTCCAAGACTTCTCCTGCTCTACGCCAATCCTCTGGAATGCTGTACCCCAAGAAATTAGGACTATCCACAATTTGCATGGTTTCAGGCGCTCCCTCAAAACACATTTGTTCAGAGCGGCCTATCACATTCACTAATCAAAGTCATTCTATGTATTCTGTGTAAGTGTGTGTGTGTCTCTAGCCCATTCACTATCTCCATCCCTCAGTCCCTTAAGATGGCTGGAACATCATTGTAAATGCACCATTGTATATAAACACCTATACTTTGTATCTCCCCCATCTCATTGTACATTGTAAGCTGTCACGAGCAGGGGCGACTTATTTAGCTTAAATTATTGTATTGTTAACGTTGTTACTTATGACTTGTGTTCTGAAACTGCTAAACTGTAAAGCGCTGCGGAATATGATGGCGCTATATAAATAAATATTATTATTATTCCTCTGAGCTGCTCCCACCACCTTCCTGTTCTTCATGCCATGTTGGGTCTTGGACCTCATCATCTCCACTACCCTCTTCCAACACCTGCTGTTGGGTGGTCTGGCCAGCACCATGCTCAACAGAAACTGGCACCTGGGTCTCATCATCATCATCAGATGCGTTCTGCGGTGTGCTGACCATCGGCACTGTCTCACCCGCCTCTTCAGATTCAGAGAGACACAGCTGTTGCGCATCACTGCATACTCCCTCTTCTTCACATTACAGAATGCTGCTTGGCTGGGCCCCTGTTTGCAAGCCAATAGATTCTGAGAACAGAAGCAGACACTCAGCTGGCTCCTGTACAGAACTCTCTGACTGCCTGGGCAATTTGCCAGGCGGTGAAGAGACAGATGGTTGCCCAACAGTGCTGTGGTCCTGAGAGGAGGTGGAAGCAATTGAAGTCGATGCATTGGCTGAGATCCAAACAACAACGGCTTCAATTTGTTCTTCCCGCAGCAGGGGGGTACTCCGAGCTCCTACAAAAGTGCGCATAAAGGAACGCTCACGGCCCGGGGAAAACTGGTGGATGCTGTGTCACTGGGGGCCGCAGCAGCCACAGAATCCCCACGTCCTCTCCCTGAAGAAACTCCACGACCACGTGCCTTACTCCCTGCCTTCTTCATCTTGGTAGATTGATAAAGAAAGTCTGAAAAGTTATAAGGTCTAAGTGTGGTTATTCCGCAGAGACTGCAGTGAACACTGCACACAACTGTTCACTACCCAATGCGTCTCAGCAGGAAGGCAGTCTGTGCGTCAAAACAAAGGCACAAGCATACATCCATGTACCCTGTTTATACAGCTATATAAAAAAAAATATGTAGTAGTGACGCACACTTTATTGAGGTACAGTATTACATCGCCATTCACCATCTGTGGCTATGCAGTGTCATCTATATATACCTTATCTATCTGTTGTCATGCTTCCAAGTCGACAGTCAGCCATAAATAGCAATTTTCACTATGCACTATGCACTTTTTAAAGGTTATGTTTGTTAATAAAAATGATTATTGCCACATATTATGAGTATTACATGATGGAAATTGTATAATTTTGTATAAAATATTTAGGGACATTATTCAGCAAATGGAACATTTTAGTAATATCACAGATAACTTGTAATGCTGATGATGTTTTGAAGTCAGACATTCATTGTCTATACAATAAAAATGGTGTACATACTGTTACTTATCCATCATTAATGGATTCAGATATGTACTTGTATGCTTTTATGTACAACCGTATAGCAGATTCCTTAACTAATTTATTTTGTGGTTTGCATTGCTGTTCAACATGTTAATGTATGTGTTTATGTTTGTCAATTCTTTATTTATCTAGATATTAGTTTAAATGAAATCATCATCTTATGGTAGTAAAGGTTATCTTTCTCTTGTTTGAAGTATAGACATTTAAAATTGACAGGTAACAAGGAAATTACTTGATCTAGTATTTAAACATCCTCCTTGACCCTGGGCTCCAACACCGCCAGTTGTTGCTCGGAAGTGCTGTTAGCACAGTCAACACTTGCTCCTGTGTTACTGGGGTTCAGTAACGTCAGCTGGTCCTCGGTTGTGCCATTGGCTCTTTTCCTTCTGCTGCCCCTCCGGGTTCCAGCACAGTCAGCTGGTCCTCGTTACTTGCATTGGCTCTTGTACCTTCTGCTACCCGTCCGGGTTCCAGTACCGTCAACTGGTTCTCCGCAGTGCCTTTGGCCTAGGTGCCTCCATCTCGGTATCCGAGTTCCAGCAACGTCTGCTGGTCCTTGGTAGTGCTTTGGAGCACAGGTACCTCCTGCTTAGTAACCGTGTCCCAGTAACATCAGCTGGTACAAGATTGTGCTACAAATACAAGATACGGAACAAGAGACACAAGAACAATAAGCAGAAGATCTAAAAGCAGAAGAACATGAAGTATAAGACCAAAATGAAGAGCAAAATATATGCTCTAAATTCTAAGCAGAAGAAGACTAAGCAGTGTATGGGGGTGAGTCCGTTCCTCCTCGTGGTGCCCCTGGAAAATGCCTGCTGCTGCAGGCTAAACTGAACACGGACAAATACTGTTGTAATTTAAATCTTTTGTGACAGCAAGAACGGAAGGATGAAAAATTCATACTTTGACAGATTACAAGTACAGGATTCTCTGTCACAAATAAGAATATGATGAAGAAGATGAAGCAGAATATGAATAAGAATAATAGTTTAATAAGAAGAATATGAGTAATGTTAACAAAGATGAATAGCAAGAAGTTTAAGAAGAAGATAAAGAAGGTGAAGATGAAGAATAATTTGATGAAAAAGATGATGCTGCAGAAGATTATGAAGGAGAAAGTGTGTGAAAAGTTAAAAAGGTGAAGATGAAGAGCATGGAAGTTGTGTAATATACATATTTGCCAAAATATAAAAAACGTTAACATTGTCAATTTCTTCGTCAATCCGAACATCTTTAAAAAAAAAAATATTTATGCTATTCCATTTGATTGGGTTAAACATCTATGCCTTTAATGTCTCCTCAACCTTCCCCAATACATTCTACATTACTCTTTCTTGTTTTCCTTCATGTACAATTAACCAACAAGGCAAGAATGGGTTTTTTTTAATTTCGATATTTTGTTCCCATAGACTTACATGGGACTTCCGGTATCGGTATCGGGTATCGCCGATATTTTAGTGATATCGGCGATACCATTCCGATTCCGATACTTTAGGATATCGGAAAGTATCGCTCAACTCTACATTTAAGTTCTCAAAATGAGTTTTTGGTGAATTTTTGATGCTTTGTTTTCTCACTGAGTAAAACATGCAGCATCTTACAGTTCCAGCAAAGTGGATGGGATTTACAGAAATCTCATGCCCACTATGATATTTTCATTTACACTGTGTATAACGACCTGTGGTGAATTTTGAAATCCACAACATGTTGAAAACCCTGAAGCAGTTAAAATAAGTGACCTGTCCATTCTTCTGTCAGCTAATACTATTAAACCACCTGATTTTGAAAGCACAGAATAAAAAACATCTGAAAAGATTATATCTAACCAGCCACAGTCGTTTTGCTGAAGAGTAGAGTTGAGCGATACTTTCCGATATCCAACAGTATCGGAATCGGAATGGTATCGCCGATACCCAAAAAAATATCGGCGATACCCGATACCGATACCGGAAGTCCCATGTAAGTCTATGGGAACAAAATATCGAAATTAAAAAACCCCATTCTTGCCTTGTTGGTTGATTGTACATGAAGGAAAACAAGAAAGAGTAATGTAGAATGTATTGGGGAAGGTTGAGGAGACATTAAAGGCATAGATGTTTAACCCAATCAAATGGAATAGCATAAATATTTTTTTTTTTAAAGATGTTCGGATTGACGAAGAAATTGACAATGTTGTTAACGTTTTTTCTATTTTGGCAAATATGTATATTACACAACTTCCATGCTCTTCATCTTCACCTTTTTAACTTTTCACACACTTTCTCCTTCATAATCTTCTGCAGCATCATCTTTTTCATCAAATTATTCTTCATCTTCACCTTCTTTATCTTCTTCTTAAACTTCTTGCTATTCATCTTTGTTAACATTACTCATATTCTTCTTATTAAACTATTATTCTTATTCATATTCTGCTTCATCTTCTTCATCATATTCTTATTTGTGACAGAGAATCCTGTACTTGTAATCTGTCAAAGTATGAATTTTTCATCCTTCCGTTCTTGCTGTCACAAAAGATTTAAATTACAACAGTATTTGTCCGTGTTCAGTTTAGCCTGCAGCAACAGGCATTTTCCAGGGGCACCACGAGGAGGAACGGACTCACCCCATACACTGCTTAGTCTTCTTCTGCTTAGAATTTAGAGAATATATTTTGCTCTTCATTTTGGTCTTATACTTCATGTTCTTCTGCTTTTAGATCTTCTGCTTATTGTTCTTGTGTCTCTTGTTCTGTATCTTGTATTTGTAGCACAATCTTGTACCAGCTGATGTTACTGGGACACGGTTACTAAGCAGGAGGTACCTGTGCTCCAAAGCACTACCAAGGACCAGCAGACGTTGCTGGAACTCGGATACCGAGATGGAGGCACCTAGGCCAAAGGCACTGCGGAGAACCAGCTGACGGTACTGGAACCCGGAGGGGCAGCAGAAGGAAAAGAGCCAATGGCACAACCGAGGACCAGCTGACGTTACTGGGACACGGTTACTAAGCAGGAGGTACCTGTGCTCCAAAGCACTACCAAGGACCAGCAGACGTTGCTGGAACTCGGATACCGAGATGGAGGCACCTAGGCCAAAGGCACTGCGGAGAACCAGCTGACGGTACTGGAACCCGGAGGGGCAGCAGAAGGAAAAGAGCCAATGGCACAACCGAGGACCAGCTGACGTTACTGGGACACGGTTACTAAGCAGGAGGTACCTGTGCTCCAAAGCACTACCAAGGACCAGCAGACGTTGCTGGAACTCAGATACCGAGATGGAGGCACCTAGGCCAAAGGCACTGCGGAGAACCAGCTGACGGTACTGGAACCCGGAGGGCAGCAGAAGGAAAAGAGCCAATGGCACAACCGAGGACCAGCTGACGTTACTGAACCCCAGTAACACAGGAGCAAGTGTTGACTGTGCTAACAGCACTTCCGAGCAACAACTGGCGGTGTTGGAGCCCAGGGTCAAGGAGGATGTTTAAATACTAGATCAAGTAATTTCCTTGTTACCTGTCAATTTTAAATGTCTATACTTCAAACAAGAGAAAGATAACCTTTACTACCATAAGATGATGATTTCATTTAAACTAATATCTAGATAAATAAAGAATTGACAAACATAAACACATACATTAACATGTTGAACAGCAATGCAAACCACAAAATAAATTAGTTAAGGAATCTGCTATACGGTTGTACATAAAAGCATACAAGTACATATCTGAATCCATTAATGATGGATAAGTAACAGTATGTACACCATTTTTATTGTATAGACAATGAATGTCTGACTTCAAAACATCATCAGCATTACAAGTTATCTGTGATATTACTAAAATGTTCCATTTGCTGAATAATGTCACTAAATAGTTTATACAAAATTATACAATTTCCATCATGTAATACTCATAATATGTGGCAATAATCATTTTTATTAACAAACATAACCTTTAAAAAGTGCATAGTGCATAGTGAAAATTGCTATTTATGGCTGACTGTCGACTTGGAAGCATGACAACAGATAGATAAGGTATATATAGATGACACTGCATAGCCACAGATGGTGAATGGCGATGTAATACTCTACCTCAATAAAGTGTGCGTCACTACTACATAATTTTTTTTATATAGCTTTATAAACAGGGTACATGGATGTATGCTTGTGCCTTTGTTTTGACGCACAGACTGCCTTCCTGCTGAGACGCGTTGGGTAGTGAACAGTTGTGTGCAGTGTTCACTGCAGTCTCTGCGGAATAACCACACTTAGACCTTATAACTTTTCAGACTTTCTTTATCAATCTACCAAGATGAAGAAGGCAGGGAGTAAGGCACGTGGTCGTGGAGTTTCTTCAGGGAGAGGACGTGGGGATTCTGTGGCTGCTGCGGCCCCCAGTGACACAGCATCCACCAGTTTTCCCCGTGAGCGTTCCTTTATGCGCACTTTTGTAGGAGCTCGGAGTACCCCCCTGCTGCGGGAAGAACAAATTGAAGCCGTTGTTGTTTGGATGTCAGCCAATGCATCGACTTCAATTGCTTCCACCTCCTCTCAGGACCACAGCACTGTTGGGCAACCATCTGTCTCTTCACCGCCTGGCAAATTGCCCAGGCAGTCAGAGAGTTCTGTACAGGAGCCAGCTGAGTGTCTGCTTCTGTTCTCAGAATCTATTGGCTTGCAAACAGGGGCCCAGCCAAGCAGCATTCTGTAATGTGAAGAGGGAGTATGCAGTGATGCGCAACAGCTGTGTCTCTCTGAATCTGAAGAGGCGGGTGAGACAGTGCCGATGGTCAGCACACCGCAGAACGCATCTGATGATGATGAGACCCAGGTGCCAGTTTCTGTTGAGCATGGTGCTGGGCAGACCACCCAACAGCAGGTGTTGGAAGAGGGTAGTGGAGATGATGAGGTCCAAGACCCAACATGGCATGAGGAACAGGAAGGTGGTGGGAGCAGCTCAGAGGAATAATAATAATATTTATTTATATAGCGCCATCATATTCCGCAGCGCTTTACAGTTTAGCAGTTTCAGAACACAAGTCATAAGTAACAACGTTAACAATACAATAATTTAAGCTAAATAAGTCGCCCCTGCTCGTGACAGCTTACAATGTACAATGAGATGGGGGAGATACAAAGTATAGGTGTTTATATACAATGGTGCATTTACAATGATGTTCCAGCCATCTTAAGGGACTGAGGGATGGAGATAGTGAATGGGCTAGAGACACACACACACTTACACAGAATACATAGAATGACTTTGATTAGTGAATGTGATAGGCCGCTCTGAACAAATGTGTTTTGAGGGAGCACCTGAAACCATGCAAATTGTGGATAGTCCTAATTTCTTGGGGTACAGCATTCCAGAGGATTGGCGTAGAGCGGGAGAAGTCTTGGAGTTGGGAGTGGGAGGTACGGATTAGTGCAGAGGTTAGTCGAAGGTCGTTTGCAGAGTGCAGCAGTCGGTTAGGCCGATAAATATAAATAAGGGAGGAGATGTAGGGGGGTGCTGCGCTGTGGAGAGCTTTGTTGGTGAGAACCAGTAATTAGAATTGGATCCTATAATGAATGGGCAGCCACTGCCAGTGTAATGAGTGCCGAAGGACTCTATGAAGGATATCTGCCACGTTTTGCGTGCGTTTGATGAGTCAACGCGGATGGCGAGTGCAGATGATGCACTAGTCAGCCTGACTGTCCCCCTTATCTGCCTGCTTCAAAAAACACTGCAAGCACTAAGGCATGAGGTTTTGGAAGAGGTGGAGGATGAGGAGTCACAAATTCCATCACCTTCTGGACAGTCAGCGCAACGTGGTTCCTCACAAAGGGCTGGAGGACTTTCAAAGTACCATGCTGTATCAACAATTGAACCTCCAGAGTCGCTGTCTATATTTTCATAACCATTACAAACTTTTAATGTATTTACAAAGCACATAATGTACAGTTTTTGTCTATCCTTTTGTAATGCTATTGTGTTTCCATAAACTGATGTTACAGAATTATGATACAAAGTTTTTAAATTTTGAGTTTTAAATTTTGTAAATTTTTATGTATTTGAAGGACTTTGTGAGGAGGATGAGGAGGAGTCAATGGAGGAGGAAGACATCGCTCCAGAGGGAGGTAGACAATGCTCTAGTCAGTATGTAGACCAAGGGTGGGGTGATGCACAGCAGGCAGAGATGACGCCTCTTGCAGGGGACAACGTTTCTTGGCCAGTTGGGAGTCTGCAGCACATGGTTGATTTCATGCTGCAGTGGCTGAGAAACGACCGCCGCATCGAACACATTCACACCACGTCTGATTATTGGGTGTACACCCTCCTAGACCCTCGCTACCGGGACAACTTACAAAGCCTCATCACACCGTTGAACCGGGAGCGTAAAATGCGGAAGTACCAAGACACACTGGTGCAATCCATAATGTTCTCCATTCCAGCCGAGAGCGCTGCTGCTACTGCTTTACAAAGCAGCTCTGTGCGTCGAGGCAGTGGAGACAGCTCTGCAACAAGAGGGAGCACAAGCAGCGCCTCTGCACAGGGCAAGAACAGTATGTTCCAAATGTGTCGAAGTTTTGTGGCAGCGCCACCAATGTCTACACCATCCGAGACTGCTCCAGTCAGCAGGAGGCAACATTTCCGTAAGATGGTGACAGACTACATGTCTTGCCCTCTCAGTGTACTCCCAGATGGCTCTTCCCCATTCAACTTTTGTGTCTCTAAGCTGGATACATGGCCAGAGCTTAGCCAGTATGCATTGGAGGTGCTGGCTTGCCCTGCTGCCAGTGTATTATTGGAGCGCGTCTTTACTGCTGCAGGTGGTGTACTAACAGACCGTTGCATGCGACTATCCTCCGATAATGTAGAACGGCTTACTTTTCTGAAAATGAACTAGGCATGGATCTCGCCTGAATTTGCCTGTCCGGTTTCAGATTAACTAACTGGTTGGCAACGTTTTCCATGTCTCCTGTTATGTTCATCTTTCTACCACCTGAGCTATACTCCCTGGGCTACAACACTGCCAGTTGCTGCTCAGAAGTGTCGTGTCCACAGCCAATACACAAGCTATAGTGATAGTGGGGTTCAGTAACGCCTGCTGTTCCCCTGCTGCGTGTCTGACAAAAATTAATGCTGCTAACTCCAAATTAAAGTTCAAATTAAAGTTCAAACATCTCATACTAGGCCTCAGGCTACACCCTCCTTGACCCTGGGCTCAGAAGTGTTGGATGCACAGATCAAAACAATCGATGATTGTTTTGTGGGGTTCAGTAACGCCTGCTGTTCCCCTGCTGTGTGTCCGGCAAAAATTACTGCTACCTAGCTACACATGTTGAAAAAAACATGACATGTTAAAGTGGCTAGTGCTACACATAGATATCAGGCTACACCCTTATTTCTAAGCTGTAAACAAGTGAAACGTCAAATTTAAAACCATTCAATGATTAGTGTTGGTAACAAATCTGTAACTAAATAATTGTGACATATTATGGCAGATATCCACATGTCTAACACAAATGCTAACACAAAAGCATACTTATGCTATAGGGTACTGATGGTGAACCTTCTCACTCCATAACTTTGACCAATCCAACTCACATCATGCCTCAAATGCTGCAATGTTGGAAGTGCATAATGTGGGTTGAACTTTGACAACAGCTGCAGTGCGAAGGTTATCCTTCTGTGTTCTTGGCTTTTAAATAAAAGCATACAAGTAAATATAATAATACATTGTTGATTAAGGGACATGATGTACACCTGTAATATTGTGCAAACAATGGATGTAGGACTATTCCTCTTCAACATTACTTATATTTGTGTCATTTGAAAAAATACATATTTTAGTTAAAAATTAAAAACCCATGTTCAGTAGCTGTGAAAGGCCCGTTTGTGTACTTCTATATTGTTTGCAACCAATGTATTGTATACGGATGGAAGCACGTCACTGTAATAGATTTGAATTATTTTAAATAGAATAAAGCAGCACCAATTCGAGAAAAATGTGAAGGATGAGGCAGTGAGACACGCTCAGCAGAGTACAAGCAACAGTGGTTGAAGAAGTAACTGGAGCGGGATCTGCACTGCAAAAATGAAAACCTCTGACTACAGTAAACAGTGCACACAACTGTTCAGTAGCTGTGAAAGGCCCGTTTGTGTACTACTATATTGTTTGCAACCAATGTATTGTATACGGATGGAAGCACGTCACTGTAATATATTTGAATTATTTTAAATAGAATAAAGCAGCACCAATTTTAGAAAAATGTGAAGGATGAGGCAGTGAGACACGCTCAGCAGAGTACAAGCAACAGTGGTTGAAGAAGTAACTGGAGCGGGATCTGCACTACAAAAATGAAAACCTCTGACTACAGTAAACAGTGCACACAACTGTTCAGTAGCTGTGAAAGGCCCGTTTGTGTACTACTATATTGTTTGCAACCAATGTATTGTATACGGATGGAAGCACGTCACTGTAATAGATTTGAATTATTTTAAATAGAATAAAGCAGCACCAATTTTAGAAAAATGACAAGGATGAGCCAGTGACAGACACTCAGCAGAGTACACGCAGCGGTGGTTGAAGAAGTAAATGGAGCGTGATCTGCATTTAAAAAAAAAAATAAAAAAATACCTCACAGACTGCAGTGAACACTGAAACACAACTATTCACAATCTGTGAAAGGCTACTCCTTTGTCTACTTCTATAGTGTTTGCAACCAATGTATTGTATACGGATGGAAGCGCGTCACACTAATAGATTATATTTTAAATGGAATGGAGCAGAACCAATTGGAGATAAATGAAAAGGATGAGCCACTGAGACACGCTCAGCAGAGTACAAGCAGCAGTGCTTGAACAAGTAACTGGAGCGTGATGTGCACTCAAAAAATAAAAAACACAGACTGAAGTGAACACTGAAACACAACTGTTCACAATCTGTGAAAGGCTACTCCTTTGTCTACTTCTATAGTGTTTGCAACCAATGTATTGTATACGGATGGAAGCGCGTCACACTAATAGATTATATTTATTTTAAATGGAATGGAGCAGAACCAATTGGAGATAAATGAAAAGGATGAGCCACTGAGACACGCTCAGCAGAGTACAAGCAGCAGTGCTTGAACAAGTAACTGGAGCGTGATATGCACTCAAAAAAAAAAAAACACAGACTGCAGTGAACACTGAAACACAACTGTCCACAATCTGGGAAAGGCTACTCCTTTGTCTACTTCTATAGTGTTTGCAACCAATGTATTGTATACGGATGGAAGCGCGTCACACTAATAGATTAGATTTTAAATGGAATGGAGCAGAACCAATTGGAGATAAATGAAAAGGATGAGGCACTGAGACACGCTCAGCAGAGTACAAGCAGCAGTGCTTGAACAAGTAACTGGAGCGTGATGTGCACTCAAAAAATAAAAAACACAGACTGAAGTGAACACTGAAACACAACTGTTCACAATCTGTGAAAGGCTACTCCTTTGTCTACTTCTATAGTGTTTGCAACCAATGTATTGTATACGGATGGAAGCGCGTCACACTAATAGATTATATTTATTTTAAATGGAATGGAGCAGAACCAATTGGAGATAAATGAAAAGGATGAGCCACTGAGACACGCTCAGCAGAGTACAAGCAGCAGTGCTTGAACAAGTAACTGGAGCGTGATATGCACTCAAAAAAAAAAAACACAGACTGCAGTGAACACTGAAACACAACTGTCCACAATCTGGGAAAGGCTACTCCTTTGTCTACTTCTATAGTGTTTGCAACCAATGTATTGTATACGGATGGAAGCGCGTCACACTAATAGATTAGATTTTAAATGGAATGGAGCAGAACCAATTGGAGAAAAATGAAAAGGATGAGGCACTGAGACACGCTCAGCAGAGTACAAGCAGCAGTGCTTGAACAAGTAACTGGAGCGTGATATGCACTCAAAAAATAAAAAACACAGACTGAAGTGAACACTGAAACACAACTGTCCACAATCTGGGAAAGGCTACTCCTTTGTCTACTTCTATAGTGTTTGCAACCAATGTATTGGATACGGATGGAAGCGCATCACACTATAATTTCTATTGAATGGAGCAGCTAGAATTACACTAAAGAAAAAAAAAAAGAGTCTGTGAGTGACACGTGCAGATGCCTACAGACAGCGTTGGATGCAGAGCAAACTGCAGCGTCACCTGCACTCACACACACCTTGCAGAGCTGTTAAAACAACACTGCAGGCAAAAGGAAGCTTTACACAGCGGTTGGTGATAGCCTGCCTACAGCACAGTACACTAAATCGCAATCTCTAACTGTCCCTCAGAGTCAGCAGAGCAGCGTTCTGTCCCTATCTGAATTCACAGCACAGTGACGCTAAAATGGCGGCGGCGCCTTTTATAGTGCATTCTGACATCATTTCAGCAGCCAATCACAGCCATGCCATTAGTTAAGATGACCGCAGCATTACAGGATGTGCCCACACTTCGTAGGATTCCTCATTGGCTGACTAAAATCACATTGCCTCTCAAAGAATTATGGGAACTTCCGATTCCGGTATACGATATTGAAAAAGTATCGGAATTAAGTATCGGAATTCCGGTAACGCGAATATCGGCCGATACCCGATACTTGCGGTATCGGAATGCTCAACACTACTGAAGAGGCTTTGTTTCTAAAAACCGAGCCGGTATGCCGACACTTAAAAGACGCCGTGTGCACATACCCTTAAAGAAGGAAAAGTTGTGTAATTATGAAAATCACAGGATTGACAAATATATTACTGATATGCCAATGCCAATGAATGAAACATGGGAACAAAATTTTCAAAACAGCAATTCAATTGAGCTGATATCTACATCACAATGTACACATGTACAGTGGCATGCAAAAGTTTGGGTGTCCCTGGTCAAAATTACTTATTGTGAACAGATAAGCAAGTTGAAGATGAAATGATCTCTAAAAGGTCTAAAGTTAAAGATGACACATTTCCTTTGCATTTTAAGAAAAAATACATACTGTATATGTATATATTTTTATTCTTTAAATTTTAAAAATGATGAAAAGGAAAATGGGCCAGTGTATAAGTTTGAGCACCCTACATGATTAGTACCAAGTAACACCCCCTTTGAAAGTATCACCACTTGTAAAAGCTTTTTGCAGCCAGCCAAGAGTCTTTTAATTCTTGGTTGAGGGACTTTCATCCATTCTTCCTTGGAAAATTCTTCCAGTTCTGTGAGATTCCTGGGTTGTCTTGTATGCACTGCTATTTTGTGGTCTAGCTACAAATTTTCAATGATGTTCAGATCAGATGTCAGTGAGAAACATTGTAAAACATTCAGCTTGTGTTTTTTTAGGTAGTCCATTATGGATTTTTACATGTGTTTAGGATCATTAACTAATTACAGAAGCCATCCTCTTTTAAACTTCAGGGGTTTTTTTTACAGATGTTGTTATGTTTGCATCAAGAATTTATTGAAATTTCTTTGAATTATCTCTAACTATGAATTCACGCTACTCTGAAATATTCCCTATGCCATTGGCTGCAATACAACCTCAAAGCATGATTGGTCCAACCCCATGATTAATGGTTGGCTAGATGTTCTTTTTCTGAAATTCTCTGCTCTTTTTTCTCCACACATACGTGTAATCATTGTTTCCAGAGAGTTCTATTTTAACCTCATCGGTCCACAGGACTTGTTTCCAAAATGCATCAGGCTTGTTTAGATTTTCTTTTGCATACTTGTGATGTTGAATTTTATAGAGAGGATGCAGGAGAGGTTTTCTTCTGATGACTCTTTCATGAAGGCCATATTTGTGCAGGTGTCTCTAAACTGTAGAACAATGTACCACAACTTCAGAGTTTGCTAAATCTTTCTGAAGGTGTTTTGCAGTCAAGTGGAGGTTCTTATTTGCCTCTCTAGCAACTCTATGAGCAGCTCCCACTGAAATTTAGCTTGGTCCTCCAGACCTCCAATGTTTCCGTTAACTGTAATTTCTTAATTACATTTTGAACTGAGGAAAGGGCAATTGAAAATGCTTAGCTATCTGCAGGGGTGCCAAAACTTTTACATGCCACTGCATTGCCAAGCTGAACCTGCATTTTGTCTATGTGCTTAAGTCTTCTTTTAAACTGTGTCTATATATGTATAAACAGTTTTCAGTTTGTCCCATTTTTCTCTTTATAGGTATATTTTTCAGTAAAATGTAAATTGCTTTTTAATTCTATAAACTACTGACATGTCTCCGAATTTCCAAGCAAAAAATGTTGTATTTATTTTCAGAAAATGAGAAATGGTAAAAATAACAAAAAAATGCAGTGCTTGCAGACCTGAAATAATGCTAAGAAAACAAGTTCATAATCATTTAGAAACAACAAAACTAATGTTTTAACTCAGGAAGAGTTCAGAAATCAATATTTTGTGGAATAACCATGATTGTTAATCACAGCTTTCATGAGTCTTGGCATGCTTTCCACCAGTCTTTCACACTGCTTTTGGGTGACCAGATGCCACTCCTGGTACAAAAATTTAAGCAGTTCTTCATTGTTTGATGGTTTGTGACTATCCATCTTCCTCTTGATTACATTCCAGAGGTTTTCAATGGGGTTCAGGACTGGAGATTGGACTGGCCATGACAGGGATTTGATGTGGTTGCTGGTTGTCCCTCATCCACACATTGATTGACAAAGCTGTGTGGCATGGCGCATTGTCCTGCTGGAAAAAAACAGTCCTAAGAGTTGGGGAACATTGCCTGAGCAGAAGGAATCAACTGTTTTTCCAGGATAACCTTGTATGCAGCTTGATTCATACGTACTTCCCAAAGATTAACCTGCCCAATTCCAGTCTTGCTGAAGCATCCACAGATCATCACTGATTCTTCACCAAATTTCACAGTGGATGTAAGGCACTGTGGCTTGTACCCTTCTCCAGGTCTCCGTCTAACCATTAGACAACCAGGTGTTGGGCAAAGCTGAAAATTAGACTCATCAGAGAAGATTACCTTACTCCAGTCCTCTATGGTCCAATCCTTATGGTCTTTGGCAAACTTCAGCCTGGCTCTCCTTTGCTTCTCATTGATGAAAGGCTTTTTTTCTAGCTTTACATAACTTGAGTCCTGACTCTAGGAGCCTGTTACGAACTGTTCTTGCAGTGTTCTTCACCCCAGCTGCCATTTGCCATTCTTATTGTAGGTCACATGATGTCATCCTGTGGTTGCTGAGTGACATTCGAATAAGATGACAGTCATCCCAGTCAGTGGAGAGTCGTTTTCACCCTTTGCCGGTCTGTAGCTTTGCTGTCCTCAATGTCTGTTGCTTGACCTTGTTGTAATGGACTGCCATCTTAGAAATTTTAATGATGAAGGCAATATGACGCTCCCTGTATCCCTCTGCTAGTAAAGCCAGAATTGAGCCCTTCTTTTCCTCACTCAAGTCTTTTCTTTTCAACTCCTTTGGCATGGTTAAAAGTTATTTTTTCATTACTACTACTTTTGGTACTAGCACTACAGTTACTAGCACTTGTTTTGCCATCCAGCTTGTTCTATTGCAAGAGGATTGTGAACACCACAGCAGTGTTTTCTATACTTTCTTTCATTAAATAAGATTTGGTTCAGGTGATTACCTAATCAAAAGCACATTAAGTAGAATGAGGTGTCCTCTGGTTGGAATTCAACTGACACTGGAATGGAATGGCTGTCAGTGGTCTCTTAATTTTTGCCAGAGCTGTATACATATATATAGATAAATATATATATATATCTCAATATTGAAATTGCGGCATGATGTCTGGCTTTTGAGAATCTTTTGATCTACTTCACTTTGTCAGGCAGGTCCTTTTTAATTGATTTCTTGATTGAGAACAGCTGAGGTAGTAATCAGGCCTGCATGTGGCTAGGGAATTTGAACTCAGCTTCCCAAAGATGTGCTAAGAATTTTTTTGCATTTACCTGTGTTATCTTTGTCTAATATTTAAATTTGTTTGGTGATCTGAAACATTTAAGTGTGACAAATATGTATTATCATCATGATCATTATCATATTGTTGCTGTTACGCTGTTACGGAGTCAGTTTTGACTTTTAGACTGGAGTCACACACAACGTCTAAAAAATCGGACCGTTTTAGTCGGTCGATTATCAGACCAAAATGTAAAGAACAGACATCCGTCTGGCATCCGATTTTCCTGGAAAGATGTGATTTAGTCGCATCTGACCATAGTTGTAACATCCGATTTACATCCGAAATGCGAGAATTTCTCGCAGGCTTGCAAAACTGACATATAGTGGATCCAAAAGAATAGTATTTAAATCACAAAAGAAAGAATAGATATATACACATAGAATACATATATATATATATGTCATTGTGACACATACATATATATATTTATAGTTCATACACTTCTACATACTGTAATAGCCGCTGTTAGGGTTCGAGTTCCCACTGCTGCACAAGGGGAGTCTCGAACCAGTCCCGCATTCGTCTCCGTCCACAGTGGAGCCTGCTCAGCTTAGACGTCGGTCCCAGCGTCTTGCCCAGTTTAACAGTGTGCAGAGGATTACTGCTGTTCCTCCAGGCTCTGCTATTGTGGCCAGTACTGGTTAGCGGCGAGCAGACATCTTTAGGACAAAGTCTTGTTTTCCCCTTCTGAGCATGCCCAGAGTGAGATCTCTCATTGGAGATCAGGGGTCACATGCTCTGTTACTGCAGCAGCTCCTATTGGTCCGCGAGAAAGGTCCTGTGACTACTGGTGTTCTGGAACAAGTTTCATTGGTCCTTGTTTCTGGCAGGTCCTGTAGCTGTTACTATAAAAAGGTAGCATGGCTCGGCCGCCATGTGCTAATATCAATCGTCATATGCTTTGCGCCAGTGTGGTCATGCGTGGGTGTGGTTAGGGCCCGGCTGAAATAAGCCCCTAGAATACCGACTTAATCGGTGAGGAGTTTGGTATGCTAGCTGGTCAGGGTCGGTGTCCTAGATGCCCTAGATTACCGGCATAACCGGTGAGGAGTTTGATTGCCGTATTCAGGGCCTGGCGTTCAGACGCCATAGATTGCGGTTGTCTCCCGCGAGGACATTAGCGCATGATCACGTTCTATGTTCGCTTAGCAGTCAACTGTGTACCTAGGCGCCTGACAGGACACAGAAGTTTTTCTCAGCGGCTCTGTGACGTAACAGGGTTCGCTTTCAATGCTAGACAGCGCCCTAGCGTGTTTATTTTGCGACTCAGTGGTGTTAAGTGAGTTCGCACACATCGCCATATAGCGCTGCGGCACTCCTTCTAGCGGCTCTGTGGAATAACAGAGTTTGCACATATTGCCACAGCGTGTTACGGCGTTTATTTTGGCGACTCTGCGGGATAACAGAGTTCGCTTCTTGCGCCATTTTACTAGCAGCAGGCTCCGCCTGCACGGTGGACCCTGGGCTGTGAACGCACCTCTTTACATCATATATTTGGTGCGTTCCGCAGACCCTAACATAATATTAGCGCCAGGGTCTGGCTAGTAAAATGGCGGATGACCAGCGTCTACCGCAGTACATCCAGAAGCTGGAGGGTAGGTTGGCGGCTCTTGAGCGCACAACCTCAGCTGTGGATGTTACCGCAGTCGCTGTTCAGGCTGCTAGCGTGGCTGCAGCCAGTTTGTCCTCTGCCACCTCTGCCCCTACATTATCTCACCTCCCGCTTCCTGACAAGTTTGCCGGTGACAGCAAGCAATGTCGGGGATTCGTGAGTCAGTGCTCTATACAGCTCGAGCTTCTGGCTGCACGTTTCCCACGGATCGGGCACAAGTGGGTTTTGTACTGTCTCTACTCTCGGGCAGAGCGCTGGAGTGGGCAACGCCGCTGTGGGAGCACGACGATCGTGTGGTGTGGTGTGCTCCTCGTTTCCTGGAGGCTCTTAAAAAGGTCTTTTTAGGACCTCAGGTCACCCACGATACGGCGCTACAACTGCTGGCATTGGCACAGGGTTCGTCTTTGGTCAGTCAGTTTTCCGTCCAGTTTCGGACTCTGGCCTCAGAGCTAGACTGGTCGGATAAAGTTCTCATTCCAGTCTACTGGCGAGGACTGGCTGACCATGTTAAAGACGCTTTGGCTACCAGGGAGATTCCCGACACACTGGAGAAGCTTATCTCCATATCTACCCGCATTGACCTCCGTTTTCACGAACGGAGGTTGGAGCGGGCCCAGTGTAGGCAGAGGATTCGGTTGGCTCCCACCTTTGCCACACTTCTCGAATCCTCCGATCTGGCGTCCGAACCCAAAAAGGCCACAGAGGTTCCTCGTGCAGGACCTAAGTCTCGAGTCGTCCGAGTATCTGTGGTCTGTAACCTTTGTCAGCAGACAGGACACTATGCCAACAAATGTCCACAGCGATCGGGGAAGCGATCGCGTCTAGTGGCCCTGGGAGGAGGTTCACTAGAGACAGCGGAATTTTCCTCCAAGATGACATTTAAAGGGACAGTCACTGTGGACTCTTCCACACTTACAGTCGAGCTTTGTGTGGACTCAGGAGCAGAGGGGAATTTCATGTCATCCACCTTTGCTCGTCGCCACGCAATACATCTGGTAGCGCTCGACAAACCAGTGACTGTCCGGGTAGTGAATGGGTTGACATTGCCCTCGCAAATTACACATCAGACTGTCCCACTTACTTTGTGTGAACCCCCTTCCCATCAGGAAATTATTACCCTTCTCGTCCTTCCCGAGGGAATAGACGAAATCCTACTGGGAGTACGCTGGCTCCGTTCCCACTCCCCTCATATTGAGTGGACCTCCGGTAGGATACTGGGTTGGAGTGAGTCATGTAAGGACAGATGTGTCAGTGAGTGCATTCAGGTTACCACTACAGAGATACCCAAAGATCTTTCTCCTCTTCCCAAGTGTTATCAGTCATATGCAGACGTGTTCTCTAAAAAGGCTGCGGAGACTCTGCCGCCCCATCGTCCCTACGACTGTCCTATTGACCTCTTGCCTGGAGCAGAACCTCCTCGGGGAAGGGTCTATCCCCTCTCTCTTCCTGAGATGGAGGCTATGTCTCAATATATCCAGGAGAATCTGGCAAGAGGGTTCATTAGGAAGTCGTGTCACCAGCAGGAGCGGGGTTCTTCTTCATGCAGAAGAAGAGTGGAGAATTACGTCTGTGTATAGATTACAGAGGTCTTAACGCCATCACCGTTAAGAATAAGTACCCGTTGCCCCGATCTCTGAGCTCTTTGATAGGCTCCGGGGAGCAAGAGTATTTACTAAATTAGATCTGCGTGGTGCTTATAACCTGATTCGCATCCGTGAGGGGGACGAATGGAAGACGGCTTTTAATACCAGGGATGGGCATTATGAATACCTGGTGATGCCCTTCGGGCTCTGTAATGCCCCAGCCGTTTTCCAAGACTTTGTCAATGATATCTTCCGGGATATGCTTTCCACCTCTGTAGTAGTCTATCTAGATGATATTCTCATCTTTTCTCCAGATATTGACTCTCACCGGAGGGATGTCTGCAAAGTCTTCGACCTGTTACGGGTTAACTCCCTCTATGCAAAGTTGGAGAAATGCATGTTTGAGCAGGAGTCTTTACCTTTCCTGGGCTATATCATCTCCGCCCAGGGATTGGCTATGGATCCTGCCAAACTACAGGCTGTGATGGATTGGCAAGAACCCCATTCTCTTAAAGCGGTGCAGCGCTTTATGGGGTTCATTAATTACTATCGCCAATTCATTCCCCACTTCTCCACTTTAGTAGCTCCCTTGGTAGCCCTCACCAAGAAGGGAGCCAATCCCAAATTGTGGTCAGAGGAGGTCTCCAAGGCCTTTACTTCAATTAAGTCCCATTTTGCTAGCGCTCCCATCTTACATCGCCCCGAGGTTGATAAGCCTTTTTTTATTGGAGGTCGATGCCTCGTCCGTTGGTGCTGGAGCAGTCCTTTTTCAAAAGGATGCTCAAGGTCGGAAACATCCTTGTTCCTTCTTTTCGAAGACCTTCACACCAGCGGAGAGGAATTATTCCATTGGGGATAGGGAGTTGCTAGCCATGAAGTTGGCCTTTTCCGAGTGGAGACATCTCCTGGAGGGTGCTCGCTTTCCCTTTCAAGTTTTCACTGACCACAAAAATTTGGTCTATTTACAGACCGCCCAGCGGCTAAATTCTCGTCAGGTCAGATGGTCCCTGTTCTTCTCCTGGTTTCATTTCACCCTCCATTTCCTCTCCGGTGAGAAGAACATTCAGGCCGATGCGCTTTCTCGCTCCGTGGTGTCCTCTAAGGAGGTGGAGGAGGAGCCTCGGTTGATTGTCCCCACAGAGAGCCTAAGAACTGTGGCCCCGGTTTCGCTTGAGTCTGTGCCTCCGGGCAAGACTTTTGTGCCCACCAATTTGCGACCGGAGGTACTCTCTTGGGCACATTTGTCCCGGGTTGGTGGACATTTTGGGGCAAAAAGGACATCTGAGTTGCTGGCGAGGACATACTGGTGGCCACATATGGTCCATGACGTCAGGGAATACGTTCAGGCGTGCGTCTCCTGGGCCAAGAATAAGTCCCCTCGACAACGGCCAGCTGGGCTACTTTTCCCTTTACCGGTGGCAGACAGGCCTTGGGAGATGGTCGGGATGGATTTTGTGGTGGGCTTACCCAAGTCTCGGGGCTGCACCATCATCTGGGTGATAACCGACCACTTCTCCAAAATGGTGCACTTAGTGCCGTTACCACGGTTACCATCAGCACGGGCCTTGGCAGCATTGTTCATTAGGCATATTTTCCGCCTACACGGTATGCCAGACAAAATTGTCAGTGATCGAGGTCCCCAGTTTGCGCCTCGGTTCTGGAGAGAGCTGTGTCGTTTACTCAGCATTGAGTTGAATCTCTCCTCTGCATACCATCCCGAGACGAATGGGTTGGTAGAGAGGGCCAACCAGACCTTGGTCACATATTTGCGACATTTTGTCTCTGCCAGGCAGGATGACTGGGCATCCTTGCTACTGTGGGCTGAGTTCGCTCTAAATAATGCTGTGGCTGACTCCACCGGACAGACCCCATTCCTCCTAAACTACGGTCAGCATCCACGGGTACCAGTGCCCATGCCCGTGTCTTCCGCCGATTCCAGGGTGGCAGACTGGGCTGTGGAGGCACGGGACATTTGGGACCGCACCCAGGATGCCATTCAGGCCTCCAAAGAGAGGATGAGGTTTTCGGCCGATGCCCATCGGCGCCCCGCTCCTGCATTTGCTCCGGGTGACCTAGTGTGGCTTTCTGCCCGAAACATCAGGCTACGTGTAGAGTCCACCAAGTTGGCACCTCGCTTTTTGGGCCCCTTTAAAGTTCTTGAGCAGGTGAACCCGGTGGTTTACCGCCTAGCCCTTCCGCCTCGCCTTGGTATCACCGACACCTTTCACGTGTCCCTCCTGAAACCCGTGGCCATTTCCCAGTTTTCCGAGTCATCTGCCGGGACGTCGGGTTCATCTACCGATGATCATGAGGTGAACGCCATTGTTGGGTGCAAGGTGGTACGAGGCAAAAAATTTTATTTGGTGGATTGGAGGGGTTATGGGCCTGAGGATAGGTCCTGGGAGCCTGCCGAGCATGTTCACGCTCCGCAGCTCATCGCTGCCTTTGAACGCAACAAGGCCCAAAGAAGGGGGGGGTCCTAGGAGGGGTGGTAATGTTAGGGTTCGAGTTCCCACTGCTGCTCAAGGGGAGACTCGAACCAGTCCCGCTGCGGTCCCCCATTCGTCTCCGTCCGCAGTGGAGCCTGCTCAGCGTAGACGTCGGTCCCAGCGTCTTGCCCAGTCTAACAGTGTGCAGAGGATTACTGCTGTTTCTCCAGGCTCTGCTATTGTGGCCAGTACTGGTTAGCGGCGAGCAGACGTCTTTAGGACAAAGTCCTTGTTTTCCCCTTCTGAGCATGCCCAGAGTGAGATCTCTCATTGGAGATCAGGGGTCACATGCTCTGTTACTGCAGCAGCTCCTATTGGTCCGCCAGGAAGGTCCTGTGACCACTGGTGTTCTGGAACAAGTTTCATTGGTCCTTGTTTCTGGCAGGTCCTGTAGCTGTTACTATAAAAAGGTAGCATGGCTGTGCCGCCATGCGCTAATATCAATCGTCATATACTTTGCGCCAGTGTGGTCATGCGTGGGTGTGGTTAGGGCCCGGCTGAAATAAGCCCCTAGAATACCGACTTAATCGGTGAGGAGTTTGGTATGCTAGCTGGTCAGGGTCGGTGTCCTAGATGCCCTAGATTACCGGCATAACCGGTGAGGAGTTTGATTGCCGTATTGAGGGCCTGGGTGTCTCCCGCGAGGACATTAGCGCATGATCACGTTCTATGTTTGCTTAGCAGTCAACTGTGTACCTGGGTGCCTGACAGGACACAGAAGTTTTTCTCAGCGGCTCTGTGACGTAACAGGGTTCGCTTTCAACGCTAGACAGCGCCCTAGCTTGTTTATTTTGTGACTCAGTGGTGCTAAGTGAGTTTGCACACATCACCATATAGCGCTGCGGCACTCCTTCTAGCGGCTCTGTGGAATAACAGAGTTTGCACATATTGCCACAGCGCGTTACGGCGTTTATTTTGGCGACTCTGCGGGATAACAGAGTTCGCTTCTTGCGCCATTTTACTAGCAGCAGGCTCCGCCTGCACGGTGGACCCCGGGCTGCGAACGCACCTCTTTACATCATATATTTGGTGCGTTCCGCAGACTCTAACAGCCGCTAATTCAATTGCCGGCTTTTGTGAAAGTACAGACCCGACATGAAATGACACATGGTTTACATACAGTTAACCATGTAATTTCATGTATTTTTATATATGGTGTGAGACAGTGAAGGAATATGTGTTGAATGGGGTGTACATTTCACCTAGGTACTGTGCTGTATGGTATAAGGGAAATGTGTGGCTTTGTAAACCTAGTGGTAGAGAAAGGTCACTACACCCTACATTCAGTACACACTTGCAGCTCAGGCCTGAAACCATTCAGCTGTTAATTAGGAGACCAGAAGTAGGTGTCTGCGAACACAGTCAGAGAGCACGCTTAGTCTGGACACAGGAGGGGTCCAGGCACAGAAGGTGTCTCCAGGGGTTTGAGCTGTCTCAGTCTGGGTGCTCGATGTACCCCGGACACAGGAGTAGTCTCTGTGAAAATCCATGCTGGTAGCTGCTGAATAGGAGGGGATCTCTCTCAAGTCTGGACGTTGGATGTGCCTTCAGACACAAGGAGGAGACTCTGTGAACCTCCATGCAGGGTAAATACTGAACATATGTGTTGTTTTGGCCCTGGCTGTTAGAGTCGGGACCCGGATAGATAGGGAAATCTATCTAAGTGTAATTAGTGGCTAGACAAGCCCAGGTCTTACGTTTATGATTTGTTTTTATCTGTTTGCTGTGGACTTTAATAAAGCTGGTTGCGGCCAGTTTTCATCAGAACTGCTGTCTGAATGAACTGTTTCTGTGCCACTTCGTCTACCCGGACGGCGATCTCAGAGCTATATCCCCTGAAAAGCTTACAATTGGCGGAGAATGCTGGGGCAGCACAGTGGCTGATACAATTGGTGCTGGAATGTGCGTGCAGCACAGTAGCGAGAGACAGCAATAAAGGTGAAGTCTGTTGAAGCAGCAGCAGAGAAAAAAAAAAAAAAAAGTGTGTCAGCAAAAACGTCTGATTGGAGAAGTCTTAAAGAGACAGTAGCCCTAATAGAGTTTGCAAAAGAAAAAAATAAAAGTGTGTCTGCACAGCAAAGCTGAACTTGTTGTGGAAAAGACTGTGGAGTGTGCAGCAGCAAAGAGAAACGTCTATTGGAGCAGTCTTAAAGAGACAGTGGCCCTAATAGAGTTTGCAGAGAAAAAAAAAAAAGTGTCTGCACAGCAAAGCTGAATTTTCTGTGGAAAAGACTGTGGAGTGTGTATGTCTTGAGTGAAGACTGCCGTTGTTGAGACAGAGAAGTCTGACAGCATGGATGACAGCATGGAGGCGCTGTTTGAACAAATGGCACAAGTTAATGTGCAACATAAGACTGCCGTGGTTGAGACAGATAAGTCCGGCAGTATGGAGGAGCTCATTGAGTACCTGGTACAGGCCCAGCAGAGCATGCAACTGCAGTGCCAGCAGCAGCAGCAGGAGAATAACCGGTTGTTGGAGCAGATTGCAGCTCTCAGCACCTCGTCCCAGAGTAATGTTGTGAAGGCACCTGCCTTGTCCGCTGTAAAGAAGGCGGTAAGACGGTCCCTGAAAAAGATGACACCTCGTGATGATGTGGAGGTATATCTAACTAGGTTTGAGGGACTGGCAGAGAAGGAGAATCTGCCCCTATCTGAATGGGCCATGATGGTCGCACCCTATCTGATTGGAGAACCCCAAAGGGCCTATGCTGACCTGAGCGAGCAGGACAGCCAAGACTATGCCAAGCTGAAAGCGGAGATTCTTACCCGGCTGGGTGTTACGGTGACAGCCCGTGCCAGGGGAGTTCATGACTGGAGATGCAGTTGGGAGTCTGCAGTCAGCAAACCTGATTATGGAGTTGAAAAGGTGATAGTGAACCGCTACACCCGAGCATGTCCTCCTGAGGTACAGCCAGAGGTCAGGACAAGGAGACCACCAGGACGCCAATCGTCTGGTCAGCCTGATGGAGAAGGCCTTCGCCAGCAAAGACTGTCTCCGTGACCAGCCGTCTGAGAGGTCGTCACTTCAGAGTTCCCGGACGCTGAACTCTCGCGGTAAGAGCGTTCCAGCTGTTGGGGACATGGGTATGCTGATAAGCGGGTTCAGGCCCGAGGGGACATGTGGGTGGAAAAGTGTGATGGACAGTGTTGGAGATGTCATGAAATTGCAGCCAACTGTCCAATAGAGGGGGAGCCTATGTATTGTGATGTTGGCAGATCCCTCTCTCCCTGCGCAGAGCCTGTGTGTGTGCCCACCTCAGCCGAAGAGACTGGACCACAGGTGTGCCCGGTGGTTGTAAATGACTGCCCAGCACAGGCCCTCTTGGACTCAGAGAGTCCAGTGACTTCCGTATGTGACAGCCTGATTGATAGGGACTTCATCCCTGATAAGCACCTGAGTGTGGTGTGCGTCCATGGAGACACCAAAGTCTACCCAGAGACTGCCGTGGACTTGGTCCCCAAACTCGGGGAGGTTTCATATGAAGTGGGGTAGTGAAGAACCTGGTGCACCCCGTCATATTGGGTAATGACTTTCCCCGGTCTAAGGATCTCTGGGGGAAAAATGTTTCTGATGGACAGTGTGATGAAGCTCCTATTGAGGGTGCGCAGTCCCGAGGGGCGGAACACAATGCTAGTGGGCCGTTAAACTTATATGATAATGATGATGATGATGATAATGATAATGATGATGATGATCATGATAATGATGATGACCATGATAATGATGCTGATGCTGATAATGATAATGATGATGATCATGATAGTGATGATGATACTGATCATAATCATGATAATGATATTGATAATAATGATGACTGTGATAGTGATGAAATTCCTTTGCAGGTGATGTTGGGAGACGAGGATGGTGGTTCTCGGGAACCGAGTGTCCCTGACTTACCTGTGTCCTGTGACAATTTTGAGAGTGAGCAGTGGCGAGACCCCTCTCTTAAAACGGCCCAGGAAAATATAAATGTTCTAAATGAGGTTTCCCAAGAGCCTGGCTCTGAGGAGAGGTTACCTCATGTTGCCATAAACACTCACCTGTTGTATAGGGACACTGAAGTCCAGGGAGAGGTCGTGAGCCAGCTCCTAGTACCTGAGCTATATAGAAGTATAGTGCTGGGGTTGTCACATAGTCACATACTTGAGGGACCAGATGGTGAAGTTAATGTTGTGGATGACATGTTAACTAAGGTTCCAGATCAGGATGTGAATGAGAATGAATTGTATACCCCTGAAAGTGAGCAGGATGAGAATGAGAATGAATTGTATAACCCTGAAGGTGAGCCGGATGTGGCTGAGAAAAAGGGGTCTGACAGGGATAGTAGTAGTGATAGTGAATCATCTGATGACAATAAAGCAACCAGTGCAAATGAGGAAGGCATGGTAGCAGAGGAGGTTGAGAGTCCTGAGAAGAAAGCTGAGGCTGACCTTACAGCCGGACAGAAAATGGCATCTGAAGATGTTTTACAGTTGGCCGGTTCCCTGGCGAAGACTAAGGTGAAAGGAGGAGAGTTGAGCTTTAAAGGCAGGACTCTGAAACTGAACACAGCACAAGTGGATGCTGTCGAAGATGAGAAGTTATCAATGTATGGTATGGAGCTGCATCATGCCCAGGACTCTGAAGGTAATGCTGCAGAGGTGGAAAAAGCCATGGAAGTGGTGGTCACCAAGCCAGATGCCTCATCAGAAGCTGAGGTCTCAAGTGAAGCTGTGAGGAACAAGACTGAAGATATGGGGACTGACTCTGTCCAGGAATCTGTTTCTGCCGAAGACAGCGGCGTGGACGGGTTACAGTCCGGATCAGTAGCTGCAACTCGTGAAGCTCAGGCTGGAAGTTCGGCGCCCGGAGCCCCAACAGTGTTCCCGAGTGATACCAAGGATCTGGATAAATCACAAGATGAGATTTTGAGACATCAGGCTGGCATTGGTGAGCTCAAGCGCACTTTCATGGAGTCTACATCGGAGCCACGTCCCAACAAATGGGAAAAGCGGTGTGTCACTCCGTTGTCGCTGCAGACACACGGGAGCTCAGATGGGATGCAGAACGTGGTGGAAGAGAAGAATCCGGCGGGTTCTGAGTATACAGATGCAGCTATCAAGGAGAACTTGAAAGCTGGAATAAATGGAGATATTGGATACCATAGTGATGTGACTGAAGAGGTAGAATGTAAGACTGACGGTACGGCTTCTGAGCATGTTCTACCAGAAGAGCCTGAAGAAGGGGCCGAGGACGTAAAGGACGTCCAACAGCTACAGGAGAAGATGCGTCTCCATGAGGTCTCCACCAAAGAAATGAAGACTGAGAATGTTGCGTTACGCGAGCAGCTGCAGCAGTGTGAACTGGATGTGGCATCTTTTCGCCGGGAACGTGAGCGGTTCCAGCAGTTGCTCCAGAGAGCACGAAATGAAGGGGAAAGTGTATATAGTACCTTGCAGGATCAAGGAAAAGTGGTTGCACAGGTACCAGATGAATTGATTACTTCTCAGAAAAAACTCCAAACTGTGATGAAGGAGTGTGATGAAAGCTATGAGCATCTTCATGAGAAAGTAGATGTGCTAAAGAAGGTTCAAGGGGAACTAGAGAAAAGTGAAAAACCCCCTATACCTCCTGTGATAGTTGGTGACACATGGTCAGTGCACCAAGGACAGGAGGTACGTGAGTTTCTGAGGAAGAGTCAGCAGAAGTGTTCTGATGTGCCGGGTCGTACTTCTCTGGCCATGCACTATATCGAAACTGAGCCCGGCCCTAAGGTCAAGATGAAACCGTGCAGGATACCCGAGGCCCGCAGAGAGCATAGGCCTGGGAGGGTACAGGGTAGTGCGGATGCTTCAGATGAAGAGAAAGCTGATGTTGGCTATGGCTCAGGTGAAGATACAGATGACAGTAGTGAAGATGAAGCTGATGAAGGCCATGACTGGTCCAGAGTTCACTGTCTCTTTTGGATTGTTGACCAGCCCTCCGGTCTGGATGACCAGCCCTCCGGTCTGGAGAAGAGGGGGGGGATATGTGAGACAGTGAAGGAATATGTGTTGAATGGGGTGTACATTTCACCTAGGTACTGTGCTGTATGGTATAAGGGAAATGTGTGGCTTTGTAAACCTAGTGGTAGAGAAAGGTCACTACACCCTACATTCAGTACACACTTGCAGCTCAGGCCTGAAACCATTCAGCTGTTAATTAGGAGACCAGAAGTAGGTGTCTGCGAACACAGTCAGAGAGCACGCTTAGTCTGGACACAGGAGGGGTCCAGGCACAGAAGGTGTCTCCAGGGGTTTGAGCTGTCTCAGTCTGGGTGCTCGATGTACCCCGGACACAGGAGTAGTCTCTGTGAAAATCCATGCTGGTAGCTGCTGAATAGGAGGGGATCTCTCTCAAGTCTGGACGTTGGATGTGCCTTCAGACACAAGGAGGAGACTCTGTGAACCTCCATGCAGGGTAAATACTGAACATATGTGTTGTTTTGGCCCTGGCTGTTAGAGTCGGGACCCGGATAGATAGGGAAATCTATCTAAGTGTAATTAGTGGCTAGACAAGCCCAGGTCTTATGTTTATGATTTGTTTTTATCTGTTTGCTGTGGACTTTAATAAAGCTGGTTGCGGCCAGTTTTCATCAGAACTGCTGTCTGAATGAACTGTTTCTGTGCCACTTCGTCTACCCGGACGGTGATCTCAGAGCTATATCCCCTGAAAAGCTTACAATGGTTTAAACTTACAATTACATGAGTATATGTGTGCAAAATTGCAGACATGTAGGGATTAAATAAAGGTATAAATTCGTTGAAAAAAAATGCGTGGGCTCCCGCTGTATTTTCTCCACCAGACAGACAAAGCCAGCGAGTGGGGGCAGATAATAATAGCCCAGGGAGGGTACATTTTTTTTGTGCCCCCCTGGCTACTAACATCTGCCCCCAGCCACCCCAGAAAAGGCAAATCTCTAATTAGATTTTCCCTTTCTGGCACTTTGCCCGTCTATTCCCATTGCCCTGTAGCGATGGCGAATGGGTTAATAAGGGGTTAAAGCCACCTTGCGATTGAAAGGTGACTTTAAGCCAGGTTAATAATTGAGAGCTGTCAATTAGACAACTATCAATTATTAATCCTATTAAAGTAAATAAAAAAACACACACACTTTAAGAATAAATAATTTTAATGAAATAAAAACACATTTTTTGACCATCTTTTATTTAACTCTTAATCCCTGCGAAGCCCTTGATCTCCTATAATAAAGAAAAAATAATAAAACAACATTATTCTTACCTATCCGGCAATCTGTCACGTCCCACGCTGTAATCCTTCACAAAGGGTTAACTAGCTTTCAGCCAAGCAGCGCAAGTAATGCTGCCTGCTCAGCTGAAAGCTCCTGAATGAATAACTTCCTCTCCCGGCGATAGGAGAGGATGTGATTACTGTGGGAAGCTTAATTGATTGCATCCCACTTTCACTTTAGGTCAGGTCAGGGTGACCTGACCTGAAGTGGAAGTGGCAATAAATCAGTTAAGCTCCACTCATTAATCACTTCCTCTCCTTTCGCCGGGAGAGGAACTGATTCATTCAGGGGGTAACAGCTCAGCAGGCAGCATTAGCTCCCTGCTTGCTGTAACCTATTAACCCTTTCTGATGGATTACAGCGTGGGACCTGACTGTGCATCGGATAGGTAAGAATAATTTTGTTTTTTTATTTTATTTTTATTACAGGAAATGGCTTTAGCAGGAAAATAAAATATGGTCAAAAACTGTTTGCTTATTTCATTAAACTTCTTTTTTATTAAAGTGTGTGTATTTGATTTTTCTTTCATACAATAGGATTAATAATTGATAGTTGTCTAATTGACAGCTCTCAATTATTAACCTGGCTTAAAGTCACCTTTCAATTGCAAGGTGGCTTTAACCCCTTATTAATACATTCGCCACCGCTACAGGGCAATGGGAATAGACGGGCAAAGTGCCAGAAAGGGCTAATCTAATTAGAGATTTGCGTTTTCTGGGGTGTCTGGGGGCAGATGTTAGTAGCCATGGGGGGCACAAAAAAATTGTACCCTCCCTAGGCTATTATTATCTGCCCCCAGTCGCTGGCTTTGTCTGTCTGGTGGAGAAAATACAGCAGGAGCCCACGCATTTTTTTTCAACAAATTTATACCTTTAATTAACCCCTACATGTCTGCAATTTTGCACACATATACTCATGTAATTGTAAGTTTAAACCATATATAAAAATACATGAAATTACATGGTTAACTGTATGTAAACTATGTGTCATTTCATGTCGGGTTCTGTATTTTCACAAAAGCCGGCAATTGAATTAGCGGCTATTACAGTATGTAGAAGTGGATGAACTATAAATATATGTATATATATATGTCACAATGACATGTGTATATATATATATATATATATATATATATGTATTCCTTGTGTGTATATGTATTGATTCCATTCTTTATTAAAGCTGTCAGTGTGCTTTTACAGTATAGCCGGGGATGAATTGCCGGCTTTTCTAAAGGACACCAGTGCGATTTAATCGCAAGTCACACGTGCGGTCCGTTTATAATCAGATTTTTCATTGCTCCCATAGACTTGCATTGGCGATAGTCGACCCACAATCGGTGACAATCGCAGCATGCTGCGATTGCACTCGGACGTTTAAAACGGACCACAAAAAATCTGATACTGGGAGCTGCTCCATAGATTAACATAGGTCCGACTGCAATGCGATATTTCATCGCATTGCAGTCGTCTGATTTTGTCGCTAGTGTGACCTCAGCCTTAGAAGTTTTTTCTTTCTCTCTCCCTATAGCCCCGCTCTGATATAAGTTAGCCCCTCCATTCTTCCTCCTCTTAGGCCAGTATTTTAGTAGCCATATTTTTCTTCCTCTTGGGCCAGTATTTATTAGCTATATTTGTCTGAGGTTCATCTCTATACACCTCTGGTTTAGAATTGTATTTTACCTAGGGCTGCCACTAGGAACTTTAGGGTCCCATACTGGCAATTTTTTCAGGGCTCTCTTGAGACTCTGCCCAGGCTTCACCCCATCTCTGCCTCGAACCGTCCACATTCCCACCGCCCACTCTTGTAAAAACTCCACTTCTGCACCACATCCTCACCAATCACACATTTACCATTCCCATCACCACATACATAACCAGCAGCTTTTGTTTTGGTCAAAAGATTTTTTAATCCGCCACCATGACAAGGTAAACTGTTTTGACTGGGGTCTACTCTATTGTAACTTATTAAAGATTTGCTAAAATATCTAATACAATTTAGGTATATTTTTATTTATTTTTCAATTTTTAAAATGGCCCATAATATTACAAGCAAGAAACAGATACTGCCAAACCATGACCAGACCACATATTACCACCACATGGTGACCGAAAAATACTACATACAAGGAACAAATGCCGCCACACCATGACCACATTACATATTACCACAACATAGTGACTAAATGCTACAATACTGATCATTAATAAAAAGCACAATACTAATATCACCATAGGAGCCATTATACATAGGATATCTGTAATTCGTATACAGTGTCCATGTACAGGTAATAAACTGATCACCGGTGATATTATACACAGGAGCTCTGTATATAGTGTCAGTGTAGAGGTAATACAGTGATCACCAGTGAAATTATACATAGGAGCTCTGTATATATTGTACAGGTAATACCGTGATCACCAATGACATTTTACACAGGAGATCTGTATATACTGTCAGTGTACAGGTAATACAGTGATCACCAGTGACATTATACACAGGAGCTCTGTATATAGTATACAATGTATAGTGTCAGTGTACTGGTAACACATTGACTCACCGGTGACATCGCTAGTTGAAGTCTTTCATCTTCGCTTTTCATCGTCATCCAGTGTACACTGCCATCTAGTGTTGAGCGATACTTTCCGATATTGGCAAATATCGGATCGGATTGGATCGGACCGATACTCAGGTTACTTGTAGGTTAAGGAAAACAACTAAGAATAATGTAGAATGTATTGGGGAGGTGGAGGATACATTAAAGGCATAGAGGTTTAGCCCAATCAAATGGAATAGCAGGAATAATTTTTTTTTTAAGATGTTCGGAGTTACAAAGAAATTGACTATGTTGTTAACCTTTTTTCTATTTTGGCACATATGTATGTTTCACTACTTCCATGCTCTTCACCTTCTTTTTTACTTCTCCCACACTTTCTCCTTCATGATTCTCTGCAGCAGCATCTTTTTCATCAACTTTTTCTTCACCTTATTTATCTTCTTCTTCTTCTTCACCTTCTTCCTCTTATTCTTTTTTTTTACATTCTTCATATTCTTCTTCTTCAACTATTATTCTTCTTCATATTCTACTTCTTCATCTTCTTCCTATTCATCTTCTTCATCATATTCTTATTTGTACCAAGGAATTCCTGTAGTTGCTATCACTAAAAGTTTGAAGATTACACCTTCCATTCTTGCTGTCACAAAAGATTTACAACAGGATTTGTCCGCGTTCAGTTTGGCCTGCAGCAGCAGGCATTTTCCAGGGGCACCACGAGGAGGAACGGACTCACCCCCATACACTGCTCAGTCTTCATCTGCTTATAATTTAGAGCATATCTTTTGCTCTGATTTTTTGTCTTATACTTAATGTTCTTCTGCTTTTTGTTCTTCTGCTTCTTGGTCTTCTGTCTCTTGTTCTGTATCTTGGTGGTTGTCTTCATGTTCTTTGTCCTCTTGGTCATCTTCTTCTGGGTAATCATTTTTGGTCTTCTTTGGGGTGGTGTTCAAGCTCGTCGTCTTCATGGTCGTCGTCTTTGGGGTTGTCGTCTTCTTCGGGTGGTCTTCAGGGTCGTCGTCTTCAGGGTCGTCATCAGGGAGATCCCGAGTGATTACCAAAAACCATTTAAAAAATGTTCAACTTGGAAATGTAGCAGAAGGTACAAGAAGGCTGAGTAACTGCCGAGAAACAGCTGACTGTCCTCGAACCCGAATGGGTAGTAGAAGGAACAAGAGCCCTACCGAGCACTACCGAGGACCAGCTGACGGTACTGGGAAAGGTTACTAAGAAGGAGGTGCCTGTGCTAGAAAGCACTACCAAGGACCAGCAGACGTTGCTGGAACTCGGATACTGAGATGGAGGCACCTAGGCCAAAGACATTGCCGAGAACCAACTGACGGTACTGGAACCCGGATGGGTAGCATAAGGTACAAGAGCCAATGGAACTACTGAGGACCAGCTGACAGTGCTGGAACCCGGAGGGGCAGCAGTAGGAACAGAGCCAATGGCATTACCGAGGACCAGCTGACGGTACTGGAACACGGTTACTAAGCAGGAGGTACCTGTGCTAGAAAGCACTACCAAGGACCAGCAGACGTTGCTCGAACTCGGATACCGAGATGGAGGCACCTAGGCCAAAGGCACGGCCGAGAACCAGTTGACAGTACTGGAACCCGGATGGGTAGCATAAGGTACAAGAGTCAATGGTACTAACGAGGACCAGGTGACTGTGCTGGGACCCAGATGGGTATCAGAAGGTACACATGAAAACCAAAGTTGCAAGGCCGCGAGCTGGCCGCTGTTACTGAATCCCACAGTCCTACAGGGGGTGCTTGTCCTATTGGCACTATGGAAACAGCCTTTATTTCCATATCCCGCAGCCCACATAGGAAGCACCTAAACTGCAGGCACAATAGAGTCGGCTAACCCGACCGCAACACGACAAGACAACGTATTGGAGGCAAAGTGACGTTGACACTGCACGGAAACAGCTGGCGTGCTGTAACCTGGCTAGGCAGGAGGGAGTACCCGTGCCAAAAACACTTCTGAGCAGCAACTGGCGATGTTGGAGCCCAGGGATGAGAGTAGAATCAGAGTGGAGGCAGAGGCCTAATTGGAGAAAGTTTAAAATCTGTACTTGTGTTATTGTGGACAGAGCAGGAGACACTGCCGGCTACACAGCTGAAGATCAGCTGACATTACTGAACCCCAATAACATAGGAGCATATGTTGACTGTGCAGATGGCACGTCCGAGCAGCAACTGGCGATGTTGGAGCCCAGGGATGAGAGTAGAATCAGAGTGGAGGCAGACGACAAATTGGAGCAAGTTTAAAATCTGGACTTGTGTGATTGTGGACAGAGCAGGAAAAGTTGCCAGCTACACAGCTGGGGATCAGCTGACATTACTGAACCCCAGTAACACAGGAGCATATGTTGACTGTGCAGATGGTACTTCCGAGCAGCAACTGGCGGTGTTGAAGCCCAGGGTCAAGGAGGGTGTAGGCTGAGGCCTAGTGTGAGCAAGTTTAATCTCTGGTGTAACTTGAATTTGGAGGGAGCAGGACTTATTGCCGGACACACAGCAGGGGATCAGCAGGCGTTACTGAACCCCACTAACACAGGAGCTAGTGTTTTTCTCTGTGCATACAGCACTTCTGAGCAGCAACTGACGGTGTTGGAGCCCAGGGTCATTCAGGGTGTAGGATGAGGCCTAATTTGTAGCAAGTATTATATCTGATGTAACTTGAATTTGGAGGGAGCAGGACTTATTGCTGGACACACAGCAGGGGATCAGCTGGCGTTACTGAACCCCACTAACACAGGAGCTAGTGTTTTTCTCTGTGCATACAGCACTTCTGAGCAGCAACTGGCGATGTTGGAGCCCAGGGTCAAGGAGGGTGTAGGCTGAGGCCTAATGAGAGCAAGTTTAAAATCTGATGTGTTTTAAAATTGGATGGAGCAGGACTTATTGCCGGACACACAGCAGGGGATCAGCAGGCGTTACTGAACCCCACTAACACAGGAGCTAGTGTTTTTCTCTGTGCATACAGAACTTCTGACAGCAACTGGCGGTGTTGAAGCCCAGCGTCAAGGAAAGTGTAGGCTGAGGCCTAGTGTGAGCAAGTTTAATCTATGGAGTAACTTGAATTTGGAGGGAGCAGGACTTATTGCCTTACACACAGCAGGGGATCAGCAGGCGTTACTGAACCCCACTAACACAGGAGCTAGTGTTTTTCTCTGTGCATACAGCACTTCTGAGCAGCAACTGACGGTGTTGGAGCCCAGGGTCAAGGAGGGTGTAGGCTGAGGCCTAATGAGAGCAACTTTAAAATCTGATGTGTTTTAAAATTGGATGGAGCAGGACTTATTGCCGGACACACAGCAGGGGATCAGCAGGCGTTACTGAACTCCACAAACACAGGAGCCAGTGTTTTTCTCTGTGCATACAGCACTTCTGAGCAGCAACTGGCGGTGTTGAAGCCCAGGGTCAAGGAGGGTGTAGGCTGAGGCCTAGTGTGAGCAAGTTTAATCTCTGGTGTAACTTGAATTTGGAGGGAGCAGGACTTATTGCCGGACACACAGCAGGGGCTCAGCAGGCGTTACTGAACCCCACTAACACAGGAGCTAGTGTTTTTCTCTGTGCATACAGCACTTCTGAGCAGCAACTGGCGGTGTTGGAGCCCAGGGGGTCAAGGAGGGTGTAGAAATCACATATAGAGTAGTTACCTTGTTCCATGGCACTTCAAAATGTATATACTCCAAACAAGAGAAACGTAAGCGTTACTACCATAAAATGATGAATTTTATTCAAAAATATTGAAATAAATAAATTTAAAATATAAGCGCATATATGCACATGGCGACAAAAAGTGCAACCAAAAAAACCAACATATGGTATAGGGGTTGAAATGAATGCATACAAGTACATTTCATAATCCATTAATGCTGCCTAAGGAACGGTATGTACACCTGTAATATAGTGCAGACAATGTATGTAGGACTAGTCATCATCATCATTATAAGTTATATGTGACACTAAAAAATATACTCTTTGAGGACAACTCTTAGTTCACACCCCATATATTAAAGGTCCAGCATGTAATCCTGATAATATGGCGCAATAATCATGCAGAACCAAGAAAAAGTGCATCGTGCATAGTGAAAACTGCTATGTATGCCTGCAAGTGCAGGTGAAACAGCGCCAATGGATAGAAAAGGTATATGCTATTTTTTTATCAGAGTGCATAGCCACTGATGGCGAATGGCGATATAATACTCTACCTCAATAAAGGCTGCGGCACCACTCACGTGCATTTCGCTTGTAGCTTGTTGAAGAGGGTAACTGCATGTATGCTTGCTCGTCGGTTTTGCTGCCCAGACTGCCTTCCAGCTCTGACGCGTCAGGTAGGAAAGCGGCTGGGCGTTATATGACGCTGACTTGCAGTGACGTTGTGCAGCGTTTGTCAGCGTTAGCACCGCTACAAAGCCGCCATCATGACTGATTTCCTCTATAAACATGCACCTATGAGCAACCATACAAGCACGTCCCCTCTTGAAGAAGCTACAAGCGAAACGCGCGTGAGGGGTGCCGCAGCCTTTATTGAGGTACAGTATTATATCGCCATTCGCCATCAGTCGCTATGCACTCTGATACCTAGATAGCATAAACCTTTTCTATCCATTGGCGTTGTTTCACCTGCACTTGCAGGTATACATTGCTATTTTCTCTATGCACGATGCACTTTTTATAGGTTATGCATGATTATTGCGCCTTATTATCAGGATTAGATGCTGGACCTTTCATATATGGGGTGTGAACTAAGAGTTGTCCTCAATGAGTGTATTTTTTACTGTCACATAGTCACATATATAAGTAATGATGATGATGATGATGATGATGAATAGTCCTACATCCATTGTCTGCACTATATTACAGGTGTACATACCGTTCCTTAGGCAGCATTAATGGATTATGAAATGTACTTGTATGCATTCATTTCAACCCCTATACCATATGTATGCTTTTTTGGTTGCATTTGTAGTCGCCATGTGCATATATGCGCTTATATTTAAAAAATCTATTTTTACATATTTGGGACTATAATTCATCATTTTATGGTTGTAAAACCTCCGTTTTTCTTGTTTGGAGCATATCGATCAGGGTGTAGGCTCAGCAAGATGTGGAGCAAGTTTGACATCTGATGTTGTGTGCATGTGGAGGGAGCAGGAGACTTATTGCCGGATACACAGCAGGGGAACAGCTGGCGTTACTGAACCCCACTAACACAGGAGCTTGTGTTTTTCTCTGTGCAGACGGCACTTCTGAGCAGCAACTGGCAGTGTTGGAGCCCAGGGAGTACAGTTCAGGTGGTAGAAACATGAACACAACAGGAGACATGGATACTGTTGCCAACCAATTATTTAATCTGAAACTGGACAGGCAAGTTCAGGCGAGATCCTTGTTCATTTTCAGAAAAGTAAGCCTGTCAACGTTATCGGAGGATAGTCGCATGTGACGGTCTGTTAGTACACCACCTGCGGCACTAAAAATGCGCTACGATAATACACTAGCAGCAGGGCAAGCCAGCACCTCCAATACATACTGGCTAAGCTCTGGCCATGTATCCAGCTTAGAGACCCAAAACTTGAAGGGGGAAGAGCCGTCTGGGAGTACACTGAGAGGGCAAGACATGTAGTCTGTCACCATCTGACGGAAAAGTTGCCTCCTGCTGACTGGAGCCGTCTGTGATGGTGTAGACATTTGTGGCGGGGACACAAAACTTTGCCACATTTGGGCCATACAGGTCTTGCCTTGTGCAGAGGCGCTGCTTCTGCTCCCTCTTGGTGCAGAGCTTCCTCCACTGCCTCGACGCACAGAGCTGCTTTGTAAAGCACTAGCAGCAGCAGTGCTCTCGGCTGGATTGGAGAACATGATGGAATGCACCAGTGTGTCTTGGTACTCCCGCATTTTACGCTCCCGGTTCAACGGTGCTATGAGGCTTTGTAAGTTGTCCCGGTAGCGAGGGTCTAGGAGGGTGCACACCCAATAATCAGACGTGGTGAGAATGTGGGCGATGCGGCAGTCGTTTCTCAGGCACTGCAGCATGAAATCAACCATGTGTTGCAGACTCCCAACTGGCCAAGAAACGCTGTCCCCTGCAAGAGGCGTCATCTCTGCCTGCTCAGCATCACCCCACCCTCGCTCTACATACTGACTACTAGAGCATTGTGTACCTTCCTCCTCTGGACAGATGTCTTCCTCCTCCATTGACTCCTCCTCATCCTCCTCACAAAGTGTCCCCTGCATAGGCCTTTGTGAGGAACCACGTTGCGCAGACTGTCCAGAAGCAGATGGCATTTGGGACTCCTCATCCTCCACCTCTTCCAAAACCTCATCCCTTAGTGCTTGCAGTGTTTTTTGAAGCAGGCAGATAAGGGGGACAGTCATGCTGATTAGTGCATCATCTGCACTCGCCATCTGCGTGGAATCATCGAACGCACGCAAAACGTGGCAGATATCCTTCATAGAGGCCCACTCAGTGGTGGTGAAGTGTGAACGGCGCGAAGTGTGACTTGTTTGCACCTGATGCAGCTGGTACTCCATTACTGCTGCCTGCTGCTCACACAACCACTCCAACATATGTAACGTGGAATTCCTCCTGGTGGGTAGGTCACATATGATGCGATGTTCCGGAAGGCGGAATCGGCGTTGCAGAGCTGCAATACGAGATCTGGCCATGCTGGAACGCCGCAAGTGAGCGCACTCTATGCGGACCTTGTGCAGCAGTGCATCAAGATCTGGATAGTCCCTCAAAAAACTCTGCACGACCAAGTTGAGCACGTGTGCAAGACATGGTATGTGAGTGAGGTTGCCTAGGCCCAGAGCTTCCATCAGATTTCGGCCATTGTCACACACTACCAAGCCTGGCTGGAGATTCGCTGGCACAAACCACACATCGCTCTCCTGCTTGATGGCATTCCAGAGCTCCTGCGCAGTGTGGCTTCGATTCCCAATAGAAATTAATTTCAGGACGGCCTGTTGACGTTTGGCCACGGCTGTGCTCATATCGGTCGTAACAGGTAAGCGTTCACAGGTCCATGTGGAGGTAGACCGTGACGGCTCCTGCAGTGATGATTCTGAGGAACTGGAGTATGAGGAGGAGTCAATGTGTACAGACTGGATTCATGCAATCCTTGGAGTTGGCAGAACACGTACAGTGCCACTCTCAAGATCTGTACCCGGCTCCACAACATTGACCCAATGGGCAGTGAGGGAAAGGTATCGTCCCTGTCCATGGTTACTGGTCCACGCATCGGTGGTCAGGTGGACCTTGCTACTGATGGCGTTTGGTAGTGCATGTTTCATTTTTCCCTCCACATGCTTTTGCAGGGCAGGGACGGCTTGCCTGCTGAAATAAAAGCGGCTGGGAAGGTTGTATTGTGGGACTGCCAATGCCTTGAAGATACGGAAGGTGTCAGTCTACAACAACCTGAATGACAGCATTTAAAAGGACACATGTTTCCACATATTTGTGGTATTGAGGTTGCTGACACTTTTACCTCTTTTTACTTTTTGATTACACAGCTTGCATTTGTCAAAGCAAATGTCATCTGCAACTGTGTCAAAAAAAGACCACGCACTGCAAGTACTGGGAGCGCCCGTTTTGCCTTTTGGAAGAAAACTGCTCTGAACGGGTGGCAAAGTGGAGGCTACAGGCAACCCAGTCTGCCCCCTAACTCTCCCTCCTGTATGGGCCATTGGAGGAATCTCTTCTCAGAGCTGCTCCCACCACCTTCCTGTTCCTCACGCCATGATGGATCAAGGACCTCATCATCTACACTACCCTCTTCAAACACCTGCTTCTCCTGGGTCGTCTGGCCAGCACCATGCGCAACAGAAACTGGCACCTGAGTATCATCATCAGATGCGTTCTGAGGTGTGCTGACCATAGGCACTGGCCCACCCGCCTGTTCAGATTCAGAGAGACAAAGCAGTTGCGCATCACTGCATACTCCCTCTTCTTCACATTCTAGAATGCTGCTTGGCTGGCCCCCTATTTCCAAGCCAACAGATTCAGAGAACATAAGTAGAGACTGAGCTGGCTCCTGTACAGAGCTCTCTGACTGCCTGGGCAATTTGGCAGGTGGCGAAGAGACAGATGGTTGCTCTTCAGTGCTCTGGTCCTGAGAGGATGTGGAAGTAATTGAAGTCGATGCGTTAGCTGCCATCCATCTGACAACGGCTTCAATTTGTTCTTCCCGCAGCAGGGGGTACGGCGAGCTCCTACAAAGCTGCACATAAAGGACCGCTCCCGGGGAAAACTGGGGGATGCTGTGTCACTGGTGCTCGCAGCAGGCACAGAATCCCCATGTCCTCTCCCTGCTGAAACTCCACGCCCACGACCACATGTCTTACTCCCTGCCTTCTTCATCTTGGTAGATTGATAAAGATAGGCAGAAAAGTACTAAGGCCTTAGTGTGCTAATTCCTGAACAGCTGCTAACAGGTATAAGAAACACTAAGTTTATTAAGTGTGGACTACACTTTAATATGAGCTAATCTGGCCTAACAAGAGTCAAGTGTAGTGTTTGGTGAACTTTATTAACTTTTTTGTGTTTTTCACAAAAAAAAAGGTTGTGATTGAGACAAAAGATGTACAATCGACAGTATCACAAACTTTTTGTAGCTATTACAATGCAGGAAGGTAACCTACAATGCAATAGATGAGGCTACAAAAAATAGGGTAATATTAATCTGGCTGGTCCTGCAGGCCGCAAACCAGCCGAAAGGCTCCTCTATCTACTCATATCTAGTGTTTGCAATCAATCTAGCTGGATACATATGCAAGCACACTAATAGGAGAAATTCAGGAAAATAAAACACTACAGAAAAAATGGACAATGTATGAGGCAGTGACGCACGCTGAGTGGACTACAACCAGCAGTGGATGCAGAACAAACTTCAGCGTGAGCTGCACTCACACAGAGACCTGACAGACAGCCGTGAACAGTGCAGAGAACTGTGCACTAGCTATGAAAGGCTCCGCTATCTACTCCTATAGTGTTTGCAACCAATGTATTTGATACGGATGGAAGCGCAGCACACTAATAGGAGAGAGATCAGTAAAAATGAATTGAGCAGCTGCAATTAAGCAAAAAAAAAAGTATGAGGCAGTGACGCACGCTGAGCAGACTGCAACCAGCAGTGGATGCAGAACAAACTTCAGCGTGAGCTGCACTCACACAGAGACCTGACAGACAGCCGTGAACAGTGCAGAGCACTGTGCACTAGCAAAGAAAGGCCCTGCTATCTACTCTTATAGTGTTTGCAACCAATGTATTTGATACGGATGGAAGTGCAGCACACTAATAGGAAAGAGATCAGTAAAAATGAATTGAGCAGCAGCAATTAAACAAAAAAAAGTTTGAGGCAGTGACGCACGCTGAGCAGACTACAACCAGCAGTGGATGCAGAACAAACTTCAGCATGACCTGCACTCACACACAGACCTTGCAGACAGCTGTGAAAACAGCACTGCAAGGCAAAAGGAAGCTTTACACAGCGGTTGGTAAGCTAGCCTGCCTAAAGCACAATACACAAAATTGCAATCTCTAACTGTCCCTCAGAGTCAGAAGAGCAGCGTTCTGTCCCTAACTTAATTCACAGCAGAGTGAAACCAAAATGGCGGCGGCGCCTTTTATAGTGCATTCATGACATCATTTCAGCAGCCAATCACAGCCATGCCATTAGTTAACATGACCGCAGCCTTACAGGATGTGCCCACACTTCTTAGGATTCCTCATTGGCTGAATCAAATCACACTGCCTCTCATAGCATTATGGGAACTTCCGATTCCGGTATTCGATATGGCAAAAGTATCGGAACTCAGTATCGGAATTCCGATACCGCGAATATCGGCCGATACCCGATACTTGCAGTATCGGAATGCTCAACACTACTGCCATCACTTCTTCCATCCAGGACTCATCTCTGCAGAAAATAATACAGTTATCTAGAGCACATTCCCCAATTTTTCCTCAACCTCTACAATACGCCAGACGAAGAAAAATGCGACCTTGTCGCCCTGCACAGTGACAGGACATCTTCTCCCCCACACTGAAAACAGTATCCTTAAAATAATATCCTTAAATTAGCCCCTACAGTAATAATATCCCACATTCTGGACCCTACATGTCCTCCCATTCTGCCTAATGTCTCTCCATACTTTCCCCATGTCTTTCCATATTGCCCCCAAAGTCATCCGTAAAAGTATAATGTACCCCATAGTCATATATAGCAGTATAATGCACCCATATAGTAGTATAATGCACCCCCATAGCAGTATAATGGACCCCCAAAGCGGTATAATGCACCCTATAGTACTATAATGCCCCCCATAGTAGTATAAAGCACCACATAGTAAAATGCAGTCCCATAGTAGTATAATGCAACTCCATAGCAGTAAAATGCACTCCCATAGCAGTATAATGCACCTTACAGTACTATAATGCACTCCTATAGCACTCTAATTCACCCTACAGTACTAAAATTCTCCCTACAGTACTATAATGCACCCCCATAGTATAATGCACCCTCATAGGAGTATAATGCACCCCATAGTATAATGCAGCCCCATAGCAGTATAATGCGCCTCATAGTATAATGCAGCAGCCCCATAGAATAATGCACCCATAGTATAATGCCGCAGCCCCATAGTATAATGCACCCATAGTATAATGCACCCCCATTGGAGTACAATGCACCCCATAGTATAATGCAGCAGCCCCATAGTAGTATAATGCACCCCATAGAATAATGCAACAGTTCCATAGTATAATGCAGCAGCCACATAGTATAATGCAGCAGCCCAATAGTGTAATACCGCAGCCCTATAGCAGTGTAATGCACCCATAGTATAATGCAGGAACCCCATAGTATAATGCAGCAGCCCCATAGTATAATGCACCCATAGTATAATGCAACAGCCCCATAGTATAATGCAGCAACCCCATACTATAGTGCACTCTATAGTATAATGCATCCCCTTTCACTCCCATAGTAGTATAATGAACCCCCATATGGGTATAATATGCCCCTTACCATGGCTTTACAAGAAAAAGTTTTTCCTTATCTGGCTGAGCTCCAGCAATATCCTCTCATATGATTCAGCTGAGGCACGCAGCGTCGTTGTGGCGTATGACAGTGACGTCATACATCAGCAACGTGTGTGCTGATATCAGCTGCCGGCTTCTGATTGGCTGGCGACTGTTTACAGATCCTGCGGCTCAGGCCTGGTTAGCAGAACTGATGATCAGGCCCCATATGCCACTAAGAGCATTAGGCCGGAGTCACACACAACTACAAAAAATCGGACCGTTTTAGTCGGTCGATTATCGGACCAAAATGTAATCATCAGACATCCGCCTGGCATCCGATTTTCCTGGAAAGATGCGATTTAGTCGCATCTGACCATAGTTGTAACATCCGATTTACATCCGACTTGCGAGATTTTCTCGCAGGCTTTCAAAACTGACATATAATGGATACAAAAGAATAGTATTTAAATCACAAAAGAAAGGATATATACACATAGAACACATACAGTGCCTACAAGTAGTATTCAACCCCCTGCAGATTTAGCTGGTTGACACATGCGGAATTAACTTGGCATTGTGACATTTGTACTGTAGATCAGCCTGGAAGTGGGAAATGCACTGCTGCAAAAATTTTTATTTTAATTTTTTTTTTTTTTTTTTAAAACGTTAAAAGTTAATTCAGAGTGTCATTTATTATTCAACCCGTCAAACCACAAGAATTCTGTTTGGTCCCCCTAAAGTATTAAGAAGTAGTTCAGGCACCAAGAATAATGAGCTTCACATGTGTGGATTAATGATCTCTTTTGCCAGCCTTTTCTGACTATTTAAGACCCTCCCCAAACTTGTGAACACCACTCATACATGGTTAACATGGGAAAGACAAAGGAGCATTCCAAGGCCATTAGAGACAAGATCGTGGAGGGTCACAAGGCTGGCAAGGGGTACAAAACCCTTTCCAAGGAGTTGGCCCTACCTGTCTCCACTGTTGGGAGCATCATCCGTAAGTGGAAGGCTTATGGAACTACTGTTAGCCTTCCACGGCCTGGACAGCCTTTGAAAGTTTCCTCCCGTGCCGAGGCTAGGCTTGTCCGAAGAGTCAAGGCTAACCCAAGGACAACAAGGAAGGAGCTCCGGGAAGATCTCATGGCAGTGGAGACATTGGTTTCAGTCAATACCATAAGTAACGTACTCCACCGCAATGGTCTCCGTTCCAGACGAGCCCGTAAGGTACCTTTACTTTCAAAGCGTCATGTCAAGGCTCGTCTACAGTTTGCTCATGATCACTTGGAGGACTCTGAGACAGACTGGTTCAATGTTCTATGGTCTGATGAGACCAAGATCAAGATCTTTGGTGCCAACCACACATGTGACGTTTGGAGACTGGATGGCACTGCATACGACCCCAAGAATACCATCCCTACAGTCAAGCATGGTGGTGGCAGCATCATGCTGTGGGGCTGTTTCTCAGCCAAGGGGCCTGGCCATCTGGTCCGCATCCATGGGAGGATGGATAGCATGGCCTACCTGGAGATTTTGGCCAAGAACCTCCGCTCCTCCATCAAAGATCTTAAGATGGGTCGTAATTTCATCTTCCAACAAGACAACGACCCAAAGCACACAGCCAAGAAAACCAAGGCCTGGTTCAAGAGGGAAAAAGTCAAGGTGTTGGAGTGGCCTAGTCAGTCTCCTGACCTTAACCCAATTGAAAACTTGTGGAAGGAGCTCAAGATTAAAGTCCACATGAGACACCCAAAGAACCTAGATAACTTGGAGAAGATCTGCATGGAGGAGTGGGCCAAGATAACTCCACAGACCTGTGCCGGCCTGATCAGGTCTTATAAAAGACGATTATTAGCTGTAATTGCAAACAAGGGTTATTCCACGAAATATTAAACATAGGGGTTGTATAATAATTGACCCACACTTTTATGTTTAAAATTTATTAAAATTCAACTGAGCAACATAACTTTTTGTTTTGTAAGATTTATGCTTCTGTTAATAAATCCTACTCTCGTTTGCAGTTTGAAGGCTCTAACTTATTTGCATCTTATCAAACCAGCTAAATCTGCAGGGGGTTGAATACTACTTGTAGGCACTGTATATATATATATATATATATATATATATATATATATATATATATACATGTCATTGTGACATGTATTTATATATATATATTTATAGTTCATAGACTTCTACATACAGGTCCTTCTCAAAAAATTAGCATATAGTGCTAAATTTCATTATTTTCCATAATGTAATGATTGCAATTAAACTTTCATATATTTTAGATTCATTACACACCAACTGAAATTTGTCAGGTCTTTTATTGTTTTAATACTGATGATTTTGGCATACAACTCCTGATAACACAAAAAACCTGTCTCAAAAAATTAGCATATCAAGAAAAGGTTCTCTAAACGACCTATTACCCTAATCTTCTGAATCAACTAATTAACTCTAAACACATGCAAAAGATTCCTGAGGCTTTTAAAAACTCCCTGCCTGGTTCATTACTCAAAACCCCCATCATAGGTAAGACTAGCGACCTGACTGATGTCAAGAAGGCCATCATTGACACCCTCAAGCAAGAGGGTAAGACCCAGAAAGAAATTTCTCAACAAATAGGCTGTTCCCAGAGTGCTGTATCAAGGCACCTCAATGGGAAGTCTGTTGGAAGGAAACAATGTGGCAGAAAACGCTGTACAACGAGAAGAGGTGACTGGACCCTGAGGAAGATTGTGGAGAAGGACCGATTCCAGACCTTGGGGGACCTGAGGAAGCAGTGGACTGAGTCTGGTGTAGAAACATCCAGAGCCACCGTGCACAGGCGTGTGCAGGAAATGGGCTACAGGTGCCGCATTCCCCAGGTAAAGCCACTTTTGAACCATAAACAGCGGCAGAAGCGCCTGACCTGGGCTACAGAGAAGCAGCACTGGACTGTTGCTAAGTGGTCCCAAGTACTTTTTTCTGATGAAAGCAAATTTTGCATGTTATTCGGAAATCAAGGTGCCAGAGTCTGAAGGACGACTGGGGAGAAGGAAATGCCAAAATGCCTGAAGTCCAGTGTCAAGTACCCACAGTCAGTGATGGTGTGGGGTGCCATGTCAGCTGCTGGTGTTGGTCCACTGTGTTTCATCAAGGGCAGGGTCAATGCAGCTAGCTATCAGGAGATTTTGGAGCACTTCATGCTTCCATCGGCTGAAATGCTTTATGGAGATGAAGATTTCATTTTTCAGCACGACCTGGCACCTGCTCACAGTGCCAAAACCACTGGTAAATGGTTTACTGACCATGGTATTACTGTGCTCAATTGGCCTGCCAACTCTCCTGACCTGAACCCCATAGAGAATCTGTGGGATATTGTGAAGAGAAAGTTGAGAGACGCAAGACCCAACACTCTGGATGAGCTTAAGGCCGCTATCGAAGCATCCTGGGCCTCCATAACACCTCAGCAGTGTCACAGGCTGATTGCCTCCATGCCACGCCGCATTGAAGCAGTCATTTCTGCAAAAGGATTCCCGACCAAGTATTGAGTGCATAACTGAACTTTATTATTTCATGGTTTTTTGTTTGTTTTTAAAAAACACTTTTATTTTATTGGACGGTTGAAATATGTTAATTTTTTGAGACAGGTTTTTTGTGTTATCAGGAGTTGTATGCCAAAATCATCAGTATTAAAACAATAAAAGACCTGACAAATTTCAGTTGGTGTGTAATGAATCTAAAATATATGAAAGTTTAATTGCAATCATTACATTATGGAAAATAATGAAATTTAGCACTATATGCTAATTTTTTGAGAAGGGCCTGTACTGTTCAGTTGCCGGCTTTTGTGAAAGTACAGACCCGACATGAAATGATACATTGTTTACACACAGTTAACCATGTCATTTCATGTATTTTTATATATGGTTTAAACTTACAATTACATGAGTGTATGTGTGCAAAATTGCAGACATGTAGGGTTAATTAAAGGTATAAATTCGTTGAAAAAAAATGCGTGGGCTCCCGCTGTATTTTCTCCACCAGACAGACAAAGCCAGCGAGTGGGGGCAGATAATAATAGCCTAGGGAGGGTACATTTTTTGTGCCCCCCCTGGCTACTAACATCTGCCCCCAGACACCCCAGAAAAGGCAAATCTCTAATTAGATTAGCCCTTTCTGGCACTTTGCCCATCTATTCCCATTGCCCTGTAGCGGTGGCGAATGGGTTAATAAGGGGTTAAAGCCACCTTGCAATTGAAAGGTCACTTTAACCCCTTCACCCCCAAGGGTGGTTTGCACGTTAATGACCGGGCCAATTTTTACAATTCTGACCACTGTCTCTTTATGAGGTTATAACTCTGGAACGCTTCAACGGATCTTCGCGATTCTGAGATTGTTTTCTCGTGACATATTGTACTTCACGTTAGAAGTAAAATTTCTTCGATATAACTTGCGTTTATTTTTGAAAAAAAACGCAAATATGGCGAAAATTTTTAAAATTTTGCAATTTTCAAACTTTGAATTTTTATTCCCTTAAAACAGAGAAATATGTCACATAAAATAGTTAAGAAATAACATTTCCCACATGTCTACTTTACATCAGCACAATTTTGGAACCAAAATTTTTTTTTGTTAGGAAGTTATAAGGGTTAAAAGTTGACCAGCGATTTCTCATTTTTACAACAAAATTTACAAAGCCATTTTTTTTAGGGACCACCTCTCATTTGAAGTCACTTTGAGGGGTCTATATGGCAGAAAATACCCAAAAGTGACACCATTCTAAAAACTGCACCCCTCAAGGTACTCAAAACCACATTCAAGAAGATTATTAACCCTTCAGGTGCTTCACAGGAACTAAAGCAACGTGGAAGGAAAAAATGAATATTTAACTTTTTAGCCACAAAAATGATCTTTTACAAACTTTTTTTTTATTTTCACAAGGGTAAAAGGAGAAAATGGACAGATAAGGTTGTTATGCAATTTCTCCTGAGTACGCCAATACCCAATATGTGGGGGAAAACCACTGTTTGGGCACACGGCAGAGCTCGTAAGGGAAGGAGCGCCGTTTGACTTTTTCAAACTAAAATTGGCTGGAATTGAGATTGGACGCCATGTCGTGTTTGGAGAGCCCCTGATGCGCCTAAACAGTGGAAACCCCCACAAGTGACACCATTTTGGAAACTAGACCCCTAAGGTACTTATCTAGATCTGTTGTGAGCACTTTGAACTCCCAAGTGTTTCACAAAAGCTTATAATGCCTGGGTGTGAAAAAAAAACAAAACAATTTTCCACAAAAATGATTTTTTAGTCCCAAATTTTTGAATTTTCCCAAGGAAATTGGACCCCAAAAGTTGTTGTCCAATTTGTCCTGAGTACGCTGATACCCCATATGTGGGGGGGGGAACTGTTTGGGTGCACGGCAGGGCTTGGAAAGGAAGTAGTAACGTTTTGGAATGCAGACGTTGATGGGGGTCATGTTCCGTTTGCAGTGCCCCAGATGAGCTTAAACAGTGGAAACCCCCCACAAGTGACCCCATTTTGGAAACTATACCCCCTAAGGAACTTATCTAGATCTTTGGTGAGCACTTTGAACCCCCAAGTGCTTCACACAAGTTTATAATGCCCGGGCATGAAAATAAAAAATCCTATTTTTTTCCCACAAAAATTATATTTTAGTCACTAATTTTTTATTTTCTCAAGGGTAACAGGAGAAATTGGACCACATAAGTTGTTGTCCAATTTGTCCTGAGTACGCTGATACCCCATATGTGGGTGGGAACCACTGTTTGGGCGCACGGCAGAGCTCGGAATGGAAGGAGCACCATTTGACTTTTTCCAACCAAAATTGGCTGGAATTGAGATTGGATGCCATGTTGCATTTGGAGAGCCCCTGATGTGCCTAAACAGTAGAAACCCCCCACAAATGACCCCATTTTGGAAACTAGACCCCCTAAGGAACTTTTCTAGATCTTTGGTGAGCAATTTGAACCCCCAAGTGCTTCACACAAGTTTATAACGTAGAGCCGTAAAATTTAAAAATCATATTTTTTCCACAAAAATGATCTTTTCACCCCAATTTTTATTTTTCCAAGGGTAACAAGACTCCAAAAGTTATTGTGCAATTTGTCCTGAGTGCGCTGATACCCCATATGTGGGGGTAAACCACTGTTTGGGTGCATGGCAGAGTTTGGAAGGGAAGGAGCGCCGTCTGACTTTTTCAACGCAGAATTGGCTCGACGCCATGTCGTGTTTGGAGAGCTCCTGATCTGCCTAAACAGTGGAAACCCCCATAAATGACGCCATTTTGGAAACTAGACCCTCAAGGAACTTATCTAGATGTGTGGTGAGAACTTTTAACCCCCAGGTGTTTCACTAAAGTTTATAACGTACAGCCGTAAAATAAAAAATCTTTTTTTTTTTTTTTACAAAAATGATTTTTTCGTCCCCAATATTTTATTTTCACAAGGGTAACAGAAGAAATTGGAACCCAAAAGTTGTTGTCCAATTTGTCCTGAGTACGCTGATACCCAATATGTGGGAGAAAACTACTGTATGGGCGCACGTCAGGGCTCGGAAGGGAAGTAGTGACGTTTTGGATTGCAGACTTTGATGGAATGGTCTGGGGGCGTCATGTCACATTTGGAGAGCCCCTGATGCACCTATACAGTGGAAACCCCCCACAAGTGACCCCATTTTGGCAAATAGACCCCACAAGGAACTTATCTAGATGTGTGGTGAGCACTTTGAACCCCGAAGTGCTTCACAGAAGTTTATAACGTACAGCCGTAAAAATAAAAAATCTTTTTTTTTTTTACAAAAATGATTTTTTCGCCCCCAATATTTTATTTTCACAAGGGTAACAGAAGAAATTGGAACCCAAAAATTGTTGTTCAATTTGTCCTGAGTACGCTGATACCCAATATGTGGGAGAAAACTACTGTATGGGCGCACGTCAGGGCTCGGAAGGGAAGTAGTGACGTTTTGGATTGCAGACTTTGATGGAATGGTCTGGGGGCGTCATGTCGCATTTGGAGAGCCCCTGATGCGCCTAAACAGTGGAAACCCCCCACAAGTGACCCCATTTTGGAAAATAGACCCCACAAGGAACTTGTCTAGATGTGTGGTGAGCACTTTGAACCCCGAAGTGCTTCACAGAAGTTTATAATGCACAGCCGTAAAAATAAAAAATCCTTTTTTTTTTTGCAAAAATGATTTTTTTGCCCCAATATTTTATTTTTACAAGGGTAACAGGAGAAATTGGACCCCAAAAGTTGTTGTCCAATTTGTCCTGAGTACGCTGATATCCAATATGTGGGAGAAAACTACTGTATGGGTACACATTGGGGCTCGGAAGGGAAGTAGTGACGTTTTGGATTGCAGACTTTGATGGAATGGTCTGGGGGCGTCATGTCGCATTTGGAGAGCCCCTGATGCGCCTAAACAGTGGAAATCCCCAACAAGTGACCCCATTTTGGAAAATAGACCCCACAAGGAACTTATCTAGATGTGTGGTGAGCGCTATGAAGCCCCAAGTGCTTCACAGAAGTTTATAATGTACAGCCGTAAAAAAAAAAAAATATTTTTTTTTGTACAAAAATGATATTTTCGCCCCCAGTTTTTTATTTTCCCAAGGGTAGCAGAAGAAATAGGACAAATTGCACAATAACCTTGGGGTCCAGAGTACGCTGATACCCCATATGTGGGGATAAACTACTGTTTGGACGCATGGCAGAGCTGAGAAGTGAAGGAGCACCGTTTGACTTTTTCAACGCAGAATTGGCTGGAATTGAGATCAGACGCCATGTCACATTTGGAGAGCCCCTGATGTGCCTAAACAGCTGAAACCCCCCAATTCTAACTCCAACCCTAACCCCAACACACCCCTAACCCTAGTCCCAACCCTAACCACAAACCTAACCCTAACACACCCCTAATCCCAACCTTAACCCTAATCCTAACTTTAGCGCCAACCCTAACCCTAACTTTAGCCGCAACCCTAACCCTAACCCTAATGGGAAAATGGAAATAAATACTTTTTTTTAAATTTATTATTTTTCCCTTACTAAGGGGGTGATAAAGGGGGGTTTGATTTACTATTTATAGCGGGTTTTTATGATTGGCAGCTGTCACGCTAAAAGACGCTTTTTATTGCAAAAATAGTTTTTGCATCATCACATTTTGAGAGCTATAATTTTTGCATATTTTGGCCCACAGAGTCATGTGAGGTCTTATTTTTTGTGGGACGAGTTGACGTTTTTATTGGTACCATTTTTGAGCACGTGACGTTTTTTGATCGCTTTTTATTTCGATTTTTGGGAGGTTAGAATGAACAAAAATCAGCAATTCATGAATTTCTTTTGGGGGAGGCGTTTATACCGTTCCGCGTGTGGTAAAATTGATAAAGCAGTTTTATTCTTCGGGTCAGTACGATTATGGCGATACCTCATTTATATCATTTTTTCATGTTTTGGCGCTTTTATAGAATAAAAACAATTTTATATAAAAAATAATTATTTTTGCATCGCTTTATTCTGCGAGCTATAACTTTTTTATTTTTTCGCTGATGATGCTTTATGATAGCTCGTTTTTTGCGGGACAAGATGACGTTTTCAGCGGTACCATGTTTTTTTATATCGGTCTTTTTGATCGCGTGTTATTCCACTTTTTGTTCGGCGGTATGATGATAAAGCATTGATTTTTTGCTTCGTTTTTTTTTTTTTTTTAAGGGGTTCACTAAAGGGGTTAACTAGTGGGACAATTTTATAGGGGGGGTTGTTACGGACGCGGTGATACCAAATATGTGTACTTTTATTGTTTTGTTTTTTTATTTACAGGAAGAAGTGAATTTAATGGGGAATATTTTTTTTATTATTATTTATTTTGGATTTTTTTTTTACACATGTTTATTTTTACTTTTTTAACTTTTTTACTTTGTCCCAGGGTGGGACATCACAGTATTTTATCAGATCGCTGGTGTGACAGTGTGCACAGCACTCTGTCACACCAGCGATCGCACAGGCATAGATGCAGGCTTCTCAGTGCCTGCTCTCGGCAGGCACTGAGGTAGCCGCCTCCCTCCAGGACCCCGGCGCCATCTTGGATCCGGGTCCTGGGAGGGAGGAAGCCCTCAGAACAGCGCGATCACATCGCGCTGCTCTGAGGGTCTCAGGGGGGCGCGCAGGGAGCCCCCACCCTGCGCGATCCTCCCCTGTGCCCCCAGTACACCGCGATCATGTTTGATCGCGGTGTGCAAGGGGTTAATGTGCCGGGAGCGGTCCGTGATCGCTCCTGACACACAGTCATGGGTGTCAGCTGTGATAATCAGCTGACACCCGGCGGCGATTAGCTGCGCTCCCCTCAGGAGCGCAGCTGATCGCCTATGACGTACTATCCCGTCCCCGGTCATACGGGCCCAGGTACCATGGACGGGATAGTACGTCCGATGGCAGTAAGGGGTTAGGCCAGGTTAATAATTGAGAGCTGTCAATTAGACAACTATCAATTATTAATCCTATTGTATGAAAGAAAAATCAAACACACACACTTTAATAAAAAAGAAGTTTAATGAAATAATCAAACAGTTTTTGACCATATTTTATTTTCCTGCTAAAATTATTTCCTGTAATAAAAATAAAATAAAAAAGCAAAATTGTTCTTACCTATCTGATGCACAGTCAGGTCGCACGCTGTAATCCATCAGAAAGGGTTAACAGGTTACAGCTAGCAGGGAGCTAATGCTGCCTGCTGAGCTGTTACCCCCCGAATGAATAACTTCCTCTCCCAGCAAAAGGAGAGGAAGTGATTAACCCCTTCACCCCCAAGGATGGTTTGCACGTTAATGACCGGGCCAATTTTTACAATTCTGACCACTGTCTCTTTATGAGGTTATAACTCTGGAACGCTTCAACGGATCTTCACGATTATGAGATTGTTTTCTCGTGACATATTGTACTTCATGTTAGTGGTAAAATTTCTTCGATATAACTTGCGTTTATTTTTGAAAAAAACGCAAATATGGCGAAAATTTTTAAAATTATGCAATTTTCAAACTTTGAATTTTTATTCCCTTAAAACAGAGAAATATATCACACAAAATAGTTAAGAAATAACATTTCCCACATGTCTACTTTACATCAGCACAATTTTGGAACCAAAATTTTTTTTTGTTACGAAGTTATAAGGGTTAAAAGTTGACCAGCGATTTCTCATTTTTACAACAAAATTTACAAAGCCATTTTTTTTAGGGACCACCTCACATTTGAAGTCACTTTGAGGGGTCTATATGGCAGAAAATACCCAAAAATGACACCATTCTAAAAACTGCACCCTCAAGGTACTCAAAATCACATTCAAGAAGTTTATTAACCCTTCAGGTGCTTCACAGTAACTAAAGCAACGTGGAAGGAAAAAATGAATATTTTACTTTTTAGCCACAAAAATTATCTTTTACAAACTTTTTTTTTATTTTCACAAGGGTAAAAGGAGAAAATGGACAGATAAGGTTGTTATGCAATTTCTCCTGAGTACGCCAATACCCCATATGTGGGGGAAAACCACTGTTTGGGCACACGGCAGAGCTCGTAAGGGAAGGAGCGACGTTTGACTTTTTCAAACTAAAATTGGCTGGAATTTAGATTGGATGCCATGTCGCGTTTGGAGAGCCCCTGATGCGCCTAAACAGTGGAAACCCCCCACAAGTGACACCATTTTGCAAACTAGACCCCCTAAGGTACTTATCTAGATCTGTTGTGAGCACTTTGAACCCTCAAGTGTTTCACAAAAGTTTATAAAGCCTGGGTGTGAAAAAAAAAAATCAATTTTCCACAAAGATGATTTTTTAGTTCCAAATTTTTGAATTTTCCCAAGGAAATTGGACCCCAAAAGTTGTTGTCCAAATTGTCCTGAGTACACTGATACCCCATATGTGGGGGGGGGGAAACTGTTTGGGCGCACGGCAGGGCTTGGAAAGGAAGTAGTAACGTTTTGGAATGCAGACGTTAATGGGGGTCATGTTCCATTTGCAGTGCCCCAGATTAAACAGTGGAAACCCCCCACAAGTGACCCCATTTTGGAAACTAGACCCCCTAAGGAACTTATCTAGATCTTTGGTGAGCACTTTGAACCCCCAAGTGCTTCACACAAGTTTATAATGCCCGGGCATGAAAATAAAAAATCCTATTTTTTTCCCACAAAAATTATCTTTTAGTCACTAATTTTTTATTTTCCCAAGGGTAACAGGAGAAATTGGACCACATAATTTGTTGTACAATTTGTCCTGAGTACGCTGATACCCCATATGTGGGGGGGAACCACTGTTTGGGCGCACGGCAGAGCTCGGAATGGAAGGAGCACCATTTGACTTTTTCCAACCAAAATTGGCTGGAATTGAGTTTGGATGCCATGTTGCATTTGGAGAGCCCCTGATGTGCCTAAACAGTGGAAACCCCCCACAAATGACCCCATTTGGGAAACTAGACCCCCTAAGGAACTTATCTAGATTTTTGATGAGCAATTTGAACCCCCAAGTGCTTCACACAAGTTTATAACGTAGAGCCGTAAAATTTAAAAATCATATTTTTTCCACAAAAATGATCTTTTCACCCCAATTTTTATTTTTCCAAGGGTAACAAGACTCCAAAAGTTATTGTGCAATTTGTCCTGAGTGCGCTGATACCCCATATGTGGGGGTAAACCACTGTTTGGGTGCATGGCAGAGTTTGGAAGGGAAGGAGCGCCGTCTGACTTTTTCAACGCAGAATTGGCTGGACGCCATGTCGTGTTTGGAGAGCTCCTGATCTGCCTAAACAGTGGAAACCCCCATAAATGACACCATTTTGGAAACTAGACCCCTCAAGGAACTTATCTAGATGTGTGGTGAGAACTTTGAACCCCCAGGTGTTTCACTAAAGTTTATAACGTACAGCCGTAAAATAAAAAATCCTTTTTTTTTTACAAAAATTATTTTTTCGCCCCCAATATTTTATTTTCACAAGGGTAACAGGAGAAATTGGACCCCAAAAGTTGTTGTCCAATTTGTCCTGAGTACGCTGATACCCAATATGTGGGAGAAAACTACTGTATGGGCGCACGTCAGGGCTCGGAAGGGAAGTAGTGACGTTTTGGATTGCAGACTTTGATGGAATGGTCTGGGTGCATCATGTCGCATTTGGAGAGCCCCTGATGCGCCTAAATAGTGGAAACCCCCCACAAGTGACCCCATTTTGGAAAATAGACCCCACAAGGAACTTATCTAGATGTGTGGTGAGCACTTTGAACCCCGAAGTGCTTCACAGAAGTTTATAACGCACAGCCGTAAAAATAAAAAATCTTTTTTTTTTTTTGCAAAAATGATTTTTTCGCCCCAATATTTATTTTTACAAGGGTAACAGGAGAAATTGGACCCCAAAAGTTGTTGTCCAATTTGTCCTGAGTACGCTGATACCCAATATGTGGGAGAAAACTACTGTATGGGTACACGTTGGGGCTCGGAAGGGAAGTAGTGACGTTTTGGATTGCAGACTTTGATGGAATGGTCTGGGGGCGTCATGTCGCATTTGGAGAGCCCCTGATGCGCCTAAACAGTGGAAATCCCCAACAAGTGACCCCATTTTGGAAAATAGACCCCACAAGGAACTTATCTAGGTGTGTGGTGAGCGCTATGAAGCCCCAAGTGCTTCACAGAAGTTTATAATGTACAGCCGTAAAAACAAAAAAATATTTTTTTGTACAAAAATGATATTTTCGCTCCCAGTTTTTTATTTTCCCAAGGGTAACAGAAGAAATAGGACAAATTGCACAATAACTCTTGGGGTCCAGAGTATGCTGATACCCCATATGTGGGGATAAACTACTGTTTGGACGCATGGCAGAGCTCAGAAGTGAAGGAACACCGTTTGACTTTTTCAACGCAGAATTGGCTGGAATTAAGATCAGACGCCATGTCACATTTGGAGAGCCCCTGATGTGCCTAAACAGCAGAAACCCCCCAATTCTAACTCCAACCCTAACCCCAACACACCCCTAACCCTAGTCCCAACCCTAACCACAAACCTAACCCTAACACACCCCTAATCCCAACCCTAACCCTAATCCTAACTTTAGCGCCAACCCTAACCCTAACTTTAGCCGCAACCCTAACCCTAACCCTAATGGGAAAATGGAAATAAATACATTTTTTTAATTTTATTATTTTTCCCTAACTAAGGGGGTGATAAAGGGGGGTTTGATTTACTATTTATAGCAGGTTTTTATGATTGGCAGCTGTCACGCTAAAAGACGCTTTTTATTGCAAAAATAGTTTTTTGCATCGCCACATTTTGAGAGCTATAATTTTTGCATATTTTGGCCCACAGAGTCATGTGAGGTCTTATTTTTTGTGGTACGAGTTGATGTTTTTATTTGTACAATTTTTGAGCAGGTGACATTTTTTGATCGCTTTTAATTTCGATTTTTGGGAGGTTAGAATGAACAAAAATCAGCAATTCATGAATTTCTTTTGGGGGAGGCGTTTTTATTGTTCCGCGTGTGGTAAAATTGATAAAGCAGTTTTATTCTTTGGGTCAGTACGATTATGGCGATACCTCATTTATATCATTTTTTTATGTTTTAGCGCTTTTATAGAATAAAAACAATTTTATATAAAAAATAATTATTTTTGCATCGCTTTATTCTGCGAGCTATAACTTTTTATTTTTTCGCTGATGATGCTGTATGGCAGCTCGTTTTTTGCGGGACAAGATGACGTTTTCAGCGGTACCATGTTTATTTATATCGGTCTTTTTGATCGCGCGTTATTCCACTTTTTGTTCGGCGGTATGATGATAAAGCATTGATTTTTTGCTTCGTTTTTTTTTTTTTTTTAAGGGGTTCACTAAAGGGTTAACTAGTGGGACAGTTTTATAGGGGGGGTCGTTACGGACGCGGCGATACCAAATATGTGTACTTTAATTGTTTTGGTTTTTTTATTTACAGGAAGAAATGAATTTATTGGGGAATATTTTTTTTTTTTTTTTTGGATTTTTTTTTATAACATGTTTATTTTTATTTTTTTAACTTTTTTACTTTGTCCCAGGGTGGGACATCACTGTATTTTATCAAATCGCTGGTGTGACAGTGTGCACAGCACTCTGTCACACCAGCGATCGCTCAGGCAGTGCAGCAGGCTTCTCAGTGCCTGCTCTCAGCAGGCACTGAGGAAGCCGCCTCCCTCCAGGACCCTGGCGCCATCTTAGATCCGGGTCCTGGGAGGGAGGAAGCCCTCAGAACAGCGCGATCACATCGCGCTGGTCTGAGGGTCTCAGGGGGGCACGCAGGGAGCCCACTCCCTGCGCGATGCTTCCCTGTGCCCCCAGTACACCGCGATCATCTCCCTACTGCATCTGTGGAGCTCAGCCACAGTGATCTTGGGTTCTTCTTTACCTCTCTCACTAAGTCTGAGCATGATTGCTCAGTTTGGCTGGACGGCCAGGTCTAGGAAGACTTCTGGTGGTCCCAAACTTTTTCCACTAAGGATTATGTAGGCCACTGTGCTCTTAGGAACCTTGAGTACTGCAGAAATTATTTTGTAACCTTGGCCAGATCTGTGCCTTGCCACAATTCTGTCTCTGAGCTCCTTGTCCAGTTCTTTTGACCTGATGATTCTTATTTTGTCTGACATGCACTGTGAGCAGTGAGGTCTTATATAGACAGGTGTGTGCCTTTACCAATCAAGTCCTATCTGTTTAAATAAGCTGGACTGCAATGAAGGAGTAGAACTCAAGGGGGATCACAAGGAAATGGACAGCATGTGACTTAAATGTGAGTGTCTGAGCAAAGGGTCTGAATACTTATGACCATGTGATACAGTTATATGAAAAAGTTTGGGCACCCCTATTAATCTTAGCTTAATGTTTTATAAAAATTGGTGTTTTTGCAACAGCTAGTTCAGTTTGATATATCTAATAACTATTGGACACAGTAATGTTTCTGCCTTGAAATGAGGTTTATTGTACTAACAGAAAATGTGCAATCTGCATCCAAACAAAATTTGACAGGTGCATAAGTATGGGCACCTCACCAGAAAAGTGACATTAATATTTAGTAGATCCTCCTTTTGCAAAAATAACAGCCTCTAGTTGCTTCCTGTAGCTTTTAATGAGTTCCTGGATCCTGGATGAAGGTATTTTTGACCATTCCTCTTTACAAAACAATTCCAGTTCAGTTAAAGGGAATCTGTCATCCTAAATTGGCGGGATATTTAAATGATGGCAGTCAGGTCAGATGGGCGGTGTTTTGGGTGCTTGCCTTAACATGTTGTTCGCCGCTGTCTCCATTATTTCTGGGAATTGTAGTCGTTGCCCTCCATATAACGCGCCTGCGCATTGCAATCTGCGGGTAAAGCATACTGCGCGTGCGCAATTCAAGATTGCAATGCGCAGGTGTGTTATATGGAGGGTAACGACTACAATTCCCAGAAATAATGGAGATAGCGGCGAACAACATGTTAAGGCAAGTACCCAAAACACCGCCCATCTGACCTGACTGCCATCATTTAAATATCCCGCCAATTTAGGGTGACAGATTCCCTTTAAGTTTGATGGTCGCCGAGCATGGACAGCCCTCTTCAAATGATCCCACAGATGTTCAATGATATTCAGGTCTGGGGACTGGGATGGCCATTCCAGAACATTGTAATTGTTCCTCTGCATGAATGCCTGAGTAGATTTGGAGCGGTGTTTTGGATCATTGTCTTGCTGAAAGATCCATCACCTGCGTAACTTCAACTTTGTCACTGATTCTTGAACATTATTGTCAAGAATCTGCTGATACTGAGTGGAATCCATGCGTCCCTCAACTTTAACAAGATTCCCGGTGCCGCCATTGGCCACACAGCCCCAAAGCATGATGGAACCTCCACCAAATTTTACTGTAGGTAGCAAGTGTTTTTCTTGGAATGCTGTGTTTTATTTACGCCATGCATAACGCCTTTTTGTATGACCAAACAACTCAATCTTGGTTTCATCAGTCCACAGGACCTTCTTCCAAAAAGAAATTGGCTTTTCCAAATGTGATTTTGCATACCTCAGCCGACTCTGTTTGTGACGTGCTTGCAGAAACGGCTTCTTTCGCATCACTCTCCCATACAGCTTCTCCTTGTGCAAGGTGCGTTGTATAGTTGACCGATGCACAGTGACACCATCTGCAGCAAGTTGATGCTGCAGCTCTCTGGAGGTGGTCTGAGGATTGTCCTTGACTGATCTCACCATTCTTCTTCTCTGCCTTTCTGATGTTTTTCTTGGCCTGCCACTTCTGGCCTTAACAAGAACTGTCCCTGTGTTCTTCCATTTCCTTACTATGTTCCTCACAGTGGAAACTGACAGGTTAAATCTCTGAGACAGCTTTTTGTATCCTTCCCCTGAACAACTATGTTGAATAATCTTTGTTTTCAGATCATTTGACAGTTGTTTTGAGGAGCCCATGATGCCACTCTTCAGAGGAGATTCAAACAGAAGAACAACTTGCAAGTGGCCACTTTAAGTAGCTTTTCTCATGATTGCATACACCTGGCTATGAAGTTCAAAGCTCAATGAGGTTACAAAACCAAAAAAAGTGCTTTAGTAAGTCAGTAAAAAGTGAGTAGGAGTATTTAAAACAAGAAAATGATAAGGGTGCCCATACTTATGCACCTGTCAAATTTTGTTTGGATGCAAATTGCACATTTTCTGTTAGTACAATAAACCTCATTTCAAGGCAGAAACATTACTGTGTCCAATAGTTATTAGATATATCAAACTGAAATAGCTGTTGCAAAAACACCAATTTTTATAAAACATTAAGCTTAAGATTAATAGGGGTGCCCAAACTTTTTCATATAACTGTATTTCAGTTTTTCTTTTGTAATAAATTTGCAAAAATGTCTAAGTTTTTCTTTTTTTCAGTCAAGATGAGGTGCAGCGTGTAGATTAATGAGAAAAAAATGAACTTTTTTGAATTTTCCAAATGGCTGCAATGAAAAAAAGAGTGAAAAATTTAAAGGGGCCTGAATACTTTCCGTACCCACTGTTTATATATATAAATATCTATATATATGTGCACAAATATATTTTATATATATATATATATATATATATATATATTTATATTTATACACACAGTATGTAAAAAGATTTATACACAAGCTTGACGACACGTGTGTACACTGTGATACAGTTTACCTCATTTGAATTAGCCCAGGTTTTGTTGTAGTATGAAGTTAATCTACAAGTAATTTCTTTCTATGGTTACTGCATTGGTTAGCCAACATACAGCTGCATCTGGAGCAGCATTACTAACAAGATAAATGCAAATCCTCTTAGTTGACACTTTAAAAATGAGGATTGGATTAACCACTTCCAAATGTGAACCTGTCTGTACTGATTTAGTATTTTCTAAAGCCCATAAGTTAAATTGATTGAATAGTACAGCTGTAAGTAAATAAATATAGTTCCTTTTATTTCAGACATAAAGTATCCACATTATTTATGTTAAAACAGCAAACTCTATTTTATTATTATTTATTATTACAGTGCCATTTATTCCATGGCAATCTACATGTGATAAGGGGTATACATAATAAAAATGAGTACAGTAATCTTAAACAATAGAAGTCTCGACTGGTACAGGAGAAGAGAAGACCCTGCCCATGAGGGCTCACAGTCTACAAGGGATGCGAAAGGATACAGTAGGTGAGGGTGGAGCTGGTCATGCAGCGGTTGGTGGAACGAGGGTTACTGCAGGTTGTAGGTTACTGCAGGTTGAATTTCTCACCGTGGTCTGCAGTGAAGTCACTGAACTTGAGCTGTTGTGACCTTGTAAGGGAGGGCCCGGTCGTGACCTGGATTACTGTAACATCCATGTCCAGCCCTTCCCCTACATGAAATGGTGTTCTTCCCTCTGGCGTACCTTCATCTCCAGATTCCACTCCTCCTGGGCACCTCCCAGGCACCGACGGTCCCTTTTCCTTGAGACTCCCAGTAATGGAGACACAGTCCAGAATAACTTAACTCTTCACACATTCTTTACTTAACTCTTCACACTTTACATCCACAGTTGGAACAACAGGTGTTTCATTCGTTTTCTTATCTCTCCCTGCTTTGCTGTCACTTCTGTGCAGTACACACCCGGACCGGACCGTCCTAGACTGCTCCCCAGTTCCTTCCAGGCCTGACCTCGCCATAATGACACTTCCTTCAGCCTGCTTCATCTCAGAACTAAATTCATCAATCACTACGTTTGGTGGCCCACGGTGAAGCATCCGACCTATCTGTACTGAGCTCGTCAAATTCCAGCTCCCTTCACTGCTTTAGTCCAGCCAACTTCTACCCTAAAAGCATTGGCCCAGGCGGTAAGACGCCACATCTTTCCTCTCTGTACAGGCCCACTGCGAGTCTATGCAGTGGCCATGGATAACGTGGGTTACTGTCCTTAAATGTTGCGTGGCTGCCAATTGTCCGGGCCTAAGCCCTTGTGGACCCTTGGGCATGCTGGTCCCGTCTGATCTAACTTCCTAAAAGCTCCTGTCTTACTACCCGGCAGCCCCTCCTACACTTAACCCTATGTGAAACTACCTAGCAACTAATCTGTACATGAACAATTCCAACACAACAGGTACATTATTATGACAAAAGGAACACAACATATCATTATAAGTTTACAGACAAATGGTAACGCATAATGAATGTGGCAGTACCATAAATATTAGCGTTAATACATAAGACTATGTAGCAATACCACTGAATGTTTATAACTATACAACAATTATTTACATGGGAACATTAAGCACACTTAAGGGCTGAGGCGAAACAGTAATACTTCTTCACCCCCTTACAACCTCATCACTGACTTTTTCCCATGATGCTGAGGTCACGGCAGTTCAGCCCTGCTGGGAATGCAGCCTCAGTGACCGGAGGAAACCTCAATGACGTCACCGCTAGTCACTGAGGCAGCTAATTCAACAGTGGCTCTCAGCTTTAATGGTCGCATCTTGGCATTGTCCAGGTTGAAAACTGTTTATCCCCCAGACATAGATTATGGCGTGTGAATGACCGACAGGTGAGAAATATTGTTTTTCTTTTCTTTTTGTTTTATTACAGGAGAACGAAGGCTTCGGTTAAATTAGAAGTTAGGTGAGTATAACTGTGCTTGTTATTTTTAAATAAAATGGAAAACTGTGTTTAGTCTTATGTATAACTAGATGGAGGCCTGATGGTATCGCATCGGGAGGGCGGTAATGTCACGATGGAGGCAGGCTTTGCAGCATTGAGAATCTCTCCCCCATGTGCTCACCCACCTATCCACTCTCTCTTTCCCATGTGCTGACTTCTCCCGTCTGTGCTCTCTTCTTTGACCTGTCTACCCCATGTGCCTTCTTAGTTAACCTCATACACTTTGAAGTTGTAGACTGGGCGGTGTTGTGTGCTGGTTCCAGTGGGTCATCTTGTGAGCATGGTATTGCTGTTAAGACTGCAGATTTCTGTTTGCGGCCCTGTTGTTGCCTAATAGCATCCTGTGATAATCTAATGACTTTTGCATCAGGGGACTCATGTGCTTGACGCCTACGCTTATATGCATTGTTTTTGCCCATTGTCTTCGACGTTGTGACTTTGCTGCTTTCCTTTCATTGTTATTGGCGTACTTTTTAGGAGGAGTCATGTTGGCGTTGATATTTGTTTTTTAAAGAGGTTTTCTCACAAACGAAAATTAATTTTAAAAATTGTCTGTGTCTGAAAATGTACAGAACATACCACAGCTCCTGGGCAGGTGAGGAAGCAAAAGACAATACTGACATTACAGCAGGAGATCGCAGAGGATACATTTTGTGAGGTAAAATATTGTTTAAAAACAGTCAGTGAAATATTTTACCTCACAAAATGAATCCTCTGTGATCCCCTGCTGTAATGTCAGTATTGTCTTTTGCTACCTCCCCTGCCCAGGAGATGTGGTATGCTCCATACACTTATACAGTGTGTGTGTGTGGTGCGTATGGCGTATACAGTGTGTGTGTGGTGCATACGGCGTATACATTGTGTGGGTGTGTGATATGCATGGCGTATACAGTGTGTGTGGTGCATACGGCATTTACAGTGTGTGTGTGGTGCGTACGGCATATACAGTGTGTGTTTGTATGTGTACGGCGTATACAGTGTGTGTGTGTGGTGCATACGGCGTATACAGTGTGTGTGTTGCGTATGGCGTATATAGTTTGTGTGTGTGGTGCATATGGCGTATACAGTGTGTGTGTGTGTGGTGCGTACGGCGTATACTGTGTGTGTGTGGTGCATGCGGCCTATACAGTATGTATGTGCTGCATTCAGCATGTACAGTGTGTGTGTATGGTGCGTATGGCAAATAAAGTGTGTGTGTGGTGCGTACGGCATATACAGTGTGTGTGGTGCGTACGGCGTATACAGTGTGTGTGTGTGTGTGTGCGTGGTAAGATGGTGTTCTGCTGGTGAAACCGCGCAAGAGGCTGGTACCACCAGCAGTTTCCATATTGAGACATCCATCACATGACTCTCTTCCCATTGAAAAAAATAAAGTTGGATCCAAAATGACTGACTTCAAAATGGCCGCCATGGTCACCACCCATCTTGAATAGTTTTCCCCCTCCCATATGCTAATGTGCCACAAACAGGAAGTTGATATCACCAACTATTCACATTTTATTTAGGTGTATCCATATAAATGGCCCAACCTGTATATACAACATTTTTTGCTATACTATAACTGTATAATTAACTATGTGTCATTATTTTTATAATGATTATTAACTTCATATAAGGCTGGTTTTTACGTTTGCGGATGGAGGTGCTGCGGAGGGCTGCATACTTCCTCCTTGAAGCTCCACCCACCGTCGCACCTCCTCCAGTCAGCTCCGCCTATGTCTGCATGCGTTCTGCATGCGGCCTGAGTACCTATATTTAACATGGGTATGCAGGGCCATACGGATGCAAGCGGATTCCTCAGCATGCGTTGTTTTGACGGTGCGTCGTCCTGCGCCGAACGCAACATGTTGCAATTCGTTGCTGTCACCGCACCGTCAAAACGACGCATGCAGAGGCATCCGCATGCTTCCGCATGGCCCTGCGTACCCATGTTAAATGTAGGTACTCAGGCCACATGCAGAACGCATGCAGACATAGGCGGAGCTGACCGGAGGTGGTGCGGCAGTGGGCGGAGCTTCATGGAGGAAGTATGCAGCCCTCCGCAGCTCCTCCATCCACAAGTGTGAAACCAGCCTAAGTGCAGTTTTTCTACTATATTCGGGCTTCAATTCCTTTATTGGGTGGAACTTGTCTCTCAGGCTTTTTGTCCTTTTTTTTGTGAAATTTTCACAGCTTGAAATATTCCTTTTTATAAGCCTATCACTAAGAGAGCCTGAATTAATTTTTTCTTTAAGGTGATTCTCTTAACCCCTTAGTGACAGAGCCAATTTTTACAATTCTGACCACTGTCAATTTATGAAGTTATAACTCTGGAACGCTTTAAGGAATCCCGCTGATTCTGAGATTGTTTTTTCGTGACATATTGTACTTCATGTTAGTGGTAATTTTTTTTTTAAATGACTTGCGTTTTTTATAAAAAAGACAGAAATATGGCGAAAATTTAGAAAATTTAGCAATTTTCAAACTTTAAATTTTTATGCCCTTACATCAGAGAGATATGTCACACAAATTTCTTAATAAATAACATTTCCCACATGTCTACTTTACATCAGCACAATTTTGGAAACAAATTTTTTTTGTTACGAAGTTATAAGGGTTAAAAGTTGACCAGCGATTTCTCATTTTTACAACACCATATTTGAAGTCACTTTGAGGGGTCTATATGATAGAAAATACCCAAAAGAGACACCATTCTAAAAATTGCACCCCTCAAGGTGCTCAAACCCACATTCAAAAGTTTATTAACCCTTTACATGCTTCACATGAACTGAAGCAATGTGGAAGGAAAAAATTAACATTCAACTTTTTTTGAAAAAAAAAATTATTTCACAACCAATTTTTTTTATTTTCACAAGTGTTAAAAGAGAAAATGAACCACAAAATTTGTTGTACAATTTCTCCTGAATACGCCGATACCCCATATGTTGAGGTAAACCACTTTTTGGGCGCACGGCACAAGGGAAGGAGCGCCGTTTGACTTTTTCAACACAGAATTGGCTGGACGCCATGTAGTGTTTGGAGAGCCACTGATGTGCCTAAACAGTGCAAACCCCCAACAAGTGACCACATTTTGGAAACTAGACCCCTTAAGGAACTTATCTAGATGTGTGGTGAGAACTTTGAACCTCTAAGTGCTTCACAGAAGTTTATAATATATAGCCGTGAAAATAAAAAATCATTTTTTTCCTCAAAAATTATTTTTTAGCCAGCTATTTTTTATTTTCCCAAGGGTAACAGGAGAAATTAGAATACCACAATTGGTGTGTATTTCATCCTGAGTACGCTGATACCCCATATGTTGGGGTAAACCACTGTTTGGGCGCACGGCAGGGCTCGGAAGGGAGGGAGCACCATTTGACTTTTTGAACGCCATGTCATGTTTGGAGACCCCCTGATGTGCCTAAATAGTGGAAAACTCTCAATTCTAGCTCTAACCCTAACCCCAACACACCCCTAACCCTAATACCAACCCTAACCCTAATCCCAATCCTAACCCTAATCCTAACCCTAATTTCAACCCTAACCCTAACTGTAACCCTAACCCTAATTGTAACCCTAACCCTAATTGTAACTGTAACCCTAACCCTAACGGAAAAATGAAAATAAGTATATTTTCTTTATTTTATTTTATGTCCCTAACTAAGGGGGTGACAAAAGGGGGATTTATTTACTATTTTATTTTATTTTGATCACTGTGATAGCATTTATCACAGTGATCAAAATGTACCTGCACTGAATGAATGAATCTGCCGGCCGGCAGATTCAGCAGGCGAACTGCGCATGCGCCCGCCATTTTCTTTGCAGGAAGAAGACCGGGAGCTGCAGGAGCCATGGGAGGACATGGGGGACACCGGGAGGTACGGGGGGCAGATCGGGGACCCTATTTCTCTCCCCTCTGATGTGCGATCACATCAGAGGAGAGAGAAATTAAATGCAGAATCGCTGCTTTTTTTGCGGTCGCCGTTATATGGTTAATAATGGCGAGCGCAAAAGCAGGGGATCCGAATCATGTTCACTGGGATCTCGGCTACCCCTGGTAGCCAAACCCCAGAGAAAAGCCGACTCTGGGGGGCGCTTTATACTTTCTCCATACCCTTAACCACCGCCGTTAAAAGACGTATCGGCGGTCGTTAATGGGTTAATACTGGTGTATTACGGTGTATTACTTTATATTAAGTGGCCTTATTTAGCAATTATGTCGCTAGAGTAATTTTTTGTTTTCTATGTTTCAATAAACTTTATAATTTTTTATGGCATTTGCTTCCTTTTTCTTTTTCTTTTTTTATGGTTTATAGGTGGATAGATGGATAGATAGATAGATAGATAGATAGATAGATAGATAGATAGATAGATAGATAGATAGATAGATAGAAAAAAGACGGCAATTCATCTGCTGTGTACTGTAAAATCACTGCAGGAGCCAACAGGCTAGAAGAGATGGATTACATACAGTGAATACACAAAGAATAGGTAGATATACAGATGTCTGTGGCAAATACAATTAGTACAGTACAGTTAGCCTTGCTCTTCTAACTTGCCCTGTAGCGGTGGAAAGTTTGGGGATAGTTTGGGGGGCTTGTTGTCACCTTTGTATTGTCAGGTGACATCAAGCCCCAAGGTTAGTAATGGAGAGGTGTCAGTAAGAGGCGCCCACTACTAACTCCATAGTCACGTGAGAAAGTTCTCCTGCTCGTGGTGCCATCAGACAGGTCCTGTGAGTTCACAGCCAATGAACTCACTTCACCCATGTGACATCAGCGCGAGCGCTGTGGGAAAATTTCCCACGGTGCTCGCATTGATGTCAGGAGGGGAAAATGAGTTCATTGGCTGTGAACTTGCAGGACCTGTTTGACAACACCACAAGCAGGAGAACTTTCTCACGCTCGTGGTGCCCTCAGACAGGGAATAGCAGTTCACAGGCAGGCACTGAGCACACGGTGCTCAGTGTCTACTAGATTACAGGCTGCATGATTGCATCATGCAACCTGCCATCTAGATGTAGATTGTCGTGGGACAATTGGATTAAAAGCATCTCTGCAAAAAAGTTGAGGAATACTATTATTTGTTTTTTTACCCCTTTTGCAGATGACGAAGGCATCGGGGGAATAGGATAGGTCGCAAGTATGGTTTAATTAAGATTATTAAAGGAGTCTGTGTCTTTCTTTCAATTTAAGGATTTTTTCTGGTGTCTGTTTTCATACAATGTGACTATGGGGTTAGTAATAGGGGCTTCTTATTAACGCCTCTCCTTTACTAAAGTCGGGGCTTGATGTCCCCTGACAATACAAAGGTGACATCAACCCCCCCAACTATCACCCCACTTGCCACCTCTACAGGGCAAGTGGGAAGAGTGAGGCTAAGTGCCAGATTTGGTGTATCTTAGAGATGTGCCTTTTCTCGGGCGGCTGAGAGCTGATGTTTTTAGACTGGGGGGGCCAGTATCCATGGCCGCTTCCTAAGCTATTAACATCAGCCCGCAGCTGTCTGCATAGCCTTTGCTGGTTATTAAATATAAGGGGACCCTACATCATTTTTTTTAGGGTCCCACATTTTAATAGCTAGTAAAGGCTAAGTATACATTTGTGAGCTGATATTAATAGTCTGGGAAGCTCTATGGGTATTACCCCCTTTCCAGGCTATAAAAATCATCCCCCAGCTGTCAGCTTTCCCTCTGCTGGTTACAAAAATTACATGGGAGCCCATGCCATTTTTATCAGAAAAATAATCTTTTATTAATTAAATACATGTACAGTAAGATGCACACACACAGTAATAATTGTATTTGTCACAGACTTCTGTATATCTGCCTGTGTATTTACTTCATGTAATCCATCTATTCTATCTTGTCGGCAGTGATTTTACACTAAGCGGCTGCTGAATTGCCGGCTTTTCTTCTATCTATCTATCTATCTATCTATCTATCTATCTATCTATCTATCTATCTATCTATCTATCTATCTATCTATCTAATATATAGACATATAGTGAAGGAAATAATTATTTGATCCCTTGCTGATTGTACGTTTGCCCACTGACATGGACATGAACAGTCTATAATTTTAAGGGTAGGTTAATTTTAACATTGAGAGATAGAACATCAAAAATAAAATCCAGAAAATCACATTGTATAAATTATATAAATTCATTTGCATTTTGCAGTGAGAAATAAGTATTTGATCCCCTACCAACCATTAAGTGTTCTTGCTCCTACAGACCAGTTAGATGCTCCGAATCAACTTGTTACCTGCATTAAAGGCAACTGTCTTACATAGCCACCTTTATAAAAGACTCCTGTCAACAAACTCAATTAATCAGTCAGACTCTAACCTCTACAACATGAGCAAGACCAAAGAGCTTTATAAGGATGTCAGGGACAAGATCATAGACCCGCACAAAGCTGGAATGGGCTACAAAACCATAAGCAAGATGCTGGGGGAAAAGGAGACAACTGTTGGTGCAATAGTAAGAAAATGGGAGAAGTACAAAATGACTGTCAATCGTCATCGATCTGGGGCACCATGCAAAATCTCACCTCGTGTGGTATCTTTGATCATGAGGAAGGTGAGAGCTCAGCCTAAAACTACATGAGGGAACTTGTTAATGATCTCAAGGCAGCTGGGACCACAGTCACCAAGAAAACCATTGGTAACACATTACGCTGAAGAGGTTTAAAATCCTGCAGTGGCCGCAAGGTCCCCCTGCTCAAGAAGGGACATGTGTAGGCCCCTCTGAAGTTCACCAGTAAACACCTGGATGATTCTGTGAGTGATTGGGAGAAGGTGCTGTAGTCAGATGAGACAAAAATTGAGGTCTTTGGCATTAACTCAACTCGCCTATGCTGCCTATGACCCAACACTGTTACCCGTATTACCGATCACGAATCCGAATGTACTATATTCGTGCCAAATTTTTGTTTGGCGATCTGTATTTTTACAAGAATACAGATTAAATGTGAATTTTTTATAATTCCTTCTGCTCTGTCTAAGACTCACGTCGAAACGCGTTGATCTGCGTCACCTTATTCATATGGAGCTCTATCTGCTTTAATCCACCCTGGATAATGTTTTTCCATTTTAAAGTTGCCAATTAAAAAATAGTAATTTTTACCTTTTTCAACTCATGCTGGACCTTCTCCTATTTTTCCACGTTGTCTGGTTGCTCTGCCAGGATCCGTGCTGAGAGTTGGACTGGTGCCTGTCTTTTGGAGTGGGGTAAGCTGATTGTATTTCTTTTTGCCATAAAAGAATCATTGGGGTGCGAGTTACTTTGGTGCAGGGCAGGCCTTGCATTCAATGCATAGGCTAACACTATGGCAGCGCCAAAAGAATAATGTGAACTTAGTTTTCCTGTGTCCAGCTAGTACGTCGCTTCAAAGGCTTTTTGGGGTGCATTTGAATTTGATTCAGGGGGGGGGGCCTTGCATTCAATGCACAGGTTAACACTATGGCAGTGCCAAAAGAATAATGAGAACTTGGTTATCCTGCATCCAGCCAGTACGTCACTTCAAAGGCTTTTTGGGTGCATTTGAATTTGATGCAGGGCAGACCTTGCATTCAATGCATAGGTTAACACTATGGCAGTGCCAAAAGAATAATGAGAACTTGGTTTTCCTGTGGTCATCCAGTACGTCGGTTCAAAGGCTTATTGGGGTGCATTTGAATTTGGTGCAGGGCAGGCCTTGCATTCAATGCATAGGCTAACAATATGGCAGTGCCAAAAGAATAATGTGAACTGGGTTTTCCTGTGTCCAGCCACTATGTCGCTCCAAAGGCTTTTTGGGTGCATTTGAATTTGGTGCAGGGCGGGCCTTGCATTCAATGCATAGGTTAACACTATGGCAGTGCCAAAAGAATAATGAGAACTTGGTTTTCCTGTGGTCATCCAGTACGTCGGTTCAAAGGCTTATTGGGGTGCATTTGAATTTGGTGCAGGGCAGGCCTTGCATTCAATGCATAGGCTAACAGTATGGCAGTGCCAAAAGAATAATGTGAACTTGGTTTTCCTGTGGCCATTCAGTACATCAGTTCAAAGGCTTATTGGGGTGCATTTGACTTTGTGGCAGGTTGGGCCTTGCATTCAATGCATAGGCTAACACTATGGCAGTACCAAAAGAATAATGTGAACTCGGTTTTTCCTGTGGCCATCCAGTACCTGGGTTAAAAGGCTTATTGCGGTGCGTGTTACTTTGTTGCAGGGCAGACCTTGCATTTAATACATAGGCTTACACTATGGGAGACCTGTTTCTTACACTTGGAACACTTTTTCATAAGGCCCTCCTGTACGTCTCATCAAAGGAGTATTGGGGTGCGTCCTAATTTTTGGCAGCCCAGCCACTCAATGCATAGGCAATAACAGTATAGGAGACCCACTGTTTAATAATGCCCTTTAAGAATAGTAATGCCGACTGATGCCCCTGTAAAAATAGGCTTCGTGACTTTAAGAGTCCCTCCTTCATAAATGAAGCAAGATGTGTCAGATGATGTGTCACACAGCACATGGCCAGCTAAGGTTATTAAATGCTACAATGACATTTCACAGTAAATGCATTTGTATTGATTGAAAGCAATGGTAACGTTGAAAAACGCATAAAAAACGCAACATGTGAACATAGACAAAGCGGTGGAGGAGCATTTTTGCTTTGGGTTTATTATTTTGCCTTATATAAAAGTCATTAACCTGGAAAGGATGTTTCTTGACATATTTCATAGGAAAATACATTTTGGTTTCGTTTTTGTATGTTTTTTGGTGCGCTTGACAAAATGGCGTAAGACTCTAACAACATTGTTCATAGCTGTGACCTGGGAGTCATAAATGCTTCCAGGGGCATTCCCCATGATGTTGCCATTTAATTTGAGCACTGGTTCCATCATTTTCAGACGTTTTTACGCTTTAAAAGGACCCCCGGGGGGATCGCGGCAAAACTGCTTGGTTTTCCCATAGACTAACATTGGGCTCGTTACTCGGGTCGAGTACCTGAGTATTCCAATTTGCTCGACCCGAATAACGAGCACCTGAGCATTTTAGTGCTCGCTCATCACGTTTAGAGGGTGCTGGGTTTGCGGATTGCAAAGGAGGGTGAGGATTATTGGAGTAAAAACTGTAAAGGCTCATGTAAGCATAGTGAAAGAGTAAGTGTGGGGAAAGAAAAGCTAAGTACATTTTATAAATAGTGGTTACTCTACCTTTTGGTACACTTCTGGAATATTTCTGTTGCACACTTAGAAAGCCACACCTGATAAAGCCAGACCACAGTTAGAGAGACCAGGGACTCTAAATTAATAAAGCTTTAATTGCACATGGAATAGGCCAAGTGTGAGAAGGGGCAATGCTTATAACAAGAAACTCAGCACTCAACTTACAGTGACCAAACAGAAATTTAATGTTGTCCACAATCGTAGTACCATTGTGGACAACATTAAATTTCCATTTGATCACTTTAAGTTGAGTGCCGAGTTTCATGTTATATGCTAACGGAACCTACTCTGGCACCCTTAAATAGTTGTGCACACGCCTCTTTGCTCCACACGGTGTTTCCAATGCTGTCACACAGATGACAGCGTTGGGAACCAATGGATATTCTGCCCCCCCTTCACATGAATGGGATCCAGGTTTGGGATCAAGTTCTGATACAGTTCTGGCACCTGAACCTAACTTTTTTATAAATTTTGTCGAACCCGATGGACTCGAACACGGGCCTGCCCATCCCTGACATGTATATGATACTTCTGGTGTTGTAGATAATTCTATAAGGTCCATGAGAAATGTGAATTTTTTTTATAGATTGTAACATTTCTAGATCAATTTTTAGTTTTATTTGTGCCCGCAAGCTTGTCAACTTGATTTCATATAACATATTTGCTGACTTCTCATGAAATTCATTTTTATGAGTGGAATCAGGTTATAAGATTGTAAAGGTTACTACTAGTGATGAGCGAGCACTATAATGATTGGGTGCTTGTTGCTCGGGTCGATCATATTGGAATGCTCTGGTGCTTGACCCGAGAAATGAGCCCAATGTAAGTCTATGGGAAACCACAGATTTTTTGCCGCGACCCCCCGGAGATCTTTTTAGGGTATCACAACGTCGGAAATCTATGGGAACCATGCTCAAATGACATGGGAACATCATGGGGAAGACCCTGGAAGCATTTGTGACTCCCAGGTCACTGCTCTGAACAATGTTGTCAGAGTCTTACGCCACTTTTCCTGACACACAATAAAACATACAAAAACGAAACCAAAATGTATTTTCCTGGGAAATATGTTAATGAACAACCTTTCCAGGGTAATGATTTGTATGTGGGCTATGTTCACACGTAGCATTTTTGATGCATTTTTCACCTTTAGCATTGCTTTCAACCAAGACAAATGCATTCACTGGGAAATGTCATTTTAACATTTTACAACCTTAGCTGGCCATGTGATGTGTGACACATCATCAGACAAATCCTGTTTCATTCATCAATGAGGGACTCTTAAAGGAAAAGGGCCATCAGGCTAAATATTCTTAAAGGGACAGCATTTGGTCCTCACTATTCTTATAGAGCCATCAGCTGGCTATGCATTGAATGCAAGGCCTGCCCCAAATTTGGATGCACCCCAATAACCCTTTGAACAGACATCCTGGATGGCCACCTGAAAGCATTGTTCCCATTATTAGTAATTTGGTACTCCCATATTGTTTAGCTATGCATTGAATGCAAGGCCTGCCCCAAAGTTACACGCACCCCAATAACACTTTGAACAGACATCCTGGATGGCCACATGAAACCAAAGTTCCCATTATTATGAATTTTGTATCCCATAGAGTTTTCTCATGAAGTGAATGCAAAGCCTGCTCCAAATTTGGATGCATCCCAATGACTCAAAAAAATAGATGTCCTGGATGGCCACATGAAACCAAAGTTCCCATTATTCTTATTTTTTTTTACTCCCATACAGTTTGCCCTTGATGTGAATACAACGCCTGCTCCAAATTTGGATACACCCCAATGACCCAAAAAACAGATGTCCTGGATGGCCACGTCAAACCAAAGTTCCCATTAGTATTCATTTATTACTGCCATACTGTTTGTCTACGCATTTAATGCAAGACCTTCCCTGCCACAAAGTTACACGCACCCAAATAACCCTTTGAACCGACGTCCTGTATGGCTACATGAAACCAAAGTTCCCATTATTAGAAATTTGCTACTTCCATACTATTTGCAGGCTATGCATTTAATGCAAGGCCTGTCCCAAAACTGCACGCACACCAATCCCCCTTGGAAAAAAGGTGGAGGAGGGCCTCATAAAAATTTTTTCCCATTAGAAAGGAGCTGGTCTCCTATACTTGTAATGCCCATACACAAAGTGTATGGGCTGACAAACATTCCCCCCTGGGGGTACACATCAACATTCTGTGTAACCTTTTTTTTTACTGGCATCATAAACATCCTTGAAAACACTAACGTGCCTGTTGCATCACGGAACACGTTCACCCTGGCGATCTAGTGGTGGTGTCTGAAGAGACGTGGAGGATGTCCTCCTATAAATCTTTTCCCAATTTAAAGGAGCGGGTCTTCTATACTTGTAATGCCCATACACTAAGTGTATGGTCTGACAAACATTTCCTCCTGGGGGTACACATCAACATACTGTGTAAACATTTTTTTTACAAGCATCATAAACGCCTTTTAACACATTAATGTGGCTGTTGCATCACGTACCACTGTCACCATAGTGACCTTGTGGTGGTGGATGATGAGGATGAAGAGAAGGTGTAGGATAACACCAAATAGCCAAGATTAGGAAGCGTATACCCATGTGTGGGTATGAAGAGGTGCATGGGAATACATCTCCCAAAAAAAGACACTGTGTTTGAGGTTAGGTTTCTTTGTTATCATTCGGTGGTGCAGAGAAGTCGGTCCCAATCCAGCCCTTGATCATTTTTATAAGAGTCAGCCTGTCAGCATTTTCAGTTGACAGGTGGATGCGCTTATCAGTTATAATTCAATCAGCGACATTAAAAACCCCTCTCTGACAAAATGCTAGTGGCAAGGCAGGCCAGGACCTCCAAGGCATAGAGATCCAGGTCATGCCACGTGTCCAGCTTGGATACCCAATAATTAAAAGCCACAGAGGAATCATGGAGGACGTTGGTACGGTCAGCAAGATACTCCCTCAGCATCTTCCAAATCTTTGCACTCCTTGTGAGAGTACCCCGCACCCCAGGGCCAGTGCGATGGGAGGGTCTGAGAAAACTCTCCCAGAACTTTGCCAGTGTTCCCCTGTCTCTGCTGGATTGGAGTTGTGTCTCCCTCTCCTGTACTCTTTGATTGTCCAACGAACTGTGACATCTGCCACCAGCATTTTCAGATGGGAATTTTTTTAATAATTCAGCAACAAGGGACCTCTGGTACTGTACAATTCTAATACACCTGTCTGCCTCTGGAATAAGAAATTGAAAGTTCTCCTTGTAGCGTGGTTCTAGAAGAGTCACCAACCAGTAATGAGTCTCACCCAAAATTTTGAGAATGCGAGGGTCACGGGAAAGGCAGGGCAACATAAAGTCAGCCATGCATGGCAGACTGCTAACAGGCAAGACTTCTGAGTCCTCACCAAGAGGATGACTGACCATGAATTGCTCCTCCTCCTCCCTGTCCTCAGGCCACCACGCTGAACAGACGGTATGACTGTTGTGTCACCAACCAGTAATGAGTCTCACCCAAAATTTTGAGAATGCGAGGGTCATGGGAAAGGCAGGGCAACATAAAGTCAGCCATGCGTGGCAGACTGCTAACAGGAAAGACTTCTGTGCCCTCACCAAGAGGATGACTGACCATGAAGTTCTCCTCCTCCTCCCTGTCCTCAAGCCACCACGCTGAACAGACGGTATGACTGTTGTCCTTGTAGTACCGTCTATAGTGCACGAAACTAGCTCCTGGTCTTCCTTCTCCTCTTCCTCATTGTCAGCCAATCCACATTGGGATGACATGAGGCTGGGCTGTATGTAATCACCCTGTATGGCTCCTTGCTCCATCTCATCGTGCTCCACATGCAATGCATCCTCTTTCATTTTGAGCAAAGAGCTTTTCAGAATACAGAAAAACTGGATGGTGATGCTAATTATGGAGTCATTGCCACCAACCAACTTGGTGGACTCCTCAAAGTTTTGTAGGATGGTATATATGTCTGACATCCATGTCCACTCCTGAGGTCTTATGTGTGGAGTCTGAACTGAATACCGACGGCTGTGTTGATGCTGATAGTCAACAATTGCACTTTTCTGCTCACAAATCCTTTCCAACATATGTAGTGTAGAGTTCCAACGCGTGGGGATATTACACACCAGTCGGTGAGCAGGAAGCTGCAAACGCTGATCAAGCACGGCAAGGGTGGTGGAAGCTGTACAGTCATGGCCAAAAGTTTTGAGAATGACACAAATATTATATTTTCACATGATCTGCTGCCCTCTGGTTTTTATGTGTGTGTTTGACAGATGTTTTTATCACAGACAGAAATATAATTGCAAACATATGAGTAACAAAAGCTTATATTGACAGTTAGAATGAGTTAATGCAGCAAGTCAATATTTGCAGTGTTGACCCTTCTTCTTCAGGACCTCTGCAATTCTCCCTGGCATGTTCTCAATCAACTTCTGGACCAAATCCTGACAGATAGCAGTCCATTCTTGCACAATCAATGCTTTCATTTTGTCAGAATTTTTAGGTTTTTGTTTGTCCATCCGTCTCTTGATGATTGACCACAAGTTCTCAATGGGATTAAGATCTGGGGAGTTTCCAGGCCATTGACCCAAAATCTCTATGTTTTGTTCCCTGAGCCATTTAGTTATCACCTTTGCTTTATGGCAAGGTGCTCCATCATGCTGGAAAAGGCATTGTTGATCGCCAAACTGCTCTTGGAGGGTTGGGAGAAGTTGCTCTTGGAGGACATTCTGGTACCATTCTTTATTCATGGCTGTGTTTTTATGCAAGACTGTGAGAGAGCCGATTCCCTTGGCTGAGAAGCAACCCCACACATGAATGGTTTCAGGATGCTTAACAGTTGGCATGAGACAAGACTGGTGGTAGCGCTTACCTTGTCTTCTCCGAATGAGGCGTTTTACAGATGTCCCAAACAATCGAAAAGGGATTCATCAGAGAAAATAACTTTACCCCAGTCCTCAGCAGTCCACTGCCTGTACCTTTTGCAGAATATCAGTCTGTCCATGATGTTTTTTTCTGGAGAGAAGTGGCTTCTTTGCTGCCCTCCTTGAGACCAGGCCTTGCTCCAAGAGTCTCCGCCTCACAGTGCGTGCAGATGCACTCACACCTGCCTGCTGCCATTCCTGAGCAAGCTCTGCACTGCTGGTAGCCCGATCCCGCAGCTGAAACACTTTTAAGAGACGGTCCTGGCGCTTGCTGGTCTTTCTTGGGCGCCCTGGAGCCTTTTTGGCAACAATGGAACCTCTCTCCTTGAAGTTCTTGATGGTGCGATAGATTTTTGACTGAGGTGCAATCTTTCTAGCTGCGATACTCTTCCCTGTTAGGCCATTTTTGTGCATTGCAATGATGACTGCACGTGTTTCTTTAGAGATAACCATGGTTAACAGAAGAGAAACAATGATGCTGGTGCTTCAGCCTCCTTTTAAAGTGTCCAGTGGTCTCATTCTTACTTAATCATGACAGATTGATCTCCAGCCATGTCCTCATCAACACCCACACCTGTGTTAATGGAGCAATCACTGAAAAGAGGTTAGCTGGTCCTTTTAAGGCAGGGCTGCAATGATATTGAAATGTGTTTTGGGGGATAAAGTTCATTTTCTAGCCAAATATTGACTTTGCAAGTAATTGCTGTTAAGCTGATCACTCTTTATAACATTCTGGAGTATATGCAAATTGCCATTAGAAAAAGTGTAGCAGTAGACTTTGTAAAAATTAATATTTGTGTCATTCTCAAAATTTTTGGCCATGACTGTAACTAACTTTCTAAAATGGGCACAAAGGCAGCGTACTTTCACAAGCAGATCCGGGTAGCTTTGAGAAACCATTGAACAACGAGGTTAAGCACATTGCCCAGCCATGGTACATGTTTGAGCTCGCCTCGCCTCAGAGCCGCCGCCAAGTTCCGGCCATTGTCACGACCATGCCTGGCTGTAGGTTCAGCGATGTCAGCCATGGATCTGCCTGCTCTTTCAGAGCTGTCCACAACTCTTCAGCATTGTGTGATTTGTCACCTAAGCACATTAGCCTCAGCACAGCCTTTTGCCACTTGGCTGAGGCAGTGCTGCAGTACTTCCAGCTTGTGACTGATGTGGTCATTTTGGAGATGGAGGCTGAAGAGAAAGAGGATGAGGTGCAGGAGCTGTAGAATGTGAGGGAAACCCTGATTGGCCTAGGGCACACAATCCTCGGCATTGGTAGGACGTGTTACATTCCAAGGTCTGACTGGGTCCCGGCTTCCACTATGTTAAACCAGTGTGCCGCCAGCGAGATGTACCGTCCTTGCCCACAAGCACTTGTCTACGTGTCCGTGGTTAGCTGGACTTTACCAGTAACAGCATTGTTGAGGGCACGGTAATGTTGTGGGACATGTGCTTGAGTAATGCCGGGACGGCACACCAGGAGAAATAGTGGCGGCTGGGGATCGAGTACCTTGGGACGGCCGCCGCCATCATGTTGCGGAAAGCTCCTGTCTCCACGAGCCTAAAAGTAAACAGTTTGAGCGCAAGCAGACGAGAAATGTGTGAACTTAGTACCATGGCCTGTGAAGTGTTAGCTGCCTATTTCCACTTGTGTTCCAATGACTGGGGTATGGACAACTGAAGGCTGCGCTGAGACAAGGACGTGGACGTGCTTGATGATGGTACTAGTTGAGTGTGGGCAATGACAGGAGCAAGGCAGGAGGCCTCTTTGCATGCACCGTGGACAGGGGATTGGCTTGCATGCACAACAGTGGAAGAAGCAGTGGTGTTACCCGCAGACACTGTTCCTGGAGTCTGGGGTTTGGCCCACAAAGTCAGGTGCTTTGCTGCTATGTGCCTGATCATGCTTGTGGTGGTCAGGTTGTTTGTCTTGCTACCCCTGCTGATGCGGGCATGGCAGGTGGTGCAAATGGCCTGTTTGGGATTATCGTCAGTCTTTCAAAAACAACTAAACTCGGAAGACCTAACAGTTGTACAACCAACTTCTGTCGTGTTGGTGTTACAAGGAGTGGTTGAAAACCTTCTGTCTGCGGCCACCACACTGCTTTTTCCTGACTTTTGGTGTGCTACGCCTCCCTTCCCCTGTGTGCTGCTGTTCTTGCTTTGCATGTCCACCTGCCAGGTTGGGTCAGTTACTATATCATCCACCACCTCGACTTTCACTTCCGCACCCTGGTCCTCCTCCTGACTTTCTGGAAATTGTGTCTCATCATCGCTCTCCTCTTGTGACACGTTCCCACCATCGCCTTCATGTGACCGTGGCTGTTCAAATATTTGGGCATCGCTGCATGCGATCTCATCTTGCCCCGCTTCAAGTGGACCGGTGAGAGGCCCGAATCTATAAATGGAAAAGTGAGGGATCAGTTGTCTCTGGGAACTTGGCATGGTGGGAGGAAGGAGGATCAGGGTGAAGAATATGCGGTCCAGACTCACGGCTACTCAGACTTGACCGTGGGGAAGACAGGGTGGTGATTGTGGTGGAAAAGTGACTGGAAGAATTATCCGCTATCCAACCAACAACCTTTTCACAGTGCTCTGGGTTCAATAGTGGTGTCCTGCTGTGGTCCTCCAGTAATTGGGACAGGAAGCTTGAGCGAGAAGATGTTGGTTTTTGTAGTGGCCCAATTTAAGCTTGCCCACAGCCTCGGCCTCTGCATGCACCATCACCATCACGTCCACTTCCCCGTCCCTTGCCAAGCGCCTTGCCCATTTTAAATGCACTACAATATTTTCCACATTCACTTCAAATGGCTGAATTTGGAGCAAACTTGTATGTGATCCGTGTTCGGGAAAACCACAGTTTAACCCCTTAACGACCAAGCCATTTTGTAGGTTAAAGACCAGGCCAATTTTTACATTTCTGACCACTGTCTCTTTATGAGGTTATAACTCTGGAACGCTTCAAGATCTTGGCGATTTGAATTGTTTTCTGAACAATTGTACTTATGATAGTGGTAAAATTTTCAATATAACTGCGTTTATTTATGAAAAAAGGAAACTATGCAAAAATTTTGAAAATTTGCAATTTTCAAACTTTAATTTTTGCCATTAAATCAGGAATATGCAAAAAATTAGTTAATAAATAACATTTCGCCACATTGTTACTTTACATCAGCACAATTTTGGAACAAAATTTTTTTTGTTAATGGAAGTTATAAGTGTTAAAATGACCACAATTTCTCATTTTTCCAACAAATTTACAAAACATTTTTGTTAGGGGCCATCAACTTTGGTGAATTTGAGGGGTCAATAATGACAGAATATACCCAAAAGTGACCATTTAAAACTGACCCCATAACTGTTCAAAGCCACATTCAGAGTTTTTAACCCTTTAGGCTTCACAGAATTAAGCATGTGGAAGGAAAAATTAACATAACTTTTTTTCCAAAATTTTTTTCGACACAATTTTTAATTTTCAAGGTATCATAAAATGACCACAAATTTGTGACAATTTCTCCTGAGTACATCGATACCCAATGTGGGGGTAAACCACTATTTGGGTGCATGGCAGAGCTCGGAAGGGAAGCAGCGCCATTTGACTTTTTTGGCTGGAATTGAGATTGGACGCCATGTCGCATTTGGAGAGTCCTGTGTGCCTAAACAGTGGAAACCCCACAAGTGACCCATTTTGGAAACTAGACCCCCCAAGTAACTTATCTAAATGTGTTGTGAGAGCTTTTAACCCCAAGGGCTTCACAGAAGGTTATAACGTAGAGCCGTAAAATTAAAAAATCATGTTTTTTTCCACAAAAATGATCTTTTCATCCCAATTTTTATTTTCCAAAGGATAAAAGGACCCCAAAAGTTATTGTGCAATTAGTCCTGAGTACGCTGATACCCCATATGTGGGGGTAAACCACTATTTGGGTGCATGGCAGAGCTCGGAAGGGAAGCAGCGCCATTTGACTTTTTTGGCTGGAATTGAGATTGGACGCCATGTCGCATTTGGAGAGTCCCTGTGTGCCTAAACAGTGGAAACCCCCACAAGTGACTCCATTTTGGAAACTAGACCCCCCCAAGGAACTTATTAGAGTGTGGTGAGCATTTTGAACCCCCAAGTGCTTCAAGAAGTTTATAACGTAGAGCCTTTGAAAAAAAAAAATATATTTTTTTTTCCCAAAAAAATCTTTTTGCCCCCAAATTTTTTTTTTTTAAAAGGGGTAACAGGGAAATAGGCCCCAAAACTATTTAAATTTGTCCTAGTCGCTGATTTTCCCAATATGTGGGGGGGAACCACTATTTTGACGCATGGCGAGCTCGGAAGGGAAGGGGAGCACCGTTTTTAAATGCAGATTTTGATGGAAATGGTCTGCGGTTGTATGTCGCGTTGGGAGAGCCCCTGTGTGCCTAAACAGTAGAACCCCCCACAAATGACCCCTTTTGCAAACTAGACCCCAAGGAACTTATCTAGATGTGTGGCCCAGCATTTGAACCCCAAAGGGCTTCACAGAAGTTTAAATGTAGAGCCGTGAAATAAAAAATATTTTTTTTTTCCACAAAAATGACCTTTTGCCCCAAATTTTTTATTTTTCTAAGGGTAACAGGAGAAATAGGACCCAAAAGGCTTTGGCATTTTGTCCTGGGTAGGGGCTGATACCCTTATGTGGGGGGGAACCACTGTGATTCCCTTTTACTGCGTTTTTGGGAGGCACAATGAACAAATTAAAAGGTGAAGAATTGGTTTTCTTTTTTACGCCGTTCCTCGTCCCGGTATTAGTGATTAGGCGACTTTATTCCTGGATCGGTGCGATTACGCGTACCAAGATTTTGCACCTTTTTTCTGTTTAGCTTCGGTCACACATAAAAGATGCTTTTTCTTGGAATAATTTTTTGTAAGAAATTTTTTGCACGCCGTTTTTTTGAGAGCTATAATTTTTCCATATTTCGGCCGACAGAGTTATCTGGGGGCTTTTTTTTTTGGGGGGCGGGGCTGTGTTTTTATGGTTACATATTTGGAAATAAACGTTTTTTGAACGTTTCCTATTCCCGTTTTTTTGTGGTATCAGAATGAAACAAAAACCAGCAATTCAGGAATTGTTTTTTGTTTCCTCCGTTCCGTGTGTGGTAAAATTAAATAAAAGCGCTTTTTCTTCGGGTTTCATTCGGTTTACGGCAATTCCTCATTTTTTATATTTTTTTTTTTTGTTTTGGCGTTTTTTTACACAATAAAAAATTTTATAGAAAAAATAATTATTTTTGCTTTCAGTTTATTCCGCGAGCTAAAAACCCTTTTTTTTTTTTCGCTGATGATGCTGTTAGTGATTGTTTTTTGGGGGAAGATGAGTTTTCAGCCCAGTCCCCATGATTTTTATATCTGACTTTTTGTTTCGCGTGTCATTGCATTTTTTTCCAAGCGGTTATTGTACCGCTTGGAAAAAAAGTTAATTTACTACTTTTTTGTTTTTTTTTTTTTCGGCTTTCATGAAGGGGTTAATAGGGGTTACGCTTTTATTGATGGCATTTTTAGGACGTGGCATTACCTAAATGTGTTTGTTTTTTGTTTTTTATTTTTTTTTTATTACATAAAAATATGTATTTTTTAGCGGATTTTTTTAAATTTTTTTTTTTAAATTTATTTTTTTTAAATTTTTTTTTAAAAAAATTGTTTTTTTTTACTTGTCCCTTTATGGGACTTTCATTTTTTTATTTTTATTGCGTTACAATGCATTGCAATGCTTGGCATTGCAATGCCACTGCAACTTTAGTGGAGCTGCTGTGACAATGACACAGCAGCTTTGTAGTAGATGGACCGGAGGTTGTCTGACAACCCCGGGTCATCAAGGCAGAGATCGGGCCCTGAAAATACATTGCAGGGTGCCGATCTGAGGCAGAGGGGGCTCCCGACCCTCTGCCTCCCCCCGGAGCTCTGCGATCGCGCTCGATCGCAGCAGTCAGGGGGTTAACAGCCAGGGGGCGGGGGGGGCTCCGCTCCTGGCTGTCAGGGCAGGAAGCCTGGCCACTGCAGCGCCGGCCTGCACTGATCGGCGTGGAGAAGCTGAAAATTTTAGCTTCTCCTGCAGGGTCGCTGCTGTGTTTGGTCAGTCAGATTGATGACCAAGCACGGTGTAGGTGCGGGGACGACGGCAAAGGTTCCCGCCCGCTTGCCGTGCCTGTCAGCTGTCTGGACAGCTGTCGGCCGATTACCACTGCGTGTTTACACGCAGTGGTAGATCAAAGCCTGCGTGCAGAGTCCGTCCTGGTGCCGGAACTGAACCTTGCCATGAGGCTCTGCGTCAGTGGACATTTAAGGGGTTAAAATATCTGGCTGTAGGTAACATTTTTTTTTTCGTAAAGATGTTAATAACTAGGCTAAGACACAGGAAAACCAGTTGAATGGAGGCCTCAAATGCCACAATTTGTAGCCCACAGAGAGATGATGCTTTTGACGGAGATACTGCCCGTGTAAAATATGTGGCCTGTATTTTTATTTTTTTAAAGGAAATTGTGGCAAAAACTAAAGGAACACACACAAAACAGTTGAATGGAGGCCTCAATCCCCAATTTTTTACCCACGGGGGGAAAAGTCGTGTAGGAGATACTGAGTGTAAAAAATTGGTGTATTTTTATTTTTTTAAAGGAAAAAAATTTTGTCAAAAACAAGGTAACAACAGAAAAACTTTTAAAGGGGGGCCTCCCAAAAGCCAAATTTGACCCAGAGAGGGGATCGTGGAAGTACTGCAGTGTAAAATTTTGGGGGGGGGGCCCGTTTTTTTTTTTTTTTTTTTTTTTACGGAAAAATTTGTCAAAAACTAAGGAAAAAACCCCACCCCCAAAAATTTGGGGAAAGGAGGGCCCCAAATGCCAATTTGGCCCAAAGAAGATGATGCGTGTGGGGGAGTTTCTGCGTGTAAAATTGGGCCTTTTGTTTTTATTTTTTTAAAGGAAAATTGTGTAAAAAACTAAGGTAACACACAGAAAAAAAAAGTTAAATGGGGCCTCAAATCCCAAAAATTTTGCCCCCCACAAAAAATTGAGGGTGTGTGATAGAGATACAAACTTTGTAAATATGGGGCCCTGTATTTTTATTTTAACAGGAAAATATTTTAAAGGGAATTTAGGGTAACACATAAAAAACAGTTGAAGGGAAAGGCCTCAAAAGGGCCCAAAATTTTTTTCCCCCAACAGATAGATGACGTGTGGGGGAGATTCCACACTTTTTAAAATAGGGGTGCCTGAAATTTTAAATTTTAAATTTACGGAAAAATATTGCCCAAGAACAAAGGTTTAAAAACACAGAAAAAACATTTGGGAAATGGGGGTTCAAATGTAAACTTTTTTATAGCCCCCCGTTTTTTTGGGGAGGTGTGTGATGGAAGATTCCCACTGAAAAAATGGGGGTTTTTTTTTTTTTAAACGAAAAAATTAGGGGTTTAATTTTTTTGGGAGTACAACACAAAAACATTTTAATGGGGCCTCAAAGGGGCCCCCATTTGAAACCACAGATTGTTTCCCCCCCAAAGTGTTTAAGTTTACCACCTTTTAAGAATGTGGTTTTTTTTTTTCTTTTTTACAAAAAAATAGTTTTGGGAAATTTGAGTAAAACACACAGCAAGAAAACTTAAATGGGAAAAACCTAAAATTTTGCCACAATTGGATCCCAATTTGGATAGATGATCCCGTTTTTTGGAGGGAGATAGGAAACTGTAAAATATGGGGCCCGTTTTTTTAATCTTTTTTTACGGGAAAAAATATTGTAAAAGGAACTGGGGGAAAACCCCAAACCAGAAAAAAAACTTTTAAAAAGGGAAGGCCCAAATGCCAAAAATTGTGAAACCCCCAACAGATGTTAGGCTTTAAAGGATATTTACACTGAAAATATGTGCCCTGTTTTTTTTTTTAACAGAAAAATTATTTTTTAAAAAAGGGGAGCAACAAAAAACCCCCAAAAACATTTTGAAAGGGGGGGGGCCAAAAGGGCCAAAAATTTTTGTAGCCCCAGTTTAGATAAAGTCTTTCTGTAAAAGATACCCCCCCTTTTAAAAATTCGGGCCCCTTTTATTATTTTTTTTTTTGGGGCCCGGGAAAATTTTGTGCCAAAAAATTATGGGGGCCTGAAAAAAGGGCCCAATTTTGAGCGCAATGATATCCGATTTTTGGGGGCAGAAAAAACTCAGTGAAAAAATATCCCCCGTGTCCCCCAAATTTTTTTGGTTTGGGCGGGTAAAAAAATTTTTTTTGTCCCCCCAAAAATGGTTATCAAGAATTGTATAGGACACCCCGAAAATTTTTTAAAATTCCACAAAAATGGCAAAAATTTTAAATTCCACTTGGGTTGTGTTTTCGGGGGATGGGCAAACCCTTTTTTAAAATTTATGGATTTTCCGTTTTCTATAAAAAAGGTTTTGGCGTTTTTTCAGCCCCCAACAAGCAAATGGAGAAAAAAATGTGTGCTCTGGATTGTTTGAATTAAATAATGAGGTTTAAAAGTTTGAAAAAAAAAATTTTTCCCCGGGCCAAGGGATACCGGGCCTCTGTATATAAAACCCAAAATTTATTTGGCAAAAAGGCAGCAGCGGCCCATTTAATGGAATTGGACCCCTTTTGGGATGAAATTAAAAAGGAAGAAAGCCACATACATTCCCCCGTTTTATGATTTTAAAATTTCCCCACAAAACCCCCCCCTGCCCCTACGGGCACTGTTTTTCTATATACCTTTTTAAATTTGCCCAAAAAAAAAGGGACTTTTGGGTTTTTGCGGGATTTGTGTATTAAATTTTAATGGTAACCCCCGCAGGGGGTTTTTTGAAACCCCCACATTTTGGAACCAAATCTTGGCACCAATTTCCCCCCACATTACTAAATTCCCCGGAGCAAAAAGGTGACAGAAAGGGAGGCCCAGGTTGTTTATGGGCCCCTGTTTGACGCCCTGAAACCCAAAACCTTTTTCAATGAAATTTGCCAAAACCCAAAATTTTTGGCTGCGGCATTACAGTGCGTGGGCACACAATCCCCCCAAAACTTTTCAGGGAGGGAAACCCAAAAACCCCCGCCGAAACCCCAAAGGAAATTTCTCGGCCCGCCAAGCACCCCGAGTAAAAGCGTGCTGGGGCCAAGTCCCCGGAGCATTAAAGAGAAGCTTGCTAATCACTAGTTTTTTTTTTATAATGTTTAGTGATGACAAAGCACAAAAAAAATGCTGGGGTGCCATTCCCTGGGTTTAGAAAAAATTGGGAAATTTCTGGTTTTCTGGGACAAAACCCAAGGGACCCAATTTTAAGCCCTTTGGGAAAGACCAAGAATTTTTCCCAAACGACCCCCATTTGGGGGAAATTTTTTAAGGTCTAAAAACTCTAAAAATTGAGGGAAAAACACTTTTTTAAAGGGACCAGGAACTCGGGAAAACTCCCCCCCAAAAGCATTTTCTCCCCCCCGGGTAAACACCCAAAAAACCCCAATTTTTTTCGGGATTTTCCCCGCTTTTTTTTCAAGCGCCCCAAAAAAACGTAAAAAAAACTAAACCAAAAAGGGAAATTTTCCCTTTGGGAAAAAAGGGTACATCCTTTCCGGGTTTAAAAAAAATTTTAAATCAAAAAAAAATTTAATTTAAACCCCAAAAAAAAATGTTCTTCCCCCATTTGGGGGTATGTTCACACACCATTTTTTGGGGGGTTTTTTTGCAATTTTATCTTTTCTTTCAACCCAAAACAAATGCAGTCAGGGGGGAAATGCCCTTTGTAACAATTAACAACCCTGCGGGGCCATGGTGGTGTTTTAATATAAGAAAAACCCCAATTTTGTTCATTATAAAAGGGGGGCTCTTTTTGCCCAAGACCCTATTTTACAGGGGCCTGGGCAGCAAAAAATTTTTATTAAAGGGCCATTTTTTAAACAGTGGGTCCCCCCTATGCTGTTTTTTGCCCCTTTTCAGTGATTTGGATGGGTTTGCCAAAAATTTACAAGGGCCCCCCAATAACCCCTTTCATGAGAGGTACAGGAGGGCTTCCCTTTAAAAAAAATGTTGATTGAATGAAAACCCGGGCCCTCCCCCAAAGTTTTAAACATCCCCCCAAAAGTTTTTTCCAAGCCAGGTACTGGAGGAAAAAAGGGGAAAATCCATACACATTTTTCCCTTTTTGAAACGCCATACTCTTTTCTTAAAAAATTGGGACGCAAGGCCTTCCGGGTTTCCCAATTTCATATGCCCCCCCAATAACCTTTTTAAACCCAAAAAACCCGGGGATTGGCACGGGGAAAACCCACTTTCACTTTTTCTTTTCGAAACCCCCCAAAATTTTTTTTTTTCCCTTAGAATTTGCCCTGCAAGGTCCCCCCTGCAAACCAATCATATGAAACCCCAATGGGTTTAAAACCCGGGGTACTGAAAATGAGCACAGGAAAATCCAATTTCCAAAATTAATGATTTTGTACTCAAATTTCCTTTTTTTCTTTTGCACTGACTGAAAAAGGCCCCTCCCCCGCTACCAAGTCATATGCACCCCAAAAAAAGCCTTTAAACCCCACAACTGGTTTGGGCACGGGAAAACCAAACTTCACATTTTTTTGTTGTACCCCCATACTCTTTCCTTTTACATTGACTGCAACCCCTGCCCTTTGCTGCCAAGCCCATATGAAAACCCCCCAATAACCCCTTTAAAGGGCCAAAAAAACGGGAATTTGCACGGGAAAAAATCCACTTCACTTTTTTCTTTTTCGTACTCCCAAACTTTTTTCTTTTCCCTTTGACTGAAAGGCCCCCCCCCCTGCTACCAAGCCCAATGCCCCCCAATAAGTTTTAAACCCCCAGGTACGGGTTATGGGAAACAGGAAAAACCCACTTCACATTTTTTCATTTTGTACCCCCAAATTTCTGTTTTTTATCCCATTGACTAAAAGGGCCTCCCCTGCAAAACCAAAGCCCAAAAAATTTTGCACCCCAAAAAACCCCAATCCCCCTTTTGGGGGAAAAAAACATGGGGGAAAGGGGCCTTATTAGGAATTTGACATGGCTTTTGCACCCACGAAACACTTAAACCCCTGGGATCTAGTAGCGGTAGAGAGGGAAGACGTGGGAAAGGGCCCTGTTTTAAAAACTATCCCCAATTTAAAAAAGCAGGTCCCCCTGTCATGGGGGGAAATCCCCAAATAAAAGACCGGCGAGGCACATTCTGACTTCCCCAACAGGGGGCTCTTTTTTCTTTTTTTTTTTTGGAAAAGGGAAGAGTTAATTTTTCCTGGGCCTTTGTTTAAGGATAGGTGAAACCCCTCGCCCAGTGCTTTTGTTTTATTTTTCAAAATTATTTTCCTTTATTTTTTTTGCCCGCCCCGGGGTTTTAAGCCCGCCGGGGAAACATTCATGTTTTAGCAGCCCGGATCGGTTTTTAAAAATTTTAAAGCAAGGGGCCCCCTTAAAAGTTTTTTTTTTTAAACTCTTACAGCTTATAGTTTTTTTCTTGAGACCTTAGGTTTCCTACGGGTGTGTGAGGGGGGGGAAATTGTAAGGACTTTTTTTTTTACTTTTTTTTCCCTTGTTTTTGTTTTTTGTCTTTCTGTTCTTTCCCCCTTTTCCTTTTTCATTCCCTTTGGTGGTTTTTGGGGGTTTCCTTCTTGGGAACTAGAATACTTTTTGGCCCGGGATTGATAGGAGACCGGGGTTTACGTGGTGGCCGGGGACCTCTTTTAAAACCTTTTTAAAACCATTTCCTTTCCAAGGTTGGGGGAAATTTATTTTAGGCCCCCATTTTGGGTTGTCATTTTTAGCCCCCGGGTTTCACCCTTACCCCGGAGACAGCTTTAAAAAACGGACCCCCTTTTTTGACCCTCGGGAACATTCTGTCGGGTAAATCTATGTTATCATATATCAAATGCGCTTTGTTATATAGTAATTTTGGCCCTTTTGAAATAAAATTACTGACTTAAACATATATATATCTGCATACAGCGTGACATTTTCACGCCCAAAAACCCAAAAAATTCTCCCCAGCTGTCATGGATTTCCCGTAGCCCCCCCTGGCCCGGCCCGTTGCAGGGGGTTTTCCATGGAATTTTTAGAATTTAAATCCAAGGTTTTGTCCCCCCCGGAGCATAACCCGATCTGAAAACCCAAGGGTTCTCTCCCGGGGCAGGTTCACTGGGGGGCGGGGAAAAAAATTTTTTACTTTCCGGGAGGCAAAGTAAAAATTTTTCTTTCGGTGCGGCTCGGCATCTGGGAGTGAAGAGCAGAGGGTGGGAAAAAGTTATCTGCTTTACAAGGGGACCCCAAACTTGGGGGTTCTCTATTCCTCCAGGTCCCCAAACTCCCAGTTCCGTGGGAAAACGATTTTTTTACTGGCCCCGGGTCGGTAAATGATGATCCCGGGCGGTCTCCCTTTCTGAAAAGGTTACGTAAAATTTCGGCCAAGGGAAAAGTTTTCCCGCGGAGGAATATTCCTTTTGAGTTCCGTAGATGGGCCAAAAAAGATATAATGGGAAAGAAACCCCCTCTTAGGAGGCCCGTTTTTTTTCAAGGGTTGTCTGACAAATTTTAAAAAATTGTTGGCTTTTGTAAAAAGATTTCCTCCATCCTGGAAAGGGTGCTATGGCCCCCCGCTAAACGCATTGAAAAAGACGACCTTTTCGGGGGGCGCGAGGGAAAATCCGCCCCCCGAAAAGACTCCAAACCCACTTTCCCAAAGTCCCTTTTACTGGGTTCCCCTGGGGTTCTAGGAACCCATGCAGTTGGGAAAGGGCATCATTTTTTAGGAGGGGAATCGGGGGGGCGCCGAAGCCCAGAAGGGGGTTTCTTTTGGGGGGAAGAGGGACATTTTGTTGGGGGGTGCCCCCCGGACCCCTTTGAGCCAAGGAGTTAACCGGGGAAGTGGGGTATTTGTCCCAAATCCCTTTTCCGTTTTTCGGGGGGCGGGGTGGTGTTTTGGAAACAGAACTGGAGGTTTTTTGTTTTTTTGTTAGGGGGCCCCCCGGGGCAAATTTTGGGGGACGCTGGGTTTTTTTCCCCAGGGGGGCATGGAAATGCAACTGAGGGTTTTGGGCCCAAAACCGGCCCCCAAATTATTTCTCTATTAAATTCCTTGGACCTTTTGGGGCAAGGTACTTGTACAAGCTGTTTTTAAACCTTAATCTTCGGTGGGGGAAATACAAAAAAGAGCAATTGTTTTTTTTTGGGGGTTGGGGAGGGCAAACCCTACTCCTTTTGTGGGGGGAAATTTCCCCTTGGGTTTTGGGCCTAAAAAAAACCCCAGTGATTGATTGGCAACCCCGGGAAAGATAAGCCATTGGGATAAAATTTTGCAAGAAAAAACGAAAGACCCCGGGCCCCATCGGTGGGGTTTGTGCCTAGGATTTGTCCCCTTTTTCTGGAGGATTTTGGGGGAGGGGTTTTCTCAGAGGGGGGGGTTGGTAAAAAAGTTTCCCCTTTAAACGCGCATATGACCGTAAAAAAAATTTGTTTTCCCCTTGATCCCCCTTACCCCTCGTATTTTCCCCGGGGCCGGGAAACGGATACCCTTTCCTATTCCTCAGAGGAGTTTTTTAGGCCCCCACTGTATGCCCCTTGGAAGTTTTGAGGGGGAAAATTGGGGGCACCGGGGAAACCCCCCTGGGGATTTCCCCAGGGAAAAAAAAAACTGTTATTTCCCAGATCGCTTAAAAGGGGGTTTTGGGGGAAACCCGTTAAAAACGGAGGGCTGATAGGGGGAGAGTTTCGGGTCAAAGATTAAAGGTGAACATCTTTTTTGGGTTTTTTTCTACCAGGAAAAAAAAAAACGTAAATTTTTTCCTCCTGGGGGTTTTGGGCCCCCAAAATTCATGGGCCCGTACGGGACGGGGCCAAAATTTAAAACCTGTGGTTTTTCCCGTTGGCCTCCCTCCTCTTTTTTAAAAAATCATAATGTTTTTCACAAGTAAATTTATTTTAAAAAAGTATGGGGACCCGTCATACCGTCACCTCTACCCCCTTTCGTGGTGGTCAATGAAAAAACGGGGAAAAATTCAGGGGTTGGGAAAAATCATTGACTCACGTCTCAGTCCCGGACCCCTTCAGAAACTTAGTTCAGGGGGGGGAGGGGGTATTTTTTTTCCCGGGAAAGGGGGGCCCTTTTGGGGCCCCCTGCGTTTTATGAAAACCCCCGATCAAATTGGTTGGCCCTTTTTCCAAAACAACTCCCCCGGACAGCCCCTTGGTATGGGGGGCCCCGGAGGCCCCTGTAAAAGGGGGGGGGGTACGCCCCAAGGGTGCATCCCCATAAAGGGAATCGTCGCGTTTTGCACATTCTGCCCTTTTTACAACTGAGCTCTTTTTTCTTTTTTTTTTGGTTGAGAAAATTTTTTTTTTTTCCCCTGGGCTCTTTGCTAAGGCGGTGCAGCCTCCCCCGGGGCCGCTTTTGTTTTAATGTTTAATTATTTTCCTTTATATTTTTCCCCAGCCCCCGGGTTTTTTAGACCCCGGGTTTGAAAAGTTTCCATGTAGTTTTAGAGACTGGATGGTTTTTGAGAATTTTTTAAAGTTTAAGAGCCCCTTAGTGGTTTTTCTCTTACAGCTTTAGTTTTTCCTGAACCTTTGGGTTTTTTTCCCTAGGGGGTGTGAGTGGGGGGGGGGGGGGGTTAAAAAATTTTTTTACTTTATTTCTTGTCTTTTTTTGTTTTTCTTTTGTTTTTAAAACCGTTCCCTGTTAATTCCCTTTGGTGGTATTGGGGTCCTTCTTAGGACTAAAATTACATTTTTGGAGGGAAAAATAGGAGGGGGGTTTTTTAACGCTGGGGGGCCTGGGACCTCGTCCCTTTAACAGTACTCCGGTTAAAGGGATTATTTTAAAACCCCGTTTGGGCCCAGTTTTGACCCCGGTCCCCCCTTAGCCGGGGGAACCGCGTAAAACGGTTTCCCCCTTTGACCCTACGGACTTCCTGCCCGGGGTTAAAATCTATGTTATCAAAATCTAGCTCATTTTAAATTAAAGAAATTTTCCCCTTTTTTTGTTTATAGATTACGAAAATCAAAAAATTTTTAATCGCTATCGGGGGACAGTCTCCTAGTTTTGGGAAATTTCCCCAATACATTTAGTGTTGTGTGGAAAAATTTTTCCCCTGGGGGTTTACCCCCTAAACCCTTTTTCTTTAACTTATTTTTTCGCCCAGAAATAACCACCCCCCTTGTTAGGAATTCAAACACGGGGTTTGTGCAGCAGGGAAAAACGCTTTAAACCCCTTGGAAAATTCTATTGGTGGGGGATGATGATACATGGGGAAAGGTCTAAATTAAAAACTTTCCCCAATTTAAAAAAGTGGGTCTCCTGGGATTTGGGAAATCCCCATACCAAAGTGTTTGGGCTGGAAAAATTTTTTTCCCCCGGGGGGGGGAAAAAAATATAAAACATAGTGAGTAAATGTTTTTTCAAAAACGGGCTTTAAAACCCCTTGAAAAAACCTGTAACGTGGGTTTTCCTACCAGTTGCTGCTGGGAAGGTGCGGGGTTTTTTAATTTAAAAATTTGGGGGAAAGGGTTTGGGATGAAGTAAACGGGGAAAAGGGGGCAGGGTGATGACAGGAAAATGGGAAAAAGTACATGATTAAAAAATTTTAGTGGTTTAGGGGAGGTATAAAGATCCGGGTTTTAAACCTACAATGTTTCTTTCTTTTAGCCCCCATCAAATTCCCAAAATCTTTTTCTTTGCCCATCAAAGGA
>JARQOD010000004.1:266766618-266818680 GCA_033576555.1 Oophaga sylvatica | reverse complement strand
TTGGGCGGCCGCCGCCTCATGTTGCGGAAAGCTCCTTCTCCAGACCTAAAAGTAAACAGTTTGAGGCAAGCAACAGAAATGGTGAACTTAGTACCTTTGGCCTTGAAGTGTTAGCTGCCTTTTTTCCATTGGTTCCAAGGGACTGGGGTATGGGACAACTGAAGGCTGGCTGAGACAAGGCGTGGACGTTTGATGATGGTACTATTTGGTGTGGGCAATGACAGGAGCAAGGCAGGAGGCCTCTTTGCATGCACCGTGGACAGGGGATTGGCTTGCATGCCAACAGTGGAAGAAGCAGTGGTGTTACCCGCAGACACTGTTCCTGGAGTCTGGGGTTTGGCCCACAAAGTCAGGTGCTTTGCTGCTATGTGCCTGATCATGCTTGTGGTGGTCAGGTTGTTTGTCTTTGCTACCCCTGCTGATGCGGGCATGGCAGGTGGTGCAAATGGCCTGTTTGGGATTATCGTCAGTCTTTCAAAACAACTAAACTCGGGAAGACCTAACAGTTGTACAACCAACTTCTGTCGTGTTGGTGTTACAAGGAGTGGTTGAAAACCTTCTGTCTGCGGCCACCAACTGCTTTTTCCTGACTTTTGGTGTGCTACGCTCCCTTCCCCTTGTGCTGCTGTTCTTGCTTTGCATGTCCACCTGCCAGGTTGGGCCCAGTTACTATATCATCCACCACCTCGACTTTCACTTCCGCACCCTGGTCCTCCTCCTGACTTTCTGGAAATTGTGTCTCATCATCGCTCTCCTCTTGTGACCGTTCCCACCATCGCCTTCATGTGACCGTGGCTGTTCAAATATTTGGGCATCGCTGCATGCGATCTCATCTTCCCCCCGCTTCAAGTGGAACCGGGTGAGAGGCCCGAATCTATAAATGGAAAAGTGAGGGATCAGTTGTCTCTGGGAACTTGGCATGGTGGGAGGAAGGAGGATCAGGGTGAAGAATATGCGGTCCAGACCACGGCTACTCAGACTTGACCGTGGGGAAGACAGGGTGGTGATTGTGGTGGAAAAGTGACTGGAAGAATTATCCGCTATCCAACCAACAACCTTTTCACAGTGCTCTGGGTTCAATAGTGGTGTCCTGCTGTGGTCCTCCAGAAATTTGGGGGACAGGAAGCTTGAGCGAGAAGATGTTGGTTTTTGTAGTGGCCCAATTTAAGCTTGCCCACAGCCTCGGCCTCTGCATGCACCATCACCAAAACGTCCATTTCCCCCGTCCCTTGCCAAGCGCCTTGCCCATTTTTAAATGCACTACAATATTTTCCACATTCACTTCAAATGGCTGAATTTGGAGCAAAATTGTATGTGATCCGTGTTCGGGAAAACCACAGTTTAACCCCTTAACGACCAAGCCATTTTGTAGGTTAAAGACCAGGCCAATTTTTACATTTCTGACCACTGTCTCTTTATGAGGTTATAATCTGGAACGCTTCAACAGATCTTGGCGATTCTGAGATTGTTTTTCGAGACATATTGTACTTCATGATAGTGGTAAAATTTCTTCAATAATAACTTGCGTTTATTTATGAAAAAAACGGAAATATGGCAAAAATTTTGAAAAATTTTGCAATTTTCAAACTTTTTAATTTTTATGCCATTAAATCAGAGAGATATGTCACAAAAATTAGTTAATAATAACATTTCCCACATGTCTACTTTACATCAGACAATTTTGGAACCAAAATTTTTTTTTGTTTTGGAAGTTATAAGTGTTAAAATTGACCAGCAATTTCTCATTTTTCCAACAAAATTTACAAAATCATTTTTTTTAGGGGCCACCTCACATTTGAAGTGAATTTGAGGGGTCAATATGACAAATATACCCAAAAGTGACACCATTCTAAAAACTGCACCCCTCAACGTGTTCAAAGCCACATTCAAGAAGTTTATTAACCCTTTAGGTACTTCACAAGAATTGAAGCAATGTGGAAGGAAAAAATTAACATTTAACTTTTTTTCCCCAAAATTTTTTTTTCGACACAATTTTTTAAAATTTTGTCAAGGGTATCAGTAGAAAATGAACCACAATATTTTTTTGTACAATTTCTCCTGAGTACATCGATACCCCATGTGTGGGGGTAAACCACTATTTGGGCGCATGGCAGAGCTCGGAAGGGGAAACAGCGCCATTTGACTTTTTTGGCTGGAATTGAGATTGGACGCCATGTCGCATTTGGAGAGTCCCTGTGTGCCTAAACGTGGAAACCCCCACAATGACCCCATTTTGGAAACTAGACCCCCCAAGTAACTTATCTAAATGTGTTGTGAGAGCTTTTAACCCCCAAGGGCTTCACAGAAGGTTATAACGTAGAGCCGGTAAAATTAAAAAATCATGTTTTTTTTTTTCCACAAAAATGATCTTTTCATCCCAATTTTTATTTTCCAAAGGATAAAAGGACCCCAAAAGTTATTGTGCAATTAGTCCTGAGTACGCTGATACCCCATATGTGAGGGTAAACCACTATTTGGGTGCATGGCAGAGCTCGGAAGGGAAGCAGCGCCATTTGACTTTTTTGGCTGGAATTGAGATTGGACGCCATGTCGTATTTGGAGAGCCCCTGTGTGCCTAAACAGTGGATACCCCCCACAAGTAACCCCATTTTGGAAACTAGACCCCCCAAGGAACTTATCTAGATGTGTGGTGAGAGCTTTGAATCCCCAAGGGCTTCACAGAAGGTTATAACGTAGAGCTGTAAAATTAAAAAAATCATATCTTTTCCACTAAAATGATCTTTCCACCCCCAATTTTTATTTTCCAAAGGGTAAAAGGACTCCAAAAGTTATTGTGCAATTTGTCCTGAGTATGCTGATACCCCATATGTGGGGGTAAACCACTATTTGGGTGCATGGCAGAGCTCGGAAGGGAAGCAGCGCCATTTGACTTTTTTGGCTGGAATTGAGATTGGACGCCATGTCGCATTTGGAGAGTCCCTGTGTGCCTAAACAGTGGAAACCCCCCACAAGTGACCCCATTTTGGAAACTAGACCCCCCAAGTAACTTATCTAAATGTGTAGTGAGAGCTTTGAACCCCCAAGGGCTTCACAGAAGGTTATAACGTAGAGCCGTAAAATTAAAAAATCATATTTTATCCACAAAAATGATCTTTTCATCCCAATTTTTATTTTCCAAAGGATAAAAGGACCCCAAAAGTTATTGTGCAATTAGTCCTGAGTACGCTGATACCCCATATGTGAGGGTAAACCACTATTTGGGTGCATGGCAGAGCTCGGAAGGGAAGCAGCGCCATTTGACTTTTTTGGCTGGAATTGAGATTGGACGCTATATCGTATTTGGAGAGCCCTGTGTGCCTAAACAGTGGATACCCCCACAAGTAACCCCATTTTGGAAACTAGACCCCCCAAGGAACTTATCTAGATGTGTGGTGAGAGCTTTGAACCCCAAGGGCTTCACAGAAGGTTATAACGTAGAGCTGTAAAATTAAAAAATCATATCTTTTCCACTAAAATGATCTTTCCACCCCCAATTTTTATTTTCCAAAGGGTAAAAGGACTCCAAAAGTTATTGTGCAATTTGTCCTGAGTACGCTGATACCCATATGTGGGGGTAAACCACTATTTGGGCGCATGGCAGAGCTTGGAAGGGAAGCAGCGCCATTTGACTTTTTTGGCTGGAATTGAGATTGGACGCCATGTCGCATTTGGAGAGTCCCTGTGTGCCTAAACAGTGGAAACCCCCCACAAGTGACCCCATTTTGGAAACTAGACCCCCCCAAGGAACTTATCTAGATGTGTGGTGAAAGCTTTGAACCCCCAAGGGCTTCACAGAAGGTTATAACGTAGAGCAGTAAAATTAAAAAATCATGTCTTTTCCACAAAATGATCTTTCCACCCCCAATTGTTATTTTCCAAAGGGTAACAGGACCCCAAAAGTTATTGTGCAATTTGTCCTGAGTATGCTGATACCCCATATGTGGGGGTAAACCACTATTTTGACGCATGGCAGAGCTGGAAAGGGAAGGAGCGCCTTTTTCAAATGCAGATTTTGATGGAATGGTCTGCAGGTGTCATGTCACGTTTGGAGAGCCCCTGATGTGCCTAAACAGTAGAAACCCCCCACAAGTGACTCCATTTTGGAAACTAGACCCCCCCAAGGAACTTATCTAGATGTGTGGTGAGCACTTTGAACCCCCAAGTGCTTCACAGAAGTTTATAACGTAGAGCCGTGAAAATAAAAATATCATATTTTTTTCCACAAAAATAATCTTTTTGCCCCCAAATTTTTATTTTTATAAGGGTAACAGGAGAAATAGGACCCCAAAAGCTATTGTGAAATTTGTCCTGAGTACGCTGATATCCCATATGTGGGGGGAACCACTATTTTGACGCATGGCAGAGCTCGGAAGGGAAGGAGCACCGTTTTTAAATGCAGACTTTGATGGAATGGTCTGCGGTTGTCATGTCGCGCTTGGAGAGCCCCTGATGTGCCTAAACAGTAGAACCCCCCCACAAATGACCCCATTTTGCAAACTAGACCCCCCAAGGAACTTATCTAGATGTGTGGTCAGCACTTTGAACCCCAAAGGGCTTCACAGAAGTTTATAATGTAGAGCCGTGAAAATAAAAAAATCATATTTTTTTCCACAAAAATGACCTTTTGCCCCAAATTTTTATTTTTCTAAGGGTAACAGGAGAAATAGGACCCCAAAAGCTATTGTGCATTTTGTCCTGAGTACGCTGATACCCCATATGTGGGGGGAACCACTGTGATTGCCTTACTGCGATCTTTGGGAGGCACAATGAACAAATCTACAAAAGGTGAAGAATTGGTTTTCTTTTTTACGCCGTTCCTCGTGCGGTATTAGTGATTAGGCGACTTTATTCCTCGGATCGGTGCGATTACAGCGATACCAGATTTGCACCCTTTTTTCATGTTTAGCTTCTGTCACACACTAAAAGATGCTTTTTCTTGGAATAATTTTTTGTAAGAAATTTTTGCATCGCCGTATTTTGAGAGCTATAATTTTTCCATATTTCGGCCGACAGAGTTATCTGTGGGCTTATTTTTTGCGGGACGAGCTGATGTTTTTATTGGTACCATATTCAGGCACATAACGTTTTTTGATCGTTTCCTATTCCGATTTTTGTGGAATCAGAATGAACAAAAACCAGCAATTCAGGAATTGTTTTTTGTTTTCCTCCGTTCCGTGTGTGGTAAAATTGATAAAGCAGCTTTATTCTTCGGGTCACTACGGTTACGGCAATTCCTCATTTATATATTTTTTTTTATGTTTTGGCGTTTTTTACACAATAAAAAATTTTATAGAAAAAATAATTATTTTTGCATCAGTTTATTCCGCGAGCTATAACTTTTTTATTTTTTCGCTGATGATGCTGTATAGTGACTTGTTTTTTGCGGGACAAGATGACGTTTTCAGCAGTACCATGATTATTTATATCTGACTTTTTGATCGCGTGTCATTGCACTTTTTCCAAGCGGTATAATGATACCGCTTGGAAAAAGTATAATTTACTACTTTTTTGTGTTTTTTTTTTACGGCTTTCACTGAAGGGGTTAACTAGTGTTACGCTTTTATAGATGGCATTTTTACGGACGTGGCAATACCTAACATGTGTATGTTTTTTGTTTTTTATTTTTTTTATTACATAAAAATATGTATTTTTTAGCGGATTTTTTTTAAATTATTTTTTAATATTTTTTTTACAATTTTTTTAAAAAAATGATTTTTTTTAACTTGTCCCTTTATGGGACTTTCACTTTTTTTACTTTTTATTGCAGTTACAATGCATTGCAATGCTCTGGCATTGCAATGCACTGCAACTTTAGTGGAAGCTGCTGTGACAATGATCACAGCAGCTTTCCGTAGCTAGATGACCCGGAGGTTGTCATGACAACCCCCGGGTCATCAAGGCAGAGATCGGGCCCTGCAAATACATTGCAGGGTGCCGATCTGAGGCAGAGGGAGCTCCCGACCCTCTGCCTCCCCCCTGAGCTCTGCGATCGCGCTCGATCGCAGCAGTCAGGGGGTTAACAGCCAGGGGCGGTGGGGGCTCCGCTCCTGGCTGTCAGTGCAGGAAGCCTGGCCACTGCAGCGCCGGCTCCTGCACTGATCGCGCTGGAGAAGCTGAAATTTCAGCTTCTCCTGCACGATCGCTGCTGTGTTTGGTCAGTCAGATTGACTGACCAAGCACAGCGCTGTAGGTGCGGGGACCGACGGCAAAGGTCCCCGCACCGCTTGCCGTGCCTGTCAGCTGTCTGTGACAGCTGTCGGCACTGATCTACCACTGCGTGTTTACACGCAGTGGTAGATCAAAGCCATGACGTGCAGAGTCCGTCCTGGTGCCGGAACTGACACCTTGCCATGACGGACTCTGCACGTCAGTGGACATTAAGGGGTTAAAATATCTGGCCTGTAGGTAACAATTTTTTTCAGTAAACTGATGTTAATAACTAGGCTAAGACACAGGAAAACCAGTTGAATGGAGGCCTCAAATGCCACAATTTGTAGCCCACAGAGAGATGATGCGTGTGACGGAGATACTGCAGTGTAAAATATGTGGCCTGTATTTTTATTTTTTTAAAGGAAAATTGTGTCAAAAACTAAGGTAACACACAGCAAAAACAGTTGAATGGAGGCCTCAAATGCCACAATTTGTAGCCCACAGAGAGATGATGCGTGTGACGGAGATACTGCAGTGTAAAATATGTGGCCTGTATTTTTATTTTTTTAAAGGAAAATTGTGTCAAAAACTAAGGTAACACACAGCAAAAACAGTTGAATGGAGGCCTCAAATGCCACAATTTGTAGCCCACAGAGAGATGATGCGTGTGACGGAGATACTGCAGTGTAAAATATGTGGCCTGTATTTTTATTTTTTTTTTTTACTGGAAAATTGTGTCAAAAACTAAGGTAACACACAGCAAAAACAGTTGAATGGAGGCCTCAAATGCCACAATTTGTAGCCCACAGAGAGATGATGCGTGTGACGGAGATACTGCAGTGTAAAATATGTGGCCTGTGTTTTTATTTTTTTAAAGGAAAATTGTGTCAAAAACTAAGGTAACACACAGCAAAAAAGTTGAATGGAGGCCTCAAATGCCACAATTTGAAGCCCACAAATAGATGAGGTGTGTGATAGAGATACTACATTGTACAATATGTGGCCTGTATTTTTATTTAAACAGGAAAATATTTTCAAGAACTAGGGTAACACATAGCAAAAACAGTTGAATGGAGGCCTCAAATGGCACAATTTGTTGCCCACAGATAGATGAGGCGTGTGATGGAGATTCCACACTGTAAAATATGGTGCCTGTATTTTAATTTATTTACAGGAAAATAGTGTCAAGAACTAAGGTAACACACAGCAAAAACAGTTGAATGGAGGTCTCAAATGTCACAATTTATAGCCCACAGATAGTTGAGGTGTGTGATGGAGATTCCACACTGTAAAATATGTGGCCTTTATTTTTTTACAGCAAAATAGTGTTAATAATTTGAGTAGCACACAGCAAAAACAGTTGAATGGAGGCCTCAAATGCCACAATTTGTAGCCACAGATTGATCAGGCATGTGATAGAGATACCACACTGTAAGATATGTGGCTTTTTTTTCTTTTTTACAACAAAATAGTGTTAGTAATTTGAGTAACACACAGCAAGAACACTTGAATGGAGACCTCAAATGCCACAATTTGATGCCAATAGATAGATGATGCGTGTGATGGAGATACTGCACTGTAAAATATGTGGCCTGTATTTTTATCTTTTTTACAGGAAAATAGTGTCAAGAACTAGGGTAACACACAGCAAAAACAGTTGAAAGGAGGCCCAAATGCCACAATTTGTAGCCCACAGATAGATGAGGCTTGTGATGGAGATACTACACTGTAAAATATGTGTCCTGTATTTTTTTTACAGCAAAATATTGTTAATAAATGGAGCAACACACCGCAAAAAACAGTTGAATGGAGGCCTCAAATGCCACAATTTGTAGCCCACAGATAGATGAGTCATCTGATGAAGATAGCTCCCTTTCAAATATCAGGCCTTTATTTATTTATTTTTTTTGGGCAGCAAAATTGTGTCAATAAGTATGGAGGCCTGAAATGGCACAATTTTGAGCGCAATGATATGCGATTCGTGTGGCAGACAAAACTCAGTGTAAAATATCTGCCGTGTAGCTAAATATTTGTTTGGCAGCTAAATAATTTTTTTGTCACCAAAATGGTATCAAGAAATTGTATAGGACACCCGAAAATTTTTTACACTACCACAAAATGGCAGAATTTTATGCGCACTTAGATGTGATCGCTGGGATGGGCAAACCCATTTAAAATAGCTGGATTTTCACGCTGTACTATGAAAAGGATTTGGCTGTATTCTGCAGTCCCAACAAGCAAATGGAGAAAAAAATGTGTGCTCTGGATTGCTTTTGAATTAAATAATGAGGATTAAGATGCAAAAAAAAATATTCCTGGCCAATGATACCAGGGCCTATGTATATACAGTCAATATATATATTAGGCAGAAGCAGCAGCGGACAGTAATGGAATGGATCCTCTTGATGTATACAATGAAGTATGCCACATACAGTGCCTGCCTGCTACTGATATCTATATACCCACATACACTCCCTGCCTACCTAGCACTGCAATCTATATACCTTGTAATTTGCCCTAAAAAAAGGACTGTTGATTTAGCTGGATTTGTGTATTCAATTATGGTATACCCGCAGTGTCTTTGAAACCCCCACATCTGAACCTATCTTGGCAGCAACTCTCCCTACATTAGCTGATTCCGGAGCTAAATGTGACGAGCATGGAGGCACCAGGTCTGATATAGACCTGATGACGCTCTGCAGCCAACCAATCAATGTAATGCCACAACCAACATGGCTGCGGCATTACAGTGCGTGGCACACAATCCCTGCAAACATTCAGGGCATGGACCCAAACTCCAGCCGAACAATCCCAGAAATGCTCGGCGCTCGCCAAGCACCCCGAGTACAGCGATGCTCGGGCAAGTACCGAGCATTAAAGAGTATGCTTGCTCATCACTAGTAATTACTAATGATTAGTGATGAGCGAGCACTAAAATGCTTGGGTGCTCATTGCTCGGGTAGAGCAAATTGGAATACTCGGGTACTCGGACAGAACAACGAGCCCAATGTAAGTCTATGGGAGACCCAAGCATTTTTACCACGATCCCACTTGGGGTAATTTTAAGGTCTAAAAACATCTGAAAATGATGGAAACACTGTTCAAATGACACAGGAACATCATGGCAACTGCCCCTGGAAGCATTTCTCACTCCTTGGTCACAGCTCTAAACAATGTTGTCAGAGTTTCACGCTCTTTTTACAAGCGCACCAAAAAACGTACAAAAACTAAACCAAAATGGATTTTCCTGGGAAATATGGTACATCCTTTCCAGGTTAATGACTTTTATCTAAGCAAAAATAATTAGCCCAAAACAAAAATGTTCTTCCACCACTTGGGCTATGTTCACACACAGCATTTTTGAGGTGTTTTGCAACTTTATCATTGCTTTCAACCAATACAAATGCAGTCACTGGGAAATGTCATTGTAACAATTAACAACCCTAGCTGGCCATGTGGTGTGTGACATATAAGCAGACCCATCTTGTTTCATTTATGAAAGGGGGACTCTTATAGTCACAGAGCCTATTTTTACAGAGGCATCAGGCAGCATTAATCTTCTTAAAGGGCCATTATTAAACAGTGGGTCTCCTATGCTGTTATTGTCTATGCAGTGAGTGGATGGGCTGCCAAGAATTACAACGCACCCCAATACCCCTTTCATGAGAGGTACAGGAGGGCTTCCTTAAAAAATGTTGCATTGAATGCAAGGCCTGGCCTGCCCCAAAGTTACATGCACCCCAATAAGCTTTTCAAGCCAGGTACTGGAAGGGCACAGGAAAATCCACTACACATTATTCATTTTGTACTGCCATACTCTTTTCTTATGCATTGACTGCAAGGCCTTCCCTGCTACCAAGTCATATGCACCCCAATAAGCCTTTGAACCCACATACTGGATTGGCACAGGAAAATCCACTTCACATTTTTCATTTCGTACTCCCAAACTCTTTTCTTATGCATTGACTGCAAGGTCTGCCCTGCTACCAAGTCATATGCACCCAATAGGCCTTTGAACCCAGGTACTGTATGAGCACAGGAAAATCCACTTCACATTAATGATTTTGTACTCGAATTCTGTTTTCTTATGCACTGACTGCAAGGCCTGCCCTGCTACCAAGTCATATGCACCCCCAATAAGCCTTTGAACCCACATACTGGATTGGCACAGGAAAATCCACTTCACATTATTCTTGTTGTACTCCCATACTCTTTCCTTATACATTGACTGCAAGGCCTGCCCTGCTGCCAAGTCATATGCACCCCAATAAGCCTTTGAAGCCACATACAGGATTTGCACAGGAAAATCCACTTCACATTTTTCATTTCGTACTCCCAAACTCTTTTCTTATGCATTGACTGCAAGGCCTGCCCTGCTACCAAGTCATATGCACCCCAATAAGCCTTTGAACCCAGGTACTGTATGGGCACAGGAAAATCCACTTCACATTATTCATTTTGTACTCCCATTCTGTTTTCTTATGCATTGACTGAAAGGCCTGCCCTGCTACCAAGTCATATGCACCCCAATAACCCCAATCCCCCTTTGGAAGAAACATGGAGGAGGGCCTTATTAGGAATTTGACACTGGCTGTAGCAGCACGAAACACGTTAACCCTGGTGATCTAGTAGCGGTAGATGATGAGACGTGGAGGAAGGCCTGATTAAAAACTATGCCCAATTTAAAAGAGCAGGTCTCTGTCATGGGTGCATCGCCATGAAGATCGTCGCGATTGCACATTCTGACTTCTCACAGCTGAGCTGCTGTTTCTTTGTTTTTTGGTAATGAGAGAGTTAATTTTTCCTAGCTCTTTGCTAAGGCTAGGTGCAGCCTCGCCCAGCTGCTTTTGATTATGTTCTAATTAGTTTCCTTTATATTTCTGCCAGTCTGGGTGTTAGACGCCGGTGAAAGCATTCATGTAGTTTAGCAGACTGGATCGGTTCTGAGAATATTTAAGCTAAGAGCTCCTTAGTTGTTTTTACTCTTACAGCTTATAGTTTTTCTCTGAGACCTTAGGTGTTCCTACTGTGTGTGAGTGTGGTATGTAAGACTTTATTTACTTTATTTCTTGTCTTTGTTGTTTGTCTTTCTGTTCATTAACCGTTACCTGTTCATTCCCTTTGGTGGTATTCAGGGTCCTTCTTAGGACTAGAATACAGTTGGCAGGGATTGATAGGAGACAGGGTTTACGCTGGTGGCCTGGACCTCTGTACCTTTAACAGTACCTCCAGGTTGAGGGATTAGTTAGGACCCCAGTTTAGGGTCAGCTTAGACCCCGGTCACCCTCTAGCCGGAGACAGCGTATAACGGATTCCGTTTTGACCCTCTGGACATTCTGTCAGGTAAATCTATGTTATCATATATCTATGCGCATGTTATATAGTATGTTGCCCTTTTGATATAGATTACTGACATCACATATATATATCTGCTATACAGCGTGACATTTTCACCGGCCCAACTAAAGATTCTCCCCAGCTGTCATGGATCCAGTAGCCCAGCTGGCCCGGCAGTTGCAGGGGTTGTCCATGGAATTTGCAGACATTAAGTCCAAGGTTTTGTCCCTCCCGGAGCAAACCAGATCTGAACCTAAGGTTGCTCTCCCGGACAGGTTCACTGGTGGGCGGGACAAATTTTTTTACTTTCCGGGAGGCATGTAAATTGTACTTTCGGCTGCGGCCTCGGTCATCTGGGAGTGAAGAGCAGAGGGTGGGAATTGTTATCTCGCTCTTACAAGGGGACCCTCAATCTTGGGCGTTCTCTATTCCTCCAGGCTCCCCAGATCTCCAGTCAGTGGATCGATTTTTTACTGCCCTGGGTCTGGTATATGATGATCCGGATCGAGTCTCCCTTGCTGAAACAAGGTTACGTAAAATACGGCAAGGAAATCGTCCAGCGGAGGAATATTCTTCTGAGTTCCGTAGATGGGCAACAGATACTCAGTGGAATGACCCAGCTCTTAGGAGCCAGTTTTGTCAAGGGTTGTCTGACAAATTAAAAGATGTGTTGGCTCAGTATGATTCTCCTCCATCACTGGAGGCTGCTATGGCCCTCGCTATTCGCATTGATAGACGACTTCGGGGAAGACGCGAGGTAACTCCGCCCCCCATGATGACTCCACCTACTACTAAAGTCCCTTATACTGAGGTTCCCTGGTCTGTTCTGAGGAACCCATGCAGTTGGGAGGGACATCATTTTGTAGGAGGGAATCGGCGGTGCGCCGCAAGACTAGAAGGTGTTTCTTTTGCGGGAGAGAGGGACATTTTGTTGGGGGGTGTCCATCCCGGACCTCTTTGAGCCAAGGAGTTAACCTGGGAGTGTGTATTTCGTCCCCAAATCCCTCTCAGTTTCTCGTGCCTGCGGAGGTGGTGATTGGTACTAGAACTGAGAGGATTTCTGTTTTTCTTGATAGTGGGTCCGGGGCTAATTTGGTGGACGCTCGGTTTGCCCAGGTGCATGGTATGCAACTGAGTGTATTGGCCAAACCGGTCCCTATACTCTCTATTGATTCTAGACCTCTTGGTCAAGGTAGCTTGGTACAAGCTGTTCATAACATAGATCTTCGAGTAGGGGCAATACATAAAGAGCAATTGTCTTGTTATGTGTTGGAGGGTCTACCTACTCCTATTGTGTTGGGACTTCCTTGGTTGGCTAAACATAACCCAGTGATTGATTGGCAATCCAGAAAGATAAGCCAGTGGGGTGAATTTTGCAAGAATAACTGCATGAGCACGGTCATCGGTGCGGTTGTGCCTAGGACTTTGTCTCCTTTTCTGGAGGACTTTGGGGAGAGGTTCTCAGAGGAGGGGTGTAAAGAGTTTCCTCCTTATCGCGCATATGACTGCTCAATAAAGTTGCTTCCTGATGCCTTATCTCGTACTTTCCCAAGGGCCGGGAAGACGGATGATCCGGTTCCTATTCCTCAGGAGGGAGTTGTAGTGTCAGCTGTATGCTCTGAGCTTGAGGGGGAGGTATTGGGGGCTCAGGGGGACGCCCCTGTGGGACTTCCAGGGAGACTGATAGTTCCAGATCGCTTAAGACTGAAGGTTACGGGGAACCGTTACAAACGGATGGCTGATAGGAGGAGAGTTTCTGGTCTAGATCTGAAGGTGAACGATCTGGTTTGGTTGTCTACCAGGAATATAAAACGTAAAGTTTCCTCCTGGAGGTTGGGTCCCAGATTCATCGGGCCGTACAGGATCAGTTCCATAATTAATCCTGTGGCATTTCGTCTGGACCTCCCTCCTACGTTTAAAAATCATAATGTGTTTCACAAGTCATTACTTAAAAAGTATGTGGCACCAGTCATACCGTCACCTCTACCTCCTTCAGTGGTGGTCAATGATAACGTGGAAATTCATGGGTCGAAAATCATTGACTCACGTCTCAGTCGCCGATCCCTTCAGTACTTAGTTCAGTGGAGGGGGTATTGTCCTGAGGAGGGGACGTGGGTCCCTGCGTCTGATGTTAACGCAGATCGATTGGTTCGGACCTTTCACACAACTCACCCGGACAGACCTGGTCATGAGGGTCCGGAGGCCCCTCGTAGAAGGGGGGGTACTGTCATGGGTGCATCGCCATGAAGATCGTCGCGATTGCACATTCTGACTTCTCACAGCTGAGCTGCTGTTTCTTTGTTTTTTGGTAATGAGAGAGTTAATTTTTCCTAGCTCTTTGCTAAGGCTAGGTGCAGCCTCGCCCGGCTGCTTTTGATTATGTTCTAATTAGTTTCCTTTATATTTTTGCCAGTCTGGGTGTTAGACGCCGGTGAAAGCATTCATGTAGTTTAGCAGACTGGATCGGTTCTGAGAATATTTAAGCTAAGAGCTCCTTAGTTGTTTTTACTCTTACAGCTTATAGTTTTTCTCTGAGACCTTAGGTGTTCCTACTGTGTGTGAGTGTGGTATGTAAGACTTTATTTACTTTATTTCTTGTCTTTGTTGTTTGTCTTTCTGTTCATTAACCGTTACCTGTTAATTCCCTTTGGTGGTATTCAGGGTCCTTCTTAGGACTAGAATACAGTTGGCAGGGATTGATAGGAGACAGGGTTTACGCTGGTGGCCTGGACCTCTGTACCTTTAACAGTACCTCCAGGTTGAGGGATTAGTTAGGACCCCAGTTTAGGGTCAGCTTAGACCCCGGTCACCCTCTAGCCGGAGACAGCGTATAACGGATTCCGTTTTGACCCTCTGGACATTCTGTCAGGTAAATCTATGTTATCATATATCTATGCGCATGTTATATAGTATGTTGCCCTTTTGATATAGATTACTGACATCACATATATATATCTGCTATACAGCGTGACAGTCTCCTAGACTTGGAATTCCCATACACTAAGTGTATGTGCTGGCAAACATTTTCCCCTGTGGGGTACACCTCAACCTTTTTCATAACAAGTATTTTACGCCCAGCATAACCACCCACCCTTGTTAGGAATTCGACACTGGCTGTAGCAGCACGGAACGCGTTAACCCTGGTAATCTAGTGGTGGTGGATGATGATACATGGAGGAAGGTCTGATTAGAAACTTTGCCCAATTTAAAAGAGTGGGTCTCCTAGACTTGGAATGCCCATACACAAAGTGTATGGGCTGGCAAACATTTTCCCCTGGGGGTAGATATCAACATAGTGAGTAAATGTTTTTCTTTACGGGCATCATAAACACCTTGCAAAACTGTAACGTGGTTTCCTACACAGTTGCTGCTGGGAAGGTGCAGGTTTTAAGTAAAAATATGGCGGATGAATCGGATGAAGTGATCAGGAAAAGGGGCATGGTGATGACAGGAATGGGAAAGTACATGATTAATAACATTAGTGGCTATGGGAGGTATGAGATCCAGGATATAGCCTACAATGATTCGTCATTTAGCCACCATCAATTACCAGAATCAGTTTCATGCCCATCAGAAGAATGGTGTAACAGATGCACGTGAGAGTTGGCCTAAGAAATGCCCGCTCAAAATATGTTGCCAAATATGCATGTGTCTGTTTAAAGGGTAAAGTGCAACATGTTCGTGAGATGCTGAATTAGAGAAAGCATCTCACGAGGAGGAAAAACCAAACAAACTGATGGATGCTCGTGAAACACTAAGGGCCCCGTCACACATAGTGACACACCAGCGATCCCGACAACGATATGCACTTATCAGGATCGCTGGTGTGTCGCTACATGATTGCTGCTGAGCTGCCAAACAAGCAGTTCAGGCAGCGATCAGGACAGCGACACTGCAGGTAACGTCGCTTAGTTACCCGCAGTGTACGTTGGATACCAGCCCGCTGGTGCAGGGAGCCGGTAACCAAGGTACACATCAGGTTTCCAGGCACTGCGCGGCACCTGGAAACCCGATGTGTACCTTGGTTACCAGCTCCCCTGCAGCAGCGCGCTGGTATCCAACATACACATCGGGTTTCCAGGCGCCACCCGGCGCCTGGAAACCCGATGTGTACCTTGGTTACCAGCTGATCGCTGGTCTCCTGCCTGACACACGCAGCGATGCGTGCTGGCCAGAAGGAGACCAACGATCAAAAAAATGTCCAGGACATTCAGCGATGATCAGCGATACCCAGCAGGGGGGCTGATCATCGCTGAATATCACACACAGCGATCTCGCTGGGGAGATCGCTGTTGCGTCACAAAACTAGTGACTCAGCAGTGATCTCGCTAGCGATATCGCTGTGTGTGACGGGGGCTTAAGTTTAAAGAGGAGTGCACCGTCCGTAACTATAAACACACCGCTTCTTAAACTTCACCCATACATATTACCAATACTATCCAAATGTCCCAGTCGAAAAATTATTGGTACTAGTGTAATGAACACTGTTAAAGGAATGCCACTAAACGTACATAACCACGACCCTTGGAAACACCAGATTTCCTCTTTACAAGATATGGACGATGATGGTATTGATGACGACTTTGAAATTAACCACATCCACACCAAGAAGATGAAGATCACAGCTGCAAAATATGTGCACAAAAAGGCCGTGAATGTCTGGAAAATCATTTTCTCTAGGGCAAAGTTTCACTCTTACTAAAGAGGTACATAATGATGCATACACAGCTTTCATGTCTACTCAGAGTCAGATGCTTAAAAGATGATGTATTCTGATTTGTACATGTCCACTTTTTGAAAGCAAGTAGTGAAGAAGAAGGATGATATAGCGGGAAGACGTGTGATTTTGGTCAGTAAGGAGGTGATGTCAGGTACAGATAGGTAGATCTGCGTGTCATCGGTGTAGTGATGATATTGCAAACCGTGCCATTACATCAACTGTCCCAGGCCGAAGGTGTAGATGGAGAAGAGTAGGGGTCCTAGAACAGAGACTTGGGGAAGACCAAAAGACAGGTGTCGAGGTGAGGAGGTGGTGTGGAAGAGGAAGACAATGAATGTCCCCCTAACAGTCTTGATGTTTTTCAAAGACTCTGCCGATAACTCCAAAAAGGCCATTTGCACCACCGGCCATGTCCGCATCAGCAGGGGTAGCAAAACTACCAGCCTTATGACCACCAGCATGATCAGGCACATGGCAGCAAAGCACCCGACTTTGTTGGTTGAACACCATGCTCCATGAAGTGTCTGCGGGTGATAACACTGCTTCTTCCAAGGTTGTGCATGCAAGCCAATCCCCTGTCTATGGTGCATGCAAAGATGCCTCCTGCCCTACATCTGTAGTTGCACACAAACTCAACTAGCACCATTAACAATCATGTCCACGTCCTTGTCCCAATGCAGCATTCAGTTGTCCATACTACAGTCCTTGGAACGCAAGCGGAAATAAGCAGCCAATGTCACAGTACTAAATTCACACATTTCTCATCTGTTTGCGCTAGAAATGTTGCATTTTAGGCTCATGGGAGACGGAAACTTTCCCCAACCTGATGGCGGTGACCGTACCAAGGTATTCGGTCCCCACCCGCCACTATTTCTCCCAGTCTGCCGTAACGACATTACACAAGCAAGGACGTGTCCCACAATATTACCTGGGCCCTCAACAATGCTGTTACAAGGAAAGTGCACCTAACCACGGACACGTGGACAAGTGCTTGTGGGCAGCAAGGGTACATCTCGCTGACGGCACACTGGGTTAGCGTTGAATAAGTAATGAGCAAGTCGGACATTGTGAGATGATGTCACAGATGTATGGAGGAGACAGTTTCTGGAAGGCTTTGTATGTCATAGTTAGGCTTTTGTACTGTAGCCTAAGGGCAATAGGAAGGAAGTGAAGGGCCTGGCAGAGAGAAGAGGCTGGAGACATAACGGAGGGACAGTTGAATTACTCTGGCAGCAGAGTTTAGGATAGATTTAAGTGGTGCAAGAGTGTTAGTGGGGAAGTCAGAGAGTATAAGGTTGCACAAGTTGAGGCGGGAGACCATGAGGGCATGCACAAATATTTTTGAAGTTTCTTGGAATGTACGGATCCAGGAAATGTTTTTGAGTTGTAGTGGGCTGGAGGAGGCAAGGGCTTGGATATGTAGCTTGAAAGATAGGGCAGAGTTGAGGATCACCCCAAGGCCATGAACAAGCAGGGCTATTTTTCACGGTGTGCCGTCCCGGCATTACAAAGGCACATGTCCCACAACATTATCCGTGCCTTCCACAATACTGTTACTTGGAAACTCAACCTAACCACAAACACATGGACAAGTGCTTGTGGTCAGGGACGGTATATCTCACTGAGGGCACACTGGGTTAACATAGTGGAAGCCGGGACCCACTTCGACCTTGGTATGGTGCACGTCCTCCCAACCCTTAGTATTGCGGGCCCTATGTCAATCTGGGATGCCCCCATAGTCTACAGCTCCTGCACCTCCTCCTCCTCCATAGCCTCCTCTTCATCCTCGATCTCCAAAATTAGCACATCAGTCAAACACTGGAAGCACTGCAGCACTTCCTCATTAAAGCGGTGAAAGGCTGTGCTGATGCTAATATGCTTAGGTGACAAAACGCACAACGATGAAGACTTGTGGACAGCGCTGAAAGAGCAGGCAGTTCTGTGGCTGACATCGCTGAACCCACAGCCAGGCATGGTTGTGTGTGACAAGGGCTGGAACCTGATGGCTGCTCTGTGGCGAGGCGACCTCAGACACGTGCCATGCCTGGCTAATGCGCTTAACCTCATTGGTCAACGTTTTCTGAAAAGCGACACGGAGCTGCCAGATCTGCTAGGAAAAGTACAACACTCTGGGACCCATCTTAGAAAGTCAGCTACAGCTTCATCCGCCCTTGCCCTGCTTCAGCAGCGCTTGTAGCTTCTGACTCACCGACTGGTGTGTGATGTCCCCAGGCACTGGAACTCTACACTGCAAATGTTGGAAAGGATTTGTAAGCAGAAAAGTGCATTTGGTGAATAGTCTACCAGCATCAACAAGATTGTCGGTATTCAGTTCTTACTTCACACATAAGATCTCAGGAGTGGTCATGGGTGTCAGACATATGTACCATCCTCCAACAAGATGGTGAGCGTAAATGACGCCATTATTAACATCTCCATCCTGCTTCTCTGTGTTCTAATATGAATATTTATAGTTATTTATATAGCGCAAACATATTTACAGTTTAACAGTTTGAAAAACAACAGTCCTAAGTAACAACGATAACAATAATAAAATAATTAATCCAAAATATAACGACCCTGCTCGTGACAGCTTACAATCTACACTAAGTAACAATGATTACAATAATACAATAATTATACAGAAGTTAAACGACCCTGCTCGTGACAGCATACAATCTACACAAAATAACAACGATAACAATAATTAAACCCCAAAAAAAACAATCCTGCTCGTGACAACTTACAATCTACAATGAGGTGGGGGAGTTAAAACCTACAGGGGTGTATTTACAATAATGTATTTACAATTATATTACTGAGGTTAGTAGTGATGAGCGAAAGCGCTCGCCTCTACTCGTTACTCGCCCGAGTACCACTGTATTCGGTGTACTCGGCGAGCAGCGAGCATTTCCGGGATTATTCGGCGGGAACTGGGGTCTCCACCCAGCATTTTTGGAGAACTTTAGAGACCCAGTCACGCTGCAGGGAATGTTTACCAGGCCATGAAACGCCTCAGCCATCTTTGTTGTGGTCGTGCAGTGATTGGCTTGGCCACACAGCATCATCACAAGTATAAGAGACCAGACGCCGCCCTGCTTGCCGCATTCAGCTCCGGATTCAGAGAGTGTAGGGAGAGCGGTTGCCGAGATAGGGTCAGATTTGGCCCATACAGTGTATTGAATCTCCCAGGGCTTCTCTGTCTTGGTGTTGCTTCTCTGATATTCCAGACGGATGATGTTTAAAAGCCTCTTGGTGATGATGTAAGTATACTGTATGTAGTTAATCTTTATATATACTTAATCATATGTATTTAATCCCTATATGTACCTAACCTTTGTGAATTTAAATATGCAAAAGTGTACGCACTCATACTATTCAATCATACTGTTCCTTTAATTTTGTACTTTGAAATGAAAAAGTGTTATATTGCAAGTATTAGCCATCTTTAAAGCCGTATCTGAACCTTAGTGTTAAAAACTTGGCAAATAAAATAGCCAAATTATCCATTAAATAATTAGGCAAAGAGGGAACCATCATACCATTAAAAAATACGAAAAGTTGATCGTCCTTCAATGTAGTGCATCCTGCTCTCAACATATGGTCGGGATTCCATTACCATTTGAAAACCAAGAAAGGGTTTGACAGCTTGAGGTTTCATGGTACACTCCTTTTTTCTTTTTTTTTTAAATAACAGTCTCCTGTCTCCAATCACGTCATTCAGACTGCATTGTTGGTAAGGCTGGAGTCACACTGGCGACTAAATCGTACCACTAGAATGCGATGAAATATCGCATTGCAGTCGAACCAATATTAATCAATGGAGTAGCTCCCATCATCCGATTTTTTTGTGGTCCGATTTAAACGTGCGAGTGCAATCGCAGCATGCTGCGATTGTCACCGATTGTGGGTCGACTATCGCCAATGCAAGTCTATGGGAGCAATGAAAAGTGGGATTACAAACGGACCGCACGTGTGAGTTGCGATTAAATCGCACAACTTTTCCAGGTGACAGGAAACTGGCTTTGAATTTCTCAGGAAGCCTTTACATGCTAATTAGCTAAGCACATCTTAAAAAAAACAGGAAGAACGCCTACACGGAGTCCAGAAACATGGCATCTACCCTCATCAATGTGAAACTCCTCATTGTATTGGTGCAGGAGAGGCCTGAATTGTGGGACCAGCGCGATCCCAATTACAGCAATCGGACGCGCAAAGAGGCGGCATGGAAAATATGTGTGCACATTTTTCCGGACTATCACCAGAGATCCAGGGAGGACCAAGAGCGACTTAGTAAGTACCGCATGTAACGGTTTTTTAAAATGTTTTTAAAAATTTTGGAAGCAAATAATAATGTAGCCTTATGTGTTTAAATGCTATTTAAAAGCCAGCATTATCGACCTCTTACTATTTAGAAGTACACATTGATGTGTGTGTACGCAAACAATATCCATGTATATTTAAATATCATCGATGCTTCGGCATCTATTGACTACAACATTTTGTATTTATCTTGACCTCAGATGTAGTGTTTTGGTCATAAAATTCAAAATGATTGAGGCGTTTTGTAAAGGGCCAAGCATTTTTTTAAATGTATGTTAGTGCTTATAACATGGATACTTCTGGTTGTATGTTGATGTCTTTTAATATTGTAAATCACATCACACATGACCAGTATTTAAATGTTCAGTGTTGCATATTTTTTTTTATTTGGCTTAATAAATAGATATCAGTCCTAATAACCGTTATGCTCTTCTTAAATTTGTAGTGACTGATGTGACAAGGCGATGGCGCAGTTGTCGGGACTGCTACCGGAGGGAGAGGCAGATTAGGGATCGGAGTGGGGCTTCAGCATCTAAGAAGAGAAAGTACGTCTATTTTGATAGACTGAACTTCCTTGAGCCAGTGTTGGATCTGCGACCGTAAGTGCATGTGTGTTGAAGCACTTTCATGGCAAAATTTCAATTTGTATTGATTTTAATTTGTATCATTTTTTTCATTCCTAGAACTGAGTCAAACCTAACTGAGAGGGAGACGGGGTCTGACTCAGAAGTGCTTATTGACCCCGTTGGTGATGGAGCACAGGAGGCAGGCCCTTCCTCAGCAGCATGTGGGTCCACCCAAGCAGCACCAACAACAGCTGCAGGAGCTGAGGATTCCCAATCACAGCATCATGAAAATGAGGACCTACCTCTGAGCAGCAGCCCTAATAGGGCTCAAGAAATATCTCCTCCTCCTTCCCAACTCACAAGGCGAGGTAGGCGGCGACGAGAAGGAGTGGGTTCTGTGTCAAGGAGGCAGGTGGACCGAGGAGTTCTGGACTATTTGTCCAGTGTAGCTAAAGATGATGGTGAGGAGGGATTTTGCCGCAGTCTGGCCCCTTACCTCCTGGCTACTCAAATACAGCACAGACTGAGGATCAGAAGTGGACTGCAGATTGTGTTGGAAGCTGGAACAGCTCCTAATGATCCCACCAACCTACTAGATTATCTTCATAGATGGGTGGTTGGTCCTGAAAATTTAGTGAGGTTGTTAGCACCAAATCCAGCACAATCTGCTTCAGCCTCTGATCCTCATCCTCCTCCTCATCATCATCCTCCTCCTCCACCTCCTCCTTGTGTCCAACAAAACCCAACTCCTCCTCCTCATCCTACTGCAACTCATTCTTTCTATGGAGCTTCCCAGCTCCAAACCATGGGACAGAGTGGCCATGCACAATATGCCCACTCTAACATACCCAATGTTGTTGGCTGGCCACAACATGGATATGTTAGACATGGGCATATTGGGGGTCACTCTGCTAGTGCTCAGTCATATCAATATGACTATGAGCATCAATTCCCTATGTACCCCTACCCACAAGGCATTCATGATGCAGCCAGTAACCCAGCTGCTAATGTAGGATCTGCAGCAGCTGTTTCTCAAACACAGGTTGCAGATTGTGGAAGGCCAAATACACAACCTGCCCCTCCATCCTCACCAACACCACCACCAAGCTACCATCAATTGTAGCTGTAAGAATTGTTTTTTATTTTGTAAGTTATATATTTTTGTATTTTCACATTAATAATGTTATACATATTTTTTTATTCTGTTTGGACATGTTGGTCCTGTTTACCAAAAAATATATCAGCCTTTAAAAGGCTTCAAAAGAAAACACTAATGAGTAAAATTAGTGAAGTTACATTGGTTGTCTGTGTTTATTGTTATATGTTATGTAGTGTCTTAAGTATGGGAAAGTATTATCCAAAAAAAGAGAGTCAACCATGAATTGAATAATCAAAAGGAACTTTATGTTATGATATCACATAAAACACACTACATACCTATGGCCTCATCTTGCCAAGGAATAGAACCACCAGGGGAAACAAAATAATTTGTCAATAATTCACGCACTTTCAGACCAGAAGGGGGACGACGAGGATGGATGACTGGTCTCATAGGCCTCGTCATATTATCAGACTGAAGGTCAGGCATATCAGCTGATGAGCATTCATGCATTCTGGTAAAATTATGTAGTACCACACATGCTTGCACTACAAGATTTACATTTGATTCACTTAGCTGAATGGCTGATTGTAGGACACGCCATTTGGCTGTAAGAATACCAAATGTGCACTCTACCAGGCGTCGTGCACGAGCAAGGCGATAATTAAAGATGCGTCTCTGATGGTTCAGATTGCGCCGAGGATATGGCCTCATAACATTACAACTTAATTGGAAGGCCTCATCCGCTACTACAACATATGGCACTGCATCCATATTGGAGTGTGGAAGTTGACATGGTGGTGGTAAGTCCAATTGGTTATTGCGTAGCCGCCGACCCATAATGGAAGAATTGAAGACTCTGGAGTCTCCAGTCCTTCCATAGGCCCCAATGTCTACAATTATGAAGCGGTAGTTACTGTCGACCAAGCCCAACAAAACTATAGAAAAATATTGCTTATAATTGTAGAATTGGGTCCCTGAGTTCGGCGGCTTACGCACACGTATGTGCTTCCCGTCCAGGGCTCCAATACAGTGTGGAAAATGACTGTTTTGTTGAAATCCATGTGAAATCCTCAACCAATCTTCCATTTTGGGCTCTGGCATCACTTCTTTATTTAGTCTGGACCAAATTTGTCCACAAGTAGAGCTGACTATTCCGGAAATGGTGGATTTTCCAATTAAAAACTCTAAATGCAGAGCAGCGTATGAGAGCCCAGTGGAAAGGAACCTGCAATACAGAAACAACAACAAACATGTACACATCAGACAAACAAAATATTCAAAATACATTAAACAAATGTAAATAGTGGACATTTGTATACTCACACATTCTCTTAATGTTAGGAGTTCATAACCATTAAGACTGCTACACACAAGCATATAGGGAAAATAATACAATTTGATAATGCCATGATCTTCAGTATGTTAAGATGAACAAATTAAGAAGAATGTGAAAGATGGTAAATTATGCAAAACATCATCAACATATCGTTGACACACATACCTTAATGTTAGAAGAAGCCTTTCCTCAGCACAAATTGAAGGACGCATGCTGGTGTTCTGAAAGGTGATTCCAGGACGCAATATGTCAAGCAAAATATCAAAGGTGGCAACACTCATGCGACAATAGGCAAAAAACTTGTCAGGATTCCTACGCAGTGTCCAATACAGGCGCTCAAAATGGCCTTTGCTGATCCTTCGCTTCACAAGGGGATGCACCCACATTCTTCTGCGGATTCTGTGAGAAACAACTACAGGGTATGGTTCCCCAAAAGTTCTGGATAGCAGCCAATAGTACAGCACACGCTCAGTTGCATTAAAACGTAGTCTGTCACTCATATTTTTAACTTAGCAGCAACACAACAGGAACCACTAAGAAGCAAAACACTCCACGGCAACGGTGGGAGGGTAATAACAGTCAAACCACGCTTAAATATGGGTCTGGCTCATTATTCAAATGATTTGCAGGCCTCAAAAACGTTAAATGTCCATTTTGCTATGATGCCAATAAAAATCGGTAGTCGGTGGGTAATCGGATGTGAAACGTAAGCGTACATGCTACAAAATCGCATCAACTACAAAAAATCGGATGCCAGTCGCATCAATGTTCATGAAATTTTTATCCGATTATTGACCGACTAAAACGGACCGATTTTTTAGACGTTGTGTGTGACTCCAGCCTTATTCTCAAAAGCTTAACTGAAAACATACACAATTTTGTGTCGCATTAGTAAACTTTATAGTCTTGCAAGGATTTAAAGTTATCTTTTTCACTTGCTTTTGGACTAATTGGTGAGATTTGTATCAGCCACAACTCTGAAGTGTTATCAAGTTTTGGTGGAAGAGATGCTGATTCTTTCATTTTTTTTCCTTGCAGTCATTTCTCCTTAACTCTGTGTGATTTTCTATTTGATTTTTTTATTTGAACATTGTGAAATGTAATTGGTAGGGAAAGAACGCACTTTTCTGACATTTGAAAATAATCTTTTGGAACCATGCCTTGTGTAACGTCCACCATCTTGCAATGTACGATTTTTGCCTACAGTTTCACAGTTCACTGAATGTTTTAATTTGCCATCAGAAGACAATTTCAGAGAAGCCACATTATTTTCTTAATCTGATACACTTTCATTTGAAAAAAAAAAGAAGATCTTCAAGTGTTTCTGTGCAGAAAGCGAACACTTTGCATGGAGGTGTAATACATTTTTTTGACATGCAAATGCCATTTACCGTATATACTCATGTATAAGCCGACCCGTGCATAAGCCGACCCCCTAATTTTGCCACAAAAAACTGGGAAAACTTATTGACTCGTGTATAAGCCTAGGGTGAAAAATGATTATGCCCCCATATGATGCTCCACAGATTATGCCCCCATATGCTCCACAGATTATGCCCAATATGCTCCACAGATTATGCCCCCATATGCTCCAGATTATGCCCCATATATTCCACAGATTATGCCCCCGTATGATCCACAGAATATGCCCCCATATGTTCCAGATTATGCCCCATATGTTCCACAGATTATGCCCCCATATGCTCCAGATTATGCCCCCATATGCTCCATATTATGCCCCATATGTTCCACAGATTATGCCCCATATGCTCCATATTATGCCCCATATGTTCCACAGCTTATGCCCCCATATGCTCCATATTATGCCCCCATATACTCCAGATTATGCCCCATATGTTCCACAGTTTATGCCCCCATATGCTCCATATTATGCCCCAGATTATGCCCCATATGTTCCACAGCTTATGCCCCCATATGCTCCATATTATGCCCCCATATTCTCCAGATTATGCCCCATATGTTCCACAGCTTATGCCCCCATATGCTCCATATTATGCCCCCATATGCTCCAGATTATGCCCCATATGTTCCACAGTTTATGCCCCCATATGCTCCAGATTATGCCCACATATGCTGCACAATTATGCCCCATAGTATAGGCCTCATATGCTGCTGCAAAAAAAAAAAAAAAAAAAAAAAATGACATACTCACCTTTCGTCGATGGGGGCCAGGTGCCGGTGTCCTGAGCAGGCGGTGACACCGGCGCGCTATGGGGGACAGGTGCTGGTGTCACCGCTCGCTCAGGACCCCGGCACTTGTGATATTTACCTGTCCTCTCTGCACCGCAGCGCTGCTCCCTCGTCCGACTCCTCTGGCTGTGAATGACCTGGCAGGGGGTGCGGCGCGCACTAACGACGTCATCGCGCCCTCTGCCTGAACATTCACAGCCAGAGGAGAGTCAGACCAAGGGAGCAGCGCTGAGGTGGACCGAGGGACAGGTAAATATAGCTATACTCACCCCTCTGCGCGCGTCCCTGCAGCCTCTCCTCTTCTCCCGGCGCTCTCCGCAGCGCTTCAGTCCTGCAGCAGTCACGTGGTACCGCTCATTAAAGTCATGAATATGTGCATATTCATGACTTTAATGAGCGGTGCCATGTGACCGCTGCAGGAAGGAGCCGGAGATCGTGGGAGAAGCAGGGGGGCTGCAGAGACAGTGCCGGCGGAGGGGTGAGTATGATCCGACACCCCCGCCCCTCCCCCGCCGACCCCCCGTATATGACCCACGTATAAGCCGAAAGGGGGACTTTCAGCCCTAAAAAATGGGCTGAAAATCTCAGCTTATACATGGGTATATACGGTACTTTGATATGTTGAAAATCTTGCACCGTAGCCACATTATTCATCACTTGGGTAGATTAAAGGGTAGATTAACTTAGACCTTTTATGTCTATCATTGGCGACTTCTGGATGTACCAAATAAATATTGTGAAGTGGATTTTCATGGGCTAATCCAGTATGTGAGTTCCAAGGAGTAATGACTATGCAGCAGGGCAGACATTGCTGTCACTGTATAAACAAAAGAGTACGGGAGTACAAAATTAATATGGTGAAGCGGTTTTTTATGGGGCCCATCCAGTATGTGGGTTCCAAGGCGTAATGGGGTGCATATGACTAGGCAGCAGGGCTGGCCTTGCTGCCAATGTGTAAAACAAAAGAATATGGGAGTACAAAAGGAATATGGTGACGTGGATTTTACAGGGCCCATCCAGTATGTGTGATACAAGGCATAATGGGGTGCCTACGACTATGCAGCAGGGCAGACATTGCTGCCAATGTGTGAAACAAAAGAGTACAGGAGTACAAAGGGAATATTGTGACGTGGTTTTTACAGGGCCCATCCAGTATGTGGGTTCCAAGGTGTAACTGGGTGCATATGACTAGGCAGCAGGGCTGGCCTTGCTGCCAATATGTAAAACAAAAGGGTACGGGAGTACAAATGGAATATGGTGACGTGGATTTTACGTGGCCCATCCAGTATGTGGGTTCCAAGGCATAATGGGGTGCATATGACTAGGCAGCAGAGCTGTCCTTGCTGCCAATGTGTTTTACAAAAGAGTACAGGAGTACAAAGGGAATATGGTGATGTGGATTTAACGGGGACCATCCAGTATGTGGGTTCCAAGGCGTAATGGGGTGCATATCACTTTGCAGCAGAGCAGACATTGCTGCCAATGTGTAAAACAAAAGAGTGTGAGAGTACAAAAGGAATATGGTGACGTGGATTTTACGGGGCCCATCTAGTATGTGGGTTCCAAGGTGTAATGGGGTGCATATGACTTTGCAGCAGGGCAGACATTGATGTCACTGTGCAAACAAAAGAGTACGGGAGTGTAGTATTCACAGGAACGCGGAATGCAGTGGCGCAATGCAGACAGCAAAGCAAGGGTTAACGGGTTTATTTACAGGGGAAATACTCTGTGCAGGGCGAAAAAGAGCTAAACTGTATTAAAGAAACAGTATTAAAGGCACAGTACAATACAACGGTTCAAATCTTAGCAAACAAATAAGGAAGGCGATACTGCAGCTCCTGCTGCGTACTCACAGGTGCCGGCAACGACTGACGCAGAGTCCTCATTAATGGGGTCAAACAGACGTTACCCCCGTCTTCTGGTAACAGTGGTCGGTCTCTGGTACCTTCCACTGCCCCTTGTCCATATACTGGAGTTTCCGGCAAAGGTTACGGGCTACGGTGCTGGATAAGCCTGACGTGACTCCTGCACAACTCTCCTGACAGTCTCAGTCAAGCAGGCCCAAAGTGGCTGACGGTAAAGGGGGTCACGAACTGGTATGGGCCCCACTTGGCCCAGGAGTTGTTTACCGGCTCGGTCAGGGCTCAAGGGTCTGTCTTGTACTCGGTCACTCGCATGGGGGATGTGGGTAGTACTCACGGACACAGAGACCGGACTCACACCGTGCGTCTCTTTCTCTCTGGTCCCCACTGTTGGCGGGGGGCTACGACAGGCACTGGCTTGCACGCTTCGGGTGCTCTCAGGGCTGGGTGCTTCTCTATCAGGTTGCTGCACGGCTAGCTCAGCTCTACTCAGTGGGCTCGGCTATGCTCTGTGTATGCAGCTTGGCTCTGCACGGTTCTGCTCTGCTCCATACAGCTCTGCAGCGGTCCCTCCCTCCAGAGTGTTGCTGTGCGCGCTTGGCTCTGCAGGTGACGAGGCCCTCTCTATGCGACCCGTCGCAGCGTTGGTATCCCATGCAGGGGACAAGGGAAGCAGGGCGCGCCACTCACTGTTCTGCACGCTGCTTTGCCCTGGCACCACACTGCTCTCCAATGCGCGCTTCCTTCACAGGTGTCTACAATCTTGGAATCAGTGAGTGGGCCTGTATAGAGGGCTACAGAAGCAGCCTGCTGTAGATGATGCACAGATAGAGGCACACAAATGATTTATTCCTGATCTATTAAGCTTATCATATATTGTTCATGATTGTTCCTGAATATTGAAGCTCTGTTGTCACACGCTTGGAGAGTATCCTGAATAATCTGCTGCCAACAGTTAGGCATAATATTGGGGTGCAGCCTGGAGGGCCAATTAGTTAATCCAATTCGTTTATGATAAAACTGTTTTTCAGTGACAAAATCATAAGGCCAGCTTTCCAATTAAAATTCATATAACGGTGTTGTTCAGGCACACTATCTAAGAAAATAAATGGTGATTATTCATTTAGTGACAAGTAACTGACAGCTGTGGGCTTATGTGTTTGAAAAAGCAGTTTACAAGAGGGGAAGGCTAATTACAACATGTGTGGGAAAAAAAGTAAGGTCGTGTCGGAAGGGGGAATAGGCTTGGTGCTAGGCGTGTACGTGGGTAAGGTGTTACTGTTAATGAAAGCTCAACTGAACAAACATCATCTCGTCCTATGCAAAGACAACTGTCAACTTCTGTTACTGGACAGGCTACTCGACTCCCTTTCTTTGGCAGCCGCGCAGCAGTACGCCTTGCCCATGAGGCTCAGAAAGAGCATGTGCTAAAGTGGATGGCAAGTGCTGCATTAAGTAGCCACTCCTCCTCTTCCTCCAAATTAACATCACACACAGTACAATCCACAGAGGTGGCACCCCAATCTACCTTGTTTCCCTATGCTTCACAAATTATCAAATGCCCAACTGACTGTAGGGAACCACAGATGACCCATTCTGCAGAGCTGTTTACACATTATATTCCATGGGCATCAGAGGTCTGCTCCGAACAATCACAGAATCCATAGGAGGAAAGCATCTGCACCATTGCCCCAAAATTTTTTCATGTTGGATCTGGGGCCCGACGAAGTAGGGTCCGAGCAGAATCCAGACCCTCATCACCAGACGCTAACCTCCAAGGGTAGAGGTGATCCTGATGAGATTCAGATACCAGAGGCGCATGCGGACTGTACTGTGGTGTCAGGGCAGGAAGAGGGGGAAAGTGACTTTCAGGGTTAGGAGTATGAGAACAGAGAGGGTGGGGATGAGGTTGTAGATCCGACTTGGTGTGGACCCACAGGTATGCACCCCCTGACGAAGGTCTGGTCCGAGACGCGTGTCGAAGTTTGGCACCACAGGTCCCTGTATCCAGCACAGCAGCCTCCTGGTATGTATCATTTCCTATAAATGTGCCTCCTTCATATATCATTCATTACAATAATGGCCCACTATTACTGAGCTTTCACTACTTTGCGGCTTCCTTGATGGTCTTAGACTGCAGTATGAGCCTGCTTCTTTGAACTATGCCTTTCCAGGGCCCTGGATTATAACACTTAGACCTCTTAATTACCCTGATTCTCTTCATGTGTATGGGCTTACATCTATTCAACTCATGTTTGGTACTATTTGCAAACCTAATGACACATGTAGACATACATTTTACGCTATACTTATTGTATCTTCATGCACATTTATGGTCACATGTGTCCCCCCTTTTCTTGCTGCTGGCACATTGCACTTTCTAACCAACCTGACTGCTGTGTCCACCTTATACCGGATCATTTCTGTTTTATACTTTTTATGAATTTTTGTTATGTCTTGTGAGCGCCTTAGTGCCACCACTTACCATATTTGTTAATAAATGTAATTTTATTTCTTAACACTTCCTTTGACCTCATACTTTTATAATCTATTCATGTAACCCATGTCTCGGTTCTTTTTTCTTTTTGGTTTCTCTTTTTGTACTGAGTGGTTCTTCCATTCAACAGTCCATATTGACACCTTTAAATATTTGCAATTTTGGTGCATAAATATATTTTTTTGGTGTTTCCTTTCCTTTGTACATATATGTCTAGCTGAGTAGCTCAACAGAGGAGGTGAAGGAGGAGGAAGATGATGATGTTATGTTGCGGCTTCCCACACAGACACAAAGTTATTCAACTACGACAAGAGCTGCATCCTCAGCCAAAACTCTGGCTGTGGCCAGCACTGGTCGTGAGTGTGCAGTTCGCAGTGGTGGCAAAGGTTGCCAATCTTGGGCCTTTTTTGAGACTGTGCTAAAATGCGGATTGGCGGGTCTCACCAACCACCAGCCATCCCATCAACCCCATCTGCTTCTTTTTTCCTCTCCGTCACCACGCCAAGTATTTTCACACAGATCACCAGTCTCAGAAACTACAGTTGTTTACCCCTTAAAGTCATGGTAAGTTAAACTGTCACATTGTAGAAGGATCATCTTTATTCTCATTTGCACAAGGAAAGACTAGAAGCAATGGGATGAAACTGAATGGGAGGAGACACAGATTAGATATTAGAAATAACTTTTTGACAATTAGGGTGATCAGTGAGTGGAACAGGCTGCCACGAGAGGTGGTGTTAGGGTTCAAGTTCCCTCTGCTGCACAAGGGGAGTCTTGAACCAGTCCCGCTGCGGTCCCCCATCCATCTCCGGCCACAGTGGAGCCTGCTCAGCAAAGACGTCAGTCCCAGCGTCTCGCCCGGTCTAATGCTGTGCAGAGACTTACTGCTGCCTCTTCAGGTTCTGCTATTATAGCCAGTACTGGTCAGCGGCGAGCAGACGTCTTTAGGTCTAAGTCCTTTGTTGCTTCATCTGAGCATGCCCAGGGCGAGATCTCCCATTGGAGATCAGGGGTCACATGCTCAGACACAGCTGCCACTCCTATTGGTCCTTCAGGAAGGTCCTCTGGCTGTTGATGTTCTCAAGCAGCCTCCCATTGGTCCTTACTGGAAGGTCTTTTTCTCGTGGCTGCTATAAAAGCCTGTCCTTACCGCACGGCCGTGCGCTAGGATCAATTGCATTATGTGCTTGACGCCAGTGTGATCATGTACGCATGTGGTTAGGACTCAGCTGAAATAAGCCCCTAGTATACCGGCACCTCCGGTGAGGAGATTTGGGTGCACGTGGTCAGGACTTGGCTGAAATAAGCCCGAGAATACCGGCTTCTCCGGTGAGGAGATTGCTTGATTGCGTTGCTGTCTGCATGATCACGGACTGCTATCCGCACAGCAGTTATCTGTGTATCCCTGTGGGGTTAACAGGACACAGTACCTATCTCTGTGTCTTTACCTCAGCGATTCTGTGGTGTAACAGAGTTCGCTTATATCGCCATATAGCGCTGCGGCATTCCCGCTAGCGGCTCTGTGGATTAACAGAGTTCGCACTATCTGCCACAGCGCGCTACGGCACTTATTTTAGCGACTCTTTGGGATAACAGAGTTCGCTACTTACACCATTTTACTAGCAGCAGGCTCTGCCTGCACGGTGGACCCCGGGCTGCGAACGCACCTCTCTACATCTTATATTTGGTGCGTTCCGCAGACCCTAACAGGCGGTGAGTTCTCCTTCAATAGAAGTCTTCAAACAGAGGCTGGACAGACATCTGTCTGGGATGATTTAGAGAATCCTGCTTTGAGCAGTGGGTTGGACCAGATGGCCCAGGAGGTCCCTTCCAACTCTACCATTCTATGATTCTATGATTCTATAGCTGGTCAGCTGTTCTAAAAGTGACTGCTGCTTTTTGTGTCACACATCTTTCGAAATCCACCATAACATCTCCGCCTGCACCGCTCACAGTCCTGCAGATTGTTCTGTTCTCCATACTCCACTTACTCTCAGCACAGCAGCCAGCCCTCTGTCCCACAGGTGTGGTCATGTAAAAGAATGTTTCCTCCTACACATGCCAAAGCTAAGAGCTTGAACTCCACCATCTCTAATCTGTTAGCCATGGAAATGCTTCTTTTCTGCCTGGTGGATACAGACGGTTTCAGAAAGCTGATGCTCGTCACAGTCCCCCAGTACCAGTTTCCCAGTTGCCATTACTTCTCTACGAAATCTGTGCCAGCGCTACACCAGCATGTCGCTGACAACATCACCCATTCAATGAAAAAATCTACATCTGCAGAAAGATGAAAGCTATCTGCCCCGGAGCAGATCCCCAAAGAAAATAGGAAGCCCCCAAACATGTAATGGCGGTTAGACAAGAAGAAAGCACGGACACAGAAAGAAAATAGAATGAGCAAACGCTGGGGCCCAATCTGTCTAGACAGAAAAGTACAGGAAAGAATTCTGACTGCAATCCAACAAAAACCCTAACAAAAATACCAACACTTCTGATTGCCAAAAAACCTGAGATCACACGACCTCTTCCACCTAAATCAGATCTCTGGTGTAACAAAATGCTATTCAGCAAATAAAAGTAACAAAAGAGCAAAGCAAAAGTGCAGACACAAACGGAGCACAATTGCAGCGCCAGACCCCCAAAAGGGGACAGGCTGCAGTCCACTGCAGGCAGCAAACCAGCAGAGAAAATCAAACAGAGAAAAAAAAACAGCAAACACTTATCTGAAGGAGAGCAGGAAACTAGCAGTGCTTCAAGCAAGACCAGAAGAACAATTGATAACCGGCAAGGCTGCTGGGAAATCAGGCCACTTATATCCAACCATTCATCGCCAGCTGAAGGCCATTCATTAATCAGTTCATTACCCTCAGCAACCACCGGAGGGAGCCCCAGCTCAGAAGCTGCCTCCAGCATATTCACAACAAGGGGCATTACATCTCACTGACTGGGCACTGGGTGACTCTGGTGGCTGTAGGACCAGGCAGTCAAGGGGCTGCTCCACAAGTCTTTGAATCCCCAAGGCTTGCAGGACAAACCTCTGTATCTAACACTTCCTCCACTTCTTGTGGCTCTTCCACCTACCTCCACTTGTGCCCTCAACCTCTCCCTTAATCCGACATGCATTCTAACAGTGCAGATAGAATCCTCTCTACCTCCATACTGTGCAGGCATGGCTCACCGGAATCACAGTGTTCAAATGAATATGCATTGGGGATCGCAGTCACACAGCTCAAGAGTTGTGGACAGCTATCCAGGTCGAGTTAGAGCAATGGCTGTCTCCGCTGAACCTGGAGCCAGGGATGGCCATGTGTAATAACATTGCAAATCTGATGGTGGCCGTATGCTGGAGCAACCTCACACACATGCCTTGCATGGCTCACGTCCTTAATCTTGGGTTACAGCAATTTCTCCTCCAATATCCGGGCCTGGATGCGCTGCTACAGAAAGCACGGTCACTCTGTGCTCACTTCTGACAATTTAACCCCGCATGTCATTGACTTCCATTGCTACAGAGGTAATTCGGCCTACCGGTTAATGGTTTGATTTGCGATGTTCTGACACGGTGGATTTCCATTGTACACATGTTGCAGGGAATGTGGCAGCAGCGACAAGCACTGGTGCAGTATGCTCTTTTGCATAGCCTGGGCCGACGCAGTCCGGATATTGTGCAAATCACGCTTAAGGAGTGGGCACAGATGAAAGACCTCTTCAACCTTCTGCACTGTTTTGAAATGGCTACTAAGATGGCTAGAGCTGATGATGCATAATTAGCATCATTATTCTGGTCATCTACTTGCTGGTGCACACTTTGAATAGTCTGTGAGAAGAGGTGGAAGCAGAGGAGGATGCGGAAGGGATAACAATATCTCTAATTTCCGGACTGTCATCGCAAATGCGGGTGTCATGGGAGGGTGTCTTACAGCGATCGAGGAGGGCTCATGGTACCAGACAATCTGTTAATGGAGGTGCAGTAGCAAAGGAACAAATGGATGAGGGCCAGGTTATGGACACGCAACAGTCAGGATATGAAGAGGATAATGATCCTCTCTCTGTTGTCCGTGGTTGGTGGGAAGGTACGGAGGAAGCAACCTTGATTTTTACCTCGCCATAAGCACACCATGGACTTGGGCATCATGGATGCACCCGACACATGAGCCCCTTTGTAACACTCGTGCCCTGACTGGTTGGCACGACCATGGGGGTGTGGCCCCATTGTGCCACATACCAGACTACCTGGAAGGGGAGTGATTAAGCAACTACCTTGGTGTTCACTGGAGCCTTTGATGGTGAGGTCAGGCTTGTGCGGCAGGTAGCTGCCAGGTACCGCTCCAGGGTGGTGTCTGACTGTGGCTGCTGATCCCACTGAGGAACAGAACACTATGAGAAGCATGGACGAGTACAGACAGGCACTACTGGTACTAAGGCGGACACGGCTGGTACTCTTGGCAGACAGGTGGGCACAGCTGGGACACTGGCAGGCAGGCACGGCTGAGACACTGGCAGATAGGCGGGCACGGCTGAAACACTGGCAAGCAGGCGGGCACGACTGAGACACTGGCAGGCAGGCAGGCATGGCTGAGACACTGGCAGGCAGGCCGGATCGACTGAGACACTGGCAGACAGGCAGGCACAGTACACACGGAAGGGGCAAGAACAGACTCAGTAGGGACAGGAACATGGACAGACATAAGTGGTATATGGGGACAGGTAGGGACCTGTTCATACTGGAGACGCTGGGGCTGGTTCTGGAAGAACAAAGACACAGACTGGAATGAGAGACATATGGGAACAGATAAGACCCTGTTCAGACTGGAGGAGCAGGGACAGATAACGAACCACAGGAAGCAGAATGAGAGCAGAGCAGAACCACAAGGTGTGTGGAGTAAAGGCAGAACTGCAAGAGTACGGAGCAAAGGCAAAACCGCAAGGAGTGTGGAGCAAAGGCAGAACCACAAGAGTGCAGAGCAAAGGCAGAACCACAAGGAGTGTGGAGCAAAGGCAGAACTGCAAGGAGTGCAGAGCAAAGGCAAAAGCAAGAAGTGTGGAGCAAAAGAAAAACCACAAGGAGTGTGGAGCAAAGGCAGAACCGCAAGGAGTGGAGCCAAGAGCTGAGCGGAGCCACAGGGTGCGGCTAGCAGAGCAGGAGTAACCACGAGGATACACACAGCAGGGTAAAGAAGGCTAAAGACAAGGATACAAATGGGTACAGGTATAAGACTCAGTTCAGACAAGAACAGGTACAGGTCAAGGCACAGGAACCAGGATATGCAGCCTCCTGGAGGGTGGAAAGTAAGGCACAAAGCACAGAAACAGATCTGGGTACTCAGCACCCAGAGAAGGCGAAAAACAGGACAGGACCTGGCAGCTCAGCAGCAAGATACTGACTGAGAGAAATGATTGCTCAGGCAGCCTCCCAGGGGTGGGGCTGCCTTAAGTACCAGAGGCTTCTTGACAATTGTCTGGGGACACCTTAGGAAGGTGCACACTGACTCTAGAAGAATCAGGAAGTGCCGGCGCCGCCCCCCCTATGCACACGGCCAGGAAGCATGCACAGAGCAGACAGGAGACACGAGGCACACAGCATGGAGTGGGCTGAAAACAGAATTCACAGCATGGCCCGGAGTAGTAAGTAAGTTGATGTGTAAGGCAGTTGTTACATCCTTCTTCCTGCACTATCTTTAAAATGATGCCCATATTATTAGGGTTAGAAATAGTGCTGACTACTGGGTTGCTATTTTTTTAGATCCACGGTACAAGAGTAAATTTAGCCAGATGCTTCGCCCCTGGAAATGGATGAGCGCATGTAGGAGTATCGAAACACACTTGAAGACAATATTAAGGGTGGTTTCCCCCAAGATACCAGTGAGGCACACAGTGTGTATCCCAGTTCTAGTCATCCAACCCCAGGAATGTCAAGGCGTCATCACAAACACATTAGCACTATCAGTAGCAGCATCAGTTAAAGTGGTATCCTGATGGATTAGCGCATCCTACTGCTCCCTGAAAGTGTAGACCGCCTATCTTACATCAAAATCAACAAGTCATGGATCTCCAATGACTTTTGCACCCCATTTGCAGACTGGGCAGACTAGGCAATGGAGTTGTTTTTATTGTCATGCAGTGATCTCGCATTATTGCAGTCTGTGCCATATTTGTGGTGTCTTCTATGCCTACTGTTGCTACTGCTGCTGATGTTACAAACAATTTTTTGAAATGTGGAGACTCCAATTTTGGTTTCCATCTGGTGGATTGTCTGTAGTAGAAGGTGTGTCAGAGGCCTATTGTACTGTTTCTACTCTGTGGAAATTGATGCCACTTTAGTGGTGTGTGAAAATAATTTTTTGAAACATGTAGACTAGTGTTGAGCGATACTGCTCGATATCTAAAAATATCGGATCGGAATGGTATCGCCGATATCACTAAATATCGACGATATCCGATTCCGATACCGGAAGTCCCATGTAAGTCTATGGGAACAAAATATCGCAACAAAAAAAAACCCTTTATTTCCTTGTAAACACTAAATATACACACATAGAATACATATATATATATACATGTCATTGTGACATATATATATACATATATGTATAGTTTATACACTTCTACATAGTAAAATATCCTCTGATTCAATTGCCGGGTAAAGCCGGCTTCTGTGAAAAGACAGAAGCACCCGACATGAAATGACACTTGGTGTACATAGGGTTAACCATGTCTTTTCATGTCGTTTGCAATCTGATTTGCACAAACAATTACATCAGTCTATGTGTGCAAAATTTCACACCTGTAGGGGTTAATTAAAGGTGTAAATTCATTGTAAAAAAAACGGACTTTTTTGCTACGAATTTACACCTTTAATTAACCCCTACAGGTGTGAAATTTTGCACACATAGACTGATGTAATTGTTTGTGCAAATCAGATAGCAAAGGACATGAAAAGACATGGTTAACCCTATGTACACCAAGTGTCATTTCATGTCGGGTTCTGCATTTTCACAAAAGCCGGCAATTGAATTAGCGGCTATTATACTATGTAGAAGTGTATGAACTATAAATATAAATATATATATATGTGTCACAAATTCAATGACATGTACATATATATATATATATATATATATATATATGAGGTGTAAAATTGTTTAAAAAAAATGCGTGGGCTCCCGCCCTATTTTCGCAACCAGACAGACAAAGCCAGCGAATGGGGGCAGATAATAATAGCCCAGAGAGGGACCATTATTTTTGGCCCCCCCTGGCTACTAACATCTGCCCCCAGACACCCCAGAAAAGACAAATCTATAATTAGATTCGCCCTTTCTGGCACTTTGCCCGTCTATTCCCATTGCCCTGTAGCGGTGGCGAATGGGTTAATATGGGGTTAAAGCCACATTGCAATTGAAAAGTGACCTTAAGCCAGGTTAATAATTGAGAGCTGTCAATTAGACAACTATCAATTATTAATCCTATTGCATGAAATAAAAATAAAACACACACACTTTAATTAAAAATCATTTTAATGAAATAAAGACACATGTTTTTGACCATCTTTTATTTGACTGCAAAAACCATTTCCTGTAATAAAAATAAAATATAAAAGCAAAATTATTCTTACCTATCCCATGCACAGTCAGGTCCCACGGTGTAATCCTTCAGAAAGGGTTAATGTTTACTGCAGGGACCGCAGCTAATGCTGCAGCCTCACAGTAAATCCCCAAATGAATGAGTTCCTCTCCTGGCTGACAGGAGAGGAAGTGGAAAGCTTAATTGATTGCTTTCCACTTTCACTTCAGGTCAGCCAGGGACACAATCAGTGACGTCAGAGGGAACTGATTAACAAAAATAGGGGTTCCCTTCGAATAAAAAATGGCGTGGGGTCCCCCCTATTTTTGTTAACCAGCCAGATGAAGCAGACCGCTGAGGCCTGGATTTTCAGGCTGTTAAGGAGCCAAGATCCATGGACCTTGCCAGCCTGATAATACCAGGCCACAGCAGTCTGCATATCTTGGCTGATTAACAAAAATAGGGGATCCCCTCGAAAAAAATTGGCGTGGGGTCCCCCCTATTTTTGTTAACCAGCCAGATGAAGCAGACCGCTGAGGCCTGGATTTTCAGGCTGTTAAGGAGCCAAGATCCATGGACCTTGCCAGCATGATAATACCAGGCCACAGCAGTCTGCATATCTTGGCTGATTAACAAAAATAGGGGATCCCCTCGAAAAAAATTGGCGTGGGGTCCCCCCTATTTTTGTTAACCAGCCAGATGAAGCAGACCGCTGAGGCCTGGTTTTTCAGGCTGGTAAGGATCCAATATCCATGGACCTTGCAAGCCTGATAATACCAGGCCACAGCAGTCTGCTTAGCTTGGCTGGTTAACAAAAATAGGGGATCCCCTCGAAAAAAAAATGGCGTAGGGGTCCCCCTATTTTTGTTAACCAGCCAAGTAAAATGCAGACTGCTGCGGCCTGGTATTAAAAGACTGTCAAGGCCCATGGATTTTGGCCCTCAACAGCCTGATAATACCAGGTAACAGCAGCCCCACATTTGGCGCATCAAAAGATGTGCCAATTGTGGCACTTTACCCGGCTCTTCCCACTGCCCTGTAGCGGTGGCAAGTGGGGTAATAAGGGGTTAATGTCACCGTTGATTGCACGGTGATAATAAGCCCGGTTAATAATGGAGAGGTGTCAATAAGACACCGATCCATTATTAATCCCAAAGTTATTAAATGTATAAAAAAAAGACAAAGCAAGAAAAAAGTCTTTTAATGAAATAAAAGAGACAACACAGTTTTCATTAATTTTATTATACACTCATTCCTGCGACGCCATCGATCTCCTGTAAAAAAAGAAAAAAAACAAACCAACAGTATACCACCTGTCCGACGCAGTCCATAGTAACGACAGTCCCACGACGATCCAGCTCTGCTACATCGCAATGACAGGCAGAGCCTGTCATCACGACGCAGCACAGCTGATTACCTGCTTCCCCGGCGGTGACGTCATCGGACTGACTGCTTTACGGCCGGGATTACCCAGCAGTCACTGCAGTTATCGCGAGAAACTGCATGTGACCGCCGGGGAAAGATGATGGCGGCCATGAAGCAGTCCAGCCCGTGACCGCCGGAGATCTTCTGCCAGGTAAGTGCCGCTGACTCCTGACAGACCCGACCGACGGACACTGACAGTGACAGTGACAATCCCGATTCCGGTATCCGATATGACGAAAATATCGGTACTCGGAATCGAAAGCCCGATACAGCTAATATCGGCCGATACCCGATATTTGCAGTATCGTATCGCTCAACACTAATGTAGACTCCAAGTTGGAGTCTGTTGTTTTCCCACACATATGGTGTATCGGCATGCTCAGAAGAAATTGGACAAAAAATGGTATGGTACAATTTCTCCTGTTACCCTTATGAAAATGCAAAATTTGGGGCTAAAAGCATTTTTGTGGAAAAAATGTGATTTATTTTTATTTTCACGGCTCAACGCTATAAACTTCTGTGATGCACCTTGGGGTTTAAGGTGCTTAATACACATCTAGATAAATTCCATAAGGGGGTCTAGCTTCCAAAATGGTGTCACTTGTGGGGGGTTTCCACTGTTTAGGCACATAAGGGGCCTCCCAAAAGCAACATGGCATCCGCTAATTATTCCTGTAAATGTTGCAATCAAAAAGTCAAATGGCACTCCTTCCTTTCTGAGCCCTTTTGTGCTTTTCCCCCACATATGTGGTATCGGTATGCTCAGGAGAAATTGCACAGCAAATTGTATTGTCCATTTTCTCTTGTTACTCTTGTGAAAGTAAAAAAATTGTGTCTAAAGGAAATTTTTTCTGAAAAAAGTTAAATGTTTTTTCCTGAAACATTCCATCAATTCATGGGAAGCACCTGAAGGGATAATAAACTTCTTGAATGTGATTTTGAGCACTGTGAGGGGTGCAGTTTTTAGAATGGTGTCACTATTGAGCATTTTCTATCTTATAGGCCCCTCAAAGTCACTTCAAATATGAAACAAAATCATTTTGTAAATTTTGTTGTAAAAATGAGAAATTACTGGTTAACTTTTAACCCTTATAACTTCCTAGCAAAAAAGTTTCTAAAATTGTGTTGATGTAAAAGTTTGAAAATTGCAACAATTTCACCAAATTTCCAATTTTTTGACAAATAAACGCAAGACATATCGAAAACATTTTACCACTATCATAAAGAACAGTATGTCTCGGAAAAACAGTTTCAGAATCAGTGGGATCTATTGAAGCGTTACAGAATTATGACCTCATAAAGTGACAATGTTCAGAATTTAAAAAGTTGGCCTGATCAGGAAGGTGAAAACAGGCTTCGGGGTGAAGGGGTTAAAGCAACATTTCTTAGAGTTTTGTTTTCCAATGTGCATGTGCAAACTAAGGTGTCATGTCCATGACCATATTATAGCATACATAAAATTTACAAGTTTATCGAGTTGTAGTACAATATGTACTGCATGTATCTGGGCCAATACTATGCATCCAAATGCTTGACATTTCATTTTTTACAAAATTAATAGAAATTCTATATAGGAAAGATGTGTATCTTCGTACCGTGTTAGCCAGTAGATAGAAAAATAATGATGAAGAGACCTGAGTAGTCTCGAAAGCTTGCAATTTGTTACCATCTTTTCAGTTAGCCATTAAAAGGTATCAACCACTGAGGACTCTCAACTCTAAATATTTTTTTAGAAATTCTATTGCATTGATGACTCAATATAGTGAAAAAATCAACAGATTTTGCGCAGAACAATCAACTTTAGTAGTATAGACGTGACAATCATCATTAATGAACATGAATTCATTAGGAATTAGTTTAATCATTGATCTTTTTCTGCATTTAGAGTGGTAAATATTTTTATGGCTTAAATAGGTATTCCAGACTATAAAAGTCACCCTGATATTTGATAATTGTAAGATTGGTGTGGCGTTCCGCAATGGCACTTTCGCCGATGGCCTAAAGGAGTAACCTTTGTCCCCCTTTAGCACCTGTTTATCTCCTTGCCGTAGAGAGAACAGTTAAAGTGAAATCAGTGAATTCAGTAAAACAATCATTTTTATTATTTTTTTTTACTTAGAATTTAAGTATTGCTTGAAATGAAATACCGTATATACTCGAATATAAGCCGAGATTTTCAGCCCATTTTTTGGGGCTGAAAGTCCCCCTCTCGGCTTATATTCGAGTCATATACCAGGGGGTCGGCGGAGGAGGGGGAGCGCAGCTGTCCTGTATACTCACCCTTCCGCCGGCCCGGTCTCTGCAGCCCCTGCACTTCTCCCACGGTCCCGGCGCCAGTATTCAGCCTTCAGTGTTACCGCTCATTAAAGTCATGAATATGCACATATTCATGACTTTAAAGAGCGGTAACACGTGACCGCTGAACACTGGCGCCGGGACCGTGGGAGAAGAGCAGGGCAGAGACCGCGCCAGCAGAAGGGTAAGTATAAGCGATACTTACCTGCCCCTGTTATGTTTCGGTAACTGAGGAGTGCAGGTAAAAAAGGCAATACACCAGAGCAGTTGGAATCTATGAGATTGCAGTACCCTGACTAACCACCACAACTATAGGCAGCCGTGGAGCGTTCCTACGTTGGTCCTAGACGCCTCGTCACAGCCTGAGAAACTAACTACACCTAAAGATAGAAATAGGAAAGCTATCTGCCCCGGAGCAGATCCCCAAAGAACATAGAAAGCCCCCAAACATGTAATGGCTGTTAGACAAGAAGAAATACTGACACAGACAGAAAATAGTATGAGCAAACGTTGGGGCCCAAACTAGCTAAATAGAAAAGGATAGGAAGGGTACTTACTGCAATCCCAAAAAACCCTGCAAAGCACCAACTCTACTAATTTCAAAAACACCTGAGATCACACGACCTCTACCACCTAAATTAGTTCTCTGGTGTAACAAAATCAAAACAGCAGCCACTGAAGAAACTGGAAAAAGCAAAAGTACAAACATCAGTGGCTGAACTAAACTGAGAGGGCAAAAGTACCCGGAGGGGACCCTGAAGGCCCCCACAGAAGTGCAGGACAAAATGCAAAAATAAAGCACAAAAACAAAAAGAAGAAAATGTCTTATCTGTTAGCAGGAGATGCAGACACGACACAGCAGGCTACAAGGGAAACAGGAATCATGGAGTGAGACCAGAACAATTGATCACCGGCAACCCTGATGGGAAGGCGACTCCCTTATATAAGACCAGTCAGTAACACCTGATTCCCACTCCTCACAATCTTCACTGGACAGTCCAGTACCGCTTGTAACCACCAGAGGGAGCCTCTGCTCAGAACTCATTTCAAGTCCATTCAAAACAGTACCCCCCCCTTGAGGAGGGGTCACCGAACCCTCACTTGAGCAACCAGGTCGGTCAGGATGAGTTCTATGATACGCACGGATGAGTCTCCTAGCATGGATGTCCGAAGCAAACACCCAAGAATTGTCCTCCTGACCATAACCTCTCCACTTAACCAAATACTGGAGTTTCCGTCTAGAAAAACGAGAATTCAATATTTTCTCAACCACATACTCCAGATTGCCCTCAACCAAAACAGGGTCAGGAGGCACAGTAGTAGGAACCACTGGCTCAACAAACCTCTTCAACAAGGACTTGTGGAACACGTTATGGATCTTAAATGTCCCTGGAAGAAGCAAACGAAAAGAAACAGGATTAAGAATCTCCATGATCTTATAAGGTCCAATGAACCTAGGCTTAAATTTAGGAGATGCCACTCTCATAGGAATATTTTTTGAGGACAACCAGACCAAGTCCCCCACTTTAAACCGAGGACCATCAGTCCTATGCCGGTTAGCAAACCGCTGGGCCCTCTCCTGAGAGAGGGACAACCTCTCACTACCTGGTCCCAAATCTGTTGCATACACTCCACAACAGAGTCAACACCTGGACAGACAGAAGCCTCCGTCTGTCCTGAAGAAAATCGAGGGTGAAACCCAGAATTACAGAAAAATGGAGACATCAAAGTGGCAGAGCTAGCCCTATTATTAAGAGCAAACTCAGCCAAAGGCAAAAAAGAGACCCAGTCATCCTGATCAGCAGACACAAAGCATCTTAGATAAGTCTCCAATGTCTGGTTTGTTCTCTCAGTTTGACCATTGGTCTGAGGATGAAACGCCGAGGAGAAAGACAATTGAACACCAAGTTTAGAACAAAAGGTCCTCCAAAATCTTGAAACAAACTGGACTCCTCTGTCAGACACAATGTTCTCAGGAATGCCGTGTAAACGAACCACGTGCTGAAGGAACAAAGGCACCAATTCAGAGGAGGAAGGCAACTTAGGTAATGGCACAAGATGTATCATCTTGGAAAACCTATCACAAATCACCCAGATGACGGTCATTCTCTGAGAAACAGGGAGGTCGGAAATAAAATCCATAGAGATATGGGTCCATGGTCTCTTGGGCACAGGCAATGGCATCAACAAACCACTAGAGCGAGAGCAAGGCTTGGAGCGAGAGCAAGTCCCGCAGGACTACACAAATTCCCTACAAGAAAAAAAAGGTAGCACACTGTAGCGCTATAGCTTGCAAACACGAAATATGAAAAATATGAAAAATGAATTGCATCATTACCTTAGAAATATGAAAAATTGAGAAGTCTTAGCGCATAAGATGGCCAAATTATGTGAGCCTGATAGCCACGTCAAGGCTCTTCTCGTATATCAGGTCCTAACTAATGCCTATCCTCGCTTAGAAAAGTCTGTCTGCATGGGAACGTATGAATCCTCTCTTCAGACTAAAATCTACATCTCTGTGGAGGGGTGATGAACCTGTTGTAATTAAAAAGCCTGTGACCACCAGGTGGAGTGCTCAGGTAGAAGGTAAATGAATACATATCAAAAAACTGACCGGCACATCCAAACATAGATTCAGTGTGAACAGGTGCTAAAACCTAGAGTCACCAACTCATATACATACAAGAAAAAAAGGTAGCACACTGTAGCGCTATAGCTTGCAAACACGAAATATGAAAAATATGAAAATGAATTGCATCATTACCTTAGAAATATGAAAAATTGAGAAGTCTTAGCGCATAAGATGGCCAAATTATGTGAGCCTGATAGCCACGTCAAGGCTCTTCTCGTATATCAGGTCCTAACTAATGCCTATCCTCGCTTAGAAAAGTCTGTCTGCATGGGAACGTATGAATCCTCTCTTCAGACTAAAATCTACATCTCTGTGGAGGGGTGATGAACCTGTTGTAATTAAAAAGCCTGTGACCACCAGGTGGAGTGCTCAGGTAGAAGGTAAATGAATACATATCAAAAAACTGACCGGCACATCCAAACATAGATTCAGTGTGAACAGGTGCTAAACCTAGAGTCACCAACTCATATACATACAAGAAAAAAGGTAGCACACTGTAGCGCTATAGCTTGCAAACACGAAATATGAAAAATATGAAAAATGAATTGCATCATTACCTTAGAAATATGAAAAATTGAGAAGTCTTAGCGCATAAGATGGCCAAAATTATGTGAGCCTGATAGCCACGTCAAGGCTCTTCTCGTATATCAGGTCCTAACTAATGCCTATCCTCGCTTAGAAAAGTCTGTCTGCATGGGAACGTATGAATCCTCTCTTCAGACTAAATCTACATCTCTGTGGAGGGGTGATGAACCTGTTGTAATTAAAAAGCCTGTGACCACCAGGTGGAGTGCTCAGGTAGAAGGTAAATGAATACATATCAAAAAACTGACCGGCACATCCAAACATAGATTCAGTGTGAACAGGTGCTAAACCTAGAGTCACCAACTCATATACATACAAGAAAAAAAGGTAGCACACTGTAGCGCTATAGCTTGCAAACACGAAATATGAAAAATATGAAAAATGAATTGCATCATTACCTTAGAAATATGAAAAATTGAGAAGTCTTAGCGCATAAGATGGCCAAATTATGTGAGCCTGATAGCCACGTCAAGGCTCTTCTCGTATATCAGGTCCTAACTAATGCCTATCCTCGCTTAGAAAAGTCTGTCTGCATGGGAACGTATGAATCCTCTCTTCAGACTAAAATCTACATCTCTGTGGAGGGGTGATGAACCTGTTGTAATTAAAAAGCCTGTGACCACCAGGTGGAGTGCTCAGGTAGAAGGTAAATGAATACATATCAAAAACTGACCGGCACATCCAAACATAGATTCAGTGTGAACAGGTGCTAAACCTAGAGTCACCAACTCATATACATACAAGAAAAAAAGGTAGCACACTGTAGCGCTATAGCTTGCAAACACGAAATATGAAAAATATGAAAAATGAATTGCATCATTACCTTAGAAATATGAAAATTGAGAAGTCTTAGCGCATAAGATGGCCAAATTATGTGAGCCTGATAGCCACGTCAAGGCTCTTCTCGTATATCAGGTCCTAACTAATGCCTATCCTCACTTAGAAAAGTCTGTCTGCATGGGAACGTATGAATCCTCTCTTCAGACTAAAATCTACATCTCTGTGGAGGGTGTAACCTGTTGTAATTAAAAAGCCTGTGACCACCAGGTGGAGTGCTCAGGTAGAAGGTAAATGAATACATATCAAAAACTGACCGGCACATCCAAACATAGATTCAGTGTGAACAGGTGCTAACCTAGAGTCACAACTCTATACATACAAGAAAAAAAGGTAGCACACTGTAGCGCTATAGCTTGCAAACACGAATATGAAAAATATGAAAATGAATTGCATCATTACCTTAGAAATATGAAAATTGAGAAGTCTTAGCGCATAAGATGCCAAATTATGTGAGCCTGATAGCAGTCAAGGCTCTTCTCGTATATCAGGTCCTAACTAATGCCTATCCTCGCTTAGAAAAGTCTGTCTGCATGGGACGTATGAATCCTCTCTTCAGACTAAAATCTACATCTCTGTGGAGGGGTGATGAACCTGTTGTAATTAAAAAGCCTGTGACCACCAGGTGGAGTGCTCAGTAGAAGGTAAATGAATACATATCAAAAACTGACCGGCACATCCAAACATAGATTCAGTGTGAACAGTGCAAACCTAGAGTCACAACTCATATACATACAAGAAAAAAAGTAGCACACTGTAGCGCTATAGCTTGCAAACACGAAATATGAAAAATATGAAAAATGAATTGCATCATTACCTTAGAAATATGAAAAATTGAGAAGTCTTAGCGCATAAGATGGCCAAATTATGTGGCCTGATAGCCACGTCAAGGCTCTTCTCGTATATCAGGTCCTAACTAATGCCTATCCTCACTTAGAAAAGTCTGTCTGCATGGGAACGTATGAATCCTCTCTTCAGACTAAAATCTACATCTCTGTGGAGGGGTGATAAACCTGTTGTAATTAAAAAGCCTGTGACCACCAGGTGGAGTGCTCAGGTAGAAGGTAAATGAATACATATCAAAAAACTGACCGGCACATCCAAACATAGATTCAGTGTGAACAGGTGCTAAACCTAGAGTCACCAACTCATATACATACAAGAAAAAAAGGTAGCACACTGTAGCGCTATAGCTTGCAAACACGAAATATGAAAAATATGAAAAATGAATTGCATCATTACCTTAGAAATATGAAAAATTGAGAAGTCTTAGCGCATAAGATGGCCAAATTATGTGAGCCTGATAGCCACGTCAAGGCTCTTCTCGTATATCAGGTCCTAACTAATGCTTATCCTCGCTTAGAAAAGTCTGTCTGCATGGGAACGTATGAATCCTCTCTTCAGACTAAAATCTACATCTCTGTGGAGGGGTGATGAACCTGTTGTAATTAAAAAGCCTGTGACCACCAGGTGGAGTGCTCAGGTAGAAGGTAAATGAATACATATCAAAAAACTGACCGGCACATCCAAACATAGATTCAGTGTGAACAGGTGCTAAACCTAGAGTCACCAACTCATATACATACAAGAAAAAAAAGGTAGCACACTGTAGCGCTATAGCTTGCAAACACGAAATATGAAAAATATGAAAAATGAATTGCATCATTACCTTAGAAATATGAAAAATTGAGAAGTCTTAGCGCATAAGATGGCCAAATTATGTGAGCCTGATAGCCACGTCAAGGCTCTTCTCGTATATCAGGTCCTAACACGAAATATGAAAAGTATGAAAAATGAATTGCATCATTACCTTAGAAATATGAAAAATTTAGAAGTCTTAGCGCATAAGATGGCCAAATTATGTGAGCCTGATAGCCACATCAAGGCTCTTCTCGTATATCAGGTCCTAACTAATGCCTATCCTCGCTTAGAAAAGTGTGTCTGCATGGGAACGTATGAATCCTCTCTTCAGACTAAAATCTACATCTCTGTGGAGGGGTGATGAACCTGTTGTAATTAAAAAGCCTGTGACCACCAGGTGGAGTGCTCAGGTAGAAGGTAAATGAATACATATCAAAAAACTGACCGGCACATCCAAACATAGATTCAGTGTGAACAGGTGCTAAACCTAGAGTCACCAACTCATATACATACAAGAAAAAAAAGGTAGCACACTGTAGCGCTATAGCTTGCAAACACGAAATATGAAAAATATGAAAAATGAATTGCATCATTACCTTAGAAATATGAAAAATTGAGAAGTCTTAGCGCATAAGATGGCCAAATTATGTGAGCCTGATAGCCACGTCAAGGCTCTTCTCGTATATCAGGTCCTAACACGAAATATGAAAAGTATGAAAAATGAATTGCATCATTACCTTAGAAATATGAAAAATTTAGAAGTCTTAGCGCATAAGATGGCCAAATTATGTGAGCCTGATAGCCACATCAAGGCTCTTCTCGTATATCAGGTCCTAACTAATGCCTATCCTCGCTTAGAAAAGTCTGTCTGCATGGGAACGTATGAATCCTCTCTTCAGACTAAAATCTACATCTCTGTTTGGATGTGCCGGTCAGTTTTTTGATATGTATTCATTTACCTTCTACCTGAGCACTCCACCTGGTGGTCACAGGCTTTTTAATTACAACAGGTTCATCACCCCTCCACAGAGATGTAGATTTTAGTCTGAAGAGAGGATTCATACGTTCCCATGCAGACAGACTTTTCTAAGCGAGGATAGGCATTAGTTAGGACCTGATATACGAGAAGAGCCTTGACGTGGCTATCAGGCTCACATAATTTGGCCATCTTATGCGCTAAGACTTCTCAATTTTTCATATTTCTAAGGTAATGATGCAATTCATTTTTCATATTTTTCATATTTCATGTTTGCAAGCTATAGCGCTACAGTGTGCTACCTTTTTTTCTTGTATGTATATGAGTTGGTGACTCTAGGTTTAGCACCTGTTCACACTGAATCTATGTTTGGATGTGCCGGTCAGTTTTTTGATATGCACAAATTCCCTGACATCACGAGACAAGGTAGGCCACCAAAAGGACCGACTAACCAAGTCTCTGGTACCAAAAATTCCGGGATGACCGGCCAGCGCGGAACAATGAATCTCAGACATCACACTCTTTTTCCACTGGTCCAGGACAAACAATTTCCCAACAGGGCAGCGCTCGGGCTTATCCTCCTGACACCCCTCCAGAGCCAGTCTCAAATTGGGCGAGATGGCGGAAAGAACTATACCCTCTTTCAAAATAACAGAAGGATCAGATAACTCAGGAGAGTCCGCAAGGAAACTCCTCGAGAGGGCATCCGCCTTAACATTCTTGGTGCCAGGAAGAAATGAAACCACAAAATTAAAACATGTGAAAAACAAGGCCCACCTGGCCTGTCTAGGATTAAGTCGCTTGGCAGATTCCAGATAAACCAGATTCTTATGGTCCGTAAGGACCACCACCTGATGTTTGGCTCCCTCCAGCCAATGTCTCCACTCTTCAAAAGCCCACTTCATGGCCAATAACTCCCGATTACCCACGTCATAATTACGTTCAGTAGGAGAAAATTTTCGAGAGAAAAAGGCACAAGGGTTACTTTTAGAGGTCTCTGGATCTCTTTGGGACAAAACGGCACCTGCCCCAATTTCAGAGGCATCAACCTCCACCTGAAATGGTAGAGAAACATCAGGCTGCTGTAGAACAGGAGCAGAAGTGAATCTCTGCTTAAGTTCCTGAAATGCAGAGACTGCCTCAGGAGGCCAATTCACCACATCAGAACCCTTTTTGGTCAAATCAGTTAAAGGTTTAACAATAACCGAGAAATTACCAATAAATTTACGATAAAAATTGGCAAAACCCAAAAATCTTTGAAGAGCCTTTAATGAAGTAGGTTGGACCCAATCACAGATGGCCTGAACCTTGACCGGGTCCATTTCAATAACAGATGGGGACAAAATGAATCCCAAAAATGAGATCCTCTGTACGCCAAAAAGACACTTTGATCCCTTCACATACAGAGCATTCTCTCTCAAAATCTGGAATACAGTTCGAACATGTTTCACATGAGAGTCCCAGTCATTGGAAAAAATCAAGATATCATCCAAATAAACAATCAGAAATTTATCCACAAAATCCCTGAAAATGTCATTCATGAAGGACTGGAAGACAGAAGGAGCATTAGTGAGCCCAAAGGGCATCACAAGGTACTCAAAATGCCCCTCAGGGGTATTAAATGCCGTCTTCCATTCATCCCTTGCTTAATGCGAATAAGGTTATATGCCCCCCTGAGGTCAAGCTTGGTAAACCAAGTAGCATTTTTCACCCTGGAAAACAGGTCAGAAATCAAGGGTAACGGATATTGATATTTCACAGTAATATTGTTCAAAAGACGATAATCAATACACGGCCTTAATGAACCATCCTTTTTGGCCACAAAGAAAAAACCGGCACCTAAGGGTGAAGAGGATGTTCTGATATGACCCTTCTCCAATGACTCCTTGATATAAGACCGCATAGCGTCATGTTCAGGTACAGACAAGTTAAAAAGGCGACCTTTAGGAAATTTACTACCAGGCACTAATTCAATAGCGCAGTCATAGCTCCTATGGGGAGGCAAGGATGCAGATTTACTTTCGCTAAACACATCAGAAAAATCAATCAAAAAGTCAGGAACATCCTGAGCCTGGGGGGAGGCAGAAAAAACAGGAGTGTTGGTATTGACACATTGGCAGCCCCAACTGGTTACAGACAAAGTTTTCCAATCCAAAACAGGATTATGAGACTGCAACCAAGGGAAACCCAGTACGATAATATCATGCAGATTATACAGAACCAAAAATTTGCAGCACTCCTGATGATCAGGTTCAACCCTCATTATCACCTGAGTAGAGAACTGAGGTTTATTCTCAGCCAAAGGGGTAGAATCGATCCCCAGTAGGGGAATAGACTTCTGTAGGGGTATCAAGGGAAACCCACAACGTTTAGCAAAATCATAATCCATCAGGTTAATAGCTGCTCCAGAATCAACGAAAGCCTGAGCAGAAAATGAGGACAGAGAGCATATCAGAGTGACAGTTAATAAAAACTTAGTCTGAACACTACCCAAGACAACTGAGCGTGCAAAACGTCTTCCCCACTTAGGGCAGACTGAAATAGCATGAGAGGCATTACCACAGTAGAAACATAACCCATTGCGCTTTCGAAACTCATGACGCTGTGCCCCAGACACCACTCTATCACACTGCATGGATTCAGAAGCAGGTTCACAAGGCAACACTATTCCACGCATACTTCTCCGCTCACGCAAACGTCTGTCAATTTGAATCGCTAATGACATAGAATCATTGAGACCAGAGGGGACAGGGAATCCCACCATAACATCCTTTACATTATCTGACAGACCCTTCCGAAAAAGGGCCGCCAAAGCGTCGTCATTCCACTTGGTCAGGACTGCCCACCTACGGAATCTTTGACAGTATAACTCAGCGTCATCAAGCCCCTGATTTAATGCCAACAAGGCTTTTTAAGCTTGATCAGTGACATTAGGCTCATCGTACAATAACCCCAAAGCCTGAAAAAATGCATCAACATCACTCAAAACAGGATCCCCAGGTGTCAGGGAAAAAGCCCAATCCTGAGGATCCCCGCTTAGGAGACAGATGACAATTTGAACCTTCTGCGCTGCGTTCCCTGAGGACTTAGATTTTAAGGCAAAAAACAATTTACAATTATTTTTGAAATTCTGAAACTTAGCTCGATCCCCCAAAAACAAATCTGGCATGGGAATCCTAGGTTCCACAACAGGCAACCTAGCAAGATATGCAGCAATACTCTGAACCTCAGTGGCAAGCTGATCCACACGGCCAGACAACTGTGCAAACTTCATTGAGAGAAAAAATCCTCCCCAGCACCCAGAGATACAGAGGGAAAAAAAAAAAAAATGCAACAAACAGAAAAATATCTCTGACAACTCTGACAACCGTTTTTTCTTTCACAATATTTTTCCCTTCTGTGAGTACCATACAACTTTAAATTTTTGGCCGGTGATACTGTTATGTTTCGGTAACTGAGGAGTGCAGGTAAAAAAGGCAATACACCAGAGCAGTTGGAATCTATGAGATTGCAGTACCCTGACTAACCACCACAACTAGAGGCAGCCGTGGAGCGTTCCTACGTTGGTCCTAGACGCCTCGTCACAGCCTGAGAAACTAACTACACCTAAAGATAGAAATAGGAAAGCTATCTGCCCCGGAGCAGATCCCCAAAGAACATAGAAAGCCCCCAAACATGTAATGGCTGTTAGACAAGATGAAATACTGACACAGACAGAAAATAGTATGAGCAAACGTTGGGGCCCAAACTAACTAAATAGAAAAGGATAGGAAGGCTACTTACTGCAATCCCAAAAAACCCTGCAAAGCACCAACTCTACTAATTTCAAAAACACCTGAGATCACACGACCTCTACCACCTAAATTAGTTCTCTGGTGTAACAAAATCAAAACAGCAGCCACTGAAGAAACTGGAAAAAGCAAAAGTACAAACATCAGTGGCTGAACTAAACTGAGAGGGCAAAAGCCCCCGGAGGGGACCCTGAAGGCCCCCACAGAAGTGCAGGA
>JARQOD010000004.1:266683174-266766518 GCA_033576555.1 Oophaga sylvatica | reverse complement strand
TTTTGCTTCTTTTGTGTTTTTGCTATATTTTTGCATTTTGTACTGCACTTCTTTGGGGGCCTTCTGGGTCCCTTCCGGGGCTTCTGCCCTCTCAGTTTAGTTCAGCCACTGAGTTTTGTTCTTTTGCTTTTTCCAGTTTTTTCAGTGGCTGCTGTTTTGATTTTGTTACACCAGAGAACTAATTTAGGTGGTAGAGGTCGTGTGATCTCAGGTGATTTTGAAATTAGTAGAGTTGGTTCTTTTCAGGGTTTTCTGGGATTGCAGTAAGTACCCTTCCTATCCTTTTCTATTTAGATAGTTTGGGCCCCAGCGTTTGCTCATACTATTTTCTTTCTGTGTCAGTATTTCCTCTTGTCTAACCGCCATTACATGTTTGGGGGCTTTCTATTATCTTTGGGGTTCTGCTCCGGGGCAGATAGCTTTCCTGTTTCTGTCTTTAGGTGTAGTTAGTTTCTCAGGCTGTGACGAGGCGTCTAGGACCAACGTAGGAACGCTCCACGGCTGCCTCTAGTTGTGGTGGTTAGTCAGGGTACTGCAATCTCATAGATTCCAACTGCTCTGGTGTATTGCCTTTTTGCCTGCTCTCCTCAGCTACCGAAACATAACAGAAAAGCTTATATGTTTGCTTTATTTTTCCCTCTAATCAACAGAAGCAAATTATTATATTTTCATTTGTCGAAAAAGTATCCATGCTTAGGCTTCCTACATCACATTTTTTACTTGTCTCTGTAGAAAAACATTTATTTTTTATAAGTTTTGAAGTGTTTTCTTCAAATACGAAATTGTATCTTTGATATAGATTTTTCCTTTTGAGAAGTCTATGGAAAAAGTATCATAGATTACAGGAAAGTCATGAGAGGGAACCAAAGAGATAGCTACTCATAAGGTTAATATGCCAGCAAATGTTTTAGCTTATCATGTGTGGTTTGGTGATGAATAGCCATTACTCTGTTCGATATAATGTAGAAATCAGAGTGATGCTGCCATGTCCTTGACTTCCATTGCGAGTTTCGAAAACTTGGTGAAGTTGCTATGATCCAGTTTTGCAATGTGAAATAGCGGGATAACTATTCCTAGTGGACATCAAAGGACATACACATTTTCAGATGAAGATAGAATGAATAACCACAATAAAGTAGACTCTCCAATCAAATTTATCATCAGTACAGGTGTCAATTGCTTGTAGAGATGAGGGGATCGATCCGCGCAGGATTTCCTGAAATTTGTGGCTGCACACAAAATTTAATATTTTGAGACTCAGTTAATAAAGCACAAAAAAAATTGCCCAGAGCTATTTCTCACACTGCTGAATCATCAGAAAACAAGCTAGCGTCCTTTTGCATTCCCATGCAGACCTCCCCATAATGCACATATCCAAATGCGTAAATACAAACATACACATATTCATGCAAAGTTCTTTTATTTTAGATTCTGACAACATAGAGGATCTTTTCCAGCACAAAACTAAAACACAATGTTAATGTTACAACTCCACAGTGTTCCCCAGTGGATAAGTTATCCTGTATTTCTGCAATAAGTGATAACTTATAACTCAATGGGGATGCAACCAATCAGATCCTCAACAATCATCAGAACAGGCCAAATTTTTGTCCTGAAGGGTCACTATTAACCTCATTATTAACCTCCATTCATTCCCCATGGAGGTACTGGTAAAGCTGAGTGCATCGCTTGGCAGTCAAACAGAGAATTAATTTAGGGTTAGTCAGGCAGAAACCAGCAGTTGGACCCCATCAAACTATGTTATCCCTTATTCAGTAGGTAATTGCTAACTTTTTCGTACTGTAGAACCCCTTTAAGTGAATGATTGAGCTGAGAAAACCAATCCGTAAAGGCTAAAATACAAACATACCTGATAATCCAACTTTGATCAAGTCCTATCAATACTGGATAAAAGAGAATTTACTGTTTATATTAACAATGTATCATCAATAGAGATGAGCAGACTGATCCACAGAGGATTGATTTTGTGTCAAATTTACTGGTTTGTGATTTCACGAGAATTCGAACAATTTGAAATCAAACTTGCACAGCACTATTTCCCACACTGTTAAAGCATCATTCTGTTGTCAAATGTCATTCTGCGTTACTGTGTGGGCTTCCCAATAATGCCTCACAGCAAGGTATAATGGATTGTCATACTTTGAACAGTGGTAACCAGTACCTGGGCCATCACAGATCACGGGTTCCCAGTGGAGCACAGTTTTTACAACATAGTTGTTTTCCATCTCCAGGTCTCTCTCTTCTGCAGAGTTTAAGCTCTTATGGTTAATGGGGTTCCCTCTTTCCTTCTCCTTTAAAATGTTTGCTCTTATGGTTAACAAGTCTCTCTTTCTGGAAGTTCTTATGCTCAGCATGGTCCTCTCTCTATGTCTCTCTCTCCTGTAAAGTGTAAGCTCAGAATTTCAGTGGGTCCTCTCTGTCCTGTAGAGTGTAAGTTTTTATTTCAGTGGGTTCCTTTCTTTCTCTTTCTCTCCAGTAGAGTGTAAGTTCCTGTGGTCAAAAAGGTTCTCCATATTCTCTGCCATGTATATTTTTTGAGTAATAACAAGCTTTCTAGTATGGAGATTCGATATAAATCAAATTTTCAGAGAAAATTCTGCAAAGTCGGCGAATTCAAATTTCAAAAGATTCATTCATCTCCAATAGTTGGCCTTTCTTCTGCCAATAAATAAATTGAATTAAAAAGTCTGCAACATTGTGGTTATTAATTCTATTTCCATCCCAGAATGCACCCTTTGATATTGTAATGACACTGCCTGGTGTCATAGAAATGCAGTGCAAGCGGGAATGCAGGGAGAGGAAGGAAAGAGGCACCAACAGCACACAGGACCTGAGCTAGGCTGGTCACGTGATAGTTGCAGCGACTAAGGAGGCAGAGCTACCGTGCGGCACGGGGAGTCTGCAAGGAATACAGGACACAGAGTACAAAGACAGAGACATGGTCAGAAGACAAGCCGATGGTCGGGAGCCAGACGAGAGCAAGGTACCAAGGGTAAAACTGCAGAGTAGTCAGAGACAAGCCAAGGGGTCAGAAAGCCAGGACAGACAGAGAAGTACCAAGCGGAAAACAGGGGCAGTAGTTAGGGGACGAACCGGGTCATACACAGCAAAACACACTTGCACAGAGGAACAGTGATTACTGGAGAATAACCTGGGTCAGCTACCTCAAACCGAGTAGACAGTAGTATAACCGACTCAGAACCCAGGAACAGCCAGCATTAAATAGCCGCTCCAGAACCAAAAAGAGACTGAATAATAACCCAGACCTGACCAGGATGGAGCAAGAACCAGCCCATCAGAGTCATGACAGATATCCATCATCCACTTTGAATAGTCATTGAGCTATTTTAAATCCCAAACCATATCTAGATAATGGGAAAAAACACCAAAATGATAAGAATGAACAAACCTTTACCTTACCATTGACTTCAAGCTAGCATTGTGCAAAAATTGCTGCAGGAAAAAAAAATGTCAAGAGAAATAGTTCAAGAAATCAAACCATCAAACTTAAGACTATGGAACCACTATTAGATGATTGTAACATGATTATATCACCATAATTTTCTGTACTATTGCTTTGTTCCAGGTATTTTGACTCTAATACAGATACTTAAATTTGATGTTATATTGGATGTGTGAAACTGGTCCTAAAGGGGTTGTTGAGACATGTCAATACTCACAGCATGCACTGTCAGAATTCGCCAATGTCGGGAGTAGGTGGGCATATGACCAAAGTATGCAATTTTTTATACATGCAGTCGCGGGTTGACTACACGTGCACAGCCTAGAACAGTATAAGTGAATTGAGTAAGGCCAGACACTTCTAGTCAGAATGTTGCCTAAAGTATTCAAATCACATATTTTTAGACACATGACCACCCCACTCCAGCAGGGCTGCCACCAGGAATTTCAGGGTCCCATACTGGCAAATATTCAGACCCCCTTGAGACTCCGCCCAGGCTCCACCCCCAGCTTCACCTCTGCCTCTCAAAACTTTCCACAGTCCCACTGCCCGCTCTTGGAAAAGCTCCACTTCTGCACCATGTCCTCACCAATCACACATTAACAGTTCTCAATGAACACCAGATCACATACATAGCCAGCAACTTTTGTTTTGGCCGAATGATTTTTTAAGCCGCCACCATGACAAGGTAGACTTTTTTGGCCAGTCCCTACTCTACTCTAATTAAACATTTGTTAAAATATCCAATAGTCTTTTTAGGTATATTTTTATTTATTTTTCAATTTTTAAAATGACCAATAATATCTCATACAAGGGACAAATACTGTCACACCATGACCAGACCACATATTACCACCACATAGTAACTGAATAATACCACATACAAGGAACAAATGCCAGCACACCATGACCAGACCTCATATTACCACCACTTAATGAGCAAATAATACTACATACAAGGAACAAATACCACCCCACCATGACCAGATCACATATTACCACCACATAGTGACTGAATACTACAATAGTAATCATTAGGGTTGAGCATTCCGATACTGCAAATATCGGGCATCGGCCGATATTGGCTGTATCGGAATTCCGATTCCGAGTACCGATATTTTCGTCATATCGGATACCGGAATCGGGATGTCACTGTCACTGTCAGTGTCCGTCTGTCGGGTCTGTCAGGAGTCAGCGGCACTTACCTGGCAGAAGATCTCCGGCGGTCACGGGCTGGACTGCTTCATGGCCGCCATCCTCTTCTCCCCGGCGGTCACATGCAGTTTCTCGCGATAACTGCAGTGACTGCTGGGTAATCCCGGCCGTAAAGCAGTCAGTCCGATGACGTCACCGCCGGGGAAGCAGGTAATCAGCTGTGCTGCGTTGCAATGACAGGCTCTGCCTGTCATTGCGATGTAGCAGAGCTGGATCGTCGTGGGACTGTCGTTATGGACTGCGTCGGACAGGTGGTATACTGTTGGTTTGTTTTTTTTATTTTTTTACAGGAGATCGATGGCGTCGCAGGAATGAGAGAGTAATAAAAAAAATGAAAACTGTGTTGTCTCTTTTAATTCATTAAAAGACTTTTTTCTTGCTGTGTCTTTTTTTTACACATTTAAAAACTTTGGGATTAATAATGGATCGGTGTCTTATTGACGCCTCTCCATTATTAACCGGGCTTATTGTCACCGTGCAATCAACGGTGACATTAACCCCTTATTACCCCACTTGCCACCGCTACAGGGCAGTGGGAAGAGACGGGTAAAGTGCCACAATTGGCACATCTTTTGATGCGCCAAATGTGGGGCTGCTGTAGCCTGGTATTATCAGGCTGTTGAGGGCCAAAATCCATGGGCCTTGACAGTCTTTTAATACCAGGCCGCAGCAGTCTGCATTTTACTTGGCTGGTTAACAAAAATAGGGGGACCCCTACGCCGTTTTTTTTTTTGAGGGGATCCCCTATTTTTGTTAACCAGCCAAGCTAAGCAGACTGCTGTGGCCTGGTATTATCAGGCTTGCAAGGTCCATGGATATTGGATCCTTACCAGCCTGAAAAACCAGGCCTCAGCGGTCTGCTTCATCTGGCTGGTTAACAAAAATAGGGGGACCCCACGCCAATTTTTTTCGAGGGGATCCCCTATTTTTGTTAATCAGCCAAGATATGCAGACTGCTGTGGCCTGGTATTATCAGGCTGGCAAGGTCCATGGATCTTGGCTCCTTAACAGCCTGAAAATCCAGGCCTCAGCGGTCTGCTTCATCTGGCTGGTTAACAAAAATAGGGGGGACCCCACGCCATTTTTTTTTCGAAGGAAACCCCTATTTTTGTTAATCAGTTCCCTCTGACGTCACTGATGGTGTCCCTGGCTGACCTGAAGTGAAAGTGGAAAGCAATCAATTAAGCTTTCCACTTCCTCTCCTGTCAGCCAGGAGAGGAGCTCATTCATTTGGGGGTTTACTGTGAGGCTGCAGCATTAGCTGCGGTCCCTGCAGTAAACATTAACCCTTTCTGAAGGATTACACCGTGGGACCTGACTGTGCATCGGATTGGTAAGAATAATTTTGCTTTATTATTTTATTTTTATTACAGGAAATGGTTTTAGCAGGTAAATAAAATATGGTCAAAAACTGTGTGATTATTTCATTAAACTTCTTTTTTATTAAAGTGTGTGTGTTTGATTTTTCTTTCATACAATAGGATTAATAATTGAAAGTTGTCTAATTGACAGCTCTCAATTATTAACCTGGCTTAAAGTGACCTTTCAATTGCAAGGTCATTTTAACCCCTTATTAACCCATTCGCCACCGCTACAGGGCAATGGGAATAGACGGGCAAAGTGCCAGAAAGGGCAAATCTAATTAGAGATTTGCCCTTTCTGGGGTGTCTGGGGGCAGATGTTAAGTAGCCGGGGGGGGCAAAAAAAATGGTCCCTCTCTGGGCTATTATTATCTGCCCCCACTCACTGGCTTTGTCTGTCTGGTTGCGAAAATAGGGCGGGAGCCCACGCATTTTTTTTCAGCAATTTTACACCTCATATATATATACATGTCATTGAATTTGTGACACATATATATATATATTTATATTTATAGTTCATACACTTCTACATAGTATAATAGCCGCTAATTCAATTGCCGGCTTTTGTGAAAATGCAGAACCCGACATGAAATGACACTTGGTGTACATAGGGTTAACCATGTCTTTTCATGTAGTTTGATATCTGATTTGCACAAACAATTACATGAGTGTAAGTGTGCAAAATTTCACACCTGTAGGGGTTAATTAAAGGTGTAAATTCGTAGCAAAAAAGTCCGTTTTTTTTACAACGAATTTACACCTTTAATTAACCCCTACAGGTGTGAAATTTTGCACACATAGACTGATGTAATTGTTTGTGCAAATCAGATAGCAAACGACATGAAAAGACATGGTTAACCCTATGTACACCAAGTGTCATTTCATGTCGGGTGCTTCTGTCTTTTCACAGAAGCCGGCTTTACCCGGCAATTGAATCAGAGGATATTTTACTATGTAGAAGTGTATAAACTATACATATATGTATATATATATGTCACAATGACATGTATATATATATATATATGTATTCTATGTGTGTATATTTAGTGTTTACAAGGAAAGAAAGAGGTTTTTTTAGTTGCGATATTTTGTTCCCATAGACTTACATGGGACTTCCGGTATCGGTATCGGGTATCGCCGATATTTAATGGTATCGGCGATACCATTCCGATTCCGATACTTTTGGATATCGGAAAGTATCGCTCAACTCTACTAATCATTAATTAAAAAAGCAATACTAATATTACCATAAGTGCCATTATACACAGGAGCTCTGAACATAGTCCACAGTGCCTATGTACCGGTAATACAGTGATCACCAGTGACTTTATACACTGGAGCTCTGTATATAGTGTGTAGTGTACAGGTAATAAAGGGATCACAAGTGTTATAATAATAATAATAATAATTTTATAATAATTGCATTCGTTGTTCGGACCAGCCATGGTGTAAGAATCGGGTGTTCATGTAATGCTGCATTAACTGGTTATCGGCTTAAGTATGTAACAATATAGACACATAGGGCTATGAAATGCATAAAGCATGTGAGAACATGATACGTGGAACCTGGTTACGGTAAAAATTTTGAATTGGCAACACAAGGATTGTTAGGTTAATGCGTTTTTAGGGCACGCTTAAAACTGTGGGTTTTGGGGATTAATCATATTAACCTGGGTAGTGCATTCCAAAGAATTGGCGCAGCACGTGAAAAGTCTTGGAGACGGGAGTGGGAGGTTCTGATTATTGAGGATGCTAACCTCAGGTCATTAGCAGAATGGAGGGCAAGGATAGGGTGGTAGGCTGAGACGAGGGAGGAGATTTAGGGTGGTGCTGAGCCATGGAGTGCTTTGTGAGTGAGGGTCATAAGTTTGTACTGGATTCTGGAGTGGATGGGTAGCCAGTGTAATGCCTGGAACAAGGTAGAGGCATCAATATAATAATTGGTGAGGAAAATGATCCTGGCTGTAACATTCAAGACAGATTGTAGAGGGGAGAGTTTGGTAAGAGGGAGACTGACTAGTAGAGAGTTTCAATAGTCCAGACGAGAATGAATAAGAAAAACAGTAAGAGTTTTTGCAGAGTCGAAAGTAAGAAAGGGTCGAATTCTAGAAATGTTTTTGAGGTGAAGATAACAAGAGTGAGCCAGTGATCGGATGTGGGGGGTGAATGAAAGCTCAGAATTAAGCATGACTCCAAGACAGCAGGCATGTTGCTGGGGGGTAATGGTGAAACCCCAAACGGAAATAGCAATGTCGTGTATAGGTAGGTTAGTAGAGGGAGGAAATACAAGGAGTTCAGCTTTTGACAGGTTCAGTATTATACACAGAAGCTCTGTTTATAGTGTATAGTGTACAGGTAATAAAGGGATCAGCAGTGACATTATACACATGAGCTCTGTGTGTAGTGTATAAGTAATACAATGATCACCCAGTGACATTACGCACAGATGCTCTATATATAATGCATATAGTATACAGTGTACAGGTAATACATGGATCACCAGTGACATTTTACACAGGAGCTCTGTATATATTGAACAGTGTACAGTTAATAAATACAGTAATCACCAGTGACATTATACAGAGGAGCTCTGTATATAGTGTATAGTGTACAGGTAATACAGTGATCACCAGTGGCATTTCATGCAGGAGCTCTGTATACACTATATAGTGTATAGGTAATACATTGGCTCACCAGTGACATTTCTAGTTGAAGCCCTTCATCTTTGCTTTTCTTCTTCATCCTGCTCAGATCATCATCACTTTTTCCAACCAGGACTTCTCTCTGCAGAAAATTCTTCACTACACAAGATGAAGAAAAAAAGGTGACGTAGTGCCACCTTGCAGAGTAACAGGACCCTTCCCATGAAAAACAGTATACTCAAAAATAAAATACATCACTACAGTAATAATATCACCCATCCTGGCCACCTAATGTGTCATTCGTAGCCCCTTGTGTCTTCCTCCTGGCTGCAGTCATATGTTCTCCCACCCTGGCCCCATGTGTCTCCATTCTGCCCCATGTGATGTCTCCACCCTGCCCCATATGTTCGCCCATCCTACTCCATTCTACCTTATTTTCCTGCCCAATGTGTCCCATGATCCTGCCCCATGTGTCCCATGATCTTGCCGCATGTGTCATAAGATACTGTCCCATGTCTCTCATGATCCTGCACCATATGTATCTCATGATTGTGCCCTATCTCTCCCATGATCCTGCCCCATGTGTCCCATGATCCTGCCCCATGAGTCTCATGATCATCTTTCTCTATTCTGCTCCATGTGTCCCATTATGCTGCCCTATGTGTCTCATGATCCTGCCCCATGTGTTCGATGAACCTGCCCCATGTGTCCTATGATCTTGCCCCATATGTCCAATAATTCTGCCCCATGTGTCTCATGATCCTGCCCCATGTGTCCCATGATCTTACCGCATGTGTCCCATGATCCTGCACCATGTGTCCCCTCATTCTGCCCCGTTTGTCCTATGTTCCTGCTCCATGTGTCCTATGATCCTGCCCCATCTGTCTCATGATTCTGTCGACATGCGCCGACATCAGCTGCAGGCCTGTGGGTGGCAGGCGGTTAATTAGATTTTAACTGAACGTGCATCCGTCGCTGAAGTAGCAGAATCCTCTGGCACCTGGAGCCCCATGAGCAGAGGGTGGCCCGGTCTAGCCCCCCTCTGCTCACCGGGCCCAATACGCCAATAAGGGCAGTAATATCCTGATTACAACCCTGAACTCTGGGCACCAACACTGGAGAATCCTGATAGAATCCTGACTTGAGCCCCAAGCATGTACAACTAATATGACATGGATTTCCTGTAGCAACGCACAATATCAATAGTCTGCATTATTGTACTACCTTAGTATTTAGTTCTTATCCAGTCCTTTTATAGTTTGAGTGATGATTTAGGACTTTTATTCAAAATAACATCGTAACTAACTATGGTTAGTTATAGCAAATTATAATGATTATATCTATATATATAAAGCTGAGTGTAGAGCTCCATCCACTACACATAGCCACACTCACTATAATATCCCACATCATCTCGTCAGCCAGTCACCGGACTACTACACCTAATATCCCACATCATCCAGTCAGCCAGAGTCACCGGACTACTACCCCTAATATCCCATATCATCCTGTCAGCCAGAGACACCTGACTACTACCCCCAATATCACACATCATCCCGTCAGCCAGAGCCACTGGACTACTACCACTAATATCCCACATCATCCCGTCAGAGCCACCAGACTACTACCCCTAATATCCCACATCATCCCGCCAACTAGATCCACCGGACTACTACTCCTAATATCCCACATCATCCTGTCAGCCAGATCCACCGGACTACTGCCGCTAATATCCCACATCATCCCATCAGAGCCATCGGACTACTACCACTAATATCCCACATCATCCCATCAGAGCCATCGGACTACTACCACTAATAACCCACATCATCCCATCAGAGCCACCGGAATACTACCCCTAATTTCCCACATTATCCCATCAGCCAGAGCCACCGGACTACTACCACTAATATCCCACATTATCCCGTCAGAGCCTCCGGACTACTACCACTAATATCCCACATTATCCCATCAGAGCCACCGGACTACTACCCCTAATAGAAAAAGAGAACAGCATCAAATCCGGGTGAAAAAGTAGAAGTTCTTTATTTGCCAGATGCAACGTTTCATCAGAATGCAGTACTTAGATAGACCGATTCAATGCATGGACCGAGTAGTTAGGGGAGACCTTTCAGGAGACACAAATCTGTAGGTTATAATCTACATTCAAACATCTGGGTTGTAATGTACCTAATTTAGAAATCCATTTTAACTCTTTCTGTTTAAGGAGTTTAACTCTGTCCCCACTCCATCTTTGGATCGGAACACTGTCAATCACTCGAAACCTGAGTTGAATAACCAAATGATTATAATAATATATAATATATAATAATTATTAGCCCAATATTAGCCCAAGCAATTTTGATTAAGAAATGAGGCCTATTGACCTCCTGACTGCAACACCGTATTAGCCAAAACTATTTTGATTAGGACTTGTTGACTCCTGCATGCACAAAACTATTAGCACAAACTATTTAGATGCTGTAAGGTCAATTTCACACAGGATCCTATCAAACTATATGACAGTTTGCAGCAACAGCATGAGCAGCCGCTTTACGCAGTTACACTGACAAAATGGCATCTGCAAAACAACATGTCTGCTTTTTATATGGAGCAGGATATGTGACTTAGGCAGCCAATAACAGAAGTCCTTGTTATCTGGACATTGTGGATGGTTTCTGCACCCTGATTGGCTGCCGTAATCTCCACACATTAATTTAGTTTAAAAAAATTACAGTCCAATGCTCCTCTGACCTATACCCACACCTCCCCTCATAAAAAAGGTTCACCCTGCTACACACACAGCACCACTATCCTAGCCACTGCGATCATTTACCGAACTGCGCCCGAATTTAGCCGACATTGAGGAAAAATACTCAGGAACATGAATCCAAATGAGCTATGTTTGTGCCGAATTTGAGATTGGTGAACATTTTCCAAACAAGTTCGCTCATCTCTACATGACATCATTAACCTCTGCTCTCTAGCATCTTGGACAAATGCACTTGGAGTCCTTCATTTTTACGTGGTAATAATGGCAAATCATATTAAACAGGCTGTCCACTTGAAAAAATGTTTACATTTATTAAAAATGTAAATATAATGTATATGTATAATTTACTAATATACTTGTATTAACAAAGCTTCACCAATGTCTCAGTTACAGTAATGCATCAGTCTTCTGTTCTGGCAACCCTTCGTCTGGCTTGGGATTGACACAGGAGAGAGCTTCCTGTGTTGGCACGTGACCAGCGCTGTGTGTAAATGTGGATGCCTAACCAATTTATGTCAGTAGCTAAGCCAGCCCCATTGTCTGTGAGTGCATCGACTGTTATGTTAATTTGAGGTTAACCAGTGTAACTCTTTAGACAGGTCACTATGGAGATTTTCTGAATGTACATTTATTTCTACGTGAGTCATCTGTAGATAGAACCACACAATTGGAGTAGAAAAATATTCAGAATTAAGAGTCCTCAGTGGTTGATACCTTTTAATGGCTAACTGAAAAGATGGTAACAAATTGCAAGCTTTCCAGACTACTCCGGTCTCTTCTTCAGGCAAAGACTAATACAAAATCTGAAGAATCACATATTTATACACAACAGGACACAGGAATAATGCAATAGATAAGACAAGTGACGTGAAGCAGAATAGTCATTATGGCAGAGGGATGACATATGCCATATGACTCTGCCATAATGACTATTCTGCTTCACGTCACTTGTCTTACTTATTGCACTATTTCTGTGCTGTGTTGTGTATAAATATGTGATTCTTCAGATGTTGTATTAGTCTATGCCTGATGAAGAGACCTGAGTAGTCTCGAAAGCTTGCAATTTGTTACCATCTTTTCAGTTAGCCATTAAAAGGTATCAACCACTGAGGACTCTCAACTCTAAATATTTTTCTATCTACTGGCTAACACGGTACGAAGATACACATCTTTACTGTATCACAATTGGAGTAGTAATCAAACAGGCTAAAGTTTCCATTTAAGTTTGAAAAATAAACAATCTATTTAACATAATCAGGTTTTACATCTCAATTACTAATATTTATATGAAGGTGAGAGGACAAAAAAAATCTGGTAATTTAAAAAGAAAACCCTTTTTATATTGCGTTCTTTTATAAAATCAAAAGTTTGCAATAATAACCCTATGTTGTGTGCACACAGCATCTTTTTCAGGCGGACTGCTAATAAGATGCTGTAAATAATGAAGATAGTGCACAGCAGTGTCTAAGCGACTTGCTGTGCACATCTTCAGGCTATTGGAGCTTCCATTAAAACTGCTTCGGGCTTCTAACATCATTATGTGGCTTAAAGAGATAACTGGATCATTGCTCAGGTCATATCTATTAAGAGCCTGAATTAGCGGACCTGCTGCAAAAATTGTTAAAAAGATACCAAAGAAGATGCTTTCAGGAAATTATGGGTGGCATTTTCCTAAGCATCCTCATCTTGAAAAAATCATTGGGTCAAGCAATGTCTTAAGACGCCGTGCACAATACCGTTAATCAATATATGCATTGGAGGCATGTGCTAACCGGGAAGCAACCAATCAGCACTCTGTTATTGAGGCATAAACATTATAATGGGATACTGGGATACAGCTTTCATTTGAAACCGATTGTATTTATTTGATAATATGGTCAGCTCGTGGCATTCATGGCATGTCATTGGTTTGCTGAAAATTTTATTGTTAGCGTCATGAATATATTAGCACAAAGCCTGACTTACGGAAATAATTACTTCATTCTACAGCTTCACGGATGGAAAATGTATTAGTAATAGCTCTTACTAAAACAAAAGAGTGAACAAATATAATAATATAACAAAGAGGCATACTGTTTCTTTTATACTATGGAGCCGCATTATGAATGCACATTGGCGGTGCTTATTTTTAATAATGCATTGGCAGGTGATTGCATTTCAATATAGCTAATTAGCTTCTAATACACTGTAAATATCTCAGAATTCCTTGAACAAGTCTCTGTGGTATACAAAGGAAACAATCTATGTGTTCCATAAATCATTCTTACAATGCTACAGGGATTTGCTTTGATTCACAGAGAATGATTATATGTAATGTTGTGTTTTTTAAGCCCAACTGAGCAATTTAGCCTTTTTCTGTGTTTCAATTCTACAGATGATCATATATCCAGTTGCCGCTAAAGAAATGGAATTCAGTCAATTTATCAAATGTACTAGATCCTGGTTAATATTACATGGCAATATGCGTAGCTTTTCCCATTTTTTTATTGAAAAGAATTAAATAAAGCATATGGCCTTATTCAGATGTCAGTCTTTCATGTACGAACTCTATCTGCATTTTTCACAGATAAGAAACATAGCCATTATAATCTATGGAGCTGTTCACGTCTGTGTTTTTTTAAATTTCTTGAGTCCACAAGCAAATCACAGAGATATGTCTGTTTTTCATTGGCGTCACAGATCTAAATTAAGTTAAAGAGAAATGGATCGGTTCGGCAAATAAATGGGAGTTAAGTGCCGTACACCAATAAGTCAATCAAGGCATGTGGGGAAAGAAACAGGTGTACATCTGGCACAAGTAACCCAAAATAAAGAGATTCTTGCAATAATTAAAAAAAAATGAAAAATACTTTATTTAATCCATCAAAGTGCACAAGGATATACATAAAATCATTAAAAAAGGGGATGCTTTTTGTGAAGATGGCAATCTCATATATCATAATAGAAAAGGAGAAAAAAACTGTCTCCAAAAAAGCTTAATGCAAAATATGGCTAAAGATAAATAAATAAATAAATGTAAACAAAATTGCACATGAAATATGCAAAATAATGATAAATTATCTTAACCCCTTAACCCCCAAGGGTGGTTTGCACGTTAATGACCGGGCCAATTTTTACAATTCTGACCACTGTCTCTTTATGAGGCTATAACTCTGGAACGCTTCAACGGATCTTCGCGATTCTGAGAATGTTTTCTCAAGACATATTGTACTTCATGTTAGTGATAAAATTTCTTCCATATAACTTGCGTTTATTTTTGAAAAAAACTGCAAATATGGCGAAAATTTAGAAAATTTTGCAATTTTCAAACTTTGAATTTTTATTCCCTTAAAACAGAGAAATATGTCACAAAAATAGTTAAGAAATAACATTTCCCACATGTCTACTTTACAACAGCACAATTTTGGAACCAAATTTTTTTTTTTCATAGGAAATTATAAGGGTTAAAAGTTGACCAGCGATTTCTCATTTTTACAACAAAATTTACAAAGCCATTTTTTTTAGGGACCACCTCATATTTGAAGTCACTTTGAGGGGTCTATATAGCAGAAAATACCCAAAAGTGACACCATTCTAAAAACTGCACCCCTCAAGGTACTCAAAACCACATTCAAGAAGTTTATTAACCCTTCAGGTGCTTCACAGGAGCTGAAGCAACGTGGAAGGAAAAAATGAATATTTAACTTTTTAGCCACAAAAATGATCTTTTACAATCTTTTTTTTATTTTCACAAGGGTAAAAGGAGAAAATGGGCAGATAAAGTTGTTGTGCAATGTCTCCTGAGTACTACCCCATATGTGGGGGAAAACCACTGTTTGGGCGCACGGCAGAGCTCGTAAGGGAAGGAGCGCCGTTTGACTTTTTCAAACTAAAATTGGCTGGAATTGAGATTGGACGCCATGTCGTGTTTGGAGAGCCCCTGATGTGCCTAAACAGTGGAAACCCCCACAAGTGACACCATTTTGGAAACTAGACCCCCTAAGGAACTTATCTAGATTTGTTGTGAGCACTTTGAACCCCCAAGTGTTTCACAAAAGTTTATAATGCCTGGGTGTGAAAAAAAAAAACAATTTTCCACAAAAATTATTTTTTAGTCCCAAATTTTTGATTTTTCCCAAGGAAATTGGACCCCAAAAGTTGTTCTCCAATTTTTCCTGAGTACGGTGATACCCCATATGTGGGGGGGGAACTGTTTGGGCGCACGACAGGGCTTGGAAAGGAAGTAGTAACGTTTTGGAATGCAGACATTGATGGGGGTCATGTTCCGTTTGCAGAGACCCAGATGTGCCTAAACAGTGGAAACACCCCACAAGTGACCCCATTTTGGAAACTAGACCCCCTAAGGAGCTTATCTAGATTTTTGGTGAGCACTTTGAACCCCCAACTGCTTCACACAAGTTTATAATGCCCGGGCATGAAAATAAAAAATCCTATTTTTTTCCCACAAAAATTATCTTTTAGTCACTAATTTTTTATTTTCCCAAGGGTAACAGGAGAAATTGGACCACAAAAATTGTTGTCCAATTTGTCCTGAGTACGCTGATACCCCATATGTGGGGGGGGAACCACAGTTTGGGCGCACGGCAGAGCTCGGAATGGAAGGAGCACCATTTGACTTTTTCCAAACAAAATTGGCTGGAACTGAGATCGGACGCCATGTTGCAATTGGAGAGCTCCTGATGTGCCTAAACAGTGGAAACCCCCCACAAGTGACCCCATTTGGGAAACTAGACCCCCTAAGGAACTTATCTAGATCTTTGGTGAGCAATTTGAACCCCCAAGTGCTTCACACAAGTTTATAACGTAGAGTCGTAAAATTAAAAAATCATATTTTTTCCACAAAAATGATCTTTTCACCCCAATTTTTATTTTCCCAAGGGTAACAATACTCCAAAAGTTATTGTGAAATTTGTCCTGAGTACGCTGATACCCCATATGTGGGGGTAAACCACTGTTTAGGTGCATGGCAGAGTTTGGAAGGGAAGGAGCGCCGTTCGACTTTTTCAACACAGAATTGGCTGGATGCCATGTCAGGTTTGGAGAGCTCCTGATCTGCCTAAACAGTGGAAACCCCCAACAAATCACACATTTTGGAAACTAGACCCCTCAAGGAACATATCTAGATGTGTGGTGAGCACTTTGAACCCCGAAGTGCTTCACAGAAGTTTATAACGTACAGCCGTAAAATAAAAATCTTTTTTTTTTTACAAAAATGATTTTTTCGTCCCCAATATTTTATTTTCACAAGGGTAACAGGAGAAATTGGACCCCAAAAGTTGTTGTCCAATTTGTCCAGAGTACGCTGATACTCAATATGTGGGAGAAAACTACTGTATGGACACACGTCGGGGCTCGGAAGGGAAGTAGTGACGTTTTGGATTGCAGACTTTGATGGAATGGTCTGGGGGCGTCATGTCGCATTTGGAGAGCCCCTGATGCGCCTAAACAGTGGAAACCCCCCACAAGTGACCCCATTTTGGAAAATAGACCCCACAAGGAACTTATCTAGATGTGTGGTGAGCGCTATGAAGCCCCAAGTGCTTCACAGAAGTTTATAACGTACAGCCGTAAAAACAAAAAAATCATTTTTTTAAAAAAAATTGATATTTTTACCCCCAGTTTTTTATTTTCCCAAGGGTAACAGAAGAAATAGGACAAATTGCATAATAACTTTTGGGGTCCAGAGTACACTGATACCCCATATATGGGGGTAAACTACTGTTTGGGCGCATGGCAGAGCTCAGAAGTGAAGGAGCACCGTTTGACTTTTTCAACGCAGAATTGACTGGAATTGAGATTAGACGCCATGTCACATTTGGAGAGCCCCTGATGTGCCTAAACAGCGGAAACCCCCCAATTCTAACTCCAACCCTAACCCCAACACACCCCTAACCCTAGTCCCAATCCTAACCACAAACCTAACCCTAACACACCCATAACCCTAATCCCTAACCCTAATCCTAACTTTAGCGCCAACCATAACCCTAACTTTAGCCGCAACCCTAACCCTAAAGGGAAAATGGAAATAAATACTTTTTTTTAATTTTATTATTTTTCCCTAACTAAGGGGGTGATAAAGGGGGGTTTGATTTACTATTTATAGCGGGTTTTTATGATTGGCAGCTGTCACGCTAAAAGACGCTTTTTATTGCAAAAAATAGTTTTTGCATCACCACATTTTGAGAGTTATAATTTTTGCATATTTTGGCCCACAGAGTCATGTGAGGTCTTATTTTTTGCGGTAGGAGTTGACGTTTTTATTGGTACCATTTTTGAGCATGTGACGTTTTTTGATCGCTTTTTATTTCGATTTTTGGGAGGTTACAATGAACAAAAATCAGCAACTCAGGAATTTCTTTTGGGGGAGGCGTTTATACCATTCCGCGTGTGGTAAAATTGATAAAGCAGTTTTATTCTTCAGGTCAGTACAATTATGGCGATACCTCATTTATATCATTTTTTATGTTTTGGCGCTTTTATAGAATAAAACCAATTTTATATAAAAAATTATTATTTTTGCATCGTTTTATTCTGCGAGCTATAACTTTTTTATTTTTTCGTTGATGATGCTGTATTGCAGCTTGTTTTTTGCGGGACAAGATGACGTTTTCAGCGGTACCATGTTTATTTATATCCGTCGTTTTGATCGCGTGTTATTCCACTTTTTGTTCGGCGGTGTGATGATAAAGCATTGATTTTTTGCTTTGTTTTTTTTATTTTTTTTTAAGAGGTTCACTAAAGGGGTTAACTAGTGGGACAGTTTGATAGGGGGGTTGTTACGGATGCGGCGATACCAAATATGTGTACTTTTATTGTTTTTGTTTTTTTATTTACAGGAAAAAAAAAATTTATTGGGGAATATATATTTTTTTTTTATGATTTTTTTAAACAATTTTTATTTTTATTTTTTTTAACTTTTTTACTTTGTCCCAGGGTGGGACATCACTGTATAGGGTCAGATCGCTGGTGTGACAGTGTGCACAGCACTCTGTCACACCAGCGATCGCTCTGGCATCGCTGCAGGCTTCTCAGTGCCTGCTCTCAGCAGGCACTGAGGAAGCCGCCTCCCTGCAGGACCCCGGCGCCATCTTGGATGCGGGGACCTGGAGGAGAGGACGGACCCTCGGAACAGCGCGACACATCGCGCTGCTCTGGGGGTCTCAGGGGAGCGCGCAGGGAGCCCCCTCCCTGCGCGATCCTCCCCTGTGCCCCCGGTACACCGTGATCATGTTTGATCGCGGTGTGCCAGGGGTTAATGTGCCGGTTAATGTACCGCTCCTGACACATAGTGCCCGGTGTCAGCTGTGATAATCAGCTGACACCTGGCCGCGATCGGCTGCGCTCCCCCAGGGAGTGCGTCCGATCGCTGGGACGTACTATCCCATCCATGGTCATACGGGCCCAGGTACCATGGACGGGATAGTACGTCGGATGGCAGTAAGGGGTTAAACCATATTCTCCTTTCACTAATGGATGTAACAAATGGAAAATCTTTTTAAATCCATTAATGGATTTTTCACAGTCATTGCAGAAACTTAGAAGATCATTATTATTATTATTATTATTTATTTCTATAGCACCATTGATTCCATGGTGCTGTACATGAGATGGGTTACATACAAATAACAGGTATCACTTACAGTAAACAAACTAACAATGACAGACTGATACAGAGGGGAGAGGACCCTGCCCTTGCGGGCTTACATTCTACAGGATGGTGGAGAAGGAGACAGCAAGTTGGTGGGATGCAGCAGCTCCGGTTTGGTGGAGGCGATATCTCCGGTAATTGTGAGGAGGTAGCAGGGTCATTGCAGGCTGTAAGCTTTCCTGAAGAGGTGGGTTTTCAGGTTCCGTCTGAAGGATCCGACTGTGGTTGATAGTCGGACGTGTTGGGGCAAAGAATTCCAGGGAATGGGGGATATTCGGGAGAAGTCTTGGAGGCGGTTGGGTGAGGAGCGAATAAGTGTGGAGGAGGGAAGGAGGTCTTGGGAGGATCGAAGATTACGTGAGGGAAGATATCGGGAGATTAGTTCAGAGACATATGGAGGAGACAGGTTATAGATGGCCTTGTAGGTCAGTATTAGTAATTTTAACTGGATGCGCTGAGGGAATGGGAGCCAGTGAAGAGATTTGCAGAGGGGAGAAGCGGAGGAGTAGCGATGAAAGAGGTGAATTAGTCGGGGAGCAGAGTTAAGGATGGACAGGAGAGGTGCGAGGGTATTAGCAGGGAGGCCAGAGAAAAGGATGTTGCAGTAGTTGAGGCGGGAGATGATGAGGGCGTGCACAATAATTTTAGTAGATTGAGGGTTGAGGAAAGGACGGATTCTGGAAATATTTTTGAGCTGAATGCGACAGGAGGTAGAAAGAGCTTGGATGTGCGGTTTGAAGGACAGGGCAGAGTCAAGGGTTACTCCGAGGCAGCGGACTTCCGGTATGGGGGAAAGCGTGATGTCGTTAATTGTGATGGATAGGTCAGGTAAGGAAGATCTGTAAGATGGGGGAAAGATGATGAGTTCAGATTTGTCCACATTGAGTTTGAGGAAGTGGGAGGGGAAGGAGGATATGGCTGATAGACACTCCGGGATTCTGGACAGCAGAGAGGTGACGTCTGGGCCAGAGAGGTATATCTGAGTGTCATCAGCACAAAGGTGGTACTGGAATCCGTGGGACCTTATGAGTTGCCCCAGGCCAAATTGCCCATCCCGAAGGACAGAATTTTTTTTTATAAATCTGTAGTATAATTGTTCAGTTCTGATGTCTTTTTTATTTCCATGAACACTTAGTAATTCCACAATAATACTCTCAGTTCTAGAAATCATTAAGCACATCATTGACAAAAAAATCTAGGTTAAAATGCTCTTTACTCTACAAACTATGTTATGGTTTAAATATTCAGGCAGAAGTAATAGTGGATATTAAGAAAAGACTTGTAAAATCCAATAAAAATAAATACATAATTAACCCCTTAAGGACCAAGGTTAATGACCAGGCCTTAATTTTGAAATCTGACCACTGTCATTTTATGTGGTTATAACTCTGGAATGCTTCAACAGATACCGCTGATTCTGAGATTTTTTTTTCGTGATATATTGTACTTTATGATAGTGGTAAAATCTCTTCAAAATTTCTTGTGTTTATTTGTGAAAAAATGTAAATTTTTTATTTTTATGCCCTTAATCAGAGCGTTATGTCACAAAAATAGTTAATAAATAACATTTCCCACATGTCTACTTTACATCAGCACAATTTCTGAAACATACATTTTTTTGTTAGGAAGTTATAAGGGTTAAAAATTGACAGCGATTTCTCATTTTTATAACAAAATTTACAAAACCATTTTTTTTAGCGGCCACCTCACATTAGAAGTCACTTTGGGGACCTACATGACAGAAAATACCCAAATGTGACACCATTCTAAAAACTGCACCCCTCAAGGTGTTCAAAACCACATTCAAAAAGTTTATTAACCCTTTAGGTGCTTCATAAAAATTGAAGCAATGTGGAAGGAAAAAATGAATATTTAACTTTTTTCACAAAAATTTTGATTCGGACACAATTTTTTTTATTTTGTCAAGGGTATCAGGAGAAAATGAACCACATTATTTGTTGTGCAATTCTTCCTGAGTACACCGATACCCCACGTGTGGAGGAAGACCACTCTAAGGCGCATGGCAGGGCTCGGAAGGGAAGGAGCACTATTTAAGGTTTTGAATGTAAAATTGTCTGGAATCAAGAGCAGACGCCATCTCACGTTTGGAGAGCCTCTGATGTACCTAAACAGTGTACACCCCCTATAAGTGACCCCATTTTGGAAACTAGACCCCCCAAGGAACTTATCTAGATGTGTGTTGAGCACTTTGAACCCCCAAGTGCTTCACAGATGTTAATTAACGTAGAGCCATGAAAATAAAAAAAACATTTATTACACAAAAATGATGTTTTGCTCCCAATTTTTTATTTTCCAAAGGGTAACAGGAGAAATTGAACCCCAAAGGTTGTTGTGCAATTTGTTCTAAGTGTGCTGATACCTCATATGTGGGGTTAAACCACTGTTTGGGGGCATTTGACTTTTTCAACGCAAAATTGGCTGGAATTGAGATTGGACGTCATGTCGCATTTGGAGAGTCCCTGAGATCTGTATTTAGTATGCAGTGTCTGTGTACAGGTAATACAGTGATCAATGGTGACATTATACATGGGAGCTCTGTATATAATGTATAGGTAATACAGTGATCACTGGTGAGTCAGTGTGTTACCTATACACTGACACTATACACTGTATACTATATAGAGAGGTCCTGTGTATAATGTCACCAGTGATCACTGTATTACCTATACATTTTAGGTGAAGTCCTTCATCTTTGTTTTTCATCTTTCATCCAGCACAGATCGCCATCATTTCTTCCAGCCAGGGCTCATCTCTGCAGGAAATAACACAGTTATCTCGAGCTCCGCTTGCAGAACACATTACTTAATTTTTCCCAACGTCTACATTAAACCAAATGAAGAAAAAAAGGCGACATAGTATCACTCTACACAGTAACAGTACCACCCCCCATTTAAAACAGTATACTCAAAAATAAAATAAATACATCACTGCAGTAATAATATTCCTTAATTAGCCCCTATGGTAATAATATTCCCCATCCTAGCCCCCGTGTGTCTCATTCCTGGCTGCAGCCATATGTTCTCCCATCCTGCCCTCATGAGTATCCCATTCTGCCTCATATGATCTCCCCATCCTGCTTCATCTGTCTCCATCGTATCCATCCTGCCCCATGATCCTGCATGATCTGTCTCCAACCCTGCCCCATCTGTCTCCAATCCTGCCCCAGTGTCTCCAATCATGCCCCCATGTCTTTCATCCTGCCCCGTGTCTCCAATCATGCCCAGTATCTCCATTCTGCCCGGTGTCTCCAATCATGCCCGTATCTCCATTCTGCCCCCTATGTCTCCAGTCAAGCCCCCATGTCTACAATCCTGCCCGTGTCTCCAATCATGCCCCGTGTCTCCAATCATGCCCCCTGAGTTTCCAATCCTACCCTATCTGTCTCCAATCCTGCCGCATCTGTCTCCAATCCTGCCCCAGTGTCTCCAGTCATGCCCCCAGTGTCTCCAGTCATGCCCCCATGTCTTCCATCCTGCCCCCTGTGTCTCCAATCATGCCCCATATCTCCATTCTGCCCCCTGTGTCTCGCATTCTGCCCCATGTCCAGCATTCTACCCCAATGTCCAGCATTCTGCCCCAATGTCTAGCACTCTGCCCCAATGTCCAGCACTCTGCCCCCCCGTGTCCAGCATTCTGCCCCTATGTCCAGCATTCTGTCCCCGTGTCCAGCATTCTGCCCCTCGTGTCCAGCATTCTGTCCCCCGTGTCCAGGATTCTGTTCCCCATGTCAAGCATTCTGCCCTCCGTGTCGAGCATTCTGTCCCCCGTGTCCAGTATTCTGCCCCTGGGTCTCACAGTCTGCCCCGGGCCCCCTGGATCGCTGCTCTCACTAAAAAAGAAACAAAAACAAAAAACAAGTTCTTCTTACCTGGCCATGCTCTTGCTGCGAAGCTCCCTTCATGCATCTGAAGCGCGCACTCGCCGGTGACTGACAATGACATCAGATGCCGGCGACATGCGCGCTGCGGCTGATGTCAGATGCCAGCCTCCAATTGGTTGGTGGCTGTTAACTATTGATGTGCAGGCGCGGGCCCGCATGTCAATAGCGTTAAACTGTCGCAGCGCCGCTAAGGTCCCGGTTTAGCCTGCCAGTAGGGGTCCGGTGAGCAGATGAGATGTGGCCCGATGCTGGCCCCCTCTGCCCACCGGGCCCCATACACCAGTCAGGGCAGTAATGCCCTGATGGTGGCCCTGTGGTGGACCCCCCACACCACTGGACCCTGGTCCACCGCCCAGATTGATCTTATTATAATCCTCCACTGGTCCCTGATGTACCTAAACAGTGGAAATCCCCCACAAGTGACACCATTTCGGAAAGTAGACCCCCCAAGGAACTTATCTAGATGTGCGGTGAGCACTTTGAACCCCAAGTGCTTCACAGAAGTTTATACCGTAGAACTGTGAAAATAAAGAAATCATATTTTTTCCACAAAAATGATTTTTTGCCCCCACTTTTTTATTTTCCCAAGAGTAATAGGGGGAAATTGGATGCAAAAAATTGTTGTGCAATTTTTCCTGAGTATGCTGATACCCCATATATGGGGGTAAAACACTGTTTGGGCGCATGGCAGAGCTCGGTGTAAGGTTCTGTGTACATGTTCCTGAAACTCAGTTTGTTCGTCAGCCATTTTACTTTCTGTCTTGCTGCAGCTATCTTGCCCTCAGTCAAAATGGAGTTTTCAGCTTGCATGTTCCCGCCCTGATTCTCTCCTTTTGCTTCTTAAGCAGCCACAGCTGAGCAATCAGTGCTTCAGAATCTAGCCTGCAGTGAACCTGTGACCTGACTCCTAAAGCCTTGGACCTTGTACTCCAGCTATTCCTACTGAGGAACTCTGAAGCACTTGTGGACTCTGAACCCTGCTCTTTGAAAGACCCACGTTTGCATGGACTTACGGTAACAGAGAAGAAGATCCTGAACCTGTTGTGGAGAGTGATTGCTGAGCTTAGATTACTCTGGCCTGCTGTGTCTCCTGCTTCTGTGTCTGCAAACTGTGTGACTATTTTTGCCAACTTGTATGAAGTAATACAAGACTTTCTATATCAAACCTGTGTCTCATGTATTTTCATCGCACCCAAGCACAAGACGCTATATGAACTGTACTACATACATTACAAGATTCTGAAGCCAAAACGTTAGTGTCTGCTGGGTCTGGAAAGGCTGTGTCTGCTGTAACTGTGGATATCGGATGTCCGGTTGTACTTTCTGTGATGACAGTGGTTGTGACTTCTCACAACCATTCCAGGTGAGCAATTCCCTTAAGTGTTTTTTTTTCTGCAGTGTTACCACAGGTAAACACTATTGGTTTTTTTTTTTCTCTTTTTTCTCTTTTTTGTCTGCTGTAACTGTGGATATCAGATGTCCGGGTGAACTTTCTGTGATGATAGTGGTTGTGACTTCTCACAACCATTCCAGGTGAGCAGTTCCCTTAATTTTTTTTCTCTCTGCAGTGTTGCCACAGGTAAACACTATTGTTTTTTTTTTCTCCTCTCCTCTTCTGCCAGTACTCCTGTCTTAAAAGATCTGGAAAATGGAGGCCCGCATAAAGGAACTTTGCGGAGTGACTGATAATATCCTTGCAGATTTGCAGAATATAAAGACCCGTTTTTCAAGCCTACAGGAACTCACTAATCACAATTTGCAAGTGTTTGGACATACTGCCCAGGATTTGCGAGCCAGGATTGAGGTTCTAGAAGAGCGAGTCCAGGTTCCTGCCGTAGCCCCGAGTTCTGGGATTCCCAAGTTGCCCCCTTTTTGTTTTGGCGGTGAACGTGAGAAATTCAGGGGATTTATTAATCAATGCAATCTTTTTTTTTCTGCACATGCTTCACAATTTCCCACTGAACGATCTAAGGTGCTTACTATAATTATGTTGCTTACCAACAAGGCTTTGATGTGGGCAAACCCTCTGATTGAGACTGAGGATGATTGTTTGAATCACCTTGATGCTTTTATTTCAGCCATGGGGCAGGTGTTTGATGACCCCAATCGAGGTGCAACAGCTGAAGCAGCCATGTTAGCTTTGCGCCAAGGTAAGCACTCGGTAGCTGAATATGCCTTGGATTTCAGGAGATGGGCCCTTGATACCACCTGGGACAGTTCCGCCAAAAAATCTATTTTTCGAAAGGGGTTATCTCCACTGATTAAGGATGAACTTGCTCGTGCCGACCCTCCCACTGCGTTAGGTGACTTTATTAACTACTGCATCCGTATTGATACTCGTCTGACTGAACGCAGGCAAGAGAGATGGTTCGAAAGCAATCGCACTAACCTTTTCCTACCTTCCTCTCCAGCTAAGGATCCTTTGAGTAGGATTACACGGGAACCTGAACCTGAACCCATGCAGGTAGACTCTTTACAATGACGGGTTAGTGATGCACGCAAGAAACATCGTTTTAAGGAAAATCTATGTTTCTATTGTGGTAAGTCAGGGCACTTCATTATAAACTGCCCCAGCCGTTCTCGTAAGACTACTGCAGCACTCATTCATTGTGAGTGTTGCGAGAGGGGATCTGTCAGGTCCGAGCCTCAGGCTCCAGAGAGATCTGCAGCAACAGATCTTGATTTCTCGGACTTAAACTCCGTTACCTCTGAGGACGTTGACTGTGTAAACGCTGCCATTTTTCAAGTTTCCTCAGCGGTGTCCCAGCTGAGTTGTAAGAAAAACAATTCTCATTGCTTTCTTTCCATCAAACTCTGGGTTGACTCAGCTTGGGTGTCTAGCTCTGCTATGATCGACTCAGGGGCAAGTGGAAATTTTATGGATGTCTCCTTTGCTCTGAAACAGGGGATACGTTCAGTGAAGAAGGCTACTCCAGTACAGATGGAAACTGTGGATGGCTCCCTGCTGACCTCTGGACCAGTGGATCAGGAAACAGAGCCTTTGAGGGTTCTTATGGGTAAAGATCATCAAGAGAAACTGTCCTTTATGCTTATCTCTTCTCCCCACTTTCCCATTATTTCAGGGCTACCATGGCTGCAGGCTCAGAATCCTACCATTAACTGGGAGACCAAGGAATTACACTTTCCAGAGAAACAGATGAGTCCAAAAGTTTCAGCTTGCTCTGTTCCTAAAGGAACCATGTCAGTCCCTGAACTACCAGCTGTATACCAGGACTATGTGGATTTATGTGACAAGAAGAACGCTGACCAGCTTCCTCCTCACCGTCCATATGATTGTCCAATTGAATTATTGCCTGGAGCAGAGATACCTTTTGGTAAGATCTACCCCCTGGCGGGGCCCGAGCTAAAGGCTTTAAAGGATTACATAGACGAAAATCTAGCCAAGGGCTTCATACGCCCCTCTTCATCTCCTGCAGGTGCACCCATCTTCTTTGTAAAGAAGAAAGATGGATCTCTGAGACCATGCGTAGACTATAGGGAACTCAATAAGGTTACTATTAGAAACCGTTATCCATTGCCTTTAATACCTGAGTTATTGGAGAGAGTGCGACATGCCAAAATTTTCTCTAAACTAGATCTTCGTGGGGCCTATAACTTAGTCCGTATTAGACCTGGGGATGAATGGAAGACTGCATTCAGGTCACGCTATGGACACTTTGAATATCTAGTTATGCCTTTTGGTCTGAGTACCGCCCCAGCCACTTTCCAACACTTGGTGAATGACATCTTCAGGGATCTCCTAGATACATTCGTGGTAATTTATTTGGATGATATTCTAATTTTTTCTAACTCCACAGAGGAACATCATGGACATGTGAGAATGGTCTTGGAACGTCTAAGACAAAATCATCTTTACATCAAACTTGAAAAGTGTGAATTCCATAGGACCGAAATTCAATTTCTGGGTATGTACTGTCTACACAAGGAATTAGTATGGATGGAAGCAAAACCCAAGCCATCAAGGATTGGCCAAGTCCTAGAAATGTGAAGGAGGTACAGCGCTTCATCGGGTTTGCCAACTTCTATAGACGTTTCATTAGAAATTTCTCTGAGGTAGTGTCACCTATCACCCAACTTACCCGGAAAGAGTCTAGGTTCTCCTGGACTCCCCAAGCCCAGGAAGCATTTTCCCGTCTAAAAGATAAATTTACCACTGCACCTATCCTAGTACATCCCAACCCCGAGCTTGCCTTCATAATAGAGGTGGATGCTTCAGACTGTGCCGTTGGAGCTATACTCTCTCAGAGAACAGGTGAGAAGAATGTCTTGCATCCCTGTGGCTTCTTTTCCCAGCAGTTGTCTTCGGCTGAGAGGAACTACGATGTGGGCAATAGAGAGTTGTTGGTCATTATTGCCGCCTTCAAAGAATGGAGACACCTTCTTCAGGGAGCTGCACAGCAAATAGTCGTCCTGACAGATCATCGTAACCTTGAGTTTATCAGGTCGGCTAAGTGCCTGACTCCTCGCCAGGCTCGCTGGAATCTTTTCTTAAACCAATTTAATTTTATCATTTCTTATAGACCAGGATCGCGCAATGGAAAGGCTGATGCACTCTCTAGGATTTACTCAGCAGAGACACGTCCAATTACTCCTCCTAAGACTATTCTTCCTGACTCTAGATTCCTAGGAGTAATTCATAATCAAGACCTACTTAAGGACATCAAGGAAGCATACCATGCGGATTCCTTTTTGGCACAACCCCCAAGGGACGTAAGTCTTGTCTTTAAGAATGGTGTGTGGATTCAGGGACAACGCCTGTATATTTCCTGAAACAGTCAGATTGAGAGTATTGCAACTCATTCACGATTCCAAGATAGCTGGGCATAGAGGAATTCTAAAGACACAGGAATTTCTCTCTCGTTTCTTTTGGTGGCCCACTTGCAGGAAGGATGTTTTAAACTATGTCACTTCATGTGAAGTCTGTGCAAGATGCAAAACACCTCGCTCCTCACCAACTGGTCTGTTACAGCCTCTTCCCACCCCGTCCCGCCCGTGGGGATCCATTTCTATGGACTTCATTGTGGAGTTACCAACCTCTCAAGGGAAGAACACCATTCTAGTGGTGGTTGACCGTCTAACAAAGGCAGCTCATTTTATCCCTTGTGTCGGCTTACCCACTGCAAAACAGACATCAGATTTGATGATTAAAGATGTGTTTCGCTTACATGGAGTACCGGATGAGGTTATTTCGGATCGAGGGGTGCAATTCACTTCTAGGTTTTGGCAAAATTTCTGTGCAGCATTGGACATTAAAGTAAACCTTTCTTCTGCTTTTCATCCCAGACTAATGGACAGACCGAACGAACCAATCAAACCCTGGAGCAGTATCTCCGCTGCTTTATCTGCCACCTACAGGATGATTGGGTGGATCTACTTCCATTAGCTGAGTTCTCGTATAACAACTCTCAGAGTGCCTCCACTAAGCAGTCTCCTTTTTACTCTAATCTAGGTTATCATCCTAACATTCTACCACGATTTCCCATAGAAACGCCTTTACCAGCAGTGGCTGAAAGAATCACGTCTTTACAGAAGAATATGGATCTTCTAAAGGAGAATCTGGAATCGGCTCAGGAAAGGTACAAGAAAGCAGCAGATACATTTCGTAAACCTGCACCAGCTTTCAAGGTAGGAGACTTGGTCTGGCTGTCAACCAGAAATCTTAAGTTAAGGATTCCATCGTCTAAGTTGGGACATAAGTACATTGGACCCTATAAAATCAGTAAAATTATAAGTGCCGTTGCTTGTCGTCTTCAACTGCCCAGAACTATGAGAATTCACCCTGTCTTTCATGTATCCCTACTAAAGGCTGCGACACCCAATACGTTTCCTGGACGTTCTTCTCCTTGCCCTGACCCAGTGCTAGTCGATGGTCAGGAAGAATTTGTGGTGGAAAGGATTTTAGATTCCAGGTTGTATAGAAATCAGTTACAATATCTGATTAAATGGCAGGGCTACCCAGTGGAGGACAACTCATGGGAACCAGTCAATAACGTTAATGCTCCTCGCTTGCTCCGTCAGTTTCATCAGAGGTACCCACACAAGCCTGGCCTGAGGTCATCCGGAGGTTGTCCCTAAGGGGGGAGTAATGTAAGGTTCTGTGTACATGTTCCTGAAACTCAGTTTGTTCGTCAGCCATTTTACTTTCTGTCTTGCTGCAGCTATCTTGCCCTCAGTCAAAATGGAGTTTTCAGCTTGCATGTTCCCGCCCTGATTCTCTCCTTTTGCTTCTTAAGCAGCCACAGCTGAGCAATCAGTGCTTCAGAATCTAGCCTGCAGTGAACCTGTGACCTGACTCCTAAAGCCTTGGACCTTGTACTCCAGCTATTCCTACTGAGGAACTCTGAAGCACTTGTGGACTCTGAACCCTGCTCTTTGAAAGACCCACGTTTGCATGGACTTACGGTAACAGAGAAGAAGATCCTGAACCTGTTGTGGAGAGTGATTGCTGAGCTTAGATTACTCTGGCCTGCTGTGTCTCCTGCTTCTGTGTCTGCAAGCTGTGTGACTATTTTTGCCAACTTGTATGAAGTAATACAAGACTTTCTATATCAAACCTGTGTCTCATGTATTTTCATCGCACCCAAGCACAAGACGCTATATGAACTGTACTACATACATTACACTCGAAAGGGAAGGAGCGCCGTTTGACTTTTTCAACGCAAAATTGGTTGGAATTGAGATTGGACGCCATGTCGCATTTGGAGAGTCCCTGATGTACTTAAACAGTGGAAACCCCACCACAAGTGACAACATTTTGGAAACTAGGCCCATCAAGGAATGTATTTAGATGTATAGTAAGCACCTTGAACCCCCAGGTGCTTCACAGAAGTTTATAACGTGGAGCCGTGAAAATTAAAAATCATATTTTTTCCTCAAAAATCATTTTTTAGCACCAATTTTTTTTATTTTAACAAAGATAGCAAGAGAAAATGGACCCCAAAAATTGTTGTGCGATTTCTTCTGAGTTCGCCGATAACCCATGTGTGGAGGAAGACCACTGTTTGGGCGCACTGCAGGACCTGGAAGGGACGGAGAAAGGTCTGACTTTTTGAACACAAAATTGGCTGGAATAGAGAGCGGATGCCATGTCACTTTTGGAGGGCCCCTGATATGCCTAAACAGTGGAAACCCCCCACAAGTGACACTATTTTGGAAACTAGACCTCTCAAGGAACTTATCTAGATGTGTGGTGAGCATCTTGAACCACCAGGTGCTTTACAGAAGTTTTAAAACATAGAGCCGTGAAAATAAATAATCATATTTTTCCTCAAAAAAGATTTTTTGCCCCTATTTTTTTATTTTCCCAAGGGTAACAGGGAAAATTGGACCCAAAAAGTTGTTCAGCAATTTGTCCTGAGTATGCTGATACCCCATATAAGGGGGTAAACCACTGTTTGAGCACATGGCAGAGCTCGGAAGGGAAGGAGCGATGTGTGGTGAGCATCTTGAACTACCAGGTGCTTTACAGAAGTTTATAACAGAGCTAGGAAACTTAAAAAAACACATTTTTCCCCTCAAAATTTTTCTTTTAGCCCCAATTTTTTTATTTTCTCAAGAGTAACTGGAGAAAATGGACCCCAGAATTTGTTGTGCAATTTCTCTTGAGTGTGCCAATACCCCATGTGTGGGTGAAAACTATTTTTGAGGCACAGTGCAAAGCTCAAAAGGGAAGGAAAACCATATTGTAGTGCAGATTTTAGTATTATGATTTGAGGGTGCCATGACCCACTGGGAGAGCCCGTGAGGTGCCAGAACAATAGAACACCCCATAAGTGACCCATTTTACAAACTACACCTCTCAATGAATTAATATAGGGGTGTAATAATCATATTGATAGCAAGGGTGTGTCACAGAATTTTTATACCATTGGGCAGTGGGCAAATTATATATAATTTGTTTTAGCCCCCGATTTAACATTTTCACACAAGAAGTGGGTAAAATTGGCACCAGAATGTGTCCCACAATTTCTGCTGAATATAGAAATACATGAAATGTAGCTATACAGTGCTGCTTAGCCATACGGAGAGTCTTGGTAGGGATGGAGCACTATTTGCCTTCTGGAACACAGATTTTCCTAGAATAGTTTGCATATTCCATATACAGCGCCACCTAAATGCTAGAGAGCAGAACCCCCCTTCCCCCCAAGTGACCCCATTCTGGAAATTATACCCCTGCCAAAGGTGGTTTATGCACACTGGGGCTCATAAGCGAGGGGGGCATTTGGATTTGGGAGTGCAGAATTTGTTGAATTTCTTTTGGCTTTCCAGAGCCTTTGTGCTACCAGTAATGTGGAAGCCTCCTATATTTCTGTTAACAGATGACAGACCTGAGTGGGGAATGTTTTTATGGAGTGAGTTGAAGCTTTTATTGGGAACATTTTTCATAACATTTATGATCACATTTATCCGACGCTCTACATTGAGCACGTACTTTGGGGTTTCCATCTAAATCTCCGAGATACATGACAGATGAAACCCCTGAGGGATCTTTTCACTATAATGAGGCAGCAGAGCTACCCTGGACTCCATCTTGCCTCATTTCAACATCGTCCTTTCTTTCAGAGGTGCACAAAAACATGGTGGACTGCGTTTTTATGCACGCCGAAAAGACGGACACCGCCGGATCACAGGTCCTATGGCTTTCACAGTGCCTCCATCCAGGGCCAGTTTTAGGCAAGGTGGGGCCCTAAGCAAAAGTTTAAAATGGGGCCCCAAATGCTAACATATTGCACATCACACAGAAGCATTTCGGTTGTATTTACATGCGCTGTGTTCCGGACGCTAAATGAGTGTGATCGACAATATTGAAGTCGTTCGACATTTGTTTCCCTGCCTCTTTCCACCGGCTGAGGAACAATGATGGATCACTAATAGATCACCATACAGTATCATGTTATCATCGACTCTGCCCTCTCTTTCAAACCACATATCCAAGCCCTCGCCACCTCCTGCCGCCTCAAACTCAAAAATATTTCCCGGATCCGCTCATTCCTCAACCATGAAACCACAAAAACACTAGTGCACGCCCTTATCATCTCCCGCCTCGACTACTGCAACCTCCTACTGTCTGGCCTCCCCTCTAGCACTCTGGCACCACTCCAGTCCATCCTACACTCTGCTGCACGACTAATCCACCTGTCTCCCGCTATTCCCCAGCCTCCCCCCTATGCCAGGCCCTTCACTGGCTCCCTATTGCCCAGAGGCTCCAGTTCAAAACCTTAACCATGACATACAAAGCCATCCACAACCTTTCTCCTCCATACATCTGTGACATGGTCTCCCGCTACCTACCTACACGCAACCTTCGATCCTCTCAAGATCTCCTTCTCGACTCCCCCCTCATCTCTTCTTCCCACAAACGCATACAAGACTTCTCCCGGGCTTCCCCCATACTCTGGAACTCCCTGCCGCAAAACATCAGACTTTCACCAACAACGGAGACCTGAAAAGAAAAACCTGAAGACTAGTGTTGAGCATTCCGATACCGCAAGTATCGGGTATCGGCCGATATTCGCGTTATCGGAATTCCGATACTTAATTCCGATACTTTTTCCATATCGTATACCGGAATCGGAAGTTCCCATAATTCTTTGAGAGGCAATGTGATTTTAGTCAGCCAATGAGGAATCCTACGAAGTGTGGGCACATCCTGTAATGATGCGGTCATCTTAACTAATGGCATGGCTGTGATTGGCTGCTGAAATGATGTCAGAATGCACTATAAAAGGCGCCGCAGCCATTTTAGCGTCACTGTGCTGTGAACTCAGTTAGGGACAGAACGCTGCTGTGCTGACTCTGAGGGACAGTTAGATATTGCGATTTTGTGTACTACTGTGCTTGAGGCAGGCTAGTTTACCAACCGCTGTGTAAAGCTTCATTTTGCCAGTGTTGTTTTAACAGCTCTGTGCAAGGTGTGTGTGTGACAGTGCAGGTGACGCTGCAGTTTGCTCTGCATCCACCGCTGTTTGTAGGCATCTGCACGTGTCACTTTTTTTTTTTTTTTTTTTATTTTATTTAGTGGAATTGGTGCAGCTCCATTATATTAGAAAAAAATCAAATCTATTAGTGTGACGTGCTTCCATCCGTATACAATACATTGGTTGCAAACACTATAGAAGTACAGAAAGGAGCTTTTCACAGATTGTGGACAGTTGTGTTTCAGTGTTCACTTCAGTCTGTGTTTTTTACTTTTTTGAGTGCAGATCACGCTCCAGTTACATGTTCAAGCACTGCTGCTTGTACTCTGCTGAGCGTGTCTCAGTGGCTCATCCTTTTCATTTATCTCCAATTGGTTCTGCTACATTCCATTTAAAATAAATCTAATCTATTAGTGTGACGCGCTTCCATCCGTATACAATACATTGGTTGCAAACACTATAGAAGTACAGAAAGGAGCTTTTCACAGATTGTGGACAGTTGTGTTTCAGTGTTCACTTCAGTCTGTGTTTTTTACTTTTTTGAGTGCAGATCACGCTCCAGTTACTTGTTCAAGCACTGCTGCTTGTACTCTGCTGAGCGTGTCTCAGTGGCTCATCCTTTTCATTTATCTCCAATTGGTTCTGCTACATTCCATTTAAAATAAATCTAATCTATTAGTGTGACGCGCTTCCATCCGTATACAATACATTGGTTGCAAACACTATAGAAGTACAGAAAGGAGCTTTTCACAGATTGTGGACAGTTGTGTTTCAGGTTCACTTCAGTCTGTGTTTTTTACTTTTTTGAGTGCAGATCACGCTCCAGTTACTTGTTCAAGCACTGCTGCTTGTACTCTGCTGAGCGTGTCTCAGTGGCTCATCCTTTTCATTTATCTCCAATTGGTTCTGCTACATTCCATTTAAAATAAATCTAATCTATTAGTGTGACGCGCTTCCATCCGTATACAATACATTGGTTGCAAACACTATAGAAGTACAGAAAGGAGCTTTTCACAGATTGTGGACAGTTGTGTTTCAGTGTTCACTTCAGTCTGTGTTTTTTACTTTTTTGAGTGCAGATCACGCTCCAGTTACTTGTTCAAGCACTGCTGCTTGTACTCTGCTGAGCGTGTCTCAGTGGCTCATCCTTTTCATTTATCTCCAATTGGTTCTGCTACATTCCATTTAAAATAAATCTAATCTATTAGTGTGACGCGCTTCCATCCGTATACAATACATTGGTTGCAAACACTATAGAAGTACAGAAAGGAGCTTTTCACAGATTGTGGACAGTTGTGTTTCAGTGTTCACTTCAGTCTGTGTTTTTTACTTTTTTGAGTGCAGATCACGCTCCAGTTACTTGTTCAAGCACTGCTGCTTGTACTCTGCTGAGCGTGTCTCAGTGGCTCATCCTTTTCATTTATCTCCAATTGGTTCTGCTACATTCCATTTAAAATAAATCTAATCTATTAGTGTGACGCGCTTCCATCCGTATACAATACATTGGTTGCAAACACTATAGAAGTACAGAAAGGAGCTTTTCACAGATTGTGGACAGTTGTGTTTCAGTGTTCACTTCAGTCTGTGTTTTTTACTTTTTTGAGTGCAGATCACGCTCCAGTTACTTGTTCAAGCACTGCTGCTTGTACTCTGCTGAGCGTGTCTCAGTGGCTCATCCTTTTCATTTATCTCCAATTGGTTCTGCTACATTCCATTTAAAATAAATCTAATCTATTAGTGTGACGCGCTTCCATCCGTATACAATACATTGGTTGCAAACACTATAGAAGTACAGAAAGGAGCTTTTCACAGATTGTGGACAGTTGTGTTTCAGTGTTCACTTCAGTCTGTGTTTTTTACTTTTTTGAGTGCAGATCACGCTCCAGTTACTTGTTCAAGCACTGCTGCTTGTACTCTGCTGAGCGTGTCTCAGTGGCTCATCCTTTTCATTTATCTCCAATTGGTTCTGCTACATTCCATTTAAAATAAATCTAATCTATTAGTGTGACGCGCTTCCATCCGTATACAATACATTGGTTGCAAACACTATAGAAGTACAGAAAGGAGCTTTTCACAGATTGTGGACAGTTGTGTTTCAGTGTTCACTTCAGTCTGTGTTTTTTACTTTTTTGAGTGCAGATCACGCTCCAGTTACATGTTCAAGCACTGCTGCTTGTACTCTGCTGAGCGTGTCTCAGTGGCTCATCCTTTTCATTTATCTCCAATTGGTTCTGCTACATTCCATTTAAAATAAATCTAATCTATTAGTGTGACGCGCTTCCATCCGTATACAATACATTGGTTGCAAACAATATAGAAGTACACAAACGGGCCTTTCACAGCTACTGAACATGGGTTTTTAATTTTTAACTAAAATATGTATTTTTTCAAATGACACAAATATAAGTAATGTTGAAGAGGAATAGTCCTACATCCATTGTTTGCACAATATTACAGGTGTACATCATGTCCCTTAATCAACAATGTATTATTATATTTACTTGTATGCTTTTATTTAAAAGCCAAGAACACAGAAGGATAACCTTCGCACTGCAGCTGTTGTCAAAGTTCAACCCACATTATGCACTTCCAACATTGCAGCATTTGAGGCATGATGTGAGTTGGATTGGTCAAAGTTATGGAGTGAGAAGGTTCACCATCAGTACCCTATAGCATAAGTATGCTTTTGTGTTAGCATTTGTGTTAGACATGTGGATATCTGCCATAATATGTCACAATTATTTAGTTACAGATTTGTTACCAACACTAATCATTGAATGGTTTTAAATTTGACGTTTCACTTGTTTACAGCTTAGAAATAAGGGTGTAGCCTGATATCTATGTGTAGCACTAGCCACTTTAACATGTCATGTTTTTTTAAACATGTGTAGCTAGGTAGCAGTAATTTTTGCCGGACACACAGCAGGGGAACAGCAGGCGTTACTGAACCCCACTATCACTATAGCTTGTGTATTGGTCTGTGGACACGACACTTCTGAGCAGCAACTGGCAGTGTTGTAGCCCAGGGAGTATAGCTCAGGTGGTAGAAAGATGAACATAACAGGAGACATGGAAAACGTTGCCAACCAGTTAGTTAATCTGAAACCGGACAGGCAAATTCAGGCGAGATCCATGCCTAGTTCATTTTCAGAAAAGTAAGCCGTTCTACATTATCGTAGGATAGTCGCATGCAACGGTCTGTTAGTACACCACCTGCAGCAGTAAAGACGCGCTCCGATAATACACTGGCAGCAGATCAAGCCAGCACCTCCAATGCATACTGGCTAAGCTCTGGCCATGTATCCAGCTTAGAGACACAAAACTTGAATGGGGAAGAGCCATCTGGGAGTACACTGAGAGGGCAAGACATGTAGTCTGTCACCATCTTACGGAAATGTTGCCTCCTGCTGACTGGAGCCGTCTCGGATGGTGTAGACATTGGTGGCGCTGCCACAAAACTTCGACACATTTGGAACATACTGTTCTTGCCCTGTGCAGAGGCGCTGCTTGTGCTCCCTCTTGTTGCAGAGCTGTCTCCACTGCCTCGACGCACAGAGCTGCTTTGTAAATCAGTAGCAGCAGCAGTGCTCTCGGCTGGAATGGAGAACATTATGGATTGCACCAGTGTGTCTTGGTACTTCCGCATTTTACGCTCCCGGTTCAACGGTGTGATGAGGCTTTGTAACTTGTCCCGCTAGCGAGGGTCTAGGAGGGTGTACACCCAATAATCAGACGTGGTGTGAATGTGTTCGATGCGGCGGTCGTTTCTCAGCCACTGCAGCATAAAATCAACCATGTGCTGCAGACTCCCAACTGGCCAAGAAACGTTGTCCCCTGCAAGAGGCGTCATCTCCGCCTGCTGTGCATCACCCCACCCTTGGTCTACATACTGACTAGAGCATTGTCTACCTCCCTCTGGAGCGATGTCTTCCTCCTCCATTGACTCCTCCTCATCCTCCTCACAAAGTCCTTCAAATACATATAAATTTACAAAATTTAAAACTCAAAATTTAAAAACTTTGTATCATAATTCTGTAACATCAGTTTATGGAAACACAATAGCATTACAAAAGGATAGACAAAAAATGTACATTATGTGCTTTGTAAATACATTAAAAGTTTGTAATGGTTATGAAAATATAGATAGCGACTCTGGAGGTTCAATTGTTGATACAGCATGGTACTTTGAAAGTCCTCCAGCCCTTTGTGAGGAACCACGTTGCGCTGACTGTCCAGAAGGTGATGGAATTTGTGACTCCTCATCCTCCACCTCTTCCAAAACCTCATGCCTTAGTGCTTGCAGTGTTTTTTGAAGCAGGCAGATAAGGGGGACAGTCAGGCTGACTAGTGCATCATCTGCACTCGCCATCCGCGTTGACTCATCAAACGCACGCAAAACGTGGCAGATATCCTTCATAGAGTTATTCGCCACTCATTACACTGGCAGTGGCTGCCCATTCATTATAGGATCCAATTCTAATTACTGGTTCTCACCAACATAGCTCTCCACAGCGCAGCACCCCCCTACATCTCCTCCCTTATTTATATTTATCGGCCTAACCGACTGCTGCACTCTGCAAACGACCTTCGACTAACCTCTGCACTAATCCGTACCTCCCACTCCCAACTCCAAGACTTCACCCGCGCTGCGCCAATCCTCTGGAATGCTCTACCCCAAGAAATTAGGACTATCCGCAATTTGGATGGTTTCAGGCGCTCCCTCAAAACACATTTGTTCACAGTGGCCTATCACATTCACTAATCAAAGTCATTCTATGTGTAATTCTGTGTGTGTAGCCCATTCACTATCTCCATGCATCCCTCACTTCCTTAAAATGGCTGGACCATCATTGTAAAAACACCATTGTATATAAACACCTGTACTTTGTATCTCCCACACCTCATTGTAGATTGTAAGCTTTCACCAGCAGGGGCGGCTGATTTTGCTTTAATTATTGTATTGTTAACGTTATTACTTATGACTCGTGTTTTGAAACTGTTAAACTGTAAAGCACTGCGGAATATTATGGCGCTATATAAATAAATAATATTATTATTCTTATTATAGAGGCCCACTCAGTAGTGGTGAAGTGTGAACGGCGCAAATTGCGAGTTGACTGCGCCTGATGCAGCTGATACTCCATTACTGTTGGCTGCTGCTCACACAACCGCTCCAACATATGTAACGAGGAATTCCACCTGGTGGGTACGTCACATATGATGCGATGTTCATGAAGGTGAAATCTGCGTTGCAGAGCTGCAATCAGCGATCTGGCCATGCTGGAACGTCGCAAGTGAGCGCACTCTAGGCGGACCTTGTGCAGCAGTGCATCAAGATCCGGATAGTCCCTCAAAAAACTCTGCACGACCAAGTTGAGCACATATGACAGACATGGTATGTGAGTGAGGTTGCCAAGGCCCAGAGCTGACACCAGATTTCGGCCATTGTCACACACTACCAAGCCTGCCTGTAGATTCTCTTCCAAAAACCACACGTCGCTCTCCTGCTTTATGGCATTACAGAGCTCCTGCGCTGTGTGGCTAAGATTCCCCATGGAAATTAATTTCAGGATGGCCTGTTGACATTTGGACACGGCTGTGCTCATATCGGTCGCAACAGGTAAACGTTCACGGGTCCATGTGGAGGTAGACCGTGACGGCTCCTGCAGCGATGATTCTGAGGAACTGGAATAGGAGGAGGAATCAATGTGTACAGACTTGATTCCTGCAATCCTTGCAGTTGGCAGAACACGTACAGCGCCACTCGCAAGATCAGTACCCGGCTGCACAACATTGACCCAATGGGCAGTGAGGGAAAGGTATTGTCCCTGGCCATGGGTGTTAGAACCCTCTTGTTAGGTTTTGTTTCAGTTTGCTGGTCACATGACCTTTTTTCCCTATTTAGTCTGGCTCCGCCCTTCTGGCTTTGCTTGACTTCATTGTATTATCTACTGTTAAGCTAGCCGGGTGCTTAGGTGCCTTAATCTGTGAGTTTTGCTTGATGTTAGGATCACAAAGTATTTATTTTTCTGTTTAATTATCCATGCTACAATTTATGTTAGGAGGTGTCCACCTTTTCTCCCAGTCCCTAGATCTTGTAGGGATTACTCCCTCGCAACTATAGGTCTTCGTTCACACTAGATGAGGACTTTAGCGGGTCTGGTCGCAGGATCAGGTTCCCCGTTACATCGTAGGGATTCAGCTTAGTTGTATTGTAGGGACAGAATTCCCTTCTTTCCTTACTGGTTGTAGCAGATCATAACAATGGGTACTGGTCCACGCATCGGTGGTCAGGTGGACCTTGCTACTGAGGGCTTTTAGTAGCGCATGTTTAATTTTTCCCTCAACATGCTTTTGCAGACCAGGGACGGCTTGCCTGCTGAAATGAAATCGGCTTGGCACATTGTATTGTGGGATTGACAATGATATTCAGTTACGGAAACTGTCTGTCTCCACCAGCCTGAATCACAGCATTTCAAGGGACAGGAGTTTTGCAATGCCAGCATTCAGAGCCTGTGCTCGTGCATGGTTTGCGGAGTATGGCCGTCTTTTATCCCATGCCTGTGCTACCGCTGGCTGTTTTGTGGCCTGGGAGTGTGAGGATGACAGGGAACTTGCTGCTGTGTGTGGAATAACAGTTTGTCTCTGGACAACAGTGGCCGAGGTTCTTCCATGGCGATCCTGTGAGGAAGCATAACCAGCTGTGTGTGAGCTCGATGAAGAGGCTTCAACACAACCTGAAGATGTAGGTGCTGCTGTAGGTTGGCCTACATCTCTAGTGTGTCTTTGTAACTCAACTATGTGCTTTGTCCGCACATGTTTCCACATATTTGTGGTATTGAGGTGACTGACACTTTTAGCTATTTTTAATTTTTAATTACACAGCTTGCATTTCACATAGCAAATATCATGTGCAAGTGTGTGAAAAAAGGACCACGCAGTGCAAGTCCTGGGAGCGCACGTTTTGACTTTTGGAAGACAACTGCTCCGAACAGGTGCCAAACTGGAGGCTACAGGCAACCGAGTCTGCAGCCTAACTCTCCCTCCTGTTTGTACCGTTGGGGCAATGTCTTCCTCTATCTTCCTTCTATCACTAACCATTTCTCTAGGCCTCTCCCAGCTTTCAACCAAAGTACTGGTTCTCACCCACAAAGCTCTCCACAGTGCAGCACCCCTCCTACATCTCCTCCCTCATTTCTATCTATCGGCCTAACCGACTGCTGCGCTCTGCAAACGACTTTCGACTAACCTCTGCACTAATACGTACCTCCCACTCCCGACTCCAAGACTTCTCCTGCTCTACGCCAATCCTCTGGAATGCTGTACCCCAAGAAATTAGAAATATCCACAATTTGCATGGTTTCAGGCGCTCCCTCAAAACACATTTGTTCAGAGCGGCCTATCACATTCACTAATCAAAGTCATTCTATGTATTCTGTGTAAGTGTGTGTGTGTCTCTAGCCCATTCACTATCTCCATCCCTCAGTCCCTTAAGATGGCTGGAACATCATTGTAAATGCACCATTGTATATAAACACCTATACTTTGTATCTCCCCCATCTCATTGTACATTGTAAGCTGTCACGAGCAGGGGCGACTTATTTAGCTTTAATTATTGTATTGTTAACGTTGTTACTTATGACTTGTGTTCTGAAACTGCTAAACTGTAAAGCGCTGCGGAATATGATGGCGCTATATAAATAAATATTATTATTATTCCTCTGAGCTGCTCCCACCACCTTCCTGTTCTTCATGCCATGTTGGGTCTTGGACCTCATCATCTCCACTACCCTCTTCCAACACCTGCTGTTGGGTGGTCTGGCCAGCACCATGCTCAACAGAAACTGGCACCTGGGTCTCATCATCATCATCAGATGCGTTCTGCGGTGTGCTGACCATCGGCACTGTCTCACCCGCCTCTTCAGATTCAGAGAGACACAGCTGTTGCGCATCACTGCATACTCCCTCTTCTTCACATTACAGAATGCTGCTTGGCTGGGCCCCTGTTTGCAAGCCAATAGATTCTGAGAACAGAAGCAGACACTCAGCTGGCTCCTGTACAGAACTCTCTGACTGCCTGGGCAATTTGCCAGGCGGTGAAGAGACAGATGGTTGCCCAACAGTGCTGTGGTCCTGAGAGGAGGTGGAAGCAATTGAAGTCGATGCATTGGCTGAGATCCAAACAACAACGGCTTCAATTTGTTCTTCCCGCAGCAGGGGGGTACTCCGAGCTCCTACAAAAGTGCGCATAAAGGAACGCTCACGGCCCGGGGAAAACTGGTGGATGCTGTGTCACTGGGGGCCGCAGCAGCCACAGAATCCCCACGTCCTCTCCCTGAAGAAACTCCACGACCACGTGCCTTACTCCCTGCCTTCTTCATCTTGGTAGATTGATAAAGAAAGTCTGAAAAGTTATAAGGTCTAAGTGTGGTTATTCCGCAGAGACTGCAGTGAACACTGCACACAACTGTTCACTACCCAATGCGTCTCAGCAGGAAGGCAGTCTGTGCGTCAAAACAAAGGCACAAGCATACATCCATGTACCCTGTTTATACAGCTATATAAAAAAAAATATGTAGTAGTGACGCACACTTTATTGAGGTACAGTATTACATCGCCATTCACCATCTGTGGCTATGCAGTGTCATCTATATATACCTTATCTATCTGTTGTCATGCTTCCAAGTCGACAGTCAGCCATAAATAGCAATTTTCACTATGCACTATGCACTTTTTAAAGGTTATGTTTGTTAATAAAAATGATTATTGCCACATATTATGAGTATTACATGATGGAAATTGTATAATTTTGTATAAAATATTTAGGGACATTATTCAGCAAATGGAACATTTTAGTAATATCACAGATAACTTGTAATGCTGATGATGTTTTGAAGTCAGACATTCATTGTCTATACAATAAAAATGGTGTACATACTGTTACTTATCCATCATTAATGGATTCAGATATGTACTTGTATGCTTTTATGTACAACCGTATAGCAGATTCCTTAACTAATTTAATTTGTGGTTTGCATTGCTGTTCAACATGTTAATGTATGTGTTTATGTTTGTCAATTCTTTATTTATCTAGATATTAGTTTAAATGAAATCATCATCTTATGGTAGTAAAGGTTATCTTTCTTGTTTGAAGTATAGACATTTAAAATTGACAGGTAACAAGGAAATTACTTGATCTAGTATTTAAACATCCTCCTTGACCCTGGGCTCCAACACCGCCAGTTGTTGCTCGGAAGTGCTGTTAGCACAGTCAACACTTGCTCCTGTGTTACTGGGGTTCAGTAACGTCAGCTGGTCCTCGGTTGTGCCATTGGCTCTTTTCCTTCTGCTGCCCCTCCGGGTTCCAGTACCGTCAACTGGTTCTCCGCAGTGCCTTTGGCCTAGGTGCCTCCATCTCGGTATCCGAGTTCCAGCAACGTCTGCTGGTCCTTGGTAGTGCTTTGGAGCACAGGTACCTCCTGCTTAGTAACCGTGTCCCAGTAACGTCAGCTGGTCCTCGGTTGTGCCATTGGCTCTTTTCCTTCTGCTGCCCCTTCGGGTTCCAGTACCGTCAACTGTTTCTCCGCAGTGCCTTTGGCCTAGGTGCCTCCATCTCGGTATCCGAGTTCCAGCAACGTCTGCTGGTCCTTGGTAGTGCTTTGGAGCACAGGTACCTCCTGCTTAGTAACCGTGTCCCAGTAACGTCAGCTGGTCCTCGGTTGTGCCATTGGCTCTTTTCCTTCTGCTGCCCCTCCGGGTTCCAGTACCGTCAACTGGTTCTCCGCAGTGCCTTTGGCCTAGGTGCCTCCATCTCGGTATCCGAGTTCCAGCAACGTCTGCTGGTCCTTGGTAGTGCTTTGGAGCACAGGTACCTCCTGCTTAGTAACCGTGTCCCAGTAACATCAGCTGGTACAAGATTGTGCTACAAATACAAGATACGGAACAAGAGACACAAGAACAATAAGCAGAAGATCAAAAAGCAGAAGAACATGAAGTATAAGACCAAAATGAAGAGCAAAATATATGCTCTAAATTCTAAGCAGAAGAAGACTAAGCAGTGTATGGGGGTGAGTCCGTTCCTCCTCGTGGTGCCCCTGGAAAATGCCTGCTGCTGCAGGCTAAACTGAACACGGACAAATACTGTTGTAATTTAAATCTTTGTGACAGCAAGAACGGAAGGATGAAAAATTCATACTTTGACAGATTACAAGTACAGGATTCTCTGTCACAAATAAGAATATGATGAAGAAGATGAAGCAGAATATGAATAAGAATAATAGTTTAATAAGAAGAATATGAGTAATGTTAACAAAGATGAATAGCAAGAAGTTTAAGAAGAAGATAAAGAAGGTGAAGATGAAGAATAATTTGATGAAAAAGATGATGCTGCAGAAGATTATGAAGGAGAAAGTGTGTGAAAAGTTAAAAAGGTGAAGATGAAGAGCATGGAAGTTGTGTAATATACATATTTGCCAAAATATAAAAAACGTTAACATTGTCAATTTCTTCGTCAATCCGAACATCTTTAAAAAAAAAAATATTTATGCTATTCCATTTGATTGGGTTAAACATCTATGCCTTTAATGTCTCCTCAACCTTCCCCAATACATTCTACATTACTCTTTCTTGTTTTCCTTCATGTACAATTAACCAACAAGGCAAGAATGGGTTTTTTTTAATTTCGATATTTTGTTCCCATAGACTTACATGGGACTTCCGGTATCGGTATCGGGTATCGCCGATATTTTAGTGATATCGGCGATACCATTCCGATTCCGATACTTTAGGATATCGGAAAGTATCGCTCAACTCTACTGAAGACCCACCTGTTCCGACAAGCCTACAACCTGCAATGATCCTCAATGTACTGAACCATCGTACGACCAGCTCTACCCTTTCCTAGTGTATTCTCACCCATCCCTGCAGTCTGTGAGCCCTCGCGGGCAGGGTCCTCTCTCCTTCTGTACTTGTGTGTCCCTTGTATAGCACATGTCTATTGTACCTGTCTATATTTTTCCCCTTTTCATATGTAAAGCGCCATGGAATAAATGGCGCTATATAAATGTATAATTATAATAATAATAATAATCAGCAGCAGCACATCTACAGTTTACACCAGCAATGTGCTGCTGAGAACAATGATTTTTGTTCTGGTATAAACAATCCAATCACTCAATGAATATGCAGCATTTTGCTTGTTTAGTATAATACACCCCATATTTCTCAATATATTATAATGTGCACCACAGTCCTCCATATTGTAAAATGCACACCCCATAGTCCTCCATATAATATAATATGCCCCATAGTCCTCCATATTGTAAAATGCACACCCTATAGTCCTCCATATAGTATAATACACTCCCTATAGTCCTCCATATAGTATAATACTCTCCCTATAGTCCTCCATATATTAAAATACACTCCTCAGTCCTCCATATAGTATTATACACTTCCCATAGTCCTCCAAATAGTATAATACACTCTTCATAGCCTCCCATATATTAAAATACACTTAGTCCTCCATATAGTATAATACACTACTCAGTCCTCCATATAGTATAATACACGTCTCATAGTGCTCCATATAGTATAATGCACTGCCATAGTCATCCATGTAGTACAATTCACTACCCATAGTATAATGCACCTCATAGTTCTTCATATAGTGAATAATGTATTCCCCATAGTCCTCGATACAGTATAATGCAGCCCACATATAGTATAATGCAGTCACCCCATAGAGCATAATGAAGCCACCCCACAGAGTATAATGCAACCACTCCACAGAATATAATGTAACCCCCATAGAATATAATGCAGCCCCCCTCATATAGTATAATGCAGCCCCCATAGAATATAATGCAGCCCCTCCATAGAATATAATGCAGCCCCCTTATATAATATAATGCAGCCCCCTTATATAGCATAATGTAGCCCCTCCATAGAATACAATGTAGCCCTCCTCATATAGTATAATGCAGCCCCCATAGAATATAATGTATCCTCCTCATAAAGTATAATGAAGCCCCCATACAATATAATCTGGCCCCCCATAGAATATAATGCAGCCCCCAATAGAATACAATGTAGCTCCTTCATATAGTATAATGTAGCCACCTCATAGATGCAATCACCCCTCATAGAATATAATAAATATAATACAGCCCCCAAAGAATATAATGTAGCCCCGAATAGAATATAATACAGCCCGCCTCCCCATAGAATATAATGTAGCCCCCCATAGAATATAACACAGCCACATAGTATATAACACAGCCACATAGTATATAACAGAGCCTCCCAATAGAATATAATATACCCCAATAGTATATAACACAGCCCACATAGTGTAGAGCACAGCCCACATAGTATATAACACGGCCACATAGTATATAATACGGCCCACACAGTATAGAGCAAGGCCCACAAAGTATATAACACGGCCCACACAGTATATAACCCGGCCCACACAGTATATAATACGGCCCACACAGTATATAACACGGCCTACACAGTATAGAGCACTGCCCACACAGTATATGGCACGGCCCACACAGTATGTATCACGGCCACACAGTATATAGCATGGCCACATAGTATATAGCGCGGCCCACACAGTATAGAGCACGGCCCACACAGTATATAACATGGCCCACACAGTATATAACACGGCCACATAGTATATAACATGGCCACACAGTATATAGCGCGGCCCACACAGTATAGAGCATGGCCCACACAGTATATAACACGGCCACACAGTATATAGAATGGCCCACATAGTATATATCACGGCCCACACAGTATATAGCACGGGCCAAACAGTATATAGCATGGCCCACACAGTATATAGCACCGCCCACACAGTATATAGCACCGCCCACATAATATATATCACGGCCCACATAGTATATAGCACGGCCCACATAGTATAAAACAAGGCCCATATAGTATATAGCACGGCCCATACAGTATATTGCACGGCCACACAGTATATAGCATGGCCACACAGTATATAGCACGGCCCACATAATATATAGTACGGCCCGCATAGTATATAGCATGGCCCACATAGTATAAAACAAGGCCCATACAGTATATAGAGCGGCCCACATAGTATATAGCAAGGGCCACACTGAATATAGCACGGGCCACACAGTATATAACATTGCCAACACAGTATATAGCATGGGCCACACTGTATATAGCATGGCCACACAGTATAAAACAAGGCCCATACTGTATATAGCATGGGCCACACAGTGTATAACAAGGCCCACACAGTATATAGCACGGGCCAAACAGTATATAGAACGGGACACCCTGTATATAGCACGGCCCACATATCACCCCCCCAGGAATGGCCCCACGGTCAAGTACTCACTGATATATTAAAAAACAAAACACACTCCTCACCTCTCCTCGTGCCCGCGCTGCTCCCTGCTCCTGTCTCCTGCAATGCCTGGTACACAGTGAGTGCACCCCCTGTGTCAGAGGCAGAGCGGGGAATGATGGGAGAGGGAGCATCAGCTGACGCTTCTCCTCCATCATTGCTTTGAACTGTACCGGCAGACACCGGTATAGTTCAATGCAGTGGCGGGGGAGTCGGTGCTGGAGGCAGGCGGGCCCCCCGCCTCACAGGGGCCCCATTGCGGCTGTGTGATGTGCCGCTAGCTGGGGGCCCCTGAGGGAGCAGGGGCCCTAGGCAGCTGCCTGGTCTGCCTGCCCCTAATGCCGGCCTTGCCTCCATCTGCCTCATTATAGGGAATCTTCCGCCGGTGGTTCTGACTGAATCATGCATTTCAGAGATTTACATGGAAACCCCGAAGCAAGAGCTCAGCATAGAGTGCAGGATAAATGTGCACCCAGCCTTACTGCGATCTTTGCGAGGCAGAATGAACAAATCCACAGGAGGTGAAGAATTGATTTTATTTATTTTTTTACACAGTTCTTCGTGTGGTATCAGTGATTAGGCGACTTTGTTCCTCGGGTTGGTGCGATAACAGTGATACTAGATTTATGTTCTTTTTTATGTTTAGCTCCTGTCACACACTAAAAGATGCATGTTTTTACAAGAAGAAGTTTTTGCATCGCCATATTTTGAGAGCTATAATTTTTCCATATTTCGGCCCAAGAGTCATGTGAAGTCTTGTTTTTTGTGGGACAAGCTGACGCTTTTATTGGTACCATTTTTGGGCACATGACATTTTTTGATCGCTTTCTATTCCCAAATTATGTGGAGGCAGAATGAACAAAAACCAGCAATTTTTTTTCTCTGTTCTGCGTGTGGTAAAATTGATAAGGCAGTTTTATTCTTTGGGTCAGTACGTTTTCAGCGATGCCACATTTATATTTTTTTATGTTTTGGCGCTTTTACACAATAAAAACTTTTACAGAAAAAATATTTTTGCATTGCTTTATTCTGAGAGCTATAACTTTTTTATTTTTACTCTCATAGGGCTGTATGGTGGCTTGTTTTTTGCGGGACAGTGATACTATTTTTATTACCATTCGTCTTTTTGATCGCGTTTTATTCCACTTTCTCCAACCAGTATGATGATAAACGATAATTTGCTAATTTTTTTTCTGTTTTTTTTTACGGCGTTCACTGAAGGGGTTAACTAGTGTGACTCTTTTATAGTGCGGGAACGGACACCCGGCCATGATGGACTGTGTCCGTCATTGGATGTTAAGGGGTTAAATACCGTCATAATAAACTAACTAATTACAAGAACCTTAGGCCAAATTAAGAAGCCTGTTATAGAGCTTTAACACTTTAGAACAGGGGAATTTTTCATTTTTACCCTTCCCACTCTTTTTTTCTTTTCCTACTCTTCTTCCAAGAGCCTTAACTTTTATATTTTTCCATTGAGATAGCCATGTGAACGCTTTTTCTTTTTGCTGGATGAGATCTAGTTTTGATGACACCATTCCTTTTAGCATTCAATGCAATGACAAACAGTAGAAAAAATTCTAAATGCGATGAAATTTTGAAAAAATGGATGGTTGTTTAGGTTTTGTTTTTATGGTGTTTATTCTATAGTAAAAATCATTCTGAATCATGATTATCCAGGTCAGACCAATTATTGGTGATACCAAACTGGTATAGATTTTTTTTCATTAAAGTGGGAAAATAAAATAAAATTCAGAATTTTAAAGAATAAGAATTTTGGTTAGTGTTGTTATTTTTCAAAACCCATAACATTTTTATTTTTCCGTCAGTTCATCTGTGTGCTTGGTTTTTGTATGAGAATATGATGGTGTTTTGTTATGCCAATTTGAGTTCAATACCTCATTTTAAAGCTAATGTTTTTGTTAATGCTAGAGATGAGCAAATATGTTCGGATTCGGGTTCCAAATACGATCAAAATCGAATTCTGTTTTTGCAATATTCGTCAAACACAGCCGAAAGTAATGGCCGGAGCAGAGCCTCCCTCCCCTCAAGAAAGAGGCGTGGGCGGAGGCCGGCATGACGGGGGTTTGGAGGGGTTTAAAATGAGGGAGGAACATTTAAATAAGGGGGGGAGTGGTTGGGGGGGTTTATAAGGCAGTGATGGGGCGGTCCCAGGGCAGTTCCTGTCTTGCCCCATCAGTAGTAAGACGCAGTACAACTTACCATGTCTGCAAACGCGGCGATCGAGCGCCTCAGGGCTGTGGCCTCGTCGCAGCCTCCTGGATGGCTGGAAGCGCAGGTGGCGATTATCGTTCAGGGAGCTTCTGGTCCGTCGTCTGGGGCATCGCAAAGGGAGAGGCGGCCAAGAAGGGTGAGGCCTCCTGAAAGACTGTCGCCGGATCAGGCTCCTCGGGCCTCGCGTCGGCGCAGGAGCCCCTCACGGGCCCCTCCAGGCCGGGCGGCGCGCGGAGCTCGCGTTAGCAGGCCTCGGCCTGGGAGGAATCCACCAAGCCAGCGAGGCCCTGCGGCGGTAACTTCTCCTCCGCCGAGTGCACGTCGGGGGGCGGAGTCTTTGCGCGCCGGCCGTCAAGCGAGAGCTGCGTCCTCGGGAGGTCGCAGTGGTGAGCGATCCTTTTTGCGGCCTGTTTCAGATAGCAGCGCGGGTGCGTCGGCGTTGGTGTCTCCAAGCGCCGGGCGTCGTGGAAGATCTGCGTCCTCGGGGGGTCGCAGTGCTGAGTCACCTGCTGTGCGACCTGCTTCCAATCGCACTGCGGGTGCGTCGTCTTTGGAGCCAGTATGTCCCGGGCGTCGCGGGAGAATTGCGTCTTCGGGAGGTCGCAGTGGCGAGGGACCTTCTGGGCGGCCCGCCTCAGGAAGCATCGGTGATGCGTCGTCGTTGGAGCTGCTAAGCGATGGGCGTTTTTTGAGAGCTGCGTCAGCGGGCGGTCGCAGTTGCGATCGGCTTGCATTGCTATCTGTTCCGGATGGTCATGCAGGTGCGTTGTCAAATTACGGAATGGCCGGCTCATCAGACCAGCAATTTTCCCCCCTTGGTGATGGCGGGGTTCCAGGTTCGTCGGGGGGTCACAGCGGCAGTTTTACTGCACTGCGGCCTGCCTCTGTGGACGGCTTCAGAATTTCGGCGGCCGTGGCATCGGTCGGCACGGGTCAGCAGCTTTTACCCCCATAGGCGGAGGGTTTACAGAGGGATCGGAGGGCCGTTGCTGTGGGGTGAACGCGGGGCGGCTTGGTTTGGCTGCTGCTGCTAATCCATCGTCGGGTGCTGCTGCGACCCAGTCTTCAATGTTGTTTCAGGATCAGCGGGCTGGATCCCCAATGGGGTTTAGGCCTTCTTCATCTGGAAGTCACGGAGCGGTTTCCGGACGTCAGGAGCAGGTCAGCGGAGTCGTGGTGTCAGATCAAGGCGGTGGCGACGCACCTTTGGAACCAGGTTATCCGGCTGGAGGGCTCACAGCTCCCTCGCAGCCCGGTGAGTATAATTCTATGTTAAGCGTTGGTCATTCATTTTTGTCTTCTTCACCGTTTGGGGTAGCTCGGCCGGGAGTTAGTAATAGTGTTGGGGGGGTGGCCGAGGTAGCCGGGGTTACGGATATGCTGGTAGATGTGCGGAATTTGCTATCCCGATTAGAGAAGGGTATAAGTTCTCCGTCTCCAGTGACGGCGTGGGTTGGATCACAGGTTGGGGGGCAGATAGTGGCGAGCGTGTCGGAACAGGAAGGGCTTAGTGCTGAACCGGTGTCTGTGTCGGTGCAGACAGAGAAGGAAAAGGAGTGTCGGGTGCGTTTAGATGATAGGGCTCACGGGGAGGTATATGTTTGTTTTGAGGGCCCCTTGGGGGCTCATTTGAAGAAGGAAGTTAAGGAGCGTATTTGGAAGGATGAGTACGTTGAAATATTCTCATTGTTGCCTTTGGAGAAGTTTAATTTGGATAAAAGTAAAAAGGAAGATAGTAAGAAGGAGGAGGAGGAGAAACGGAGGTGGCGATTAATTCCTCAGACGTTCGTCAACTGGCAACAAGCGTTTGCTATTTTAGCAAGTGTTATCGGGGAGAAAGCTTCAGACAACTGCTCGGCTTTGTTTTGTTATTTTGATGCTATTGGGGAGGCACATAGGGTGTATGGGGGACAGGCTTGGCTGCGGTATGATGAGCAGTTCAGGCAAAGGAAGGCCGTGCGTCCGGCGATTCGCTGGGATCAGAAGGACATTGGTCTGTGGATGAGAGTCATTGCACAGAATAAGTTTGGGCATTCCTTTCTCGGGGGAACTGGGGGCGCCGGCCAGAGTGGAAATACAGCTGGGGCAGCGGGAGGAAGTGGTCAAGGCCAAGGAGGTGGGAACAAATTTGGGGTGTGCTGGCAGTTTAATGACGGCCAGTGTAAGTTTGGGGCGGGGTGTAAATTTAAGCATGTCTGCTCCAATTGCAATGGCGCCTCCCATGGAGCGTCTAAGTGTTTTAAAAAAGGGAAGCAGAAGCCTGGGGGTGGTAATTCCCAAGGGAGAGACTCCGGTGAGTTTGGAAAAGATGGTCCCTTGTCTAAATAGATACGGTGACAGGGAAAAGGCGACGTTACTGTTCAATGGTTTTAAGGATGGTTTTGTTATCCCGCATCCTCCGTTTGTTATCCCGCGGGTACTTAAGAATTTGCATTCGGCTTTATTGCATAAGGAGGTGGTCAGTGAGAAATTGGCAAAAGAGGTTTTGTTGGGTCGTATGGCGGGCCCTTTCTCGTCGCCACCTTTTCAGGACTTAGTGGTTTCCCCGTTGGGCGTTGTTCCCAAGAAGGAGCCGAACAAGTTTCGGCTTATTCAGCATCTTTCTTACCCACGGGGGAGGTCGGTGAACGATGGCATTGATCCGGAAATTTGTTCGGTTATTTATTCCTCTTTTGACGAGGCTGCGCGGTGGGTGAGGAAGTGTGGTCGAGGGGCCCTTATGGCTAAGACTGACATTGAATCTGCTTTTCGACTTTTGCCAGTTCATCCTGATAGTTTGAAGCTGCTGGGTTGTTTTTGGGAGGGGGAGTTCTTTGTTGACAGATGTTTGCCGATGGGCTGTTCCTTATCATGTGCTTATTTTGAGGCTTTTAGTTCTTTTTTGGAGTGGGTGGTGCGAGAGGTGTCTGGTTGTGAATCTGTTATTCATTACTTGGACGATTTTCTGTGTGTAGGCCCAGCAAATTCTTCATGCTGCCATGGGATCTTGAAACTGTTGAGTGGGTGGCGGAGCATTTTGGGGTTCCTTTGGCGCCAGGCAAAACTGAGGGCCCATCTTCTTGTTTGTGTTTTTTGGGAATAGTCATCGACACGGTGGCATGGGAGTTCAGATTGCCCGAGGAAAAGTTGTTGGCTTTACGGGCTGAAGTAGGTAGAGCGCGCCGGGTGAAGAAGTTGTCGTTGCGTGATTTGCAGTCGTTGCTAGGGAAGTTGAACTTCGCATGTCGAGTGATGCCGATGGGGCGAGTTTTTTCACGTAGGCTGGCTAGCGCTACGGCAGGGATAAAAGCCCCTCATCACTTCATACGTTTGTCTGGGGAACTTAAGGCGGATTTGGCAGTTTGGGATTCCTTCTTAGAAGGATATAACGGGCGCTCTTTGGTCATGGCCGAGGTTGTTGGGAGTGATGTGTTGGAGTTGTTTACGGACGCGGCCGGAGGGGTTGGTTTTGGAGCCTATTTCAGGGGGCAATGGTGTGCGTCTTGTTGGCCTGCAGAGTGGGTGGCTGAGGGCTTAGTTCGGAACATAACATTATTGGAAATTTTTCCAATTCTGGTGGCGGTGCATTTATGGGGAAGTGAGTTTCGTGATCGCAGGGTGCGTTTTAATTGTGACAACATGGGAGTTGTTTGCGCGATTAATGGGCTTACTGCGTCCTCTCCTCCTGTCGTGCGAGTTTTGCAACGTTTGGTCTTGTTATGTTTGGAATTGAATGCACACGTGACGGCGACGCACGTGCCGGGTGTGAAGAATGACATAGCTGATTCTCTTTCTCGTTCACAGTGGGATCGTTTTCGCTCATTGGCCCCGGAAGCGGAGTGCGAGGGTCTAGCCTGCCCGGAGGAGTTGTGGAAGGTGGTTTACGGTCTGCAGAGTCTCTGATTAGGGCATCGTTGGCTCCAAAAACTTGGGCGGCTTATCGGGCAGTGTGGCGTAACTGGGAAGAGTTTTTAATGACAATTCCAGTTCTGGGGGATGGGGTGGATTTACAAAGGGCCTTATTGGCTTGGTTGGGGCAAGGGGCGAGGGAAGGATGGTCTTGTGCCAAAGTGTCGCGGGTTTTAGCAGCACTATCTTTTGGGTTTCGTTTGCGGGGGATTAGCGATGTGTCAAAGACCTTTTTGGTGCAGCAGGCGGCAAAGGGTTTTCGTCGAATTAAGGGGTTGGGTGATACGAGGCGCCCGGTATCCTTCGCTTTGCTAGAGCGATTGGGTTTTATTTTGGACACGACGTGTTCTTCTCGTTTTGAAGTTCTGTTATTCCGTCTGGCTTTTTCGTTGGCATTCTTTGGGGCTTTGCGGGTAGGTGAGCTGGTTTCGGGTAATAGACAGGCGGCGGGGGGTTTGTTGGCTAAGGATGTATTATTGACGGCGGGTGGTGTTGAGTTTTGGCTGCGTAAATCCAAGACGGATCAAGAGGGGAGGGGCCGTCGGGTAGTGTTGGGTATTGTATCAGGGTACCCGATGTGTCCAGTGTTATGTTTGCAGCGTTTTTGGGAGTTGGGCCCCGGGTTGGGGGGCTCATTGTTGTGCCATGCCGATGGCGGTAGCCTGTCCAGGTATCAGTTCAACGCCATTTTCAAAAAGTCCATTCGAGCATTAGGTCTCGATGATTCTCGTTTTGGGACGCATTCATTCCGGATTGGGGCGGCGACTGAGGCGGCAGGTAGGGGGTTGGACGCGGCATCAATACAACGTATTGGGCGTTGGAAGTCTAATCGATTTAGGAGTTATATTAGGCCTTGATTTTTCGAGGTGATATTTGAATGTTCTGAGGGTCTGCGTGGGAAGTTTGGAGTTGGTTAAGGGTGATCTTTCGGGATGTTTAGTGTTATTTTCTCATTTCAGGTTCCCTTCCTATGCTGATTTGGATTTTTGGTCACTCCTTCGTCCACTGGGGAGCGTTGAGAGCCGACGTCAGGACTGATGGTCGGCAACTGGGATTTCCCCGGTCTATGGCGGTAGTGCGATGGCTCGGTTTTCGAGGAATGCAGTGGAGAAGGGTGTTGCCCGAAATTCATGCGTGCGCCCGCTTGGACCGTGCTCCCGATGTTTTGGTACTCCATGTCGGGGGGAATGATCTTGCGGTGCGTCCTTTTCGTGAGTTAGTGCGAGATATCAAGCAGGATTGCTTGCGGTTATGGGTGTTGTATCCGGGGGTCATTTTAGTTTGGTCTGACATTGTGCCACGCAGACGTTGGAGGAACATGAGGTCTCTGGTTAAAATCAATAAGGCCAGGATAAAGGTTAACAGGGCTGTGTCTTCATTCATGGCTCGGAATGGTAATGTGTCGGTGCGGCATTTGGATTTGGAGAAGGGGGAGGGGGATTTTTGGTTGGCCGATGGGGTTCATCTGAATGCTGTTGGTTCAGATATGTGGGCACTAGGTATTCAGGAAGGTATTGAAAGGGCCATGGCTTTGCGGTCTTAGGGGGTCTCGTGCCATTGAGGTTTTCAATGGGCCCTCGTTGTGGCGGCTCAAGGGGGTGGGGAGAGAGTCCTTGAAGTTGGTGGAAATTGGTTTGTGGGGACTCTGTTTAGGGTCTCCACTGTTTGAAGTTATGTGGTGGTGATCTGGTGAATGGTGGAAGGGGAGTTCACACGGAGTGGGCGGATCCCCAGGTGGTTGGGTGAACAGCACACCTCAATGGTGGTGCTCCCGAGCCTGTGGGGTAACGGCTGGGAGTAAGAGGTGGGATGTTGTTCACAGGATATTGGTTTAATTCACCATGATCTTTGTAGCTTCAAGGACTCCTCCCTGATGTGTTATTGGTATATATATATATATATATTGTTTATATATATATTGTTATATATTGTTATTTATTGTTATTGTTGTTTGTACTTAAATAAAGGCTGCTGTGGCCATACATATTCCAAAGAATTACTGTAATTCGTTATTGGGGTATGGATAACTGGGGTATATTGATAAGGGTAAAGGGGGGCTCAATTCTAGAGTCCTGGGTTTCGTACGAGTAAACAACTCGACTATACCAACGTCAAGTAATGGCCGGAGCAGAGCCTCCCTCCCCTCAAGAAAGAGGCGTGGGCGGAGGCCGGCATGACGGGGGTTTGGAGGGGTTTAAAATGAGGGAGGAACATTTAAATAAGGGGGGGAGTGGTTGGGGGGGTTTTAAAGGCAGTGATGGGGCGGTCCCAGGGCAGTTCCTGTCTTGCCCCATCAGTAGTCCCACCCTCCCTCCCTATTGGATGATGTTACTGGATGGTTAATTTTGGGTCATGGCGGCTCAAGGGGGTGGGGAGAGAGTCCTTGAAGTTGGTGGAAATTGGTTTGTGGGGACTCTGTTTAGGGTCTCCACTGTTTGAAGTTATGTGGTGGTGATCTGGTGAATGGTGGAAGGGGAGTTCACACGGAGTGGGCGGATCCCCAGGTGGTTGGGTGAACAGCACACCTCAATGGTGGTGCTCCCGAGCCTGTGGGGTAACGGCTGGGAGTAAGAGGTGGGATGTTGTTCACAGGATATTGGTTTAATTCACCATGATCTTTGTAGCTTCAAGGACTCCTCCCTGATGTGTTATTGGTATATATATATATATTGTTATATATATATTGTTATATATTGTTATTTATTGTTATTGTTGTTTGTACTTAAATAAAGGCTGCTGTGGCCATACATATTCCAAAGAATTACTGTAATTCGTTATTGGGGTATGGATAACTGGGGTATATTGATAAGGGTAAAGGGGGGCTCAATTCTAGAGTCCTGGGTTTCGTACGAGTAAACAACTCGACTATACCAACGTCATGTCGTTAGAGTCAGTGGGAGTAGAAATTTCCTAATATGTTCAGAACCGATAAGACAAACATTCAGCACGAATAGTGTTCGAATATGGTCCGAATATGTCAATATCAGATTTGGGGACAAAATCCGAACAAATTCGCTCATCTCTAGTTAATATCATTTCAGTGTAAGTTTGATGTTTTTAGCATTTTTTATTGCACTTTTTTGCAGTGTTGCAGAGGATGAAAAACTAATTCTTGAGTTTAGATTTTTTTTCTTGTTTCAACATTTACCAATCAGGTTCAAAAATTTTATATTTTGATAGATTGGATGTTTACAGGTGTGAAGATTAGTGATGAGTGTGCACTAAAATGCTCAGGTACTCGTTTCTTGAGTTGAGCAAATCGTAATGCTCGAGAGCTCGACCCAAGTAACAAGTATAATGGAAGTCAATGCAAAACTCAAGCATTTTTCCAGTGGCCCCCTCCTGAAGGTCTTGAGGGGGTCTAAAAATTGCTCAAAATGATGGAAGCAATGCTAAAATGACATGGGAACAGCATGGGGAAGACCTTGGAAGCATCTCTCATCTCTGACTCCCAGGTCGCTGCTGGGAACAATGTTGTCAGAGTATTATGCCACGCACTGACAACAAAACATACAAAACCACAGTTAAAATGGATTTCGCTGGAAAAATGTTAAAGGGAACTTGTCACCCCCCCCGGCCATTTTGAAGTAAAAGAGCCACCTTCATCAGCACTTAGGAAGCAGTCTGTGAAGGTGGATCTTTTTTTTTTGTACCCCTGCAACGCAGAAATATTCACTTTTAAAAATTGGTCCCCATACCTTATATGAGTCCCTGAGGTGTGGCTTCTGCTCGGGACTCATCTTCCCCCCAGCCGTCCATCAAGGCACTTCAGCGACACCGCGCCTCCAACAGATTTTTTTCACTTTCCTTTCTGTTGTGAGGGGCGCCTGCACTGTACTGACAGTCCTTGGGCATGCACACTGCGTGCTGCCTGGTAACTGTCAGAAGACTGTTGCGTCCCGCAGTGTGTTATCATGTATTCACACTGCAGGGCTGGCAATCTGGTGCCTGCGCAGTCTACATGTTTAGCATGTAGACTGCGCAGCTAAACATGAAGACTGCGCAGGAGAAAGATTGCCAGCCCCGCAGTGTGAATACATGATAACACACTGTGGGCAGGGAGCTGGGGAACCACAGAGACGTAGGCGCAATAGTGTTCTGAGAGTTCCCGCGCAGCATGCACTGCACATGCCCGAGGACTGTTAGTACAGCGCAGGCGCCCCACACAACAGAAAAGAAAGTGAAAAAACGCTGTTGAAGGCGCGGCGTCGCTGAAGCACCTTGATGGATGGCTGGGGGGAAGATGAGTCCCGGGCAGAAGCCACACCTCAGGGGCTCACATAAGGTATGGGGACCGATTTTTAAAAGTGAACATTTCTGCGTTGCAGGGGTACAAAAAAAAAAGGGCCACCTTCACAGACTGCTGCCTTAGTGCTGCTGAAGGTGGCTCTTTTACTTCAAAACGGCCAGGGGGGTGACAAGTTCCGTTTAAGAAACATTCTTTCCAGGATAATGTCTTGGATATAAGGCAAATAAATAATAGAAAAAAAAATCCTCCACACCTTGGGCTAAGTTCAAAAGCATCAAAAAAGAGGGAAAACTGGAGTATTTTAGGATTCTGTAAATTTTATTTTATTAAAGACACACATTAAAATTCCCTGCAGAGGTTAAAAATACAAACAAACAAGCCAGTGGTAACTAGCACAAAAGGGTTAAGATCCATGCAAATTGGCTCTTGAAGTAAGGTGAGTCAGAGCGAAAGTGTTTAGAGTAACTTGTCTATGTTTGCCATTATGGCCATTAAACCTCCTTTACAAATAATCCCGACCATACTCCAAATTTAACAAAAAATCACGAAAAGTAATCCTTACCCATGCTGCTGAAGAAAGCTCCCAGTGCACATGCAAGTGTATAAATCCCCAACACGCATTTTGCGCCTTGATACCTCACTTTCTCAAGGGAAAGTTAAAAATCATGTTCACTATAGGACGTGTCACATTGTCATCATCCCGCAAATGGGTTTGAACTCGCGGCAAATGTGCAAATCACCACCAGCACATCCTGCACACCGCTGACCATCAAACCAGCCACCTGCACATCAGGGATCAAAGATCATTGCCATGGCCCCTGAAATGTGCAGACTGGTATAAAAATGCCGAATCATGGACGGACGCACAAAGTGGATAAGCGTATGCGCACATCAATCCCAGATATTACTTACAGACATTCAAAAAGTTACAAGGCCGTATACCAAAACAATAAAGAACCTTAATAAGGTCATAGACGAAGAAAGGGAACAGATATATATATAAAAAAAGAAAATATGGAATAAGTATAGAAAAAAATGGTCAAATAACAAAATTAGCCATATATATTATTTGAGTACATTAGATGCCGATTGATGACCAATTTTTCAAGATAAACCACCATGAGCCGCAGATGTCATACATTGTTACAGCAAACTTTTAAAAACTTATTTTATTATAATGCATGGTATGTAGTTCCAATTCCAAAGATGGGAAGTTTACGGATTTATCGTATCAAAAACGGAATTGTAGATGAGCAAGAAATATTATAAATTACACATAAAAAAATAAAATTAATAAAAGGAAAAAAACAAAACATGCATGTGGAAACGGTGGCAAATGCTTCTTAAATTTGGCCCCTTTCACACATCAGTTTTTTTGCCATCAGTCACAATCCATTGTTTTTTGAAAAAAACGGATCCGGCGACTGATGCCGCAGGATGCATTTTTTTCTCATAGACTTGTATTAGTGACCGATTGCCTCAGATGGTCTCACGTTTTTTGGCCCGTCGGCTGGACACGACGCACAAAGCAACGCTTTTTGTCTCCGTCAAAAAATCGAACAGTGACGGATCCGTCGCTGTCAGTTGTTTGCTATAATGGAAGCAGGATCCATCGTCATCCGTCAAATGATGGATTCCGGCGACGGATTCTGCTTTTTTAACTGAGCATGCTCCTGACAGGTTAAAACACAAACAAAAGAATAGATACAGTATAAACACATAGAATACACACATATATGTATATATATATATATATATATATATATATATACATATATGTACATATATGTATATATATATACAGTACAGACCAAAAGTTTGGACACACCTTCTCATTCAAAGATTCTTCTGTATTTTCATGACTATGAAAATTGTAGAATCACACTGAAGGCATCAAAACTATGAATTAACACATGTGGAATTATACATTACACTTTACAAAAAAGTGTGTAATAACTGAAAATATGTCTTATATTCTAGGTTCTTCAAAGTAGCCACCTTTTGCTTTGATTACTGCTTTGCACGCAGAAAAGGTGAATGGATGGACTTCACATGCCTAGTTCCCACCGTGAAGCATGGAGGAGGTGGTATGATGGTGTGGGGGTGCTTTGCTGGTGACACTGTTGGGGATTATTCAAAATTGAAGCGGTGAGCGGTCCAGCTCACCCCAAACCATCTCAATTGGGTTCAGGTCTGGTAACTGTGGAGGCCAGGTCATCTGGCATAGCACCCCAACACTGTCCTTCTTGGTCAAATAGCCCTTATACAGCCTGGAGGTGTGTTTGGGGTCATTGCCCTGTTGAAAAATAAATGATGGTCCAACTAAACACAAACCGGATGGAATAGCATGCTGCTGCAAGATGCTGTGGTAGCCATGCTGGTTCAGTATGCCTTCGATTTTGAATAAATCCCCAACAGTGTCACCAGGAAAGCACCCCACACCATCACACCACCTCCTCCATGCTTCACAGTGGGAACCAGGCATGTAGAGTTCATCCGTTCACCTTTTCTGCATGCAAAGCAGTAATCAAAGAAAAAGGTGGCAACTTTGAAGAACCTAGAATATAAAACATATTTTCAGTTGTTTCACTCTTTTTTGTAAAGTGTAATGTATAATTCCACATGTGTTAATTCATACTTTTGATGCCTTCAGTGTGATTCTACAATTTTCACAGTCATGAAAATACAGAAAAATCGTTGAATGAGAAGGTGTGTCCAAACTTTTGGTCTGTACTGTACATGTCATTGAGACACACATATATATATATATTTATAGTTCATACAGTTCTGCATAGCATAAATCCGCTAAATCAATTGCTGGCTTCAGTAAATTCATTACCAAACCCGACATGATATGACACATGGTTTACATATAGTAAACCATGTCATATCAAAACAATTAATATATGTCAGTGTTTAATCAATTTAGTAGTTTGTGATAGGAAAAATTTGGTACTCTAGGGGTTAAATTTAAGGCTATAATCACGGAAAAAAATTGCGTGGGCTCCCGGGCAATTTTCTCCACCAGAGAGGGAAGGCCAGTGAGTGAGGGCAGATAATAATAGCCTAGAGAGGGACCATTGTTTTGGGGCCCCTCCTGGATACAAACATCTGGCCCCAGCCACCCCAGAAAAGGCACATCTATAAGATGCGCCTTTTCTGGCACTTAGCCTCTCTTTTCCCATTGCCTTTAGCGGTGGCTCATGGGTTAACAAGGGGTTAATGTCACCTTGCTATTGAAAAGTGAGATTAATCTCGGCTAATAATGAAGAGGTGTCAATAAGACAACTATCCATTATTAATCCTATAGTAGTAAAGGGTTAAAAAAAAACACATACATTACTTAAAAATTCTTTTAATGAAATAATTACACAAAGTTTTTGACCACATTTATTATTCTGCTAATCCAACTGAATGCCTTGTTCTCCTGTGAAAAATAATAAAATAAAAGAACAACAATATCCACACCTCTCCGCCGTTCAGTCAGGTCCCCCGCTGCAATCCATCACAAGGGTTAGCTAGTTTAGAACTGGAACCTATGCTAATGTTACTGGCACGGCTGTGAACTACTGCTGAATGAATGAAATCATGTCTGCGCAAGCGCCCTGGCTGACCGGAGATGAACTGATTAGCGTGGGAAAGTTTCTGAACTTTTTCCCACACTGTTAGATCACCTTAGGTCAGCCGGGACTCTGCGGAGCCTCACTGACGTCAGCGGTAGTCAGTGAGGCTGCGCGGTGTCCCTGGCTGACCTGAAGTGAACTCGATAGCGTGTGAAAAAGTTTAGAAACTTTACATGGAATTGGTTTCAGATCAGCAATGTCAGCCGCAGTCCTGGCAGCAGCAATGTCCCTCACATGCTCTATCACACAGAAGTACGTTCTCGAGAAGTGATATATATTTTTGGACAACCACATGTGGCATAATAAACCACATTGGTACTGTTACATGTTATGTGCTGTTTATTCGAAAATTGTCAAAGTCCATCAGCAGAATCGAATGTGGAACTGGTAAGGACATTGCTGCAAGCAAGGCAGCAGCCACAAGGAAAATAGCCCATGTTCGGACCCATACTTTTGAACAAATTTGCCACAGGAGGTGTACACTGGCTTTTCACCAAAATACTTTTCAAGTTTCTGGACCGTCTCTATGTAATGAGGGGATTGGCAGGCAAACAGGACTGTAACTATGATTAAGTCTTAAGAATAGGCCAATGTTTTTTTAATATTGCTCTCATATTTTGCCATTCATGGTTATAAGTTGAAATTAATCGCACCTTCACATCCTGTTTCTTACATTTGGGAAGTGCATAAAGCAGCGAGCTGAGAGATGTTTACTTCACCCTCCTATAACCCAACTTAATTCATCTCTGACTGTAACCCTTAGGCTGGAGTCACACACAACGTCTAAAAAATCAGACAGTATTGTACGGCCGTAATACGTAGAAAAGTTCCCTGAACAGTGATCCGTATGTCATCCATTGTCAAGGTGTGGCTGCGTATTTTGCGCATGTAAGCATCCGTAAGGCGAGATCTTCTTGCCAGCTTGCAAAACTGACAATTAATGGATCCCAATGACAGGTTTTACATCACAAAAGAAAGAATACATACATACAAATAGAATACATATATATATATATATATATATATATATATATATAATATATATATATATATATATATAAATTTAATTGCTGGCTTCTGTAAAATCATTACAGAACCCGACATGAAATGACACATGGTTTACATACAGTATATATATATATATATATATATGTCGTAATTAGGGTTGAGCGATACTTTCCGATATTGCAAAATATCGGATCGGATTGGATCGGCCCGATACTGAAAAAGTATCGGATATCGCCGATTCCGATACCGGAAATCAATGCAAGTCAATGGGACAAAAATATCGGAATTAAAAAAAAAACATTCTTTCCTTGTAGGTTAATTGTACATGAAGGAAAACAACAAAGAGTAATGTGGAATGTATTGGGGGAGGTGGAGGAGACATTAAAGGCATAGATGTTTAACCCAATCAAATGGAATAGCAGGAATCCTTTTTTTTTTTTTAAGACGTTCGGATTGACGAAGAAATTGACTATGTTGTTAACCTTTTTTCTATTTTGGCACATATGTATGTTTCACTACTTCCATGCTCTTCACCTTTTTTACTTCTGCCACACTTTCTCCTTCATGATCTTTAGCAGCAGCATCTTTTTCATCAAAATATTCTTCACCTTATTTATCTTCTTCTTAAACTTTTTGCTATTCATCTTTTTGGTAACATTACTCATATTCTTCTTATTCAACTATTATTCTTCTTCATATTCTACTTCTTCATCTTCTGCCTATTCATCTTCTTCATCATATTCTTATTTGTGACAGACATTCCTGTAGTTGTAATCTGTAAAAGTTTGAAGATTTCATCATTCCATTCATGCTGTCACAAAAGATTAAAATTACAACAGTATTTGTCCGTGTTCAGTTTAGCCTGCAGCAGCAGGCATTTTCCAGGGGCACCACGAGGAGGAACGGACTCACCCCCATACACTGCTTAGTCTTCTTCTGCTTATAATTTAGAGCATATATTTTGCTCTGAATTTTGGTCTTATACTTAATGTTCTTCTGCTTTTTGTTCTTCTGCTTCTTGTTCTTCTGTCTCTTGTTCTGTATCTTGTAGTTTGTCTTAATCTTCTTTGTCCTGTTGATGATCTTCTTCTGGGTAATCTTTTATTTCTTCTTTGTGATGGTGTTCAGGCTCGTTGTCTTGATGGTCGTCGTCCTTGGGGTCATCTTCTTTCGGGTGGTCTTCAGGGTCGTCGTCTTCAGGGTCCTCGTCTTCGGGGTCGTCTTCTTTGGGGTGGTCTTCAGGGTCGTCATCGTCAGGGTCGTCGTCTTCAGTGTTGGAGATCCAGAGTGATTACCCAAAAAATCATTTAAAAAATCTTCAACTTGGAAATGTAGCTGAAGGTACAAGAAGGCTGAGTAACTTCCGAGAACCAGCTAACGGTACTGGAACCCAGACGGGTAGCAGATGGTACAAGAGACAATGGAAGTAACGAGGACCAGCTGACTGTGCTGGAACCCGGAGGGGCAGTAGAAGGAACAGAGCCAATGGCACAACCGAGGACCAGCTGACGGTACTGGGACACGGTTACTAAGCAGGAGGTACCTGTGCTCCAAAGCACTACCAAGGACCAGCAGACATTGCTGGAACTCGGATACCGAGATGGAGGCACCTAGGCCAAAGGCACTGCCGAGAACCAGCTGACGGTACTGGAACCCGGACGGGTGGCAGAAGTTACAAGAGCCAATGGAAGTAACGAGGACCAGCTGACTGTGCTGGAACCGGAGGGGCAGCAGAAGGAACAGAGCCAATGGCACAACCGAGGACCAGCTGACGGTACTGGGACACGGTTACTAAGCAGGAGGTACCTGTGCTCCAAAGCACTACCAAGGACCAGCAGACATTGCTGGAACTCGGATACTGAGATGGAGGCACCTAGGCCAAAGGCACTGCCGAGAACCAGCTGACGGTACTGGAACCCGGACGGGTAGCATAAGGTACCATGAAAATTTAAGTTGAAAGGCCGCGAGCCGGCAGCAGTTACCAAATCCCACAGTCCTACAGTGGGTGCTTGTCCTATTGTCACAATGGAAACAGCCTTTATTTACATATCCCGCAGCACACATAGGAAGCACCTAAACTGCAGGCACCATAGAGTCGGCTAACCCGAACGCAACACGACAGGACAACTTATTGGAGGCTAAGTGATGTTGACACTGCCAGGAAACAGCTGGCGTGCTGTAACCAGGCTGGGCAGAAGTGAGTAACCATGCCAATGACACTTCTGAACACCAACTGGTGGTGTTGGAGCCCAGGGATGAGAGGAGAACAGGGTGGAGGCAGCAGGACTTTTTGCCGTACACACAGCAGGGGAACAACTGACATTACTGAACCCCAGTAACACAGGAGCAAGTGTTGACTGTGCAAACAGCACTTCCGAGCACCAACTGGCGGTGTTGGAGCCCAGGGATGAGAGGATGTAGGCTGAGGCCTAGTATGAGCAACTTTGTAACTTTAAATTGGAGGCAGCAGGACTTTTTCCGTACACACAGCAGGGGAACAGCTGACATTACTGAACCCCAGTAACACAGGAGCAAGTGTTGACTGTGCACACTGCACTTCCGAGCACCAACTGGCGATGTTGGAGCCCAGGAATGAGAGGAGAACAGGGTGGAGGCAGCAGGACTTTTTGCCGTACACACAGCAGGGGAACAGCTGACATTACTGAACCCCAGTAACACAGGAGCAAGTGTTGACTGTGCACACAGCACTTCCGAGCACCAACTGGCGGTGTTGGAGCCCAGGGATGAGAGGAGAACAGGGTGGAGGCAGCAGGACTTTTTGCCGTACACACAGCAGGGGAACAGCTGACATTACTGAACCCAGTAACACAGGAGCAAGTGTTGACTGTGCACACAGCACTTCCGAGCACCAACTGGCAGTGTTGGAGCCAAGGGATGAGAGGAAAACAGGGTGGAGGCAGCAGGACTTTTTGCCGTACACACAGCAGCGGAACAGCTGACATTAATGAACCCCAGTAACACAGGAGCAAGTGTTGACTGTGCACACAGCACTTCCGAGCACCAACTGGCGGTGTTGGAGCCCAGGGATGAGAGGAGAACAGGGTGGAGGCAGCAGGACTTTTTGCCGTACACACAGCAGGGAAACAGCTGACATTACTGAACCCCAGTAACACAGGAGCAAGTGTTGACTGTGCACACAGCACTTCCGAGCACCAACTGGCGGTGTTGGAGCCCAGGGATGAGAGGGTGTAGGCTGAGGCTAGTATGAGCAACTTTGTAACTTTAAATTGGAGGCAGCAGGACTTTTTGCCGTACACACAGCAGGGGAACAGCTGACATTACTGAACCCCAGTAACACAGGAGCAAGTGTTGACTGTGCACACAGCACTTCCGAGCACCAACTGGCGGTGTTGGAGCCCAGGGATGAGAGGAGAACAGGGTGGAGGCAGCAGGACTTTTTGCTGTACACACAGCAGGGGAACAGCTGACATTACTGAACCCAGTAACACAGGAGCAAGTGTTGACTGTGCACACAGCACTTCCGAGCACCAACTGGCGGTGTTGGAGCCCAGGGATGAGAGGGTGTAGGCTGAGGCCTAGTATGAGCAACTTTGTAACTTTAAATTGGAGGCAGCAGGACTTTTTGCCGTACACACAGCAGGGGAACAGCTGACATTACTGAACCCCAGTAACACAGGAGCAAGTGTTGACTGTGCACACAGCACTTCCGAGCACCAATTGGCGGTGTTGGAGCCCAGGGATAAGGAGGGTGTGTAAATACTATATACAGTATTTGCCTTGTTACGTGGCAATTAAAAATGTAGATACTCCAAACAAGAGAAAGATAAGCTTTACTACCATAAGATGATGAATTTAATTAAACAAATTTATATAAATAAATAATTTACAAACATAAACGCATATATTCACATGTCGAACAGCAATGCAAACAAACAAAAATTTTGTAAGGAATCTGATATACGGGTTTAAATAAAAGCATAAAAGTACATTTCAGAATCCATTAATGCTGGATAAGTAACAGTATGTACACCTGTTATATTGTATAGACAATGAATGTAGGACTTCAAAACATCATCAGCATTATAAGTTATCTGTGACATCCCAAAAAATTACATTTGATGAATAATGTAACTTAACCGGTTCTATAAAATCTCGATCATGTAATCCTGATAATATGGGCCAATAATCAATTTTATGAACAAACATAACCTTGAAAAAGTGCATAGTGCATTGTGAAAATTGCTATTTATGCCTGACTGTGGACTTGCAAGCATGACAACGGATAGATAAGGTATATATAGATGAGACTGCATAGCCACAGATGCTGAATGGCGATATAATACTGTACCTCAATAAAGTGTGCGTCACTACTCCAGATCTTTTTTCATATAGCTTGATAAAGAGGGTACGTGCATGTATAAAAAGGGGGGAGAAGCCAGCGCTGCACATGATCAGCATGAAATACATTAAGTGCATCTGCACATATTGGTTTCTAACAGTTTTTTTTAAAATGAGACATTTGGTAAATAATTGATCAATTCTTTGAGCCACCCCGCCACGACAAGGCATTCTCATATGGGGCAGTCCTACTCTACGTTTTTTATTTTCGCTGTGCCATTACGGCCTCCTAAATATATTAAAAGCAAGACTGCAAAAAAACTGCAAAAGTAAGACTGCAAAAAAACTGCAAAAGTACCCGAAGCATTGCTGAATCACTCCCATGGTGCCAGTAAGGCAAGCGCAGGTAAAAGCCGACCAGGTCCAGAGATGGACATTTCAGATCTGACCTCTACACTTGCCAAACCAGCAACCACAGATAAAGGGTGAAACAGGCCCAGATACAGGTGCACAATCACGCAGAGCCTGGGGCAGGGCAGGGCTGCTGTATGTGTGTACAGCAGCCTAGGTCAATCACAAAAAGAAAAAAAACAGATAAAATGGCATGCATAACCCGGCGCGCACGGCAACAAGTGGTGGTCAGCCACTAACCAATATCAAGCAAAAAAAGGGGGGAGAAGCCAGCGCTGCACATGATCAGCATGAAATACATTAAGTGCATCTGCACATAATGGTTTCTAACTGTTTTTTTTAAAAATGAGACATTTGGCAAATAATTGATCAATTCTTTGAGCCACCCCGCCACGACAAGGCATTCTCATATGGGGCAGTCCTACTCTACGTTTTTTATTTTCGCTGTGCCATTACAGCCTCCTAAATATATTAAAAGCAAGACTGCAAAAAAACTGCAAAAGTAAGACTGCAAAAAAACTGCAAAAGTACCTGAAGCATTGCTGAATCACTCCCATGGTGCCAGTAAGGCAAGCGCAGGTAAAAGCCGACCAGGTCCAGAGATGGACATTTCAGATCTGACCTCTACACTTGCCAAACCAGCAACCACAGATAAAGGGTGAAACAGTCCCAGATACAGCTCTGTGCTGTCTCCACTGCCTCGACGCACAGAGCTGCTTTGTAAAGCAGTAGCAGCAGCAGTGCTCTCGGCTGGAATGGAGAACATGATGGATTGCACCAGTGTGTCTTGGTACTCCCGCATTTTATGCTCCCGGTTCAACGGTGTGATGAGGCTTTGTAAGTTGTCCCAGTAGCGAGGGTCTAGGAGGGTGTACACCCAATAATCAGACGTAGTGAGAATGTGGGCGATGCGGCGGTTGTTTCTCAGGCACTGCAGCATGAAATCAACCATGTGCAGCAGACTCCCAACTGGCCAAGAAACGCTGTCCCCTGCAAGAGGCGTCATCTCTGCCTTCTCTGCATCATCCCACCCTCGCTCTACATACTGACTAGAGCGTTGTGTACCTCCCTCTGGAGCGATGTCTTCCTCCTCCATTGACTCTTCCTCATCCTCCTCACAAAGTGAGCCCTGCCTAGGCCTTTGTGAGGAACCACGTTGCGCTGACTGTCCAGAAGGTGATGGAATTTGTGACTCCTCCTCCTCCACCTCTTCCAAAACCTCATCCCTTAGTGCTTGCAGTGTTTTTTGAAGCAGGCAGATAAGGGGGACAGTCATGCTGACTAGTGCATCATCTGTACTCGCCATCCGCGTTGAGTCATCAAACGCATGCAAAACGTGGCAGATGTCCTTCATAGAGGCCCACTCAGTAGTGGTGAAGTGTGAACGGCACAAATTGCGAGTTGATTGCGCCTGATGCAGCTGATATTCCATTACTGCTGGCTGCTGCTCACACAACCGCTCCAACATATGTAACGTGGAATTCCACCTGGTGAGTACGTCACATATGATGCGATGTTCAGGAAGGCGAAATCTGCGTTGCAGAGCTGCAATGCGCGATCTGGCCATGCTGGAACGTCGCAAGTGAGCGCACTCTAGGCGGACCTTGTGCAGCAGTGCATCAAGATCCGGATAGTCCCTCAAAAAACTCTGCACGACCAAGTTGAGCACATGTGCCAGACATGGTATGTGAGTGAGGTTGCCAAGGCCCAGAGCTGCCACCAGATTTCGGCCATTGTCACACACTACCAAGCCGGGCTGGAGATTCGCTGGCACAAACCACACGTCGCTCTCCTGCTTGATGTCATTCCAGAGCTCCTGCGCTGTGTGGCTTCGATTCCCCATTGAAATTAATTTCAGGACAGCCTGTTGATGTTTTGCCACGGCTGTGCTCATATCGGTCCTAACAGCTAAGCGTTCATGGTTCCATGTGGAGGTAAACCGTGACGGCTCCTGCAGCGATGATTCTGAGGAACTGGAGTAGGAGGAGGAGTCAATGTGTACAGACTGGATTCCTGCAATCCTTGGAGTTGGCAGAACACGTACAGCGCCACTCGCAAGACCTGTACCCGGCTCCACAACATTGACCCAATGGGCAGTGAGGGAAAGGTATTGTCCCTGGCCATGGGTACTGGTCCACGCATCGGTGGTCAGGTGGACCTTGCTACTGACGGCGTTTAGTAGCGCATGTTTAATTTTTCCCTCAACATGCTTTTGCAGACCAGGGACGGCTTGCCTGCTGAAATAAAATCGGCTTGGCACATTGTATTGTGGGACTGCCAATGCCATTAAGTTACGGAGACTGTCAGTCTCCACCAGCCTGAATGACAGCATTTCAAGGGACAGGAGTTTTGCAATGCCAGCATTCAGAGCCTGTGCTCGGGGATGGTTTGCCGAGTATGGCCATCTTTTCTGCCATGCCTGTGCTATCGATGGCTGTACAGTGGCCTGGGAGTCTGAGGATGACAGGGAACTTGCTGCTGTGGGTGGAATTACACTGGGTCTCTGGACAACAGTGACAGAGGTTCTTCCATGGCGATCCTGTGAGGAAGCCGAACCAGCTGTGTGTGAGCTGGAGGAAGAGGCTCCAACACGAGCTGAAGATGTAGGTGGTGCTGTAGGTTGGCCTACATCTCCAGTGTGTCTTTGTAACTCCACCACATGCTTGGTCCGCACATGTTTCCACATATTAGTGGTATTGAGGTTACTGACACTTTTACCTCTTTTGACTTTTTGATTACACAGCTTGCATTTGACATAGCAAATATCATCTGCAAGTGTGTCAAAAAAGGACCACGCAGTGCAAGTCCTGGGAGCGCCCGTTTTTGCTTTTGGAAGAGAACTGCTCCGAACGGGTGCCAAAGTGGAGGCTACAGGCAACCCAGTCTGCAGCCTACCTCTCCCTCCTGTTTGGACCGTTGGGGGAATCTCTTCCTCAGAGCTGCTCCCACCACCTTCCTGTTCCTCATGCCATGTTGGGTCAAGGACCTCATCATCTCCACTACCCTCTACCAACACCTGCTGCTGTTGGGTGGTCTGGCCAGCACATGCGCAACAGAAACTGGCACCTGAGTCTCATCATCATCAGATGCGTTCTGCGGTGTGCTGACCATCGGCACTGGCTCACCCACCTCTTCAGATTCAGAGACAAAGCTGTTGTGCATCACTGCATACTCCCTCTTCTTCACATTCTAGAATGCTGCTTGGCTGGCCTCCTCTTTGCAAGCCAACAGATTCTGAGAACAGAAGTAGAGACTCAGCTGGCTCCTGTACAGAGCTCTCTGAGTGCCTGGGCAATTTGGCAGGCGGTGAAGAAACAGATGGTTGCTCAACAGTGCTCTGGTCCTGAGAGGAGGTGGAAGCAATTGAAGTCGATGCGTTGGCTACCATCCAACCGACAACGGCTTCAATTTGTTCTTCCCGCAGCAGGGGGTGCGCCGAGCTCCTACAAAAGTGCGCATAAAGGAACGCTCACGGAGAAAACTGGTGGATGCTGTGTCACTGGGGGCGGCAGCAGTCACAGAATCCCCACATCCTCTCCCTGCTGAAACTCCACGCCCACGACCACGTGCCTTACTCCCTGCCTTCTTCATCTTGGTAGATTGATAAAGATAGGCAGAAAAGTTATTAGGCCTAAGTGTGCTTATTCCTCAGAGACTGCAGTGAACACTGCATACAACTGTTCACTAGCTCTGAAAGGCTCCTTTATGTACTTCTATAGTGTTTGCAACCAATGTTATGGATACGGATGGAAGCGCGTCACACTAATAGATTTGAGTTTTTTTAAATAGAATGTAGCAGCACCAATTAGCCAAAAATGTAAAGGATGAGGCAGTGACACATGCTCAGCAGACTCCAACCAGCAGTGGTTGAAGAACTAACTGGAGCGTGATCTGCACTCAAAAAAAGAGACCTCACAGACTGCCGTGAACACTGCAGACAACTGTTCACTAGCTCTGAAAGGCTCCTTTATGTACTTCTATAGTGTTTGCAACCAATGTATTGGATACGAATGGAAGCGCGTCACACTAATAGATTTGAGTTTTTTGAAATAGAATGGAGCAGCACCAATTAGCCAAAAATGTAAAGGATGAGGCAGTGACACACGCTCAGCAGACTCCAACCAGCAGTGGTTGAAGAACTAACTGGAGCGTGATCTGCACTCAAAAAAAGAAACCTCACAGACTGACGTGAACACTGCATACAAATGTTCACTTGCTCTGAAAGACTCCTTTATGTACTTCTATAGTGTTTGCAACCAATGTATTGGATACGGATGGAAGCGCATCACACTAATAGACTTGAGTTTTTTGAAATAGAATGGAGCAGCACCAATTAGCCAAAAATGTAAAGGATGAGGCAGTGACACACGCTCAGCAGACTCCAACCAGCAGTGGTTGAAGAACTAACTGGAGCGTGATCTGCACTCAAAAAAAGAAACCTCACAGACTGACATGAACACTGCAGACAACTGTTCACTAGCTCTGAAAGGCTCCTTTATGTACTTCTATAGTGTTTGCAACCAATGTATTGGATACGGATGGAAGCGCGTCACACTAATAGATTTGAGCTTTTTGAAATAAAATGGAGCAGCACCAATTATCTAAAAATGTAAAGGATGAGGCAGTGACACACGCTCAGCAGACTCCAACCAGCAGTGGTTGAAGAACTAACTGGAGCGTGATCTGCACTCAAAAAAAGAAACCTCACAGACTGACGTGAACACTGCATACAAATGTTCACTTGCTCTGAAAGGCTCCTTTATGTACTTCTATAGTGTTTGCAACCAATGTATTGGATACGGATGGAAGCGCGTCACACTAATAGATTTGAGTTTTTTTAAATAGAATGGAGCAGCACCAATTAGCCAAAAATGTAAAGGATGAGGCAGTGACACACGCTCAGCAGACTCCAACCAGCAGTGGTTGAAGAACTAACTGGAGCGTGATCTGCACTCAAAAAAAGAAACCTCACAGACTGATGTGAACACTGCATACAAATGTTCACTTGCTCTGAAAGGCTCCTTTATGTACTTCTATAGTATTTGCAACCAATGTATTGGATACGGATGGAAGCGCGTCACACTAATAGATTTGAGTTTTTTTAAATAGAATGGAGCAGCACCAATTAGCCAAAAATGTAAAGGATGATGCAGTGACACACGCTCAGCAGACTCCAACCAGCAGTGGTTGAAGAACTAACTGGAGCGTGATCTGCACTCAAAAAAAGAGACCTCACAGACTGACGTGAACACTGCAGACAACTGTTCACTAGCTCTGAAAGGCTCCTTTATGTACTTCTATAGTGTTTGCAACCAATGTATTGGATATGGATGGAAGCGCGTCACACTAATAGATTTGAGTTTTTTTAAATAGAATGGAGCAGCACCAATTAGCCAAAAATGTTAAGGATGAGGCAGTGACACACGCTCAGCAGACTCCAACCAGCTGTGGTTGAAGAACTAACTGGAGCGTGATCTGCACTCAAAAAAAGAGACCTCACAGACTGCCGTGAACACTGCAGACAACTGTTCACTAGCTCTGAAAGGCTCCTTTATGTACTTCTATAGTGTTTGCAACCAATGTATAGGATACGGATGGAAGCGCGTCACACTAATAGATTTGAGTTTTCTGAAATAGAATGCAGCAGCACCAATTAGCCAAAAATGTTAAGGATGAGGCAGTGACACACGCTCAGCAGACTCCAACCAGCTGTGGTTGAAGAACTAACTGGAGCGTGATCTGCACTCAAAAAAAGAGACCTCACAGACTGCCGTGAACACTGCACACAACTGTTCACTAGCTCTGAAAGGCTCCTTTATGTACTTCTATAGTGTTTGCAACCAATGTATTGGATACGGATGGAAGCGCGTCACACTAATAGATTTGAGTTTTTTTAAATAGAATGGAGCAGACATGTGCAGATGACTACAAACAGCGGTGGATGCAGAGCAAACTGCAGCGTCACCTGCACTCACAGACACACACCTTGCACAGAGCTGTGAAAACAGCACTGCAAGGAAAAAGGAAGATTTACACAGCGGTTTCTCAAATAGCCTGCCTACAGAACAATTCACAAAAACGCTATCTCTAACTGTCCCTCAGAGTCAGAAGAGTAGCGTTCTGTCCCTAACTGAATTCACAGCACAGTGAAGCCAAAATGGCGGTGGCGCCTTTTATATTGCATTCTGACATCATTTCAGCAGCCAATCACAGCCATGCCATTAGTTAACATGACCGCAGCATTACAGGATGTGCCCACACTTCTTAGGATTCCTCATTGGATGAATAAAATCACACTGCCTCTCAAAGAATTATGGGAACTTCCGATTCCGGTATACGATATAGCAAAAGTATCGGAACTCAGTATCGGAATTCCGATACAGCGAATATCGGCCGATACCCGATACTTGCGGTATCGGTATGCTCAACACTAGTCATAATGACATGTATATACAGTATATGTTGTAAGCTTTTCAGGGGATATAGCTCTGGGATCGCCGTCCGGGTAGACGGAGTGGCACGGAAACAGTTCATTCACAGACAGCAGTTCTGGTAAAAACTGGTCGCAACCAGTTTTATTAAAGTCCACAGCAAACAGAACATAATCAAAACCAAATCATAAACATAAGCCCTGGGCTTGTCCAGCCACTTACTACACTTAGATAGATTTCCCTCTCTATCCGGGACCAGACTCTAACAGCCTGTCCCCAAATCAACACATATGTTCAGTAGTTACCAGCATGGAGTTTCACAGAGTCTCCTCCTTGTGTCTGAAGGCATATCCAACGTCCAGACTTGAGAGAGCTCCCCTCCTATTCAGCAGCTATCCGCATGGATTCTCACAGAGACTACTCCTGTGTCCGGGGTACATCGAGCACCCAGACTGAGACAGCTCATACTCCTGGAGACTCCTTCTTGTGCCTGGACTCCTTGTCCAGACTAAGCGAGCTCTCTGTCTGTGTTCGCAGACACCTACTTCTGGTCTCCTAATTAACAGCTGAGTGGTTTCAGGCCTGAGCTGCAAGTGTGTACTGAATGTAAGGTGTAGTGACCTTTCTCTACCACTAGGTTTACAAAGCCATACATTTCCCTTATACCAGTCAGCAAAGTATCTAGGTGAAATGTACACCCATTCAACACACATACTCTCACTGTCTCACATATCCCCCCCCCTCTTCTCCAGACCGGAGGGCTGGTCATCCAGACCGGAGGGCTGGTCAACAATCCAAAAGAGACAGTGAACTCTGGACCAGTCATGGCCCTCATCAGCTTCATCTTCACTACTGTCATCTGTATCTTCACCTGAGCCATAGCCAAAATCAGCTTTCTCTTCATCTGAAGCATCCGCACTACCCTGTACCCTCCCAGGCCTATGCTCTCTGCGGGCCTCGGGTATCCTGCACGGTTTCATCTTGACCTTAGGGCCGGGCTCAGTTTCGATATAGTGCCTGGCCAGAGAAGTACGACCCGGCACCTCAGAACACTTCTGCTGACTCTTCCTCAGAAACTCACGTACCTCCTGTCCCTGGTGCACTGACCATGTGTCACCAACTATCACAGAAGGTATAGGGGGTTTTTCACTTTTCTCTAGTTCCCCTTGAACCCTCTTTAGCACATCTATTTTCTTGAATATCGGTTGACTCATAAAGTCTATTTCACAGACTTTAAGCTCCTCTGCCATGGTCTCTGACCATTTTAAGCTACACTGTTCAAATGATTGGGACTGTAGAAGGAGCTGATCGTTTTTCTTTTGCAGTACACATAATTCATCCGCTAAGTCTCCAGCTGAATTGTAATGTTCTACCGTAACAACAGCATTCTTATATAGAGCCTTAGACTTATTGAGCAGCATTTGCTCTTGCAACGAAGAGATTCCCTGTATCCTTCCTTTTACTTCATTGACCTTCTCACGAAGATGCTCATGGCTTTCATCACACTCCTTCATCACAGTTTGGAGTTTTTTCTGAGAAGTCATCAATTCATCTGGTACCTGTTGGACGTCTTTTATGTCTTCGGCCCCTTCTTCAGGCTCTTCTGGTAGAACATGCTCAGAAGCCCTACCGTCAGTCTTACATTCTACCTCTTCAGTCACATCATTATGGTCTCCAATATTTCCATTTATTCCGGCTTTCAAGTTCTCCTTGATAGCTGCATCTGTATACTCAGAACCCGCCGGATTCTTCTCTTCCACCACGTTCTGCATTACATCTGAGCTCCCGTGTGTCTGCATCGGCAACGGAGTGACACATCGCTTTTCCCATTTGTTGGGACGTGGCTCCGATGTAGACTCCATGAAAGTGCGCTTGAGCTCACCAACGCCAGCCTGATGTCTCAAAATCTCATCTTGTGACTTATCCAGATCCTTGGTGTCACTCGGGAACACCGCTGGGGCTCCGGGCGCCGAACTTTCCAGCCTGAGCTTCACGAGTTGCAGCTACTGATCCGAACCGCAACCCGTCCACGCCGCTGTCTTCGGCAGAAACAGATTCCTGGACAGAGTCAGTCCCCATATCTTCAGTCTTGTTCCTCACAGCTTCACTTGAGACCTCAGCTTCTGATGAGGCATCTGGCTTGGTGACTACCACTTCTATGGCTTTTTCCACCTCTGCAGCATCTCCCTCAGAGTCCTTGGCACGATACAGATCCACACCATACCTTGGTAACTTCACATTTCCAACAGCATCTACTTGGGCTGTGTTCAGTTTCAGAGTCCTGCCTTTAAAGCTCAGCTCTCCTCCTTTCACCTTAGTCTTCGCCAGGGAACCGGCCAACTGTAAAACATCTTCAGATGCCATCTTCTGTCCGACTGCAAGGTCAGCATCAGCCTTCCTCTCAGGACTCTCAACCTCCTCTGCTACCATGCCTTCCTCATTTGCACTGGTTGCTTGATTGTCATCAGATGATTCACTATCACTACCACTATCCCTGTCTGACCCCTTTTTCTCAGCCACATCTGGCTCACTTTCAGGGTTATACACTTCATTTTCATTCACATCCTGCTCACTGTCAGGGTTATACAATTCATTCTCATTCACATCCTGCTCACTTTCAGGGTTATACACTTCATTTTCATTCACATCCTGCTCACTGTCAGGGTTATACAATTCATTCTCATTCACATCTTGATCTGGAACCTTAGTTAACATGTCATCCACAACATTAACTTCACCATCTGGTCCCTGGTTTCCCTCAGGTGGTCCCTCAAGTATGTGACTATGTGACAACCCCAGCACTATACTTCCATATAGCTCAGGTACTAGGAGCTGGCTCACGACCTCTCCCTGGACTTCAGTGTCCCTATACAACAGGTGAGTGTTTATGGCAACATGAGGAAACCTCTCCTCAGAGCCAGGCTCTTGGGAAACCTCATTTAGAACATTTATATTTTCCTGGGCCGTTTTAAGAGAGGGGTCTCGCCACTGCTCACTCTCAAAATTGTCACAGGACACAGGTAAGTCAGGGACACTCGGTTCCCGAGAACCACCATCCTCGTCTCCCAACATCACCTGCAAAGGAATTTCATCACTATCACAGTCATCATTATTATCAATATCATTATCATGATTATGATCAGTATCATCATCACTATCATGATCATCATCATTATCATTATCAGCATCAGCATCATTATCATGGTCATCATCATTATCATGATCATCATCATCATTATCATTATCATCATCATCATCATCATTATCACATAAGTTTAACGGCCCACTAGCATTGTGTTCCGCCCCTCGGGACTGCGCACCCTCAATAGGAGCTTCATCACACTGTCCATCAGAAACATTTTTCCCCCAGAGATCCTTAGACCGGGGAAAGTCATTACCCAATATGACGGGGGGCACCAGGTTCTTCACTACCCCCACTTCACATGAAACCTCCCCGAGTTTGGGGATCAAGTCCACGACAGTCTCTGGGTAGACTTTGGTGTCTCCATGGACGCACACCACACTCAGGTGTTTATCAGGGATAAAGTCCCTATCAATCAGGCTGTCCCACACGGAAGTCACTGGACTCTCTGAGTCCAAGAGGGCCTGTGCTGGGCAGTCATTTACAACCACCGGGGACCCCTGTGGTCCAGTCTCTTCGGCTGAGGTGGACACACACACAGGCTCTGCGCAGGGAGAGAGGGATCCGCCAACATCACAACACATAGGCTCCCCCTCTATTGGACAGTTGGCTGCAATTTCACGACATCTCCAACACTGTCCATCACACTCTCCCACCCACACGACCCCAACAGCTGGAACGCTCTTACCGGGAGAGTTCGGCGTCCAGGAACTCTGAAGTGACGACCTCTCAGACGGCTGGTCACGGAGGCAGTCTTTGGTGGCGAAGGCCCTCTCCATCAGGCTGACCAGACGATTGGCGTCCTGGTGGTCTCCTTGTCCGACCTCTGGCTGTACCTCAGGAGGACGTGCTTGGGTGTAGCGGTCCACTATCACCTTTTCAACTCCATAATCAGGTTTGCTGACTGCAGACTCCCAACTGCATCTCCAGTCATGAACTCCCCTGGCACGGGCTGTCACCGTAACACCCAGCCGGGTAAGAATCTCCGCTTTCAGCTTGGCATAGTCTTGGCTGTCCTGCTCGCTCAGGTCAGCATAGGCCCTTTGGGGTTCTCCAATCAGATAGGGTGCGACCATCATGGCCCATTCAGATAGGGGCAGATTCTCCTTCTCTGCCAGTCCCTCAAACCTAGTGAAATATACCTCCACATCGTCACGAGGTGTCATCTTTTTCAGGGACCGTCTTACCGCCTTCTTTACAGCGGACAATGCAGGTGACTTTACAACATTACTTTGGGACGATGCGCTGCAAGTCTTTTGTAGTGCTGCAACCTGCTCAAAAAACAACCGGTTATTCTCCTGCTGCTGCTGCAGGAATTGCTGCTGGGCCTGCTGCATGCGCTGCTGGTGCTGCAGGCGCTGCCGCTCCATGCTCTGCTGCATGCTCCGCTGGGCCTGGACCAGGTACTCAACGAGCTCCTCCATACTGCCGGACTTATCTGTCTCAACCACGGCAGTCTTATGTTGCACATTAACTTGCGCCATTTGTTCAAACAGCGCCTCCATGCTGTCATCCATGCTGTCAGACTTCTCTGTCTCAACAACGGCAGTCTTCACTCAAGACATACACACTCCACAGTCTTTTCCACAGAAAATTCAGCCTTGCTGTGCAGACACTTTTTTTTTTTTTTCTTTGCAAAGTCTATTAGGGCTACTGTCTCTTTAAGACTGCTCCAATCAGACGTTTTTTGCTGACACACTTTTTTTTTCTCTGCTGCTGCTTCAACAGAATTCTCTCCTTTATTGCTGTCTCTAAGCCACTGTGCTGCACGCACATTCTAGCACCAATTGTAAGCTTTTCAGGGGATATAGCTCTGCGATCGCCGTCCGGGTAGACGGAGTGGCACGGAAACAGTTCATTCACAGACAGCAGTTCTGGTAAAAACTGGCCGCAACCAGTTTTATTAAAGTCCACAGCAAACAGAACATAATCAAAACCAAATCATAAACATAAGCCCTGGGCTTGTCCAGCCACTTACTACACTTAGATAGATTTCCCTCTCTATCCGGACCAGACTCTAACAGCCTGTCCCCAAAACAACACATATGTTCAGTAGTTACCAGCATGGAGTTTCACAGAGTCTCCTCCTTGTGTCTGAAGGCATATCCAACGTCCAGACTTGAGAGAGCTCCCCTCCTATTCAGCAGCTATCTGCATGGATTCTCACAGAGACTACTCCTGTGTCCGGGGTACATCGAGCACCCAGACTGAGACAGCTCATACTCCTGGAGACTCCTTCTTGTGCCTGGACTCCTTGTCCAGACTAAGCGAGCTCTCTGTCTGTGTTCGCAGACACCTACTTCTGGTCTCCTAATTAACAGCTGAGTGGTTTCAGGCCTGAGCTGCAAGTGTGTACTGAATGTAAGGTGTAGTGACCTTTCTCTACCACTAGGTTTACAAAGCCATACATTTCCCTTATACCAGTCAGCAAAGTATCTAGGTGAAATGTACACCCCATTCAACACACATACTCTCACTGTCTCACAATATATATATATATATATATACAGTATGTATTCTATGTGTATATATCTATTCTTTACATTCTTTATTAAACTTTAATTTAAACGTTAGTGTGATTTTACAGCACTGAATTGCCGACTTTTCTAAAGGACACCGGTGCGTATTTCTCGCAAGTCACACATGTTTTCCCTGTGTAATCCGTATTTTTCTCGCCCCCATAGACTTGCATTAGCGTACTACGGCTGTAATACGCTGACAATCGCAGCATGCTGTGATTTTCTCTGCCCGTAAAATACGGCGGAGAAATATAAGGATGATGGGAGCTGCCCTATAGAGATACATTGGTCCGAGTGTAATGCGTTTTTTTTAACGCCTCTCACTCGTCCGTACTCCTCTCTAGTGTGATGCCGGCCTTAGGCCGGCGTCACACTCACCGTAGAAAAATACGGACCGTATTGTACGAGCGTAATACGCCTAAATGTTGCCGCACAACAATCCGTATTTCATCCGTTGTCAGGGTGCGGCTGCGTATTTTGCGCATGTAAGCATCCGTATGCAAGCCGTATGGCATCCGTACAGCGTATGTTTCTCGCCGCCTTGAAAAATGGATGTTTAGCGGTTTTTAGGCCTGAAACTCATTCAAATCATCATCAGCAAGGCTATTTATTGGCTCTGCATCAGGTGGCAGCCCCCAATCTTCCCATTTTGGTGGTGTGCTTGTATTGGAGTACTGCTGCTTGCTTGCCAACATGTCTGACACTCTTCAGTTCACCCCAACTGATCGAGTGTTGTACAACTGGGTTTTGTCCCGCCGCTTTGGGCAGCCTTACCCAGTGATCGGTGATCCGCGGAGGAGGTGGCGAATGTGGGTGCATCCGCATTTGAGGCAATGCCTCAATAAAGGCCATTTTCACCGGCTGTATGCGTCTCTGCGGACTCATCCAGACAAGTTTTTTCTGTTTTGTCGGATGACCATTCCCACATTTGATGTTTTGCTGGAGATTGTGCGCCCTGGGATCACCTACTAGGATACCAGGATGAGCAAAGCTATCTCTGCAGAGGAGCTACTTCTCCTTACGCTACGGTATGTATTCCTCACCTACATACTGTCTGTTGATGATGTGTTTTCCCACTAGTTTCCCTTTACCCTTATGGCTGTAGGCGAAATATCCTCATAATATAGGCCATATATCACCTTGAAGTACCTGAACAATGATGTATATGTTAAAATTAGTGAAAATGTTTACTTGGGGTAAATTGAACTTATGATTGTTTGGACATTAAATCACGTAAGGGTTATGTATAGTGCGTTTGTTAAACCTTTGTGTATGTGTATTGATTGTTCTCTATACAGTTTGTTACTTGTAGGTTCCTAACTTCTGGCATATCCTATGCCGCGCTCCATCTGGAGTTTTTGGATTGGGAGGTCCACCATCTCTGGCATTGTGCGTGATACCTACTCACAACTCTGGGACAGACTGCATCAACTGGTCATGCCTGAGCAAAAGAGGGAAGACTGGAAGAGGATTGCCAGGGAATTTGAGGAGCAATGCCACTTCCCAAATTGTATAGGAGCCCTTGATGGGAAGCACATCCGTGTGCATAAGCTGCCGAACTCAGGGTCCCAATTCTATAATTATAAACAATATTTTTCTGTGGTGCTCTTGACTCTGGTTGACAGTAACTACAGGTTTATAATTGTAGACATTGGGGCCTATGGAAGAACTGGAGACTCTAGAGTCTTCAATTCTTCCATTATGGGTCGGCGGCTACGCACTAATGAGTTGAACCTACCACCAGCACGGCAACTTCCAGGCTCCAATCTAGAAGCTGTCCCATTTGTTGTAGTTGGCGATGAGGCCTTCCAGCTATCAAGGAATGTGATGAGGCCATATCCACGACTACATCTTGACCACTGTCGTCGGATTTTCAACTTGCGCCTATCACGGGCCAGGTGCCTGGTGGAGTGTGCCTTTGGCATTTTGTGTGCAAAATGGCGGGTCATCCAGTCTGCTATTCAGCTGTGTGAAGCCAACGTCAATGAGGTCATCAAAGCCTGTGTTGTTCTGCATAATTTCACCAGAATGCATGATTGTGGCCCATCAGATGTTGGTGAAAGTGTGGTGACCAAGGGGGATATGCCTACGCCCCATGTCATCCCTTTACATCACCCTCTCTCAGGGCTGAAAACCCGTGATATCTTTACCCAATATTTTGTGTCACCTGAAGGTACTACAACATGGCAAGATGATGCATTATCTATGCTGTAATGTTTTTGTGTGTGTATCTAAAAAAAGTATTTTTTGTAGACATAGTCTCTGTCTGGTGTTAATGGTCATAACAGATGTGTTGGTGGTTGAGTACAAACAACTTATTAAAAAAGACTCCAAACTTTTTCTAAAAATAGATATTTATATGTGCAAACTACCACTTGAGGTAGTGACTACCATATTTGCTTCATATGGTATATGTATTTACAGCACAATAGTGTAAGTGTGCATTCTTACACAAGTACCAAAATAACTCATGACAAAATTACAAATGTTTCCATACATAATAGTATGTAAAGACAAAAAACAATAGTCAATATGGGTAGTGCTGATCATATGTGACCCATATGTCGGATTGGTCACATTAGACAAGTGCAAAGATGCATTTGACAACTGTGAGTGAAATTAAATATAATAAAATAACAAACTTTTCCATAAATAATTATAAATAAGCAAAATAACAAACTTTCACTATTTCACTATCACTAGTGATCACCATATCTGCCCCATATGGTTGGATTCTAAGACTAGACTAAAGCAATGATGCATTAGCCAACAATGTTTAAAATGGATGTGAAAAAAATAACAAACATTGATATAAATTATAAGATATAAATAACCAAAAAGTTTTCACCTAGCCCATATCCCACCAGCTAAGTACCATATGCTCTTTGTAGGCATTCAGATGAGTGCAAATATGCTTTACACAACATGGTGTAAAAATAAATATAAAAAATAACAAACTTTTGTTTAAATCATAATAGATAATGAAAATAACAAACGTTGAGTATGCCTACTCAAGAGCATATTGTTACCATATGTTTCTTACAGGCATCTAGATTAATGCACATTTCTTTTGCACAACATGAGTCTAAAGTAAATATAAAAAAATAGCAAACTACTTTTTAAATCATAATATATAAGTAAAATAAAATCACAGCTGGTGGTATGTGGGTGGTGGGGTTGGCGGGTTCCCAGTATCTCTGTGTGGTTGGCTTGGATGACCACCTTGACCATCACCCTGTTGGGGTGGATTTTCTGGGCCCTGAGCTAACATCTGCCCATGGTCAGGTTGGTGTATGGGCACATTGCCATACAGATAAGGGAGATTATATTCCTGTGTAAGATGATACCCACGAGAATCATACCCCCCAATATGACCATGTTGAGCACATCCAGGTTGGGACCAGCCTCCAACACTGGATCTGTACAAGTGGCCATATTGGGAAGTCGGATTATAGCCAGCCATTTGACCCTGTTGTTGCCAAGGTTGGTTCGGTGGGGGAATGGGTTAAGGTGTAGGCACCCGTGCAGGAGGATCATCAGATCCTAATTGAGCATGCACATTTTGGTGGGGGGCAAGGCGCAGACGGTTGCGGGGTGAGAGCTGCCACCTCTCAAGGAATTCAAACACCTCATATGGTGTATTGGGGGGTGTGCATGCATCAATTAGTATGTGCATTAATCCTCGCACACGGAGCCTGAGCTCACGGGGTAGGGGACGAAGGTAGCAGCCAAGGCTACGGGCATAGGCCTCCTCACCCTCATCCACAGCTGCAATATTACAATCACATGAAATGGACTTCTTAGACTGCAGTATTAACATAGCAATGATATTTCTAACCAAACATGTTTTTTTAGTTTTTAGGCACAAATTGAGCACGATAAATGCCGTATAAAATTTCACTGCTGAAATAAATTGCAGTATTACAATTGCAGAAAAATTGTCCCAACTCATATGGACTTCTTAAGTTGCAGTATGAATATTGCAATGCTATTTCTAATAAAGCAATTTTTTTAGTTTTGTTTTGAAGCACAACTAGAGCATGATAAATAGCATATAAAATTTCACTGCTGAAAAAAATTGCAATATTACTATTGCAAGAAAATTTGCACTCCTCAGATGGACTGGTTACTGGAGATGAGTGAACCTTTTAAGGTTCGGTTCAGTTAGGATGGGCGAACTTCCCGATGTTCCCCAGAAGTATCAGAACCCCATTGAATTTAAGGCTACATTCACACATCAGTTTTTTGCCATCAGGCGCGATCAGGCAGTTTTTGAAAAAAACGGATCAGTTTTTTTTTGCCGCCGGATCCATTTTTTTCTCATTGACATGCATTAGCGCTGGATTGCGCCGCATGTCATTGCGTTTAGTCCGTTTTCTGCCGGATCCATCATAGATTTTAATTCCGGCGGCCGGACAGGACGCATCATGTAAGGTTTTTATTTTCTTCCGGAAACTCCTGAAAGCGCCTGAAGCGGCGCGTCAGGCTAGGTCATACAATACAAGTTTATGGGAGCCACCAGACTCCGTTTTCTTCATTTACGGTGGCCTGGAAGCCGAACCAATGTCTCTCTCTCTCTCTCCTCTGTGCCAGACATGCGTACAATACATTTTCCGGGTTCAAAAGTTCACTATGGATCCGGCTAAAAACCGGATCCGGCGCATCAGTTTTTTCCAATCTAAGCCGGATCCATCTTTTTAGCAATTGGACGGATTGTGCCTGATTGCAAAAAACTGATGTGTGAAAGAGGCCTTAGGGAGGCAAAACTAAATGCATAGACAACACCTTCAGGGCAGACACCAGGAAGAGTGGCATCAATTGATCTAGGGTATAATTGCTCAGCATGGATGCATGGGACATGGTTGGTCCAGCATGTCTAGCTTAAACATTGATCAGTAACAGGTGGATAAATGACAGGTGTAGTCCTGGTGCTCTGAGAGCCCTGCTAAATTCAGGCAATACTCATGAAGGAGACCCAACTTGGAGTACAAACACTTCCAAAAAGTTAAAGTCAGACACCAGGAAAAGTATAAATTTTGTAATAGCACAGCTGTCAGGCATGGGCCATGCATGAGACAGGATGTGAACCAGTGTTTTCAGCTTTGAATTTAAAACTGCTGTGGAACCATGGGGTCATATAGACCCTAGCACTGAATAAAT
>JARQOD010000004.1:266582389-266683074 GCA_033576555.1 Oophaga sylvatica | reverse complement strand
GACCTTTGTCACAGAACCAGACAGGAAGTGGGTTCTTCAGTGGGGTCACTCATCCAAATTTGCTGGTCATGCCGGGCAGAAGAAAACAATTCTTTTCATTTCACGGCACTATTGATGGCGATTCCTGCTCAATGATATTGTGGATTTTGTTACAGTCTGTCCATCCTGTCCCAGAATAAGACTCAAAAACATCTTCTGCCCACTCGGTTACTGCCCCTGCCCGTACCATTCACTCCCTGACAGCAATTGCGATAGACTTCGTTATCGATCTTCCAGTGTCTTTCAATTGTGCCATCATCTGGGTAGTTGTGGATCTCTTCTTGAAGATGGCCCACTTGACTCCATTGTTCCGTCTCTTTTCTGCTCCTGTGCTTGCGGAGACGTTCATCCAGTAAATCTTCCATATGAACGAATTATCTCTCCATATAGTTTCTGATAGAGGCATCCAGTTCACTTCAGGGTTCTGGAGGGTTACTGAATGTAACTCTGGACTTCTCTTCGGCCTACCATCCTCAATCCAAATGCCAGGTAGAGAGGACAAACCAGATCTTAACCAATTTCCAGTGGCATTTCATTAATGTGCATTTGACTGAGTTCTCCTACAATAACCATATGAGTGAGTCCTCTACTAAGTCTCCGTTTTTTATTGTGTGTGGTCAACACCTCAGTATTCAATTCTCTATAGCTATTACCTCCAACATCTCTGTGGTTGAAGCTGTCCCCAAAGGGCTCCTCTAGAATTTGAGAGGACACCAAGGCAGATCCTTGGGCACTGCATTAAGGGCATGAGTGCATGCCCTCTCTCAGTCTCTTAAAGAGACAGTGCACACTTTCCTAATGTGTCACCAGCCACCTGTTGGTATGTGCCTTTGCAATGTGTTCTGTCAATTTTCTGCATGCTTGCTAGTTGTCAGGTCCATTTTTCTTGTGATCCTGCCTGTACCCACCTGTCCCTGCCTATTACTGCCCATGCTTGCTTGTACCTACGTATTCCTGCCTGTACCAGCCTGTACCTTCCTGTTCCAGTCTATTCCTACTTGCACCTTCCTGTGCCTGCCTGTTCCTGTCAGTACCTGCCTATACCTTCCAGTACCTTCCCGTGCCTGGTAGCATCTACCATGTCTTCCTGTATACCAGCCATACCTTCTCACACCTGCCGTACCTTCCTGCATACTAGCTATGCCCGCCAGCATCTGCCATGCCCTTCTGTATACTAGCCTTACCTGCCTGCACCTGCCATGCTTTCCTGTAAATCAGCTGTGCCCACCAACACCTGCTGTGTCTTCCTGTATACCAGACGTGCCTGCCAGCACTTGCCATGTCTTCTTGTATATCATCCGTGCCTACCTGTACCAGCCATACTCTCCAATTCCTGGCTGTTCCAGATCCATACCCCTGTGGGGGTCAGCTGCTGTGTGTCCAAGGTTTGTCCTGGAGTAGCACCTGGTGTCCATCTGGAGCTAAGTCTAACCACAGCATGAGGGGCTGTAGCGAATAGTCAGGCGTTCAACTAGTCATGCCCCTCCAGGCTCTCCTCGGTCCACGGCACACTGATTCCACTTCCACTTGCGTAACAATACTCTTACTACACAGCATAGCGGCACCTTCCCAAATTTAAACTTTTTACACTGCTCTAACATAAACAGGGGTGACTCATTCACCCATCCTCACTCAGGTAAAGATTACCCAAATAAAGAGTATTTCACTTCTGAGTTCTTCTTTGTTGTATATTTGATTAAATGCCCGTGTGGTCTTGGATATGTTGTGTGGACCACCCAACATATCGAGACTGCATCTCACAGCATAAATCTGCTACACGATGTGGACGCATCCTATTACCCATTCCAGCTCACTTTATCTCTATGGGACTTACTATCTCCCAACTCAAAATATTAAATCATTGAACATGTCCCTTTGTTCAGAAGGGGAGTTGATCGAGTTAAGAGACTAAAAGAATGCAAATCATATTTTATTCATGTCCTTCAGACATTATCCCCACATATTCGAAATAGGGAATATGAAGTACTGTACTAAAGCATGTGATTTAATGCAATTGGAATAACATCTGTGTTAGGGATCAAGTTCCCACTGCTGCACAAGGGGAATCTCGAGCCATCCCCGCTGCGGTCCCCATCCGTCTCCGGCCGCAGTGGAGCCTGCTCAGCAAAGACGTCGGTCCCAGCGTCTCACCCAGTCTAATACTGTGCAGAGGATGACTGCTGCCTCCCCAGGTCCTGCCATTGTAACCAGTGCAGGTCAGCGGCAAGCAGACGTAGTTGGGACTAAGTCCAGTGTGTTCCCTTCTGAGCATGCTCAGGGTGTACAATAATAAATTATATTGTGGTACCGTGTTAGCCAGAAAAATCGATGTGAATACTTCTCCGTTCAATTATGACAAGAGCATTCTTAAAGTGATACCTTTATTGGCTAACCAGAAAATTATATGTTCGCAAGCTTTCAGAGAGCAGAGGCTCCTTCTTCAGGCAAGATTACATTTGGAAATGGATTTGGATTACATTCCAAATGTAATCTTGCCTGAAGAAGGAGCCTCTGCGCTCTGAAAGCTTGCGAACATATAATTTTCTGGTTAGCCAATAAAGGTATCACTTTAAGAATGCTCTTGTCATAATTGGACGGAGAAGTATTCACATCGAGCATGCTCAGGGTAAGATCTCTCATAGGAGATCAGGGGTCACATGGTCGGGTACTGCAGCGACTCCCATTGGTACTCCAGGAAGGTCCTGAATCTGCTTTAGTTCTGTAGCAGCTTTCCCATTGGTCCTTTTCTGGAAGGTCCTGTAGCTGCTACTATAAAAGGTGTGAATGACCGCATGGCCGCGTGCTAGTATCAAATCTGTTACGTGCTTGTGCCAGTGTGGTCATGTATGCATGTGGTTAGGTCCGGCTGAAATAAGCCCCTAGAATACCGGCACCTCCGGTGAGGAGTTTTGTATGCATGTGTTCAGGGCTCAGCTGAAAATGCCATTAGAATACCGGCTACTCCGGTGAGGAGATTATTGCTTGTGTTCTGATTGCATGACCACAGACTGCAATCCGCTTAGCAGTCATCTGTGTCCCCTGTGAGTCTGACAGGACACAGTCTTTGTCACAGCGGCTCTATGAATTAACAGAGTCCGCTTATATCGCCATATAGCGCTACAGCATTTTAGTTAGCGACTCTGTGGAATAACAGAGTTCGCCCATACTGCCTTATAGTGCTACGGCGTTTACATCTGTGACTCTGCGGGATAACAGAGTTCGCTCATACTGCCTATTTGCGCCATCTTACAAGCAGCAGGCTCTGCCTGCACGGTGGACCCCGGGCTGCGAACGCACCTCTCCTTAATATCTATTAGGTGCGTTCCGCAGGCCCATAACAATCTGTGATTGCTGACTTACCTATCCAGCGATGCGTCCTCCCGTCCCGCGGTCGCATCTGCTTCCGGGGCCGTTCATTAACTGCCGGCAGTATTCACTGCACTCGGCAGTCTTCGGCTTTTTCCGGCAGTGTTCGTGCGGTGACGTCCTTATGGGAATTGGGACTCTGGTCAATAGCCTATTTTTCCCCCTAGTGCTGGCTCTTTTTGCTCCATAGCTAAGTGTAAATTTACACGTTTGATGGTTTAGTATTAGCCACATTACCATACATTTAAAGGGATATTCTCAAGTTATCTCTTGAGCAACTCACAGCTCTGCAGTATGCAGTCCTGGTTTCTGGGGGGTGTACATTCCTTCCTGAGTAACATTTTTCATCACTAGCAGAGCTGTAGCCTTCCAATAACTTGTGTTGAAATTATAGTTCTAATGTAACACATTCAGCTATCAGTGGTTTGTGCTGGAGTATACAATTCTATCAGAAATATAAGGGCACTTGAATAAGCAACAGCTCAGGCAAGTGCGAATTGTAGCTAGGAGAACTGATGTGTAATCTAAAGATCCTAAGGGCTGGTGATTTTGAAAGATTTGTAACAGCAGCCTGCCAGGAGCTGAGACATGGTGAGCAGCTAACTTCTGTGTAGAAATCAATGACCTTGAGAGAGTCGACTGGTATGTTAGGAATTAACTCATTTTGTGAAATATAACTAGTGTGCATACTTGGCCAAGTTCATGGTGGACATGCTCTTTGGAAACAAGCTGCAAACTATGTAAGAGAAAAGCTATCACAGCAAGAGAATGACAGCAGATAGTAACAGCAAGACATATGAAAATGTGCTCATTTTCATTCTAGCTGACTACAGCAATTTAATAGCATGAGAGTACCCCTTTAATGATAAGAGGTAGTGCATATCCCAGTAGTATAACCTTTTAAAAGCTGCAAAAAAAAGTGATTGCTGTGTAAATGAAATTTGAAAGAGCCATTGACGCATTGCTTATAGATTGCTATGGCAACTGGAGGCTTAATAATAGCCTCCAGGTCTGTTTTGTATGGAAGCCTATTAGGCCCTACAATCATATACACTTTTATGTAGTCATAGAAGTCCCCTTGAGTGACTTGAGTTTTGTATTCTGATCTTTGCTGCTCAACCTTGGATTTACCTTGACCATCCGTTTGCCTAGCTCTTTTGTTTTGATCCACTACCTTTTTTAAATTCTAACCTTGGACTGTTACCTGACTATGCCATTGTGTTATGAAACCTAGAGTGAACCCACTGGATCGTGGTGCCGACCGATCCTGGGCGAGCTGGCCAGGTGGAACCGACCCCTATACAGGGACCGTCAGGGGCAGGCCCAGGAGGGAGGTATACCGCAATAGGTAGTGCCAACGGAACGACTCAAAGACAATGAGAAAATTCAGGGTACTCACTGAGAAGGAGATAGAGCAGAGCAGTCGCAGACAGACACAGGGTCCTGGACTAGGCAGAGTTCACAGAGGGTGCAAGATCCTGGACAGAGTAGAGCACACACTGGAAGATGTACAGGGACAGAGCAGAGCACACACTGGAAGCATACAGGGATGGAGCAGAGCAGAACACGCAATGGAAGTGTACAGGGACAGAGCAGAGCACTCACTGGAAGCATACAGGGACAGAGCAGAGCACGCACTGGAAGTGTACAGGGACAGAGGAGAGCAGAGCACGCACTGGAAGCGAACCGGGACAGAGCAGAGCACGCACTGGAAGTGAACAGGGACAGAGCAGAGCACGCACTGGAAGTGTACAGGGATGGAGCAGAGCAGAACACGCACTGGAAGCGTACAGGGACAGAGCAGAGCACTCACTGGAAGCATACAGGGACAGAGCAGAGCACGCACTGGAAGTGTACAGGGACAGAGGAGAGCAGAGCACGCACTGGAAGCGAACAGGGACAGAGCAGAGCACGCACTGGAAGCGAACAGGGACAGAGCAGAGCACGCACTGGAAGTGTACAGGGACCTGGGAGAGCACCTAGATGGCAAGTGCAGGAAATAATAATCAGGCACCGAGAAATGGCCGAAGCCGTCTGATATACCTGATTTCCGGGTCAGGACTCTGGCAGAAGCCTAGTTCCCCCTGCAAACGCGCAGCGGAGGCCTAAAGGTACTGCCACACTAAACAATCCCGCTAGCGATCACAATAACGACGCATACTAATGCGATCGCTAGCGGGATTGTTTCTATATCGCTAAATGCGGCCACATTTAGCGATATAGTTAACGACGCTATCGCCGTTAGCGATCTTCTTAACGACTTTAGCGGTACAAAAGTACCGCTAAATCGCTAAGAAAAGGTGCCACACAGCGATTAGATACTTACCCAGCGGGAGCGCCGACGAGAAAATAGGGTCCGGAACGATTCCAGCGACGAGCGAGATCACAGCAGGAAGCTCGTTGCTGGAAGCTGCCACACTGAACAACATCGCTAACAGGATCGCTAAATAGTGACGTTTTTTAGCGATCCCGTTAGCGATATTGTTTAGTGTGGCATACCCTTAAAGGTACTGCCACACTAAACAATCCCGCTAGCGATCACAATAACGACGCATACTAATGCGATCGCTAGCGGGATTGTTTCTATATCGCTAAATGCGGCCACATTTAGCGATATAGTTAACGACGCTATCGCCGTTAGCGATCTTCTTAACGACTTTAGCGGTACAAAAGTACCGCTAAATCGCTAAGAAAAGGTGCCACACAGCGATTAGATACTTACCCAGCGGGAGCGCCGACGAGAAAATAGGGTCCGGAACGATTCCAGCGACGAGCGAGATCACAGCAGGAAGCTCGTTGCTGGAAGCTGCCACACTGAACAACATCGCTAACAGGATCGCTAAATAGTGACGTTTTTTAGCGATCCCGTTAGCGATATTGTTTAGTGTGGCATACCCTTAAGAGTGCACATGCGTGGACAGCGAGGGACCTGGGGAGGCTGCAAGGCTGGGAGCATAGAGATAGCGCGGCGATCCCTGATCCCCGCAGCCTGTTGGGAGACCGGAACGCAGGGAGTGCGGGCGGACATGGCGGTAATACATTGTCTCACTCCTCTGTCTCACCCCTCTGACTATGATGTGCCTTACTGGTTTTTGACCTCAGAACTCTTGACTACCCAGCCTCACAGCTTGTCCATGAGTAATGACTAGAGTGACATCATGTGAGAAAAAAATAAGCCAAAAATACTAAACAAAATTGTTGTACCTGTTATAATTCCAACTATAAAATGATCTCATCTATCCAGCATAGTTAATATGTTAGAAATGTAAAAAACAATGCAAGAATTACTCTTTCTTGTTCATGCTGGCACATCTTTTTTTTTAAATTTGTTCAAAAGCTGTAAAAATATGATATTAAATGAATATCCAATAATTGTTCTGACCCACAGAATAAAGGTTACTTGCTATTTCTTTCACATGAAAATTATTTTTTCCCCAATCTTTGCCCCAGAATGAACTAATAAAAGTTAGTCAATAATTTATATGTAATCTAAAATGATGGTATTGAAAATTAATGTATAAAGATAAATTGTGTGCACAGCCTGAAAGGTGCCAGAGTAGGTTCCTACACCGTGAAGATAATGAAAAGAGAACTCGGCACTCAACTTAGCGAAAAGGGTAAATATTTATTGTAGTCCACGGTAGTGAAACGTTTCGGTCCTAAATTTCGGACCTTCATCAGCCACATTAAGTACCGGGAGGGGGTAGAAATACCCAATTCAGAGGTAAGCAGTAGATACTGTTGGGATCAGGTAGATCTCCAAAGTAAGGGGTATCAAGGACCAGCGGCGGATACCCTCCCACGGCATGCAGCGGAGACCTGACTTAAAACTCTCACCCAGATACTCACCTTTAACCCTTACTTTGGAGATCTACCTGATCCCAACAGTATCTACTGCTTACCTCTGAATTGGGTATTTCTACCCCCTCCCGGTACTTAATGTGGCTGATGAAGGTCCGAAATTTAGGACCGAAACGTTTCACTACCGTGGACTACAATAAATATTTACCCTTTTCGCTAAGTTGAGTACGGTATTGAAAATTAAGGCAGGCATCACACTAAGGAGGAATACAGAGAAGTGAGAGGCGTGAAAACCACGCATTTCACACGGACCAATACTTCTCTATGAAGCAGCTCTGATCATGCGTATTTTTCTCGGCCGTATCTTATGGTGAGAGACACCCGCAGCATGCTGCGATTGTACGCATATTACGCCCGTTGTACGCCAATGAAAGTCTGTGGGTGCGAGAAAACAACGGATTACACACGGACCAGACGTGTGACTTGCGAGAAATACGCAAGACTTCTGCAGCTCACAGGAAATGGTGCAACACATGCTGCAGGAAGCTGACACATGTAAATTAGCTCAAAAAGAGCGCCAGACATCCCGGAAGAATGCCTTCACGGAGTCGGCCATGATGCCTACACTCATCAATGTGGAGATGTTGAGAGTCTTGCTGCAGGAGAGGCCCGAAATTTGGCACCAAAGAGATGCACATTACGCAGACCGCGCAAGGAAAGAGGCAGAATGGAGGCGGATGTTTCCCCACTTTGGTGACAGCCCACGCGAGGAGCAGCAGCGAATCAGTAACTTACTTGATTTTTTCCAACCTTCTTAATGGTCAGAGTGTAGTTCTAGCGCAGAATTTGTCCACATTTTTTTTTATTTTTGGCGCCAAAATGTTAGTATAGTCACATCCTACTAGGCCCCCATGACTATATAACGTGTATGTAGAAGAATTTGGCTTTGTGCAGCTAGGTAATTGAATGCATTATATGTGTCATTGCAGTGGATGATGTTATGAGAAGATGGAGAAGCATCCGCGACCAGTAACGGCGGGAACGGCAGCAGAAGTCCAGGAGCAACATTAAGAAAATATGTGTACTTTGACCACCTTGGCTTTCTGGCTCCTATTCTGCATCTGAGACAGTAAGTACATACATCACACCACATACCACATATGCAGTTTAGGCTCACTTCTCCAACATGTTCTAACCCCCTGTCATTTCCAGACAGATCTGAGGATACTCCTGCACGGGCGCCTACACCTCAACCCATTCCCCCACCGAAACAACCTTGGCAACAACAGGGTCAAATGGCTGCCTATAATCCGACTTCCCAATATGGCCACTTGTACAGATCCAGTGTTGGAGGCTGGTCCCAACCTGGATGTGCTCAACATGGTCATATTGGGGGTATGATTCTCGTGGGTATCATCTTACACAGGAATATAATCAACCTTATCTGTATGGCAATGTGCCCACACACCAACCTGACCATGGGCAGATGTTGGCTCAGGGCCCAGAAAATCCACCCCAACAGGGTGATGGTCAAGGTAGTCATCCAAGCCAACCACACAGAGATGCTGGGAACCCGCCGACCCCACCACCCACATACCACCAGCTGTGATTTTTTATTTAACTTATATTTTATGATTTAAAAACCAGTTAGTAATTTTTTTTTAAATTTACTTTAACCTCCTGTTATGTCAAAGACATTTGCAGTAATCTAGATGCCTCTAAACAACATATGCTAGCAATATGCGCTTCAGTAGGCATAGTCAACGTTTGTTATTTTCATTATCTGTTCTTATTGATAGAAAAGTTTGTTCTTTGTGAACATTTATTTTTACACCATGTTGTGTAATGCATATTTGCACTCATCTGAATGCCTACAAAGAGCATATGGTACTTAGCTGGTGGGATATGGGCTAGGGGAAAATATTATTATTTCTTTATATCTTATAATTTATACCAATGTTTGTTATTTTTTCCCCATCCATGTTAAAAATTGTTGCATCATTGCATTAGTCTAGTCTTAGAACCCAACCATATGGGGCAGATATGGTGCTCGCTAGTGATAGTGAAAGTTTGTTATTTAGTTAAATTTTATTTGACTCCATGTTGTCTATTGCATATTTGCAGTAGTCTAATCTTGTGAACCAAACATATGGGTAACATATGTATATACACCTACAAAGTAGTCACCGTGGCTAGCGGGACAAACCCCCCAGCCTAAACATCAGAACCGAAAACATAGAAAAATGGCTGTATGTTTTTTGTCAAAAACACCCATAATATGGTTATATCAAGACATATAGTCCCAGAAAAATAAATATAAAGATCTTAATAATAATATGAAGCCACAAACAGGGGTTTAATCAAAAAGTATTAAAGTTATAATTAGCATACATATAAATATAACAAGACAAAAGTGCTCATGTGAGGGATTAGATAGCAGCTGAAAAAGGCCATGTGCAGCAATGAGAAGGTCTGCACATGTGAAGAAACATAGGCGTCTCCCAATAAGTCTGCAAATAAGTAAGTAGCAGAGCGTAACCAAGCAGGATTAGAATAGTAAAAATAGTTCATTAGTGCTATGCAGATTCAGTTGCCATTGAGGGTAATTGGGCTGCATGAAAGCTGCCAGGAGCTAAATAAAGAGAACTGAGCAAATAGCAACTAATGATAGCTAATGAAAGCTGAAGTAAATACTATAGCGATTCTATACATTGTGTAAAGCGCAAAATGCTACAGGTCAATTATAACAACGGATACTTAAACGTCTATCCATGTGAAATACCTTGTGACATGTAAGTTCCGTGAGCAGAAAGGGTAACATATGGTCTTCACTATACATAGTGAACGTTTGTTATTTTCTGTACATACTATGATTTCCTGCAATGTTTGTAATTTTTGGACATTTAATTTGACTCACAGTTGTCAAATGCATCTTTGCACTTGTGTAATGTGATCAATCAGACAAATGGGTCACATATGATCAGCACTACCCATATTGACTATTGTTTTTTGTCTTTACAAACTATTATGTATCGAATCATTTGTAATTTGTTCATGCCTTATTTTGGTATTTGTGTAAGAATTACACTATTGTGCTGTAAATACATATACCATATGAAGCAAATATGGTAGTCACTACCTCAAGTGGCAGTTTGCACATATAAATATATTTTTTTATAAAAAGTTTGGAGTCTTTTTTCATAAATTGTTTGTACTCAACCACCAGCACATCTGTTATGACCATTAACACCACATAGACACTATGATAATTTGGAAAGTGGCATTGCTCCTCAAATCCCCTGGCAATCCTCTTCCCGTCTTCCATCTTTGGCTCAGGCATGACCAGTTGATGCAGTCTGTCCCAGAGTTGTAAGCAGGTATCACGCACAATGCCAGAGATGGTGGATCTCCCAATCAAACACTCCAGATGGAGTGCGGCATAGGATATGCCAGTAGTTAGGAACCTACAAGTAACCAAATGTAGAGAGAGCAATCATTACACATGCACAAAGGTAGAACAAATGCACTATACATAACCATTGCATCATGTCATTTACAAACAATCCTAAGTAAAATTTACCACAAGTCAAAGGTTTCTGTCATTTTTACATATACATAATAGTTCTGGTAGTTCTGGGTGATATATGGGATATATTATGAGGATATTTCAGCTACAGACATAAGTGTAAAGGGACACTTGGCGGAAAACACATCATCAACAGACAGTATGTAGGTGAGGAATACATACCGTAGCGTAAGGAGAAGTCGCTCCTCTGCAGAGATAGCTTTGCGCATCCTGGTATCCTGGTAGGTGATCCCAGGGCGCACAATCTCCAACAAAACATCAAATGTGGAAATGGTCATATGACAAAATAGGAAAAACTTGTCTGGATGAGTCTGCAGAGATGCATAAACGCAGGGAAAATGGCCTTTAGTGAGGTATTGCCTCAAATGCGGATACACCCATATTTGCTTCCTCCTCCGCGGATCACCGATCACTGGGTATGGCTGGCCAAAGCAGCGGGACAAAACCCAGTTGTACAACACTCGATCAGTTGGGGTGAACTGAAGAGTGTCAGACATGTTGGCAAGCAAGCAGCAGTACTCCAACACAAGCACACCACAAAAATGGCAAGATTGGGGGCTGCCACCTGATGCAGAGCCAATAAATAGCCTTGCTGATGATGATTTGAATGAGTTTCAGGCCTAAAAACCGTTAAATGTCCATTTTGCAAGGCAGCGAGAAAAATACGCTGTACGGAATCCATACGGATTGCATACGGATACTTACATGCGCTAAATACGCAGCCGCACCCTGACAACGGATGAAATACGGATTGTTGTGCCGGCAACATTTTGGCGTATTACGCTCGTACAATACGGTCCATATTTTTCTACGGTGAGTGTGACGCCGGCCTATTATTCATTACACAAGAAACATATCCTCATAGACAGAAAAATAAAAACAATTATGGATTTTCTAATCCAACAATGAAAAAGGAAAGAATGAAATATCCTATATCCTTAAGGCCCAAAATTGCCACTCCAAAGTGGGTTAAGGCTGCGTGCATAAGTTGCATTTTTGCTGTGTTTGTTCCCCTCGGATTTGTTAACAAATCCTGATGCAAGCAAAATGAATGAGATACCTGAAACGTCATGCAAGCATTGAGTATGCTTGACTTGCAGATTTGATGCAGAAAATAATCTGCAGAATGTCAATTCTCTGTGAGTTTTCACCATTTTTGCAGCTGCGTTTTTCCTGCCAAGAGCTGCAGAAATGGTGCAGAACTTTTACTCAACGTGCGCACATAGCCTAACTCGCATCATCATTTCCGTTTTACAAGATTTGTGACAGACATTACAGAGTTTATCAGCTTCTTTGGCTATATTGAAAACAACAAAGAGAAGTTCATCATTGTCCTGATTCCAAAAACAAACATGTGTCCATTATCAAAGATTGCCTCTACGTGTTTTGGTATATTTTAATGGATTGAAATATATAAAGCACAGATTTTTGCTGATTAAGAGGTGCAAAAATCTTTTTTTTCTTATATATTTGGTATTTTGTAGGTTTAGCTCACTCATATTCATATTTTAAAAATGTAATACATATTTTGCACTTTGTGTGCTGTATATTTACAGTAATCTACAAACAACAGAAGAACGATTGCACAAAAGAAGGTCATGGCTATGCCACGATTTGCCAGAAGCTTCAAAAGTTCTCACTGAACTTTCATCTCAGATGCCTGCCTTTAGCATCCCTTATAGACTAGTGCTCTTTACATTGTAGAAATGAAGGGATATATTGAAGGGTTGTCTAATGACCCATGTACTTATCATGGTAATCAGATGAAGTAAATGACATATAAGATAAACACAATTCATTAATGGGCACAGATAGCGCAATTCATTGAATGCATCAGTATTTATAGAAAAAAATAGCAAATATACAAAATAGCAAAATTCAAACAATAGTGCTCTTTAATTTAAAGTAATTATTTTATAAAACTCATAAACTACATACCTGTAAAAGAAGGACCCGTTGAAGCGTTGTTACACGTGAAATGGCCGTCATCCACAACGTTGCCCGTATCCTGCTGCATCCATGTTTTTATCAAATTTTTAATAAAACTGTTTTTATGGGACGGTGAGTGCCACTTTTTTCAACTTCTTGGATTTTACTTGTAAAAGAAAATTTATGAAACATTGGAAACATAGAAAATGAATAGGTCCTTCTACCATCCAATCATTATTCAAGGCTTCTTATTTCTACAGGCAGCAATCCAGGTATTATAAGTTTGTTTGGATTCATTTAGCCCTTTAAATTTTATGAAATCCACTGCAAGTTTAGTTTAAATTGCTTATATGCACAATCTGCCAACATGCCACGCTGAAGTCTAAGAAATGGTTTCAAAAACACTGTTGGCTTGCACAGAATGGGGATTTGTAACTGTGTCATACACCTTAGTGACAGATTTACTAAAACTAGCATTTGATACGCCAATCTGAAAAATTGCTAAGCAGTTTTGGCAAGTAACTCAAATATATTTGTCCCTTTTGGGCCCCCTCGAAAGTCAGAAATAATGATGAGCTGGTACAGATAAAGCAAATGCTTTCTCTATCTTTCAACTTAATTTATCATTTACTTAACTGAAACTTGGAAATTATGCCCACTTCATGGCTACCAAGCCTATTTTCTTCTGTCTTTTTTAACTTTTGACAAGAACATTGTGAACAATGAATTCATCTTTCAGCGAGATTACAGTCAGTTCTTAGCTGTCAACAATAATAATTTGCTATAGTGGAGAGATCAGCTACAAATACAGTATTCAATTCAACTGGCTGATTATATTTATTTACGTTACTCACCTGTATAACACCATTATAATCCAAAGCAATTTACAGACATTATCCAGTGTTGCCATTTGTGCTCACAGTCTACATTCATAATCAGTATGCATTGGAAGTGTAGAAAATAACCAGAGTATTGAGATGACCCCACACAAACACAGGGAGAATTTACAAACTCAGTGCAGAGGTTGCCCTTGGTGGGATTTGAACCCCATACCCTAGTGCTACAAAGCTACAATAGTATACACTGAGCCAACGTGATTCCCCATGATTCCCTGCATTACCTTTTCAATGCAATACTTCTTGTTGCCTGCAATATTGCTGGAGGGAAAATGAGGACATACCGAGGACTTCCCGTAGTCATGGCAGTTACGAGAACTTTTTTCTGGTATTGGTTGGTCCAAATTGGGCAATTTATATTCACCTCACAGGTACAGTTATGCTTCACGTCTCAGTCATTTGGATTTTTTTTCTTAAATAAATGAAATGATCATTTAAAATACATATTTTATGCTTACTCTGGTTGTAGTTGTCTTATTTTACTTTTTGATTGAAAGTTGGAAACAATTTAGGAAATAAAGATGCCAAAATAGACTAGATCAGCAAGAGGATGCTATCCAGTACTGTATGTCAACTGGCTACACCAATCCTCAGTGCAGTACATGGATGGATAACAGACTATAACAGTTACCTAACTGTCAAAATCAAATTCATAATTCCCATGAATTCTGTTAAAGAATTTCTCAAGATAAACATTCATTACACATGCTAACAAACAGGCATAAATCCAGGTCACAATCAATGTGCGGTTACATATGTTATTTGGTTATCTAATGCCACAGTACTAGGTAGCAACACAAAATAAGCTTTCCCTAAGAATACCAAAGATTTCCTTTTCCCAGGGCAAAATTTTGTGTGCAGCAATAGGTCTGTATCTAAATTTGAACTCTAAAAAGGGCTGAGTGGGTTTTGGCAACTCAGCAGTTGAAGCTTTTGCCTTCACAGTTTCCCCTCACCTTCTTATACAAAGCTGGGTTATCCAAAATTGACTACACAGTAATTTAGATCGTAATGCTTAAACCAGAGGCTGATATAGATAATATTTTAACATTTACAAAATTAAAATGTTTGGTACTATGTAAATATTGTATCACAAAATGTTACCATTGCATCACAAAAAGATACTTTTAGACCATATACTCAAGTCCACCTTTTCAGGTATTGATGTATTGTGTTTACATTATAGGTGAACACATAAATAATAGGCATCAAATTGTGTCAGTCTTTTTTTGGTGAGTGAAGGCAAATGATCCAGATCACCAAAAAGAACTGGATTGCCCATCACTAACTAGTTTATTTCTTCACCCCCTTAGGACAACATATACATGTCCAAATCTCCTTTTTTATGCAGGGCTACTAACAAAAGTCCCCATCTGCTAATGCACCAACCTGGCAGACAGCCATGAGCCACACATAATGTAACTGCAAACCACAGATTAGGGACTAGAGATGAGCGAACCTTTCAAGCTTCCATTTGGTTCAATTCGCCTAATGATTACATGTTCGCTGAACATGTTCAACGAACAGTTCGCCGAATGTAACCGAGCGCCATTAGATTCAATGGGAGGCCAAACCAAACATATACACAACACCTTAAGGGGTGACAAAAAGCTTCCCAAACAGCTAAAATTAGGGATAGACACCATGAAAACTGGCATCAATTGATCCACAGTAGAAATTGGCAAATAGCACAGCGCAGTCAGACATGAGCCATGCATGAGGTACCAGGGTTAGGCCTAGCATTTAGAGCTTTGAATTGAAATTTCAATTAAGACAAGGTGGGTGATGGACCGCTGTAAGCCTGCTGTGCTGGGAGCCCTGATACCTCATGCAAAATTTTAAATGTGATTTTTGATCAGCCACACTCAGGTGGCACAAGTATCACCTTGGTATATCACAAATGTTATAAAAATTTAAGGATAGTAACACAGGTAGTTAAAGAAAGTAATTGCAGAACTGCTGGTCTGGGAACTCTACTGCTACAGGCAACAAACATGAAGGAAACCCAACTTGGAGTACAAATATTTCCCAAAATTATTGACTCACAACACTAAAATGTCATCAATTTCCCAGACTACAAATCTTATAATTGCGCATTTTTTTGAAAACTGCAGTTACAGTACGGTCTACTTAGCTCCCTTTCTTTGGCAGCCACACAGCAGTATTATTATTATTTATTGTTCTAGCGCCATTTATGTGCAAAGGGTATACATAATAAAAACAAGTACAATAATCCTAAAAAATACAAGTCACTGACTACTACTGGAGGAAAGAGGACCCTGCCCATGAGGGATCATAGTCTACAAAGTATAGGTGAGGATACAATAGTTGCGAGTAGAGTTGCTTGCACAGCAGTATGGGGTAGGGATGGTTAGTGTAGGTTGTAGGCTTGTCGAAAGAGGTATTTCTTCCTTTTGAAAGTTCCCATGGTAGACGAGAGTATGATATGTTGAGGGACATAGTTCCAGAGTAGAGGAGGTCTATGGGAAAAATCTAGTATGCAATTGTGGGAAGAGAAGATAAAATTTGAGTAGAGAAGGAGATCTTGTGATGATTGGATGTTGCGTGCAGGTAAGTACCTGGAGATTAGTTCGGAAAAGGAAAGTTCTGTTCCAGCTGCATACAATTTCTTCTTTATTGTAGCATATTAAAATATACAAATAAATGCTATGCTCTCCATACAATTGCCAAACCACGGACTGAGGCAATTGTACGGAAAGCATAGCATTTATTTGTATATTTAATATGCTACAATAAAGAAGAAATTTTATGCAGCTGGAACAGAACTTTCCTTTTCCGATCTATCCACACATCTGACTGCACGGAGTTCCGAGGATCTGCGGTAGCTACTGGTGAGCTGGCTTACCCCTTTGTTTTTATACCAGGATATTAGGTCACAGATGTATGGAGGAGACAGGTTTTGGATCGCTTTGTATGCCAATCTTACGGTTTTGAAAAGGAGTCTTTAGGCAATGAGGAGCCAGTGCAGGGATTGACAGAGGGGAGAAGCCACAGAATAGCTGGGTGACAAGTGGATTAGTCGAGCGGTAGAGTTTCGAATAGATTTGATGGATGCCTTAGTGTTAGAAGGGAGGCTACAGAGCAGGAGGTTGCAGTAGTTGAGGCTGTAGATGATGAGGACATGCACTAATGTTTTTGCAGATTCATGGTTGAGGAATGTGCAGATTCGGGAGATATTTTTGAACTGGAGTCAGCAGGAAGGGGGAAAGGCTTTGATCTTAGATTTGAAGGAGAGATCAGAGTCAAGCCATTGATTTTGATGGATAGGTCAGTTGGGGGGGTTGAATGAGATTGTGGAAAGATGATGAATTTAGTTTTATCCATGTTATGTGTTAGAAATCTAGCAGACAAGAAAGAAGAAATAGAGAACAGACATTGTGAGATTCTGTTAAGTAAGGAGTTGATATCAAGTCCAGAGAGGTAGATCTGTATGTCACAGCAAAGAGGAAATACTGAAAGCTATGAGACTATGAGCTGTCCCAGACCGAAGGTGTTTATGGAGTAGAGCAGGGATCCTAAAACTGAATCTTGGGGGACACTAAAAGATAGGGGTTGAGATGAGGAGGTGGTGTGTGAGTGGGAGAAACTGAATGTTCTGTGTTATAGGTATCAGGAGATCCAAGATAAAGCCAAGAGATGAGAGAGTCTATATTAAGAGAGAATGGTCCACTGTGTGGAAGGCAGATGAAAGGTCCAGGAGGAGGACAAAGTAGTGTTGCTTGGCTTTGGCAGTTAGTAGGTCGTTGTTAGGGCAGTTTCATTGGAATGATGCTGTCTGAATCCAGATTGTAAGTGGTCAAAGAGGAAGCAGAAGTATAGATGACAGTTCAAATGGACGTGCTGTGTTAGGGATCGAGTTCCCGCTGCTGCACAAGGGGAATCTAGAACCAGTCCCGCTGCGGTCCCCTATCCATCTCTGGCCGCATTCAAGCCTGCTCAGCAGAGACGTCGGTCCCAGCGTCTCGCTCGGTCTAATGCTGTGCAGAGGCTTGTTGCTGCCTCTCCTGGTTCCTCTATTATAACCAGTACTGGAGCAGGCAGTCCTGGGACAAAGTCCTCGCTTTCTCCATCTGAGCATGCCCAGGGCAAGATCTCCCATTGGAGATCAGGGGTCACATGCTCGGTTACAGCAGCGACTCCCATTGGTCCGCCAGGAAGGTCCTGAAAGTGCTTGTGTTCTGGAGCAGTTTCTCATTGGTCCTTTTCTGGAAGGTCCTGTAGCTGCTACTATAAAAAGGTGGCATAACCGCACGGCCGTGCGCTAGTATCAAATCTGTTACGTGCTTGCGCCAGTGTGGTCATGTATACATGCGGTTAGGTCCGGCTGAAATAACCCCTAGAATACCGGCAACTCCGGTGAGGAGTTTTGTATGCACGTGTTCAGGGCTCGGCTGAAAACGCCATTAGAATACCGGCTACTCCGGTGAGGAGATTATTGCTTGTTTTCTGATTGCATGACCACAGACTGCAATCCGCTTAGCAGTCATCTGTGTCCCCTGTGAGTCTAACAGGATACAGTCTTTGTCACAGCGGCTCTGTGAATTAACAGAGTCCGCTTATATCGCCATATAGCGCTACAGCATTTTAGAAGGCGACTCTGTGGAATAACAGAGTTCGCCCATACCGCCATATAGTGCTACGGCGTTTACATCTGCGACTCTGCAGGATAACAGAGTTCGCTCATACTGCCTATTTGCGCCATCTTACTAGCAGCAGGCTCTGCCTGCATGGTGGACCCTGGGCTGCGAACGCACCTCTCCTTAATATCTATTAGGTGCGTTCCGCAGGCCCTTAACATAATACTAGCGCCAGGATCTGGCTAGTAAAATGGCGGATGACCAGCGTCTACCGCAGTACATCCAGAAACTGGAGGGTAGGTTGGCGGCTCTTGAGCGCACAACCCCAACTGTGGATGTTACCCCAGTCGCTGTTCAGGCTGCTAGCATGGCTGCAGCCAGTTTGTCCTCTGCCACCTCTGCCCCTACATTATCCCACCTCCCGCTTCCTGACAAGTTTGCCGGTGACAGCAAGCAATGTCGGGGATTCATGAGTCAGTGCTCTATACAGCTCGAGCTTCTGGCTGCACGTTTCCCCACGGATCGGGCACAAGTGGGTTTTGTATTGTCTCTACTCTCGGGCAGAGCGTTGGAGTGGGCAACGTCGCTGTGGGAGCGCGATGATCGTGTGGTGCGGAGTGCTCCTCATTTCTTGGAGGCTCCTAAAAAGGTATTTTTAGGACCTCAGGTCACCCACGATGCGGCGCTCCAGCTGCTGGCATTGGTACAGGGTTTGTCTTTGGTCAGTCAGTTTTCCGTCCAATTTCGGACTCTGGCCTCTGAGCTAGAATGGTCGGATAAAGTTCTCATTCCGGTCTACTGGAGAGGACTGGCTGACCATGTTAAAGATGCTTTGGCTACCAGGGAGATTCCCGCCACACTAGAGAAGCTTATCTCCAAATCTACCCGCATCGACCTCCGTTTTCATGAGTGGAGGTTGGAGCGGACCCAGTGTAGGCAGAGGTTTCGGTTGGCTCCCACCTTTGCCAAACCTCTCGAATCCCTCGTTCAGGCATCTGAACCCCAAAAGGCCACGGAGGTTCCTCGTGAGGGACCTAAGTCTCGGGCCGCTCGACTACCCGTGGTCTGTAATCTTTGCCAGCAGACAGGACATTATGCTAACAGATGTCCACAGCGATCGGGGAAGCGTTCGCGTCTAGTGACCCTGGGAGGAGGTTCACTGGAGACAGCTGCATTTTCCTCCAAGATGACATTTAAAGGGACAGTCACTGTAGGCTCTTCCACTCTTACAGTCGAGCTTTGTGTGGACTCGGGGGCAGATGGGAATTTCATGTCATCCATCTTTGCTCGTCGCCAGGCAATACATCTGGTAGCGCTCGACAAACCAGTGACTGTCCAGGTAGTGAATGGGTTGACATTGCCCTCACAAATTACACATCAGACTGTTCCCCTTACTTTGTGTGTATCCCCTTCCCATCAGGAAATTATTTCCCTTCTCATCCTTCCCAAGGGAAAAGACGAAATCCTACTGGGAGTACCCTGGCTCCGTTTCCACTCTCCTCATATTGAGTGGACCTCCGGTAGGATACTGGGTTGGAGTGAGACATGTAAGGGCAGATGTGTCAGGGAGTGCATTCAGGTTACCACTACAGAGTTACCAGCAGATCTTACTCCTCTTCCCACGTGCTATCGGTCATATGCAGATGTGTTCTCTAAAAAGGCTGCGGAGACTCTTCCACCCCATCGTCCCTACGACTGTCCTTTTGACCTCTTGCCTGGAGCAGAACCTCCTAGGGGAAGGGTATATCCCCTCTCTCTTCCTGAGATGGAGGCTATGTCTCAATATATCCAGGAGAATCTGGCAAGAGGGTTCATTAGGAAGTTGGTGTCACCAGCAGGGGCGGGGTTCTTCTTTGTGCAGAAGAATGGAGAATTACATCCGTGTATAGATTACAGGGGTCTTAAAGCCATAACTGTTAAGAATAAGTACCCGTTGCCCCTGATTTCTGAGGTCTTTGATAGGCTCCGGAGAGCAAGGGTATTTACTAAATTTGATCTGCGTGGTGCTTATAACCTGATTTGCATCCGTGAAGGGGACGAATAGAAGACGGCTTTTAATACCAGGGATGGGCATTATGAATACCTAGTGATGCCCTTCGGGCTCTGTATTTCCTCAGCCATTTTCCAAGACTTTGTCAATGACATCTTCCGGGATATGCTTTCCACCTCTGTAGTAGTCTATCTGGATGATATTCTCATCTTTTCTCCAGATATTGACTCTCACCGGAGGGATGTCTGCAAAGTCTTCGACCTTTTCGGGCGAATTCCCTCTATGCAAAGTTGGAGAAATGCATGTTTGAGCAGGAGTCTTTATCTTTCCTGGGCTATATCATCTCCGCCCAGGGATTGGCTATGGATCCTGCCAAACTACAAGCTGTGATGGACTGGCAAGAACTCCATTCTCTTAAAGCGGTGCAGCGCTTTATGGGGTTCATTAATTATTATCGCCAGTTCATTCCCCATTTCTCGACTTTGGTAGCTCCCTTGGTAGCCCTCACCAAGAAGGGAGCAAATCCCAAGTTGTGGTCTGAGGAGGTCTCCAAGGCGTTCTCTTCCATCAAGTTGCATTTTGCCAGTGCTCCCATATTACATTGCCCCGATGTTGATAAGCGTTTATTTTAGAGGTGGACGCTTCTTCTGTTGGTGCTGGAGCAGTCCTTTATCAAAGGGATGCTCAAGGTCGGAAGCATCCCAGCTTCTTCTTTTCTAAAACCTTTACACCAGCAGAGAGGAATTATTCCATCGGGGATAGGGAGTTACTGGCTATGAAGTTGGCCTTCTCCGAGTGGAGACATCTTCTGGAGGGGGCTCGCATTCCCCTCCAGGTCTTCACGGACCACAAAAACTTGGTGTACTTGCAAACAGCCCAGCGGCTGAATTCCTGCCAGGCCAGATGGTCCCTGTTCTTCTCCTGGTTCCATTTCAGCCTCCATTTCGTCTACGGTGAGAAGAACCTTTGGGCCGATGCTCTGTCTCGCTCTGTCGTATCCTCTGAGGAGGTGGAGGAGGAGCCTCGGCTTATTGTCCCCTGTGAGCGCCTAAGAACTGTGGCTCCGGTTTCGCTTGAGTCTGTGCCTCCGGGCAAGACTTTTGTACCCACCAATTTGTGACCGGAAGTACTTTCTTGGGCACATTCTTCCAGGGTGGGTGGACATTTCGGGACAAAAAGGACATTTGAGTTGCTGGCGAGGACATACTGGTGGCCACATATGGTTCGTGACGTCAGGGAATATGTTCAGGCGTGCGTGTCCTGCGCCAAGAATAAGTCCCCTCGACAACGGCCGGCTGGGTTACTTTTTCCTTTGCCGGTGGCAGACAGGCCTTGGGAGATGGTCGGGATGGATTTTGTGGTGGGCTTACCCAAGTCTCAGGGCTGTACCATCATCTGGGTGATAACCGACCACTTCTCCAAAATGGTGCACTTGGTGCCGTTACCATGGTTACCGTCTGCACGGGCCTTGGCAGCATTATTTATTAGGCATATTTTCCGTTTACATGGTATGCCAGACAAAGTCGTTAGTGATCGAGGTCCCCAGTTTGCGTCTCGATTCTGGAGGGAGCTGTGTCGGCTACTCAACATTGAGTTAAATCTCTCCTCTGCGTATCATCCCGAGACGAATGGGTTGGTAGAGAGGGCCAACCAGACCTTGGTCACCTATCTACGACATTTTGTCTCAGCCAGGCAGGATGACTGAGCATCCTTGCTACCGTGGGCTGAGTTTGCACTAAATAATGCTGTGGCTGACTCCACCGGACAGACTCCATTTCTCCTAAACTACGGTCAGCATCCAGGGTTCCGGTGCCCATGCCCGTGTCTTCCGCCGACTCCAGGGTGGCAGACTGGGCTGTGGAGGCACGGGACATTTGGGATTGTACCCAGGATGCCATTCAGGCGTCCAAGTAGAGGATGAGGTCCTCCGCCGACGCACATCGGCGCCCCGCTCCGACATTTGCTCCTGGGGACTTGGTGTGGCTCTCCGCCCGTAACATCAGGCTGCGAGTTGAGTCCACCAAGTTGGCACCCCACTACCTGGGTCTTTTCAAAGTCCTCGAGCAGGTTAACCCTGTGGTATACCGTTTGGCCCTTCCACCACGCCTGGGTATCTCCGACACCTTTCACGTATCCCTACTGAAACCCATGCTCATGTCCCGGTTTTCCGAGTCATCTGCCGGGACATCGGGTTCGTCTACGGACAATCATGAGGTGAAGGCCATGGTAGGGTGTAAGGTGGCACGGGGCAAAAAAAATTATTTGGTGGATTGGAGGGGCTATGGACCTGAGGATAGGTCCTGGGAGCCTGCCGAGCACGTTCACGCTCCGCAGCTCATCGCTGCCTTTGAACACAGCGATGCCGAAAGAATGGGGGCCCTAGGAGGGGGGGTAATGTTAGGGATCGAGTTCCCGCTGCTGCTCAAGGGGAATCTTAAACAAGTCCCGCTGCGGTCCCCCATCCATCTCCGGCCGCAGTGGAGCCTGCTCAGCAGAGACGTCGGTCCCAGCGTCTCGCTCGGTCTAATGCTGTGCAGAGGCTTGTTGCTGCCTCTCCTTGTTCCTCTATTATAACCAGTGCTGGAGCAGGCAGTCCTGGGACAAAGTCCTCCCTTTCTCCATCTGAGCATGCCCAGGGCAAGATCTCCCATTGGAGATCAGGGGTCACATGCCCGGTTACAGTAGCGACTCCCATTGGTCCGCCAGGAGGTCCTGAAATTGCTTGTGTTCTGGAACAGTTTCTCATTGGTCTTTTTCTGGAAGGTCCTGTAGCTGCTACTATAAAAAGGTGGCATAACCGCACGGTCGCGCACTAGTATCAAATCTGTTACGTGCTTGCTCCAGTGTGGTCATGTATGCATGCAGTTAGGTCCAGGTGAAAACGCCTTTAGAATACCGGCTACTCCGGTGAGGAGAATATTGCTTGTTTTCTGATTGCATGACCACAGACTGCAATCCGCTTAGCAGTCATCTGTGTCCCCTGCGAGTCTAACAGGACACAGTCTTTGTCACAGTGGCTCTGTGAATTAACAGAGTCCGCTTATATAGCCATATAGCGCTACAGCATTTTAGTTAGCGACTCTGTGAAATAGCAGAGTTCTCCCATACCGCCATATAGTGCTATGGCGTTTACATCTGCGACTCTGCAGGATAACAGAGTTCGCTCATACTGCCTATTTGCGCCATCTTACTAGCAGCAGTATCTATTAGGTGCGTTCCGCAGGCCCTTAACATGCTGTTCCACTAGTTTTGAGGCATAGAGGACAAGTGATATGGGGTGATAACTATACACAAAGGATGGGTCAAGGGAGGACTTTTTGAGAATGGGTGTGATCAAGGTATGTCCGAAGCATGAGGGGAAGACAACAGTTGTTAGTGACAGGTTGAAATGGTGGGTTAGTTTGGGGATGAAGACTGTCGTAAGGTTTGGAATGAGGATGGAATTAAGTCAAGGTCACAGGTGGTGAGACATGATTTGGACAGTAAAGAGGAAAGTTGATCTTCCATGATGGTGAAGTTGGTTTTGGAGGAGGAGTGTTGAGTAGTTATGAGGAGGGGCTGTGGGGACTTTAGGCAAAAGCTTTGCCTTGTGTTGTCAATCTTCTGCTTAAAGAATGAGGCAAAGTCTTCAGCTGGGATGAGTGGATAGGGAGAGAGCTGTAATTGTAAGTGCTGAATAGCTGTTTAGTGTTGTGAAACAGGGATGACATGAGAGATGAGAAGAAAGTTTGTTTTGCTTCACTGAGAAATTGCACAGCATTTTGACAACTTCTGTTACTTGACTCCCTTTCTTTGGCAGCCGCACGGGTATTCCTTGTAGATGAGGGACAGAATGTGCTCCAGTGGATGGCAAGCTCTGCATCAAGGGTCCTCTCCTCCTCTTCCTTCACCTTAACATCACACACAGTACAGTCCTCATAAGGAGCACCCCAATTACCCTTGTTTCCCCCTGCGTCACGACTCTCCAACCACCCAACTGACTGTGAGGAACCACAGATGGGTGAGCCACAGCTCACAGCCACAGCTGACTGTGAGGAACCACAGCTCTGAGTCTTCAGAGCTGTTTGCACATTCTATTCCATGGGCATCACAGTTCTGCTCCAAAGATTCACAGACTTCAAAGGAGGAAAGCATCTGCACCAATGGGCAAAATCTTTTGCAGTTGGGTCTGGGGCTTAACAAAGTAGTGCCTGAGCAGAATTCAAACATTTGTCACCAGATGTTAACCCCGGGTGTGGAGGTGATACTGATAAGACACAGATATCTGAGGCGCACGTGGATTGTACTGTGATATCAGGGCAGGAAGAGGAGTATGATGATTCTCAGGGTGAGGAATGGAAAAACAGAGAGGATGATGATTAGGTTGTAGATCCCACTTAGTTTGAACCCAGAGGCACGCAGCTGAGTAGCTCATCAGAGGAGGTGAAGGAGGATGAAGTCGAGTAGTTTACATTGCGGCTTCCCACACAGACAGTGAGTGATGCTATGACGACAAGCACTGCATCCTCAGTCACAACTCTGCCTGTGATAAGCAGCAATCGTGGGTCAGTGACAGACTGTCAGCTGTTGTAGAGGTGGACATGCCTGCTGTTTTTGACCGATCTCAGACACCGAGCACATCACATCTTTCTCAATCCACCATAGCATCCAAACCTGCACCTCACTCACAGTCCAGCAGTTTGTTGTGTTCACGCTACTCCACTCTCTGTCAGCACAGCAGCCAGTCCTCATTTGTGCAGTTGTGGTCATGTAAAAGATTTTTTCCTCCTACACATGGTAAACCTAGCTTGAACTTCACCATCTTCAATCTACTAATAATAATAACCTACAGTATATTCATATAGCGCAAACATATTTTGCTGAGCTTTACAAGTCAACAGTTCATATAAAACAGTCATAAATTACAAAGTTAACGATAATCAAACAATTAAAGAAAAATAATAATGACCCTGCTATTCAAAGCTTGCAATCTACAGTGTGTTGGGGTTTACACAAAGTACAAGTGATCATTTACAATGAGGGTCCAGCCATCTTGAGGAAATGGGGGGTTGATAAACGCTGCATGAGGTAGTCACCAGCCAATAGTGGTAGTGCTTTTGTGTGCGGTTGAGTTTGATGGTGAATTATGTTCAGAGAAGTAGAGAATAGGTCATATATAAAAAGGACTTTGATTAGGGAACGTGATAGGCCGCCTTAAACAGATGTGTTTTAGGAAGTGCCTAAAAATGTGTAAATTGTGGTTAGTTCTAATTTCATGGGTCTGAAAGGGCAAGAGGTGAGTTATCTCAGCCAAAGACCAGATCAGGGGTGTTAGCGTGTTTGTGTGTCTCAGAGGTTGAAAGTTGTGAGAGGCCATGAGAAGTGGGTAGGTATAGAGGCTGGGATGTAGTTGGGGAGGTGGGGATGTTGAAGAGTCTCAGGATAAGGGTTGGCAATTCTGAGAAGAAGAATGGCGTGCAATTGGCCTGTATTTATTTATTTTTTGAAAAACAGGATTGGTGGTGGCACTGAGTAGTGTGGGGTTATCATGGAGATGTATATGCCATATGCTTACTGTTAGTTTTCGGATAACTAATTATTGGGAACAGCCTGCGGCCTCATCGGTTGATCGTAGCCCTCTCGTGTAATTGTCTGGACAATAGTGGCCAGCTGAGAGCACTTCGCTCCAAAGATCACAGCGGATGATCTTCGTGACTCCCAGCGTATGATCTCTGTGATAATTGCATGGCCAATCCAATATGTTGGCCATGGAAATGCAGGGAGAAATTAGTCAAGCCAAAGTACCGTATATACTCATGTATAAGCCGAACCGAGTATAAGCCGACCCCCTAATTTTGCCACAAAAACCTGGGAAAACCTATTGACTCGCGTATAAGCCTAGGGTGGAAAATGCAGCAGCTACTGGTAAATTTCAAAAATAAAAATAGATACCAATAAAAGTAAAATTAAATGAGACATCAGTAGGTTAAATGTTTTTGAATATCCATATTGAATCAGGAGCCCCATATAATGCTTTATACAGTTCATGATGGCCCCATACGATGCTCCATACAAAATAAGCACCATATAATGCTGCACAAAGGTTAATAATGGCCCCATGAGAAGCTCCATAGAATAATATGCCCCATATGCTGCTCCATAAAGGTTGATGGCCCCATAAGTTGCTCCATAGAATAATATGCCCCACATGCTGCTCCATAAAGGTTATGGTCCCATAAGATGCTCCATAGATTATGCCTCATAACATGCTCCATAGATTATGCCCCATAAATTGCTCCATAGATTATGCCCCATAAGATGCTCCATAGATTATGCCCCATAAGATGCTCCATAGATTATGCCTCATAAGATGTTCCATAGATTATGCCCCATAGATTATGCCCCATAAAATGCTCCATAGATTATGCACCATAAGATGCTCCATAGATTATGCCCCATAGATTATGCCCCACAAGATGCTCCATAGAATAGGCCCCATATTCTGCTGCTGCTGCAAATAAAAAAAATGACATACTCACCTCTCGTCGCTGGGGGTCAGGTGTCGGTGTACTGCGCAGGCGGGGACACCAGCCCGCTATGGGGGACAGGTGTCGGTGTCACCGCTGGCTCAGCGCCCCGGCTCCTGAGATATTCACCTGTCCCCGGTCCACCGTTGCGCGCCACTGTCTTCTGGGTCCTCCATCAGTGAATGCTCAGGCAGAGGACATGGCACGCACTAACTATGTCATCGTGCCCTCTGACCTGAATGTCACAGCCAGAGGACGCAGAGGATAGAGCGGCGCACAGCGGTGGACTGGGGACAGGTGGAATATCGCATATACTTACCCCCTCCTGGAGTGTCTCTGCAGCCCCCCTGCTTCCGGCAGCTATTCCTCCCTTCAGCGGTCACGTGGTACCACTTATTAAAGTCATGAATATGCGGAGAAGCAGGGGGCTGCAAAGACGTGCCAGGGAGGTGAGCATGATCTGACACCCCAGCTTTCCCTCCCCCGCCGACCCCCTGTCATATATGACTCGCGTATAAGCCGAGAGGGGGACTTTCAGCCTTTAAAAATGGGCTGAAAATCTCGGCTTATAAGCGAGTATATACGGTAGGTAAATATACTTAGAAAGTGCTCAGTGCCTTATAGTATACTGTAGATGCAGCACACCACCACCCCATCTGCATCTTTACTATAAGGCAATGGCCACTTTATAAGTATATTTATCTACTTTGGCGTGACTCATTTATCCCTGCACCCTCTTCCTGTTTCAGCAGCATTTCAATTATGTCTTTAGCTTTATAAATTATGCACATGCACTTATAATTAGGCTATGAGCAACTATACATTTTGAATAATTGGGTGATAGAATTTACAGTAAAAATATGTCCAGCCATCTGAATTGAATACTTAACTTTGCCACCTATGAAAGCTCAATACAGGCTCATGAATTTTTATTACTATATTTTTAATATAATTCATTAAAAAAAAAATATTATCTTTGCAAAGGACCCTCTTTCGCCTAAACAATTATTTATTTAAGGGATTTGTTGTTACTATATCTACTTTGGAGGTAACTTGTGCCTTGAAAAATAATTTTTGGACTGTGTTTGAAAAAATCTATGACTAAAAGGGTGCATTTCAACACTGACACCTGGACAAGCAAGCATGGATAAGGGCATTACATTTCACTGTCTGGGCGCTGGGTGACTTTGGTGGCTGTGGGGGCAGGCGGGGAAGGGGTTGCTTCACAAGTCTTGGAATCCCCAAGGCTTGCAGGGCTCTTGGGGATGGAGAACTAAACCACAACACATCTTAAGATGGAGAACTAAACTACTAGACAACAGGGCTTGTTGAAATAAACTGCTAAACATCTAACGTTGGATAACTAAACCACTACACACCAGAAGATGGAGAACTAATCTACTAAACAACAGGGCTTGGAGAAATAAACTACTTAACACCTAAAGTTGGATATCTAAAGTACTACACACCAGAATATGGATAACTAAACTACTAGACAACAGGGGTTGGAGAAATAAACTACTAAACACCTAGTTCTGGAGAACTAAACGATTACACACCAAAGGATTGTGAACTAAAACACTAGACCAGGGCCGGCGTCAGCACCCGGCATACCCGGGCAAGTGCCGGGGCCCTGAGCAGGCGGGGGGCCCACTCGCCGTCGGGCACCCCGGCACCCGTTAGCTGAGGAGAGCGGTGTCAGCGCCGCCACTGGCTCCCCCGCTTGCTCAGGGCCCCGGCAGCAGCTGGCACAATACTTACCTCTCCCTGTGCCTCCGCTGCCGCAGCTCCGGGCTCCATGGGGCGACTGCGCTTCCTCTCACAGCAGAGCCGCTGAATGACGTCATCATTCAGCGGCCGGCTGTGGCAGAGAGCGCGCGGACGCCGGACAGGTGAGATGTGTGTGTGTGTATCAGTGTGTGTGTATGTAGTGCGGTGCTTTGTGTGTGTATGTGAGAGAGTGCTTGTGTGCTACGGTGCTTTCTGTGTGATGGTGGTGGGGGAGGGCAGTGATGATGATGATGGGGAGGCATTGATGATAATGGGGAGGCATTGATGATAATGGGGAGGCAATGATGATGATGGGGAGGCGATGATGATGATGGGGAGGCGATGATGATGATGGGCAGGCATTGATGATAATGGGCAGGCAATGATGATGATGGGGATGCGATGATGATGATGGGCAGACATTGATGACAATGGGCAGGCATTGATGATGTTGGGGAGACGATGATGATGGGGAGGCAATGATATGATGAGGAGGCAATGATGATGATGGGCAGGCATTGATGATGATGGGGAGGAGATGATGATGATGGGGAGGCAATGATGATGATGAGGAAGCAATGATGATGATGGGAAGGCCATGATGATGATGAGGAGGCAATGATGATGGGGAGGCAATGAGGATGATGGGGAGGCGATGATGATGATGGGCAGGCATTGATGATAATGGGGAGGCAATGATGATGGGGAGGCGATGATGATGATGAGGAGGCAATGATGATGATAATGGGGAGTCTTTCCACAGCGCCCTTTCCTGAGCCGTAACAGTGCAGAACGCAGCACAGCGCAGAAGAGAGCTCCATATTTTGTATGGTGCATTATATGGGGACCAGTATCCTGTATGGAGCATTATATGGGACCAGTATTCTGTATGGAACATTATTTTGGGTCCAGTATTCTGTATGGAGCATTATATGGGGGATGGGGGGGTGACATCCTGCATGGGGTATTATATGGGTGATGAAGGGGAGACTGTTATGTTTAGGTAGCTGAGGAGAAAAAGCAAAAACGGTAATACACCAGAGAGGCTGGAACCTATTGGATTGCAGTAAACTGAACTAACCACACAACTAGAGGTAGCCGTGGAGCGTTCCTACGTTGATCCTAGACGCCTCATCACAGCCTGAGAGATAACTACACCTAAAGGCAGAAAGATGAAAGCTATCTGCCCCGGAGCATATCCCTAAAAAAATAGGAAGCTCCCAAACATGTAATGGCGGTTAGACAAGAAGATAGCATGGACACAGACAGAAAATAGAATGAGCAAACGTTGGGGCCCAATCTGTCTAGACAGAAAAGTACAGGAAAGAATTCTGACTGCAATCCAACAAAAACCCTAAAAAATGGCAGTACCTCTGATTGCCAAAAACCTGAGATCACACGATCTCTACCACCTAAATCAGATCTCTGGTGTAACAAAACAAAGCCGCAGCCACTGAAAAAACAGGAAAAAGCAAATGAACAAATAACAGTGGCTAGAGATAAATTGAGAGGAGCCCAGGCCCCAGGAGGGGACCCGGCCGACCTCCACAAAAGTGCAGAAAACTATGCAAAAAGCAAGCACAAAAATAAAAGCAGAAAATATCTTATCTGAAAGCAGCAGGTGAGGCAAGACTCCAGCAGGAAACTATGTGGTGCCCATAATACTGTATGGAGGACTGTACTGTCCAGTCTGTACTGTGTGCTGCGAGGATTTGGCGGTTTTTGAGCTATTGTACAATTTACAATAGATATCACTCATGTAATGGAAGAAGTGAAGTATTTGGCATTGTACTGTACCTATATTTTTCGGCCGTATCTGTGCATCAAGAATCGTGGTCTGTGTTAAAGGGGCCCACTGAGGCTCTTTCGCCCGGGGCCCATAAAAACCTTGAGCTGGCCCTGCACTAGACACCAATGTATCACTAGACAGAAAATCTTGGAATCCCCAAGGCCTGCAGGACAAACCTCTGAGTACAACCCTTCCTCCACTGCTTCTGCCTCTTCCACCTCCTGTAGAGCTTCCACCTATGCCCTCAACCTCTCCCTTAATGAGACACACTTTCCAAGAGTGCAAAGAATATCTCTGTACTGCGCAGCCATGAAAAACCATAATTAGGCAACGTTTAAATTAATATGCCTTGGAGAAAGCAGCTCAAGCATTGTGGACAGCTATCCAGGCCGAGTTTGAACAATGGCTGTCTCCACTGAACCTGGAGTCAGTGAAGGCCGTGTGCTATAGCAGTGTGAACCTGGTGGCAAACCTACGCCGGGCAACCTCACACACGTGCCTTGCATGGCTCACGTCTTCAACCTGGTGGTACAGCAATTTGTGCCACTATCCCAGCCTGGATGCGCTGCTGCAGAAAACACAGCCATTCTGTGCTCATTTCTGGCGTCTACACCACTCGCATGGTCATCGACTTACATTTCGACAGAGGTGTTTCGGGCTACCTGTTAATCGGTTGATATGCACTGTGCCAACACTGTAAAATTGCAATCTTTACGTTGCAGCGACTGTGGCAGCAGCGATGACCCCTGATAAAGTATGACATTTTGCATTGTCTGGCCCAACACAGTAAGAACATGTAACAAATAACGTTTGCGGAGTAGGCACAGATGAAGGACCTATGCACCCTGTTGCTGTATTGAAATGGCTACTAAGATGATTAGCACTGATGTTGTCATCATCAACATCACTATTCCAGTCATCTACAAGCTGGAGCATACTTTGAATAGTCTGCAGGAGGATGAGGTGGTCACAGAGGTAAAGGAGGAAGCAGAGGAGAATTTGGAAGTGATAACAATATCTCTAACTTTTGGACTGTCCTTGCACAGGCGTGTGCCATGGGAGGGTGGATTATAGCGATTGAGGGGGGCTCAAGGTACCAGACAAACTGTTAGTAAAGGTGCAGGAGCTGAGGAACAAATGGAGGAGGATGAGGAAGAAAAGGTGATGGGCACGCAACAGTCAGTGTATGAAGACGATAATGATCACCTCTCTGTTGTCTGTGGCTGGCGGGACACCTCATGGAAGTGGCCAACACAAGAGCGCTTTCTTGCTGCACTGCAACATGATTGTTGGTCGTATTGTTAGGATTAGAAATTGTGCGGATTACTGGGTTGCCACTCTGTTAGGTCCGTGATACAAGAGTAAATTTTGCAAGATGCTTCACCCCCTCAAAAGGGACACGCATATGCTGGAGTATCGAAACACGCTGGTAGACAATCTTTAGAGTGATTTTTCGCAATACAGCAGTGAGGCACACAGTGTGTATCACAGTTAAAGATTTCTAACCCTGGTAATGTCAAGTTATGAAAGCAAAGACATTAGCAGCATATTGTAAGTGGCAGAGGCAGCATAGTGGCTTAGTGGTTAGCACTGCAGCCTTGCAGCACAGGAATTCTGGGTTAAAACCCCACCAAGGACAACATCTGCAAGGAGTTTGAATGTTCTCCCCGTGTTTGCATGGGTTTCCTCTGGTTACTCTGGATTTCTCCCACACTCCAAAGATATACTGATAGGAAATTTAGATTGTGAGCCTCAATTGGGACAGTGCCGAAAATGTCTGTGAAGCGCCACGTAATTAATGGCGTTATACAAGTGAGTTAAATAAATAAAAATTAACATAAGCAATTTCGGTGAGTTGTTTCATACATTTTTTAGACCAGCCAGTGAACTAGCAGAACAGTGTACAATTCTGATATGTATTGAATGACTGGAGAAGATGGTGCAGGAATATTTCAAGCTCAATATCAATGCCATCAAGGGGGGTTTGAACCATTTGCATTTTGGTCTTCAAAAATGGAATAGTGGCCTGAATTTGCCTGTCACGCCTTGGAGGTTTTGTCATGCCCGGCAGCCAGAATTCTCTCAGAAATTGACTTCAGTGCTGCTGATGGTGTCCTGATGGACAAGCTTATCCTCCTATCACCTGAAAGTGTAGAACGCTTAACTTTCATAAAGATGAATGAGTCATGGACCTCCAACGACTTTTGCACCTCTGTCGCAGATTGGGCAGACTAGGAGTTTTCAGTGTACTGCATTGATCTCAAGTTATTGCAGTCTGTGACACTTTTGTTGTCGCTTTTGTGCCTGTTGTTGCTACTGTTGCTGATGTTACAAACTATTTTATGTGATGTAGAGACTTCAATTTGCGTTTCAATCTGGTGGGCTGCCTGTAGTGGAAGGGGTGTCAGAGCCCTATTATACTATTTCTTCTCTGGGGAAATAGATAATGTCTGAAAAGCGCTGTGGAATTAATGATGCTATATAAGTGAGTAAAAGAAATAAATAAAATAAACTGATGCCACCTTAGTGGTGTCTGCCCCTTTGTTTTTAAAATGTTTGGACTCCAAGCTGGGTCTCCTTCATTTGTCTTGCCTGAAGTTGTCAGGGCTGTCAGACCACCAGGTCTACACCTCTCACTCATCCACCTATTACTGATCAATATTTAAGCTAGAAATGCTGCTCAAAGCTCTGTCACAGGCCCTGTCCTATGCTGAAATGTGATATGTGGCTAGATTAGTAAAAAGGATTTATATCCTGAAATGTAGCCTTTCTGTAGCATGCTATTTGTTCTGCCTTCATACACATTGACATGGTGTGCAATCTAGCATACAGCATAAACCACCATTCTATCTTCCAAATAAGCAGACTGTCCTCTGTAGTCTAACTTGTTTATTGGTGAACAGTATAGAACATGCGTGGTAAAACTATAAAAATACAAATGACATAAATAAGTATTGGGCACACAGATGACACTTTACAATTAACAGGAAAGTATACAGTATGATGCAAATTTTAACATGGCAATACACAGGATTCTAATAACATCTCCTATGCACTGGCTGCTATACAGTTAATAACTTCCTAAACACTGCATTGCTAGAGAAGATATTGATCTTACCAGATATGCTTTACCAGGATAGCAAACTCAAGTTGGAGAGGTTACAGGAGAGAACATGAACACGTGTGTACCCTGAAGTACACAGAAGAAAATGGAGATTCTTCTTCCCAGCATACCTTGCTTCAATCCCACAATGCAACACTTTATCTGCTTGCTAAAGGCACAGGCTATAAATTCAGCCACCACTAGATGGTGCTATAACAAACAAAACCAGCACACAATACAAAACATACTGCACTGTACTCAGATGGGCAGAACACTCCCCGCTTGGCATCAACTGATGCCACATACAGGCTCTTTTGGCGAAAGCAGTAAAACTAGTTCCGCAACTGGTCTAAGGAATAGTTTACTCTCCCCAGCCTTCCACACTTTGACCTTGAACTTGCGCACCTTCTCATCCTTGCTTGGGAATACCTTGGTGATGAGGCCTAGTGGCCACTCATTTCAGTGTGACTGGCTGTCCTTCATGAGCACAATATCACCTGGTTTGATTTCGGCTTGTCAATCTGCCACGTCTTCCTAGGCTGTAAGGTAGAGAGATATTGTTTGCTTCATCTGTCCCAGAAAGTATTGGAGAGTATTGTGAATGTTTTGGAAATGAATTCTGAGCAGAAGCTCCCTCTGGTGGTTACAAACAGTACTGAACCATTCAATGAGGATTGGCAATCAGGAGTTACAGACTGGTCTGATATAAGGGAGGTTCCCTCCCATCATGGTTGCCGGTGATCAATTGTTCTTGTCTCAACTGTGGTTCCTGGTTCATTTGGAAGCTTGCTGAGTCTTGCCTCTTCTTCTGCTTTCAGATAAGATATTTTCTGTTTTTGTTTTTGTGCTTACCATTTGCATATTTCTCTGCATTTCTGTGAAGTTAGCCAGGTTCCCCCCGGGGGGCTTGGGCTCCTCTCAGTTCCGCTGGAGCCATTGTTATTTGTTCATTTGCCTTTTCCAGTTTTTTCAGTGGCTGCGGCTTAGTTTTGTTACACCAGAGATCTGATTTAGGTGGTAGAGATCGTGTGATCTTAGGTGTTTTTGCATTTTTTAGGGTTTTTTTGGATTGCAGTGAGTATCCTTTCTATCCTTTTCTGTCTAGGCAGATTGGGCCCCAGCGTTTGATCATACTATTTTCTGTCTGTGTCTGTATTTCCTCTTGTCTAACCGCCATTACATGTTTGGGGGTTTCCTATGTTCTTTGGGGATCTGCTCCGGGGCAGATAGTTTTCCTCTTTCTATCTTTAGGTGTAGTTAATCTCTCAGGCTGTGACGAGGCGTCTAGGACCAACGTAGGAACGCTCCACGGCTGCCTTTAGTTGTGGTGGTTAGTCAGGGTACTGCAATCCAATAGATTCCAACCTCTCTGGTGTATTGCCGTTTTTGCCTGCTCTCCTCAGCTACCAAAACATAACAGTATCACCGGCCAAACTGAAAATTGTATGGTACTCACAGAAGGGAAAAATAGTGTGGAAAGAAAACAGTTGTCAGAGTTGTCAGAGATTTTTTTTTTTCTGTTTCTTGCATTTTTTCCCTCTTTTTCTCTGGGTGCTGAGGAGGATTTTTTTTCTCTCAATGGAGCTTGCACAGCTGTCTGGCCGTGTGGATCAGCTTGCCACTGAGGTTCGGAGTATTGCTGTCTATCTTACTGGGTTGCCGGTTGTGGAACCTAGGATTCCCATGCCAGATTTGTTTTTGGGAGATCTGGCCAAATTTCTGAATTTCAAAAATAACTGTAAGTTGCTTTTTGCCTTAAAACCTAAGTCCTCAGGGAACGCAGCACAGCAGGTTCAAATTGTCATCTCTCTCCTGCGCGGCGATCCTCAGGATTGGGCTTTTTCCCTGACACCTTGGGACTCTGTTTTGAGTGATGTTGATGCATTTTTTCTGGCTCTGGGGTTATTGTACGATGAGCCTAATGTCACTGATCAAGCTGAAAGAACCTTGTTGGCATTAAATCAGGGGCTTAAGGACGCTGAGTTGTACTGTCAGAAATTCCGAAAATGGGCAGTCCTAACCAAATGGAATGATGATGCTTTGGCAGCCCTTTTTCGGAAGGGGCTGTCTGTCACGCTGTCACTGCATACAGGAGAACAGGGTCCTATGCTGACCCTAAGCTAGGGCCCTGACTAATCCCTCTACCTGGAGGTACTGTTAATGGTACAGAGGTCCAGGCCGCCAGCGTAACCCTACCTTCTGAGAATCCCTGAACCTCAGTAATCTAGTCCTGAGAAGGACCCGATCACAACAGTAGGGGACAGGGTAGTAAACACTAATACACAGTACTAGACGAACGAGACAGTACAAGAGGAAAACCCAAAAACCACCTTGCCTACAAAAACTAACACCACAGAGGGAGCACAAACATGTAAGGAGATAAATGATAACGCGAGGAAGGGAAAAAACTACACCGAGTACACTTAGCTCCAAACTCTTCAATACCACGATCCGCTCTGATGGTCTGTATGAAATGCTTTCACCGACAACACCCCATCAGACGGCAGGTATTTGAAGGAGTCTCAATACTGCAGAATTAACTGCAGCTGGGTGAGGCTGGGCCTCGTCTAACACAGAGAGAGAGAATTAACTCCCTCACTGCCGAAAAACACCAAGCACCAAAAACTCAGCTGCGAGAAGTCAGGCTGTGCAATCTCGACGATCTTCGTGGCGACACACCCGTGACAGTACCCCCCTTTCTACAAGGGGCCTCCGGACCCTCAGGGCCAGGTTTACCCGGGTGAGCCGTGTGGAAGGACCGAATTAATCGGTCTGCGTTAATATCTGACGCAGGAACCCACATCCTCTCCTCAGGACCATACCCCTTCCAATGAACCAGGTACTGAAGGGACCGGCGATTAAAACGTGAATCGACGACTTTCGATACCTGAAACTCCAAGTTACCATTGACCACCACTGGAGGAGGAGGTAAAGGTGACGGTATCACTGGTGCCACATACCTCTTAAGCAAAGATCTGTGGAACACGTTGTGAATTTTAAACGTAGGGGGGAGGTCCAGACGGAATGCCACCGGATTAATTATAGAACTGATCCTATACGGACCGATGAACCTGGGACCCAGTTTCCAGGAGGGAACCTTAAGTTTTATATTCTTGGTAGACAACCATACCCGATCGTTCACACTTAGGTCCGGACCAGACACTCTCCTCCTATCAGCCATACGTTTGTATCGGTTCCCCATAGTACTCAGATTATTCAGCACCCCTCTCCACACTGAAGCGAGTGATGACGAAAATCGTTCCTCCTCAGGAACCCCCGAAGAGCCCCCCCCAACTGAAAGTACAAAACTGGGGGTGAAAACCATATGCCCCAAAAAACGGGGACTTACCAGTGGACTCGCTCCACCTATTATTAAGAGCAAACTCTGCCAAAGGCAAGAAAGAAGCCCAGTCCTCCTGATTCTCTGACACAAAACACCGGAGATATGTCTCCAAGCTCTGGTTCAGACGTTCCGTCTGACCATTGGTTTGAGGATGAAAAGCCGATGAAAACGACAAATGCATCCCCCGCCGTGTACAAAATGCCTTCCAGAATTTGGACACAAACTGAGACCCCCGATCCGACACCACATCGGAAGGTACCCCATGAAGCCTCACAATCTCCCCAATGAACACCTGTGCAAGAGTTTTAGCATTAGGAAGAGCAGGAAGAGCGATAAAATGTGCCATCTTGCTGAACCTGTCCACTACAACGAGTATGACCGTTTTACCCGAAGACGGAGGGAGGTCCGTAATGAAGTCCATAGACAGATGAGTCCAAGGACGCTCCGGGATCTTTAAAGGTAATAGGGCCCCAGACGGACGGGTATGTGGGGTCTTAGAGCGCGCACAAACCCCACAGGACGCAACAAAAGTTACCACCTCCCTATGTAAGTTAGGCCACCAAAACCGACGCGAGAGGAGATCCACAGTTGCTTTACTCCCTGGGTGTCCTGCCAAAGCTGAGTTATGGTGTGCCTCGATCACCTTTTGTCGCAACTGATCTGGAACAAACAGTCTCCCTGGAGGTCCCACAGGGGCGTCCCCCTGAGCCTCCAATACCTCCTCCTCAAGCTCAGAGCATACTGCCGACACCACCACCCCCTCCTGAAGGATAGGAACCGGGTCATCCGTATTCCCAGGCCCCAGGGAAACTACGAGATAAGGCATCCGCCTTTACATTTTTTGACCCCGGACGATATGTGACGACAAAATTAAACCTGGTAAAAAACAACGACCACCTAGCTTGTCTGGGATTCAGACGTTTAGCGGACTCAAGATATAACAGGTTCTTGTGATCGGTGATGACGGTGACCGGATGGACTGCCCCCTCCAAAAAATGGCGCCACTCCTCAAAAGCTAACTTAATGGCCAAGAGTTCCCTATTGCCGCCATCGTAATTCCTCTCAGCGGACGACAATTTTTTAGAGAATAAAGCGCACGGATGCCACTTACCAGGGGATGAACCTTGTGATAATACTGCTCCCACCCCTACTTCAGAAGCGTCTACCTCTACAATGAACGGCTGAGACGCATCAGGTTGAATGAGTATGGGTGCCGAGGCAAAACATTTTTTCAAGGAGGAGAATGCTTGACAAGCCTTGTCAGACCACCTAGAAAAATCCGTCCCTTTTTTTGTCATGTCTGTGAGAGGTTTAACCATGGACGAGAAATTACGAATAAATTTCCTGTAATAATTAGCAAACCCCAGGAAACGTTGTAGTGCCTTAAGATTCTCTGGCAGATCCCACTCAAGAACTGCCCGCACTTTCCCAGGGTCCATACGAAAACCGGATGCTGACACCAGGAAGCCTAAAAACTGGAGTTCCTGCACGGCGAACACACACTTTTCCCATTTGGCGTACAGTTTATTATCCCGCAAGATCTGTAACACCTGCCTAACATGCTCCTGATGAGACACCAGATCTGGCGAGTAAATTAAGATATCATCCAGATATATGACAACAAACTGTCCCACCAGGCGGCGAAAAATGTAATTAACAAAGTGTTGGAACACCGCCGGAGCATTAGTAAGACCGAATGGCATGACAAGGTTCTCATAATGCCCCTCCGGAGTGTTAAATGCCGTCTTCCACTCATCCCCCTCCTTCATCCTAATCAGATTGTACGCCCCCCTGAGATCCAACTTAGAGAACCATTTGGCGCCCACGATCTGATTGAAGAGATCGGGGATAAGTGGGAGCGGATACGGATCTCGGACCGTAATCCGATTAAGTTCACGGAAATGAAGGCAAGGGCGTAGGCCTCCATCTTTCTTCTTCACAAAGAAGAACCCCACGGCCACCGGGGAAGATGAAGGTCTAATATGCCCCTTAGCCAGACTCCTCAGAAATATAATCCTTCATGGCCTGCCTCTCAGGACCAGATAGGTTATACAACCTAGATTTAGGCAACTTGGCCCCAGGGAGCAGTTCCACAGAACAGTCATACACGCGATGAGGAGATAGTTCCTGACACCCTTTCTCCGAGAATACATCCTCAAAATCTGCCAGAAATGGAGGTAAGACTCTAGGAGCGACCGCACCGATGACCGTATTCATGCAGTTTTTATTACAGAATTCACTCCATTGGCTTATCTCTCTGGATTGCCAATTAATAACCGGGTTATGCTTAGTTAACCAAGGAAGGCCCAACACTATAGGAGTGGGAAGACCCTCCAACACGTAACAAGACAACAGTTCTTTATGTATCGCCCCCACTTGAAGATTTACGTTATGCACTGCTTGCAAAAAACTTCCCTGACCGAGAGGTCTGGCGTCGATCGAGAATATGGGGATGGGTTTAGCCAACACACTCAATCGTATACCTTGAACCCGGGCAAAGCGAGCATCCACCAGATTAGCCCCGGCCCCACTATCCAGAAGAACAGATATCCTCTCAGTTCTCGTACCCACCACCACCTCCGCCGGTACGAGAAACTGAGACGAACATAGGGACGAAATACCTACTCCCAGATTGCCGTCCAACACACAACCTGGGATCAATAGTTTTCCGACGACCCTTTACTCTGCAAAGGACGGGCTGGACACCCCCCAATAAAATGTCCCTTTCTCCCATAGAAGAAACACCTTCCTGTCTTTTGGCGCACCGCCGGTCCCCTCCCCCGAAATGATGTCCCTCCTAACTGCATAGGCTCCTCTGGACTGACCAGGGGAACCTCCATATAAGGGGTCCTTGTAGAAGGTGGAGTCATCACAGGGGGCGGAGTTACCCCGCACCTCTCCCGAAGCCGTCTGTCAATGCGAATAGCAAGGGCCATAGCGGCTTCCAGTGACGCGGGAGGATCATACTGTGCCAATACATCCTTTAATTTGTCAGATAAACCTTGACAAAACTGACTCCTAAGAGCCGGGTCATTCCACTGGGTGTCCGTGGCCCACCTACGGAACTCCAAACAGAATTCCTCCGCCGGACGATCTCCCTGCTGGATCCTACGTAACTTAGATTCAGCAAGGGAGATCCGATCCGGGTCATCATATACGAGACCCAGAGCTGCGAAAAACCTATCCACTGACTGGAGAGCCGGGGAGCACGGAGGAAGAGAGAACGCCCATGATTGTGGGTCCCCTTGTAGGAGCGAGATGACAATTCCCACCCTTTGTTCTTCACTCCCAGATGACCGTGGCCGCAGGCGAAAGTACAACTTACATGCCTCCTGGAAAATAAAAAACTTGTCCCGCCCCCCAGTAAACCTGTCAGGGAGAGCTACTTTAGGTTCTGGTCCGGCTTGCTCCAGGGGGTACAAAACCTTAGACTTAACGTCCGCCAGCTCCATGGACAAACTCTTCAACTGCCGAGCTAGACTAGCTACTGGATCCATGGAGGCTGGAGAGAATCTTTTGTGGGTCGGTGAAAATGTCACGCTGTCACTGCGTACAGGAGAACAGGGTCCTATGCTGACCCTAAGCTAACGCCCTGACTAATCCCTCTACCTGGAGGTACTGTTAATGGTACAGAGGTCCAGGCCGCCAGCGTAACCCTACCTTCTGAGAATCCCTGAACCTCAGTAATCTAGTCCTGAGAAGGACCCCAATCACAACAGTAGGGGACAGGATAGTAAACACTAATACACAGTACTAGACGAACGAGACAGTACAAGGGGAAAACCCAAAAACCACCTTGCCTACAAAAACTAACACCACAATATCAGAGGGAGCACAAACATGTAAGGAGATAAATGATAACGCGAGGAAGGGAAAAAACTACACCGAGTACACTTAGCTCCAAACTCTTCAATACCACGATCCGCTCTGATGGTCTGTATGAAATGCTTTCACCGACAACACCCCATCAGACCGGCAGGTATTTGAAGGAGTCTCAATACTGCAGAATTAACTGCAGCTGGGTGAGGCTGGGCCTCGTCTAGCACAGAGAGAGAGAATTAACTCCCTCACTGCCGAAAAACACCAAGCACCAAAAACTCAGCTGCGAGAAGTCAGGCTGTGCAATCGCGACGATCATCGTGGCGACACACCCGTGACAGTGTCAGAGAATGTAAAAGATGTTATGGTGGGTTTCCCTGCTCCCTCTGGTCTCAATGATTCTATGTCATTAGCGATTCAAATTGACAGACGTTTGCGTGAGCGTAGAGGTATGCGTGGAATAGTGTTGCCTTGTGAGCCAGCTTCTGAACCCATGCAGTGTGATAGAGTGGCTTCTGGAGCACAGCGTCATGCGTTTCGAAAACGCAATGGGTTATGTTTCTATTGTGGTGACGCCTCTCATGCTATTTCTGTCTGCCCTAAGCGGGGAAGACGTTTTGCACGCTCAGTTGTCTTGGGTAGTGTTCAGACTAAATTTTTGGTGACTGTTACCCTGATTTGCTCCCTGTCCACATTTTCTGCTCAGGCTTTTGTTGATTCGAGAGCAGCTATTAACCTGATGGATTTTGATTTTGCCAAACGTTGTGGGTTTCCCTTGATACCCCTACGGAAGTCTATTCCCCTACTGGGGATTTATTCTACCCCTTTGGCTGAGAATAAACCCCAGTTTTCTACTCAGGTGATAATGAGGGTTGAACCTGATCATCAGGAGAGTTGCAAATTTTTGGTACTGTATAATCTGCATGACATTATTGTACTAGGTTTCCCTTGATTACAGTCTCATAATCCTGTTTTGGATTGGAAATCTGTGTCTGTAACCAGTTGGGGCTGCCAATGTGTTAATGCAAACACTCCTGTTTTTTCTGCCTCTCCCCAGTCTCAGGATGTTCCTGACTTTTTGACTGATTATTCTGATGTGTTTAGCGAAAGTAAATCTGCATCTTTGCCCCCCATAGGAGCTATGACTGTGCTATTGAATTAGTGCCGGGTAGTAAATTTCCTAAAGGTCGCCTTTTTAACTTGTCTGTACCTGAACATGACGCTATGCGGTCTTATATCAAGGAGTCATTGGAGAAGGGTCATATCAGACCATCCTCTTCACCCTTGGGTGCCGGTTTTTTCTTTGTGGCCAAAAAGGATGGTTCATTAAGGCCGTGTATTGATTATCGTCTCTTGAACAAGATCACTGTGAAATATCAATATCCGTTACCCTTGATTTCTGACCAGTTTTCCAGGGTGAAAAGTGCTACTTGGTTTACCAAGCTTGACCTCAGGGGGGCGTATAACCTTATTCGCATTAAGCACGGGGATGAATGGAAGACGGCGTTTAATACCCCAGAGGGGCATTTTGAGTACCTAGTGATGCCCTTTGGGCTCACTAATGCTCCTTCCGTCTTCCAGTCCTTCATGAATGACATTTTCAGGGATTTTGTGGATAAATTTCTGATTGTTTATTTGGATGATATCTTGATTTTTTCCAATGACTGGGACTCTCATGTGAAACATGTTCGGACTGTGTTCCAGATTTTGAGAGAGAATGCTCTGTATGTGAAGGGATCAAAGTGTCTTTTTGACGTACAGAGGATCTCATTTCTGGGATTCATTTTGTCTCCATCTGTTATTGAAATGGACCCGGTCAAGGTTCAGGCCATCTGTGATTGGGTCCAACCTACTTCATTAAAGGCTCTTCAGAGATTCTTGGGTTTTGCCAATTTTTATCGTAAATTTATTGGTAATTTCTCTGTTATTGTTAAACCATTGACTGATTTGACCAAAAAGGGTTCTGATGTGGTGAATTGGCCTCCTGAGGCAATCTCTGCGTTTCAGGAACTTAAGCAGAGATTCACTTCTGCTCCTGTTCTATGGCAGCCTGATGTTTCTCTGCTATTTCAGGTGGAGGTTGATGCCTCTGAAATTGGGGCAGGTGCTGTTTTGTCCCAAAGAGATCCTGAGACCTCTAAAAGTAACCCTTGTGCCTTTTTCTCTCGAAAATTTTCTCCAACTGAACGTAATTATGACATGGGTAATCGGGAGTTATTGGCCATGAAGTGGGCTTTTGAAGAGTGGAGACATTGGCTGGAGGGAGCCAAACATCAGGTGGTGGTCCTCACGGACCATAAGAATCTGGTTTATCTCGAATCAGCCAAGCGACTTAATCCTAGACAGGCCAGGTGGGCCTTGTTTTTCACACGTTTTAATTTTGTGGTTTCCTTTCTTCCTGGCACTAAGAATGTTAAGGCGGATGCCCTCTCGAGGAGTTTCCTTGCGGACTCTCCTGAGTTATCTGATCCTGCTGTTATTTTGAAAGAGGGTGTAGTTCTTTCCGCCATCTCGCCCAATTTGAGACTGGCTCTGGAAGGGTCAAAATGCAAAAAGTTGAACCGCACCCTAAAGATTAAAGTCTATATAAGACAAAATGAAGGCGCACGTCAAAACCGGGGAGTCCATCCCAGAGCAGGTTCCATAACAGTAAATCAAAAAACAGCGCCTCAGTCAGTGGTGAAAAGCAAATCTTACATTTATTCTGCCTCCTGTGGTGACGTTTCGGTCCGAAGACCTTTTTCAGTGCTTGAAATGGCTCTGGAAGGGTGTCAGGAGGATAAACCCGTGCGCTGCCCTATTGGGAAATTGTTTGTCCCAGACCGGTGGAAAAAGAGTGTGATGTCTGAGATTCATTGTTCCGCGTTGGCCGGTCATCCTGGAATTTTTGGTACCAGAGACTTGGTGAGTCGGTCCTTTTGGTGGCCTACTTTGTCTCGTGACGTCAGGGAGTTTGTGCAGTCCTGTGGGACTTGCTCTCGCTCAAAGCCTTGCTCTCGCTCTAGTGGTTTGTTGATGCCATTGCCTGTACCCAAGAGACCATGGACCCATATCTCTATGGATTTTATTTCCGACCTCCCTGTTTCTCAGAGAATGACCGTTATCTGGGTGATTTGTGATAGGTTTTCCAAGATGATACATCTTGTGCCATTACCTAAATTGCCTTCCTCCTCCGAATTAGTGCCTTTGTTCCTTCAGCACGTGGTTCGGTTACACGGCATTCCTGAGAACATTGTGTCTGACAGAGGAGTCCAGTTTGTTTCCAGATTTTGGAAGACTTTTTGTTCTAAACTTGGTGTTCAATTGTCTTTCTCCTCTGCTTTTCATCCTCAGACCAATGGACAAACTGAGAGAACAAACCAGACATTGGAGACTTATCTGAGATGCTTTGTGTCTGCTGATCAAGATGACTGGGTCTCTTTTTTGCCTTTGACTGAGTTTGCTCTTAATAATAGGGCAAGCTCTGCCACTTTGATGTCTCCATTTTTCTGCAATTTTAGGTTTCACCCTCGATTTTCTTCGGGACAGACAGAGGCTTCTGTCTGTCCGGGTGTTGACTCTGTTGTGGAGCGTATGCAGCAGATTTGGGACCAGGTAGTGGAGAGGTTGTCCCTCTCTCAGGAGAAGGCCCAGCGGTTTGCCAACCGGCATAGGACTGATGGTCCTCTGTTTAAAGTGGGGGACTTGGTCTGGTTGTCCACAAGAAATATCCCTATGAGAGTTGCATCTCCTAAGTTTAAGCCTAGGTTCATTGGACCTTATAAGATCATGGAGATTCTTAATCCTGTTTCCTTTCGTTTACTTCTTCCAGGGACATTTAAGATTTATAACGTGTTCCACAAGTCCTTATTGAAGAGGTTTGTCGAGCTAGTGGTTCCTATGGCTGCGCCTTCCGACCCTGTTTTGGTTGAGGGCAATCTGGAGTATGTGGTTGAGAAAATATTGGATTCTCGTTTTTCTAGACGAAAACTCCAGTATTTGGTTAAGTGGAGAGGTTATGGTCAGGAGGACAATTCTTGGGTGTTTGCTTCGGATATCCATGCTAGGAGACTGATCCGTGCCTATCACCGAGCTCATCCTGACTGACCTGGTTGCACAAATGAGGGTTCGGTGACCCTCCTCAAGGGGGGGGTACTGTTGTGAATGTTTTGGAAATGAATTCTGAGCAGAAGCTCCCTCTGGTGGTTACAAACAGTACTGAACCATTAAATGAGGATTGGCAATCAGGAGTTACAGACTGGTCTGATATAAGGGAGGTTCCCTCCCATCATGGTTGCCGGTGATCAATTGTTCTTGTCTCAACTGTGGTTCCTGGTTCTCTTGGAAGCTTGCTGAGTCTTGCCTCCTCTTCTGCTTTCAGATAAGATATTTTCTGTTTTTGTTTTTGTGCTTACCATTTGCATATTTCTCTGCATTTCTGTGAGGTTAGCCAGGTTCCCCCCCCCAGGGGGCTTGGGCTCCTCTCAGTTCCGCTGGAGTCATTGTTATTTGTTCATTTGCCTTTTCCAGTTTTTTCAGTGGCTGTGGCTTAGTTTTGTTACACCAGAGAACTGATTTAGGTGGTAGAGATCGTGTGATCTCAGGTGTTTTTGCAATCAGTAGCGTTGGCATTTTTTAGGGTTTTTTTGGATTGCAGTGAGTATCCTTTCTATCCTTTTCTGTCTAGGCAGATTGGGCCCCAGCGTTTGCTCATATTATTTTCTGTCTGTGTCTGTATTTCCTCTTGTCTAACCGCCATTACATGCTTGGGGGCTTCCTATGTTCTTTGGGGATCTGCTCCGGGGCAGATAGCTTTCCTCTTTCTATCTTTAGGTGTATAATAACACCTAATTATATCTCTCATATAATGCCATGAATAGAGTTGAGCGATACTTTCCGATATCCAAAAATATCGGATCGGAATGGTATCGCCGATATCACTAAAATATCGGCGATACCCGATACCGATACCGGAAGTCCCATGTAAGTCTATGGGAACAAAATATCGCAACTAAAAAAAACCTTTCTTTCGTTGTAAACAGAAAATATACACACATAGAATACATATATATATATATGTATATATATATATACATGTCATTGTGACATATATATATATACATATATGTATAGTTTATACACTTCTACATAGTAAAATAGCCTCTGATTCAATTGCCGGGTAAAGCCGGCTTCTGTGAAAAGACAGAAGCACCCGACATGAAATGACACTTGGTGTACATAGGGTTAACCATGTCTTTTCATGTCTTTTGCTATCTGATTTGCACAAACAATTACATCAGTCTATGTGTGCAAAATTTCACACCTGTAGGGGTTAATTAAAGTTGTAAATTCGTTGTAAAAAAACCGGACTTTTTTGCTACGAATTTACACCTTTAATTAACCCCTTCAGGTGTGAAATTTTGCACACATAGACTGATGTAATTGTTTGTGCAAATCAGATAGCAAAGGACATGGTTAACCCTATGTACACCAAGTGTCATTTCATGTCGGGTTCTGCATTTTCACAAAAGCCGGCAATTGAATTAGCGGCTATTATACTATGTAGAAGTGTATGAACTATAAATATAAATATATATATATGTGTCACAAATTCAATGACATGTGTATATATATATATGAGGTGTAAAATTGTTTAAAAAAAATGCGTGGGCTCCCGCCCTATTTTCGCAACCAGACAGACAAAGCCAGCGAATGGGGGCAGATAATAATAGCCCAGAGAGGGACCATTATTTTTGGCCCCCCCCTGGCTACTAACATCTGCCCCCAGACACCCCAGAAAAGACAAATCTATAATTAGATTCGCCCTTTCTGGCACTTTGCCCGTCTATTCCCATTGCCCTGTAGCGGTGGCGAATGGGTTATTATGGGGTTAAAGCCACCTTGCAATTGAAAGGTGACCTTAAGCCAGGTTAATAATTGAGAGCTGTCAATTAGACAACTATCAATTATTAATCCTATTGCATGAAATAAAAATAAAACACACACACTTTAATTGATTACTTTTATTTGACTGCAAAAACCATTTCCTGTAATAAAAATAAAATAAAAAAGCAAAATTATTCTTACCTATCCCATGCACAGTCAGGTCCCACGGTGTAATCCTTCAGAAAGGGTTAATGTTTATTGCAGGGACCGCAGCTAATGCTGCAGCCTCACAGTAAACCCCCAAATGAATGAGTTCCTCTCCTGGCTGACAGGAGAGGAAGTGGAAAGCTTAATTGATTGCTTTCCACTTTCACTTCAGGTCAGCCAGGGACACAATCAGTGACGTCAGAGGGAACTGATTAACAAAAATAGGGGTTCCCTTCGAAAAAAAATGGCGTCGGGTCCCCCCTATTTTTGTTAACCAGCCTGATGAAGCAGACTGCTGAGCAGTGGCGTACCGTGAATGAAGCAGACCAAGCAGCTGCTATGGGGCCCGCGACGGTCGGGTAGCTGTGCTGACACAGTACTACTAGGGGGTCGGCGGGAGAGGGGGAGCGCAGCTCTTCTATATACTCACCCCTCCTGGTGCGGTCTGTGCAGCCCCTGCTCTTCTCCCACGGTCTCCGACGCCTGTGTTCAGCGGTCAGGTGGTACCGCTCATTACAGTCATGAATACGCACATATTCATGACTTTAATGAGCTGTCCCACGTGACCGCTGAACACTGGCGGCGGAGACCGTGGGAGAAGAGCAGGGCTGCACAGACCGCGCCGGCGGAAGGGTGAGTATAAGGGATATTTACCTGTCCCGTTCCACCGTTGCTCGCGTCCTCTTGCTGCAATGTTCAGGTCAGAGGGCGCGATGACGTCGTTAGTGCGCGCCGCGCCCTCTGCCTGATCATTCACTGCTGGAGGACCCCGAAGACAGCGGCACTCAGCAGTGGAGAGAGGACAGGTAAATATCTCAGGTGCCAGGGCCCTGAGCGAGCGGTGACATCGGCACCTGGTGTCACCCCCTGCTCAGGACACCGGCACCTGGCCCCCAGCGACGAAAGGTGAGTATGTCTTTTTTTTTTTTTTGGTTGCAGCAGCTGCGGCAGCATAAGGGCCTATACTATGGAGCATCTATGGGGGCACAATCTATGGGGGCATAATAAATTTTTTTGTTTAATGTGTCCCCTCACTGTGCTGGCACTTTACATTTACAATGGCTCTGGGTTTTTTTTTTTTGGGGGGGGCCCATTCAGACTTTTGCTATGGGGCCCCATGATTTCTATGTACGCCCCTGCTGCTGAGGCATGGTATTTAAGGCTGTTAAGGAGCCAAGATCCATGGACCTTGCCAGCAGCGTCGGACTGGAGTACCTTGGGCCCACCAGAGAAAAAATATTCTTGGGGCCCACCATCATACTTCCCAACCTTTGAAGAAGGGAAAGAGGGACAAAGGCTGTGGCACGCTGTGCCTGCTGCAGCAAATTTTAGGCCATGCCACGTTGCACCACAGACTGTCCAGGAGTTGGTGGATGCTTTAGTCCAGGTGTGGGAGGAGATCCCTCAGGAGACCATCCGTCGCGCTCATCAGGAGCATGGCCAGAAGTTGTAGTGAGGTCATACAGCATACCTCCCAAATTTTGAAGACAGGAAAGAGGGTTAAAGGCTGCGGCGCGCGTAGGGCGTCGCTGCAAATTTTAGGCCACGCCCCGACCACACCCATTTAACAGCTAATCACACCCATATCCTGGCCCCAAGCGTACCCATTTAGCACTGCTGATCACACTGACTGGTAATGAGGGCACAGTGGCTGGTACTGAGGAAAAGAAAGAAAGAGCAGCGAGAGAGAAAGAACAAACAGAGAAAGAGAGGAAAGAAAGAAAAGAGAGAGAGAAAGAAAGAACAGAGAGAAAAAAGAACAGAGAGCGAGAAAGAAAGAACAGAGAGCGAGAAAGACTAGAGAGAGAAAGAAAGACTAGAGAGAGAGCCAGAGGCGTAGCTAGGGTTTTGGTTTAGTGGGGGCGAAACTTCTGAGTGGGCCCCTAATCAGAGAACCTCAGCAAATGACCGCGCTGTTGCCAAAAATAATCTATATATAAAAAGACCAATATTAATATTACCGCCATATGGTGTGTGGTAAATAATACCAATCCTACAGAACATATAATAGATTACAGCACAGGTACAGATAATGACTTACCGCTGATGTTCTTTCTAATGGAATTGTTCACTTTTCATTTCTTTTCCATCTGGTCCAGACCGACATGACGACTTCTCCAGCCAGGACTCGACTGCAGAGATTACAACAAAGACACATTTCACTTCTCATATTTTTAGCACTGTCTTGGTCACCAATTGGACTATTCTCAACCTGCACAAACTCCTCATCCTGCTGATACCCCAATACTGAGCCGCTGCTGCCATATGTGTCCCTATTTCTGCACCTGATACCCCAATACTGAGCCGCTGCTGCCATATGTGTCCCTATTACTGCACCTGATACCCCAATACTGAGCCGCTGCTGCCGTATGTGTCCCTATTACTGCACCTGATACCCCAATACTGAGCCGCTGCTGCCGTATGTGTCCCTATTACTGCACGTGATACCCCAATACTGAGCTGCTGCTGCTGCCGTATGTGTCCCTATTACTGCACCTGCTGTGTGGTTCTGTGTGACCTCTAAATTTTAAAGCACCCCTCTAGAATATAGTAATGCCGGGTGCAAGTGCCCTAGAAAACAGTGACCACATTTTGTCCCCTAGACTGTAATGCCCTGTGTGCCCCTTTGACAGTCACAGTAACCCGAGTTCCCCTATAACAATAAGTGTCCACTTTACATTTAATAATGTCCCAAGTCTCCCCCTGTACATCTCCCCTATACACAGAATAATGCCCCTCACTGGATATATACTGACCCCTTAATGTCCCCAAACTATTTAATGGGTCCAACACTGTATGATGGCCCCTAGATAGCATCCATACAGCATAATACACCAGATAGTCCTCAATATAGTATAATGCACCCCCATAGGCAGCCTCTATATTATAATAAACCCCCATAGGCAGAGTCTATAATATAATGCACCACCATAGGCAGCCGCTATATTATAATGCACCCCCATAGGCAGCCTCTGTAGTATAATGCATCCCCATAGGGAGTCTCTGTAGTATAATGCACCCCAATATGGAGCCTCTGTAGTATAATGCAGCCCCCATATACAGCCTCTGTAGTATAATGCACCTCCCATATACAGCCTCTGTAGTATAATGCACCCCCATTAAAAAAAAAAAAAACAATACTCACCTCCCGGCTCCTGTGCTGCTCACTGTTCTCCCTCTCAGCGTCTGACAGCGGGCGCCGGCAGGTGATGTCATCGCGCCCGCTGTCAGACGCTGAGAGGGGGATTATGGGAGAGAAGGAGCGCTCGCTCCTTCTCTCTCTATGCGGTCAGCTGTATCGGCTGGATGCCGATACAGCTGACCCTCCGATGACGGGTGGGGGGCCCACTGCTGGCACCGGGCCCCCCCAACGCCTGTTCAGGCCCCATAGCTTCTGGGCTGCAGAGCAGGAAGATCGATTCTCCCTGCTCTGCCGCAGAATGTAACTGTATCGGCGTGCTGTGCACGCCGATACAGTTACTGTAGCGTAGCTCCGGGTGGGCCCTCTCAGAGCGCGGGGCCCGGGGCCTATCCTTTCAAATCAGGGCCCACCACGCAGGAGGTTTCTCCGGTGGCTCAGTCCGACCCTGCTTGCCAGCCTGATAATACCAGGCCACAGCAGTCTGCTTATCTTTGCTGGTTAACAAAAATAGGGGATCCCGTCGAAAAAATTTGGCGTGGGGTCCCCCCTATTTTTGTTAACCAGCCAGATGAAGCAGACTGCTGAGGCCTGGTTTTTCAGGCTGGTAAGGAGCCAAGATCCATGGACCTTGCCAGCCTGATAATACCAGGCCACAGCAGTCTGCATATCTTGGCTGGTTAACAAAAATAGGGGATCCCCTCGAAAAAAATGTGGCGTGGGGTCCCCCCTATTTTTGTTAACCAGCCAGATGAAGCAGACTGCTGAGGCCTGGTTTTTCAGGCTGTTAAGGAGCCAAGATCCATGGACCTTGCCAGCCTGATAATACCAGGCCACAGCAGTCTGCATATCTTGGCTGGTTAACAAAAATAGGGGATCCCCTCGAAAAAAAATTGGCGTGGGGTCCCCCCTATTTTTGTTAACCAGCCAGATGAAGCAGACTGCTGAGGCCTGGTTTTTCAGGCTGGTAAGGAGCCAAGATCCATGGACCTTGCCAGCCTGATAATACCAGGCCACAGCAGTCTGCATATCTTGGCTGGTTAACAAAATAGGGGATCCCCTCGAAAAAAAATTGGCGTGGGGTCCCCCCTATTTTTGTTAACCAGCCAGATGAAGCAGACTGCTGAGGCCTGGTTTTTCAGGCTGGTAAGGATCCAATATCCATGGACCTTGCCAGCCTGATAATACCAGGCCACAGCAGTCTGCTTAGCTTGGCTGGTTAACAAAAATAGGGGATCCCCTCGAAAAAAAAACGGCGTAGGGGTCCCCTATTTTTGTTAACCAGCCAAGTAAAATGCAGACTGCTGCGGCCTGGTATTAAAAGACTGTCAAGGCCCATGGATTTTGGCCCTCAACAGCCTGATAATACCAGGCTACAGCAGCCCCACATTTGGCGCATCAAAAGATGTGCCAATTGTGGCACTTTACCCGGCTCTTCCCACTGCCCTGTAGCGGTGGCAAGTGGGGTAATAAGGGGTTAATGTCACCGTTGATTGCACGGTGACAATAAGCCCGGTTAATAATGGATAGGCGTCAATAAGACACCGATCCATTATTAATCCCAAAGTTTTTAAATGTATAAAAAAAAGACACAGCAAGAAAAAAGTATTTTAATGAAATAAAAGAGACAACACAGTTTTCATTTCTTTTATTACTCTCTCATTCCTGCGACGCCATCGATCTCCTGTAAAAAAAGGAAAAAAACAAACCAACAGTATACCACCTGTCCGACGCAGTCCATAGTAACGAATGTCCCACGACGATCCAGCTCTGCTACATCGCAATGACAGGCAGAGCCTGTCATCGCGACGCAGCACAGCTGATTACCTGCTTCCCCGGCGGTGACGTCATCGGACTGACTGCTTTACGGCCGGGATTACCCAGCAGTCACTGCAGTTATCGCGAGAAACTGCATGTGACCGCCGGGGAAAGATGATGGCGGCCATCAAGAAGTCCAGGCCGTGACCGCCGGAGATCTTCTGCCAGGTAAGTGCCGCTGACTCCTGACAGACCCGACCGACGGACACTGACAGTGACAGTGACAATTCCGATTCCGGTATCCGATAAGACGACAATATCGGAACTCGGAATCGAAAGTCCGATACAGCTAATATCGGCCGATACCCGATATTTGCAGTATCGTATCGCTCAACACTAGCCATGAAGCAAAAACATCTAGTAACACCAAAAAGAAAAGGGCTTCACACAAGGCCATATGACAAACTACATAATCTTTATTAAGGACACAATTAAAAGATTAAAAGGAGCAATACCACAGAGTACAAGACAAAGGTGGGTAACCTAAGGGGGTGTGGTGGGTTCCCCTGGGTTTGATCTTCTGGGTAACTATGCCTTTGATTTTTGCTTGCATTTGATATTGTTATTGTATGATGTAGGATTGGTATCCACATTGCTATTTTTCAGCTATGGCTATTTATTAGCCCCTTTTTTTGTACTGATCACGTTTTTTAAACGTTGCAATCTTGCCTTTATTCACACCAGTGTTTTACACTATATCTATGCATGATAGTTCTATTCCAAATTTTTGACTTATTTGTAAGCATATATGTGAAGACTCCCCTTAGGTTACCCACCTTTGTCTTGTACTCTGTGGTATTGCTCCTTTTAATCTTTTAATTGTGTCCTTAATAAAGATTATGTAGTTTGTCATATGGCCTTGTGTGAAGCCCTTTTCTTTTAGGTGTTACTATCTTTAGGTGTAGTTAATCTCTCAGGCTGTGACGAGGCGTCTAGGACCAACGTAGGAACACTCCACGGCTGCCTTTAGTTGTGGTGGTTAGTCAGGGTACTGCAATCCAATAGATTCCAACCTCTCTGGTGTATTGCCATTTTTGCCTGCTCTCCTCAGCTACCAAAACATAATTTGAGAGACTTTGAACTTGTCTCCATTGACGTCTGTAGAGGTCCTTGTTGCTGAATTCTCCCAGTGGAGCGCTGGGAGTTTAGGTTTTCTGAGTGAATAGCATGGCGGGAGTGAGAATGGTTGGATCAAGCTTTTTCAAGACACTGTCTCTAGAAATGGGTTGACCTTTGTTGAGGTTGTCTATTTCTCTGGGGTAGGTTTCCTTTTGCACAACACGAAGTATTGTAACCTTGGCTCTTTCCAAGTTGAGGGCGGTAAAAGCATCCTTGTAGTGATGCCAACCTTTACAAGATCTCTGGCTTGCAGGTAATGCTGACTTGTAGGACTGGGCCACATGAAGTAGACAAGCAACGGCTCGAACAAGTGACAAAGTGACTTCCAGGTTGAGAACCTGCTGAACCGATGAGATTCCAGGTAATGACCTGAAATCCCTGTATGCAGAGCAGACACTCGGGGATGGAGCTCCTTGTCAGCTTCTGGATCCACCAGATCGAATGTTTCGGGCCTGTCGATGTGAAGCATCGAACGGTACAAGGAATCAGGGCCTGTGAACCAGGTAGTGTCCTTAAGATGACTTGAAGCAACAGATCTAGTTGCATGGTCCGCAGGATTGAGGTGAGTAGGAACATAGTGCCACTGACTAGGACAGGTAGATCTTCTTATCCTCAGTGTCCGGTTGCTGAGGTAGACATAAAAGCGTCCGTACATTGAGAGCTGACCACAGGGGTATCTACATCAGTGTTCATCTCCTTCTCATTGTGCTCCTCTGCTTGTGATAACCCTCGTGGAGGTGTTCCAGGGTGCAAGGCTGTATTGTGATCCGTGCTGCTGCATTCTGCACATTTCACGCTAGCTTCACAGTTCTTGGCGAGGTGAGAGGTTGTGGCACAACATTTGAAGCAGATGTTGTTCTCTTTGAGGAAACCTTTGCTATCCTCCAAAGACTACTCCCTGAAGGCTCTGCATTTTAGTAGAGGATGTGGTTTCTTGTGCAGAGGACACTGTTTACTGACATCCTGAGGCTTGTTCTCGTCTGGAGGGGGTGTACTCGCATTGTGAGGAGGGCCTGTGGAAACAATGTTAGTTTTGTGGACTGCCACGGGTGTCCTATTGGGTTTGACACTGGGGGCAGTGGAACATGACAGAGTGAAGTCAAAACTAGGGTCATTTCTGATCTTAGCTTGTTGGGTGACAAATTCTACAAACACAATGAAAGCAGGGAATGGTACATTATGATTTTGTTTATACATTGAACCATATGTAACCCACTTTTCTTGTAGGTTGTAAGGAAATTTTTGTATTATCGGATTGACACCCCTAGCGGTGTCTAAGAATGGCAATCCGGCCATGTCTCCTTCCTCCTGGGCAACCTGTAACTCTATCAATAAATCACTCAATTCTCTAAGCTTTTGATAACCTTTAGGTCCTATCTTAGGAAAATCATCAATTTTTTTGTATAAAGCATTCTCTATGACTTCTACTGTCCCATAGCATTCATCAAGTCTTTCCCACACTTTGTGTAGACCTATGTGTGGATGCTTTATATTGATGTCTCCGAGTCATCAATATAATTAGTGTAGGGGAAAAAATAGGTGACAGATTCCCTTTAAATATACTGCAGACGAAGCAAATATCCTCACTCAAAAAGAAAGCTTAAAAAAAGTATAAAGAACACCACAAAACAAGCAGAAAAACAGATGTTTTGAACGCAACATTTTTACCGCCAGTAGAACAGGTTTTGGCTACTAAAAAAATGCTGCATGTGAACATAGTTTTACTCTGCAACGCTATGGCTATCTGTGGTGTTACATAGGAATGCAAGTGACATCTACTACATTATCTGTTCTCAGAAAGTTATCACTGCTATCTCTGGTGTTACATAGGACTGCAAGTGACATCTGCTACATTATCTGTACTCAGAGAGTTATCACTGTGTTATCTATGGTGTTACATAGGACTGCAGGTGACATCTACTACATTATCTGTACTCAGAGAGTAATCACTGTGTTATCTGTGGTGTTACATAGGACTGCACGTGACATCTACTACATTATCTGTTCTCAGAGAGTTATCACTGCTATCTCTGGTGTTACATAGGACTGCATGTGACATCTACTACATTATCTGTACTCAGAGAGTTATCACTGTGTTATCTGTGGTGTTACATAGGACTGCAGGTGACATCTACTACATTATCTGTACTCAGAGAGTTATCACTGTGTTATCTGTGGTGTTACATAGGACTGCAGGTGACATCTACTACATTATCTGTACTCAGAGAGTTATCACTGTGTTATCTGTGGTGTTACATAGGACTGCATGTGACATCTACTACATTATCTGTACTCAGAGAGTTATCACTGTGTTATCTATGGTGTTACATAGGACTGCAGGTGACATCTACTACATTATCTGTACTCAGAGAGTTATCACTGTGTTATCTGTGGTGTTACATAGGACTGCATGTGACATCTACTACATTATCTGTTCTCAGAGAGTTATCACTGCTATCTCTGGTGTTACATAGGACTGCAGGTGACATCTACTACATTATCTGTACTCAGAGAGTTATCACTGTGTTATCTGTGGTGTTACATAGGACTGCAGGTGACATCTACTACATTATCTGTACTCAGAGAGTTATCACTGTGTTATCTGTGGTGTTACATAGGACTGCAGGTGACATCTACTACATTATCTGTACTCAGAGAGTTGTCACTGTGTTATCTGTGGTGTTACATAGGACTTTGTGTGACATCTACTACATTATCTGTTCTCAGAGAGTTATCACTGCTATCTCTGGTGTTACATAGGACTGCAGGTGACATCTACTACATTATCTGTACTCAGAGAGTTATCACTGTGTTATCTGTGGTGTTACATAGGACTGCAGGTGACATCTACTACATTATCTGTACTCAGAGAGTTATCACTGTGTTATCTGTGGTGTTACATAAGACTGCAGGTGACATCTACTACATTATCTGTACTCAGAGAGTTGTCACTGTGATATCTGTGGTGTTACATAGGACTGCAGGTGACATCTACTACATTATCTGTACTCAGAGAGTTGTCACTGTGTTATCTGTGGTGTTACATAGGACTTTGGGTGACATCTACTACACTATCTGTACTCAGAGAGTTGTCACTGTGTTATCTGTGGTGTTACATAGGACTTTGGGTGACATCTACTACACTATCTGTACTCAGAGAGTTGTCACTGTGTTATCTGTGGTGTTACATAGGACTTTAGGTGACATCTACTACATTATCTGTACTCAGAGAGCTATCACTGTTATCTGCAATGTTAAAAAAAAATTAAGAGGGGGTTTGGTGGCAACTCTTTGTCTTGGGGTTTGGGACCCCACTCTTTTCTGACCTGAGCAACACCCCTGCTTATTGCTAATAGTGGCAGACCCATTGGCCGATATAAGGCCCTTGAATATGGGGGTCACAGTGCGAACACTGTCTGCAGTCCCCTCCGCCATCTGTATACGCATCCTGCTCATGTAATGTAACCTAAATGTTTGTGTGATTTTACAATGTTAGTATTTGGGGCCCCACTTTAAACTATTGCCAAGGGCCACACTTTGTCTAAAACCAGCCCTGCACTGAGACAATGGTGCAAGCAAAACAAGATGTCCACTTTTTATAGACTAGGGGCATGTGACTTTGGCAGCCAATTACAGAAGACCTTGTGTCATGATGTTGTGGATGGTTTCTGCCCCTTTATTGGTTGCCGGAATCAATACACATAAAGTTAAGGGAAAAAAAAGCGTGTGTCAATTCTATAATCCCTTCACACGCTCTTCTAACCTCTCCACACCCCCTGCCCTCATCAAACACGTCCCCCTGTCCCACCCGCTAATCATACAGCACCACTCTACAAGCCAAAGTAATTACAAAAGCATTAGTGGAAACTTGATGATTCACCCAACTGTGACCAAATTTTGCTGACTTTGAGTAAAAATGCTTCAGAAAGTGAACACGAATCTGAATGTGCTATGTTCATGCCCAATTTGAGATTGGTGAACGTTTTCCCAACATGTTCGCTCATCTCTGTTAGGGACTCCTTCTCTTCAGGGCACCCTTAAATGAGAAAAATATTATAGGTGACAATAAAATTAATAATATCCAATATATATTGCTTTGCTTTGAGAGTTAGGCATTTGTGGATCGTTATATTAAAATTGTCAAATATAGTCAATATCTTTTTTGAGGGGGATATTGGAATATAGTGAAGATGCCTCCAAAGATACCCACATGTACCAATCTTACCAAGGGATTCCTTGAAGTTGAACAATGAGACTAGGGAATCTTTCAGGTATGGCTTCAGGTTTGTCAGTTGTTTCTACAGGTGTACAGCAGATCTATTAAATATGAGAAGTTGCAGGTGAGAGAGGCAATACCAGTAATAATGGGTCTCTCAGAAGGATTATCTGCATTTTTGTGTACCTTAGCTAAATGGTTAAAAAGTAGAGTTGAGCGGATTGCTTTGTGCAACCCCAGTCCGAGTTCCAGAAATTTGCTGCATTGACCACACTGTTTTCTGGTAACATCACACCCATTGTACACATACTGTATGTTGTTTTCACAGTATATGCAACTGTTTTTTGTATCTACAATATATTGTAACACCAGCCAAATAGTGTCTCATGTCTCAAAGTGATGCCACCACCCGCTGTGTGCATGTCTCAGCTTTCCTTTGCACATTTGCCACTTTCTTTGAGAGTTTGGCACACCAAATCTCTAGATGACATCACCTCCATGTGTGCACAGACGCTAGCTCTCTATATAGCATGCTAAGACTCTGGCAATGTGGTTTGTCATTCTGGGAATGCAACTATTATCATGATTAGTAATGTGTTTTCTACTGATGTTTAATTGTGCATTATCAAGTATGAATTTTTATTAATCATGTCAATCTTTCACGTTCTTTTATTACATTTGTGCAATGTAATGGTCCAAGAAGTGTCACCATATGTCACTTTGTCGTCCTTTGATTCATATTTAAAGCTGTGTCACATGACCATTACAGTAATTTAGTGTCCACTGATCAGCTGCAGCTCATAAATATTCTATCAGAGCAGATATTTGCGATGATGAAATAGTAAAGACTAGTGGCCACTGATTGGTTGCAGCAGTCACGTTCACGTTACACAACAATGTCCCCCACTGGAACAGCAGTGCTGGTACGTCGTCAATGCAGAAGGTAAGTACACATAGTTTTATTTTCAATTGGGCCCTGAATTAATGAAATCCCTGACTGCTGCAATATCCATCTGTCACTTGATAAAGGGGCCTGCGAAATGCGTTGTGTTTGGAGACTTGCATTCCACTGGATATATATGTTCACAGAAGATTGGGCATATTAGTTTACCCTTCCATGCCTTCTCAGAAAACAGCAATAAGACTGATTAATACATTGTGAATTATTTTCAATATGGTGAGGAATACGCTATGATGGTTCAGTGGATATATTGCTTTAAGCATCTTGTGTTTCACAGTAGACATATGATTTTCATTACTTTTTCTTAAATGACTGCAATTTTCACATAAGGAGAGCATTGTGTCCAGTATCCTTTGATTACGCTTGTATGATGCTGAATAAGTTTGTGTGCTAAAGTATAACAACTTTAGGGTAAAAAACGATGTGACATGCGTGGAGAACAAAAGTATGTTTGTTCTGGGTTTCTGAGGAAAGGAGAAGTTCCTATTCCAGAGAAGTGCTTACTACCCAGCTGATTTCTCTGAAACTGCTGTACAGCTTTGTCAGTTAGATTGACAATAGTAATCTGTTGATAATCATCATTTATATGAAGAGATAAATGCTAATGAAGATAGTTATTTACACAGTAGCTAAAGATTGGTGCTAGAAAGAAAATTTCATCCAAAATAAACATTTCACTTTAAAACATGTGTTTAATGATAAATAAAAAAAAGGGTTGAAGTCAAAGTTTGCTCATCGTTTCTGATATTGTCTTTATTGTTAAGACAACAATTTATGAAAAAATGACCGACTTGAAGGGTTGTCTCATAAATATGACCATTTTTCAAAGAGGCGATTTCTCTAACCTTGATGATTAGCTGAAATTATTGGAAGAATTGTGGCAATACATTGCTGGACTTTCAAATCAGTGGATATTGTGTGGACAAGCTGGTTTACCAGAGCAGCAGCCACTCGTAGCAGAGCATAGATCACCAAAAAGTAAGTTGCACAAATCTCATTTTTATGTTGAATGCATTTTTTTTTTCGCCCCTTAACGCCGAAGCATGTTTTCACCTTCCTGACCAGGCCAATTTTTTCAATTCTGACCACTCTCACTTCATGAGGTCATAGCTCTGGAACGCTTCAATGGATTCCACTAATTCTGAGAATTATTTTTGTGACATATTGTACTTCATGATAGTGGTAAAATTTGTTTGATATGACTTGTTTTTATTTGTGAAAAAAATGGAAATTTGGCAAAAATTTGAAACATTTTGCAATTTTCCAAATTTGAATTTTCATGCCCTTAAATCACAGAGATATGTCAAACAAAATAGTTACTAAGTAACATTTCCCACATGTATGATTTACATCAGCACAATTTTTGAAACATAATTTTTTTTATTAGGAAGTTATAAGGTTTAAAAGTTGACTAAAAGTGATTTCTCATTTTTACAACAAAATTTACAAAACCATTTATTTTAGGGAACACACCTCATTTGAAGTGACTTTTGGTGGGGCTTATATGACAGAAAATACCTAAAAGTGACTCCATTCCAAAAACTGGATCCCTCAGGCTATATGCACACATTCGGGAATTGCAACGGAAATTTCCGCAGCAATCCTGCACCTCCCTGCCGCGGGAAATACGCATTTTATAGGTATGCGTATTCCGGCTAAAAACTAGCGTTTTCCAAGCGATCTGTAGCATCGCTTGAAAAACTGATTGACAGGTTGGTCACACGAGTCAAACATAGTGTTTGACAAGTGTGAACAACTTTTTACTATTGATGCTGCCTATGCCGCATCAATAGTAAAAAGATCAAATGTTAAAAATAATAATAAAAAAAAAAAAATCGTGATATTCTCACCTTCCGGCGACCCCCGCAGCCTTCCTGGTTCTCGCGAGGCTGCCGGCAAGTTCCGTTCCAGGGATGCCTAGCGACAATGACCCCAGGTGACGTAGCATCACTCAAGACTGCTATGTCATCTGGGGTCATTGTCGCAAGGCATCACTGGGAACGGGAGTTGCCGGGAGCATCGCTGAGGAGCCGGAATGCTGTGGGGGCCGCAGGAAGGTGAGAATATCACAATTTTTTATTTTAATTATTTTTTTACCAGTGATATGGTACCCAGGGCTTGGAGGAGAGTCTCCTCTCCTTCAGACCCTGGGTACCATTCGCACATGAACTGCTTACTTTGCGCATGGTGGGCATAGCCACATGCTGAAAGTAAGCGGTTCAATGCATTCCTATGGTGGCGGTATCGCCGCGATTCTGGAAAAAGAATGAACATGCTGCGTTTTTTTCCGCGATGCGTTTTTTTCACGGAAAAAAGCGAAGCATGTGCACAAAAATGGCAGAATGCATTCTAATAATAGGATGCTTAATGCATGCATTTTTTCAGTGTTTTTGCAGCAGAAAAATGCTGCAAAAATGCTAAAAAAATGCAAAAAATCCTGAACGTGTGCAGATATCCTCAAGGTACTCAAAACCACATTCAAGAAGTTTATTAACTCTTCAGGTGCATCACAGGAATTTATGGAATGTGGAAGGAAAAATAAACATATAACATTTTTTCCCAAAAATTTTCCTTTAGACCCAATTTTTTTTTCATAAGGTTAACTGTTTATCTCTCTGCTGTTTATGTTCTTTGCCCTGCATCTATCCTCTGTTTATTTTTAGAAAGCAGGCGGCATATTCTCTAACAGTATGTACTTAATCCTTTATTTTGCATTTCATGGTTTGTTTTCTCACTCTGGGATCTTTTTTATTTCAGCACACTTTCCATTCTGTAGGTAATTTGTACTCTGCAAATTAGGAGGGGTTCTTTAGGAGGAACATGAAGTGCTCGATGGCCTTTCAGGCAGCATAGGCCCGAGTTGGCATCATCTAATCTGTGGTTAGGGTTATCTCAGCTCACACAGGAACCACTAGGGACTCAGGGGTCAGGATCTCTAGTCTGTACAGGAAATGACAGGGTGACAGCAGTTTTAATGTGTTATTTACTTTCCCGAGTGAGTTGTCATACTATCAAAATATTGCTCATTGTTTCTATGATGACACGTTGTTCTACTCGCCTGACTGTTGCAGTAAATAAAAAAAGATTACATTTCTTTAAAAAAATCTGATTTATACAATGGGTCATTTTCTGATGTCACGTTTGTACCTTTAAACTACTTCTTGTAATTGACAGACAGGCCATGAAGAAGCACTAACGGTATAAATTGCTAGGATCCTGAGGCCGTCATTAGGAATACTTTATGTATATAATGACATGCCCATTCTCACTAATGAAAATAGCCATTCAATGGTTTCCAGGGCTATTGCTATTAAAATCATTGCATGTAGCACAGTGCTTGGCAGTCCCAAACTTACTGTAAAGTGTCAATTGGTTTTAGCTGAAGAAGCAGATTATTAGGCCAGAAATTATGATTCCCTTGAACGTTAAGCTTTACTGGTTTAATCTACAAATTCTCATATTGACAGTAAACCAGCTGCTGTGCAAAAGATACTGTCCATAGAAGATCTTTATTTCGTTTTTTTGCGCCATCCTGTAGAATCCTTCAAAAAACAAAATTATTAATTTTATAATTGCAAGATTATAGGCCATTGAATTTATGACTGTCAAAGGGAGCACTGGTGGGAATCAAATACTCTATTGTACACATACTGGACACAATGTTTTTTTTTTTTCTTTTGTTAGTTTTTTTCTTAATTAGATCTTTTGGAATATTTTTTTAAATGCCATGTCTGGAATTACTTTATTTGCATTACCCATATCCATTGTCCAAGGTATAAATCCCTCTTTTAGGTGCCTAATCATTTATTATTTTTTTTGCTTGTAGTTAAAATTGTCCTGCAGAAGGATGGCACAATAAAAAAATGCATAATGTATATGTAAATGTCTCAAAATTGTATATTTGGAATGCACTCAAAAGGAATATTAGCTCATTAGTACATTTGTGCATTTGAGAGAAGCTCAATGCAAACACATAACACTTGCATAATGATTTCTGTCAATCACGTTTTTCATCCAGTGACTGAATTCTGAGCACATCACAGGATGGCGGGATGAGTTATTCATGTATAAATAATCCTTGTGACAGACACAGAGCTTGGAAACACAATTCCATGTGACAACATACAGTAGTACTCCCTACAGCACAAGCAAATGCAGCTGGCCATGTGACTGCAGCTCAATTTAGTTTCCTTAGAAACCATTAAAAGATTCAGTTCATACACCATTGACGGCACATTTTTCTTTGCAGTTTGGGGTCACTTGTCCAAATGCCAACTTTCGTTGATTCTGATGTTCACTCACAAACAATTTGTGATCCGTATTAGTTTGCATTGTGCATCTCCTTACTCAATCAATCTGATTTTCATTCTGCTTATCTCCCATCACTGTGGTTTATTATCCGTGATGATGGCCTCACAAGTCTTATCGTTTATTGTGTTTAATTCTGATTATGCCTTTATTTCCAAATTCCATTGGTGAAAATGTTTACACAAATGGGAGCATATCTAAAATTCATACAAGAAGTAATTAAAAAAGCCTAAATTAAAGTTTAATTTATGTCATGGAATAGTGACTGCAGAGCTGAGTAAAATGTAGATTTTATTTTTTTTATTTCTCCTCACCATTGTGGAGAAATTAGCTTGTACAGATTAGGTTATAATTAGTCCAACTGGGCATTGCTAGATATGCATCTCTGGGGGGTGTGTACTTTGTCCTCTACATGATGTTGACCAATCATAAGCAGAATGAGTTATGCAGGGGATAAAAAAGAACACCCCGGAAGGTCAGAAGAACATGCTTTTTCCTGTGATACCTGTAATTAAAAACAGCCTTGTTCCCTACAGCTAATGTGTAAAGCATAGCTGAGCTAAGTGTGACTGTACCTTCAGTTTTCATCTCTTGGCAGTCAGTGCAGTGGAAGGGGGATAATGATGGCAATGAAAGCAACATGAGAGGAGAGTTGCAGCTGTAGAAGTGTCTGTAATCTCACTCAGCTCTGCTGTATTCCTTGTCCTCCAACATTGACTACTGTAAGATGAAAGCTACAAGAGGTTTTTACTATCACGCACAGCTCTACTCTCAACTGCACTATAGCTGCATAGATCAGGGCTGAGAAGAGAGATGTCTATCATTATATCTCTCAGGAGAAAGCATGCTTTTCTGAGCTTCTGGTGGTGTGTTATTTTTCTTTCTGCCTGATTCCTCCTGCTTATTATTGGTCGATGTCATATAGAAGAAAAAGTACATGCCCCTGAGAACAATCTCTAGTAATGTTCCAATTGGTTTAATATAAATTATAAGCAAATATCTTATAATTTACAAAGAACAGAAAATAAAAAAGATCTTTTCTTCAACTCTGCAGCCATTCCTCCGTGATGTGGCTAGTTTAACATTCTAAAACTGGTGAAATATTCCTCTTTAGAGGAAAGAAGTCTAATTTCAAAATTTTATTATGGAGACTATGAAAACGATTGGTGATTACTTTTTTCTAACTAAAATTGATGGAGGCGAGTATTTGAATATTTATTTATTTTTTTAATTTTATTACTTTACTCCTCCTTGGTCAGGCTGCATCTGGAATACTGTGTTCATTTCGGGGTACCAATTTTTAAAAAGGAATTGTAAAAATGGAGCAAATTTAGAGAAGAGCTACTAGAATGGTGAGTGGACTGCACGAAGCTGCAGCTGCAGCGATACGCATGGGGCTCTTACACCCTTGGTCCCGGGACCAATCCCCTTGCGTTACCTCCTCCCCTTTTGGTCACTGGCACTTCCTGGAGTCTCTATTGGTGATGTTACGTTTTCTCATGCTCCTTGCTGATCAGCTTCTATCAGTGTAGTTTACACCATACAGGCAATTTTGGTGCTATTAAACACCTTGCCTATATTGTTCTTTGATATCATTATTGTGTTTGCGACGTCTTTTCCCATTACTCTATCCAAGCTCACATAGCGCTGGGCATTCTTTCGGGCGTCACTTCTCATCTATACAGCTGCTCAGGTTTTACCAAACACTTAGCTGCCTATTTTATTATTAGTGCATTACTTTCTATATTGTGACCGTCTCTCTTTTCAGTATACTAGACTGTAATTTATACTACTGTTTATTGTATTGCGATTATTATTGTACATTACATCTTTAGCTCATTCCATATGAGGGGATTTTCTATGCTGGTCTCATGCATCCACGGACCTAGGGGTGTTTTTGTTCTTTTTGTAATTTTAATTATGTTTTATATTTGTCTGTGCTTTGGTCTGTTGTTCTAATAAAACATATTTTTGTACAGTCATGGCCAAAAGTTTTGAGAATAACACAAATATTATATTTTCACATGATCTGCTGCCCTCTGGTTTTTATGTGTGTTTGACAGATGTTTTTATCACAGACAGAAATATAATAATTGCAAACATATGAGTAACAAAAGCTTATATTGACAGTTAGAATGAGTTAATGCAGCAAGTCAATATTTGCAGTGTTGACCCTTCTTCTTCAGGACCTCTGCAGTTCTCCCTGGCATGCTCTCAATCAACTTCTGGACCAAATCCTGACTGATAGCAGTCCATTCTTGCACAATCAATGCTTTCATTTTGTCAGAATTTTTAGGTTTTTGTTTGTCCACCCGTCTCTTGATGATTGACCACAAGTTCTCAATGGGATTAAGATCTGGGGAGTTTCCAGGCCATGGACTCAAAATCTCTATGTTTTGTTCCCTGAGCCATTTAGCTTTATGGCAAGGTGCTCCATCATGCTGGAAAAGGCATTGTTGATCGCCAAACTGCTCTTGGAGGGTTGGGAGAAGTTGCTCTTGGAGGACATTCTGGTACCATTCTTTATTCATGGCTGTGTTTTTAGGCAAGACTGTGAGAGAGCCGATTCCCTTGGCTGAGAAGCAACCCCACACATGAATGGTTTCCGGATGCTTAACAGTTGGCATGAGACAAGACTGGTGGTAGCGCTCACCTTGTCTTCTCCGAATGAGGCGTTTTCCTGATGTCCCAAACAATCGAAAAGGGGATTCATCAGAGAAAATAACTTTACCCCAGTCCTCAGCAGTCCACTGCCTGCACCTTTTGCAGAATATCAGTCTGTCCATGATGTTTTTTCTGGAGAGAAGTGGCTTCTTTGCTGCCCTCCTTGAGACCAGGCCTTGCTCCAAGAGTCTCCGCCTCTCAGTGCGTGCAGATGCACTCACACCTGCCTGCTGCCATTCCTGAGCAAGCTCTGCACTGCTGGTAGCCCGATCCCGCAGCTGAAACACTTTTAAGAGACGGTCCTGGCGCTTGCTGGTCTTTCTTGGGCACCCTGAAGCCTTTTTGGCAACAATGGAACCTCTCTCCTTGAAGTTCTTGATGATGCGATAGATTGTTGACTGAGGTGCAATTTTTCTAGCTGCGATACTCTTCCCTGTTAGGCCATTTTTGTGCATTGCAATGATGACTGCACGTGTTTCTTTAGAGATAACCATGGTTAACAGAAGAGAAACAATGATGCCAAGCACCAGCCTCCTTTTAAAGTGTCCAGTGGTGTCATTCTTACTTAATCATGACAGATTGATCTCCAGCCATGTCCTCATCAACACCCACACCTGTTTTAATGGCGCAATCACTGAAAAGAGGTTAGTTGGTCCTTTTAAGGCAGGGCTGCAATGATGTTGAAATGTGTTTTGGGGGATAAAGTTCATTTTCTAGCCAAATATTGACATTGCAAGTAATTGCTGTTAAGCTGATCACTCTCTCTTTATAACATTCTGGAGTATATGCAAATTGCCATTAGAAAAAGTGAAGCAGTAGACTTTGTAAAAATTAATATTTGTGTCATTCTCAAAACTTTTGGCCATGACTGTACTTTCCTTTATTATCTCATCATTGGGGTGTACGCTATTTTGCACTAGTCTTTTCTCCTTTTCGTTTCTATTGCATGCTTTTAGTGCATTGCAGCACCCCCTTGTTATATATATTTATACAGGATTTTTATTTGTGGTGCACCCACTATATTATCAATACTTCCGTTGGACTGCAAAGCATGTCCTATGAGGAACAATTAAAAGATTTGGGAATGTTTAGCTTGCAAAAAAAGGCTAAGAGGAGAATTAATAGCTGTCTACAAGTATCTGAAAGGATGTCACAGTGTAGAGGGATCATCCTTCTTCTCATTTGCACATGGAAACACAAGAAGCAATAGAATGAAACTAAAAGGGAGAAGATGCAGATTAGATATTAGAAAAATCTTTTTGACATTGAGGGTGATCAATAAGTGGAATAGGCTGCCACGAGAGGTGGCAAATTCTCCTTCAATGGAAGTCTTGAACCAGAGGCTGGACAGACATTTGTCTGCAGCGTTGAACTCAAGCACCTTGGGTCCACCAGAGAAAATCATTCTTGAGGCCCACTATGTAGCTACATAGCTGCATAGAAATACGTACAAGACCACCAATTGTGCGGTAAAACATGCTAATATCAGGGTATAATTTAAGGTAGTACACATCTTAATAATATAGCAGAGGTTGGGGTAGCCCCCTCATAGAATATAATCTAGCCCCCTCATAGAATATAATGTATCCCTCCTCATATAATATATTGTAGCCCTCCTCATAGAGTATAATGCAGCCCCCATAGAGTATAATGCAGGCCCCCTCATAGAATATAATGCAGCCCCCTTATAGAGTATCATGCAGCCCCCTCTTAGAGTATAATGCAGCCCCCTCATAGAGTATAATGTAGCCCCCATATAATATAGCCCCTCATAGAATATAATGCAGCCCCCTAATATAGTATAAAGCAGCCCCCTCATAGAGTATAATGCAGCCCCATAGAGTTTAATGCAGACCCCTCATAGAGTATAATGCAGCCCCATATAATTTAACCCCTTTTAGAGTATAATGCAGCCCCCTCATAGAGTATAATGCAGCCCCCCATATAATATAGCCCCCTCATATAATATAATGCAGCCCCTAATATAGTATACCTGACCCCGTCACATGATCGTGGGTCACTGATGGGTTGGCATGACAACCAGAGGTCTCCTGCAGAACTCTATGGTTGTCATTGCTGAATTGCTATGAGCGCCGCCGGGTGAACGGCACTTACTGTATAGCAAAAGTCAGCAATTCTGCTACTTACAGGTGATCTGATCATCGCCTGCATGGAGCAGAGGCGATCAATCGGGTTATGGCAGCTTCTAGTCTCCATGGAGACTATTGAAGCATGCCAAAAGTTAAAAAAAAGTTTTTAAAAATATAAAAAAATATAAAAGTTCAAATCACCCCCCATTATCCCCATTAAAAATAAAACAGCAAAAAAAATCAAGCATATACATATTTGGTATTGTCACGTTCAGAATCGCCCAATCTATCAATATAAAAAAATAAATCCAATCGCTAAACAGCGAAAAAAAGTCAAATCGCCAGAATTATGTTTTTTTGGTCGCTGATACATTGCAATGTAATGCAATAACGGGCGATATAGAGATCATAGCCGCACTAAAATGGTATCCTTAAAAACATCAGCTTGGCATGCAAAACAGAAGCCCTTACCCAACCCGAGATCACAAAAAATGGAGATGCTATGGGTATCGGAAATGGCACAATTTTTTATTTTTTTTAACAAACTTTGAAATTTCTTTTCAACATTTAAATAAAAAAGAATCTAGACATATTTGGTGTCTATGAACTTGTAATGACATGGAAAATCATAATGGCAGGTCAGTTTTAGCATTTAGTGAACACAGTAAAAAAACAAAACAAAAAACAATTGTGGAATTGCACTTTTTATGCAATTTCACCTCATGTGGAATGTTTAGCCATTTTCCAGGACACAATTTGTTAAAACCAATGGTGTCATTCAAAGTACAACTCGTCCCGCCAAAAACAAGCCCTCACATGGCCATATTGACTGAAAAATAGAAAACTTATGCCTCTGTGAATAAGGGGAGCAAAAAATGAAAACACAAATGAAAATACCTCCGGTCATGAAGTAGTTAATGACATCACTGACGGTCACATGTAGCCATGTTCTTACACTTGGCTCAGTGTGTTCTAGCTGGCGTAGTGAGTGGTCACATTACTGATGTGACCACTTAATAAACCTTCTGGATCGTCGTGGGACATAGGCTTTAATGGATTATCGGTGGAAAAGTGAGTATAATTTTGCTTTTTTATTTTTTGTCAAATAAATAGGTAAAAGAGGGTCAGGGAGTGTTTATTTCAATTAAAAGAATTTGTGGGTTTATTTCAATTAAAGGACATAACTCTGTGACTTTATTAAATTTGACTATGGGTTAGTAACTTGGGTGTCTGGTAAATATCTTTCTATTATTATCCCCTGTGCTTTAATGTCAATGAACATAAAATGGCTGACATCGACCCCACAACTATTATCCCACTTGCAATCACACCAGGACAAATGGGTAGAGCGGAGGTTAAGCATCAGATTTGGTGCATCTAATGGATGTGCCATTTCGGGGCAGCTGAAGGCTGATGTTCGTAGTCTTGGAAGGGGCCAATATCCATGGATATCCTAGGCTATTAATATCAGCCCTAACTGACTGTTTAGCATTCGCTGGTTAGTAAAAATAGGGAGGATCCCGAGTCATTTTTGTTTTTGGGTGTCCCCTATAATAACCCTAAAGGTTAAGCAAACAGATGTGAACTGATTAATAGCTTGGGAACCTTTATGACTATTGGCCCATTGCCAGAATAAAGACATCAGTACCTAGTTCTCGGCTTTCCCTCAGCTGGTTAGAAAAATTATAGGGGAACCCACGCATTTTATTTCTTTGTTTAAACAATGAATAAAAGTAGAGAAAAATAAGCACACAACTCACTGATTACAAATCACACTGACATATTTATATCTATCTAAAGAAGAAATTGGAACAGCACAGTTATAAGAACAGTGGGTGCAAGGCCTCCTAAACAACTGTCCAGTTTGGGAGGCCTTGCACCCACTGTTCTTATAATGGTGCTGTTCAAATTTCTTCTTTAAATATTTCTATCCAAGGAAATTTGCACTTTTCTCTCTTTTTTCTCTTTTTCATTTTTTCTTTATTTTTTATGTGGACCTGAAACAAACTACTACGGAGCCTGTTGTGTTCTCTTATACCACTGAAGATGGAGAATAAATCCTAAAAGGCATAGAGGGTGATGGGACATTTTGAGTGTACCTTGCATCTTGGACTTAAAACGCAAGTATGAAAATTACATTAAACATATTACAACTCTGCAGCAACCACATTAGGAGAATATTATAAGGCACATAAAATCCTGTGGTTCAACATATGGCCAAATTTATTTTTGAGAAACTCTTTTTTATATTAGATTTTAAATGATCTCCATTAAATATATTATGGATGCCTTTTTATAAAATTTAGAATTTTTACAACAAGAGTTTAACCCCTTTATTCCATCAGACGTACTATTCCGTCCATGTGACCCTGGACCTAATTCCCATGGACGGAATAGGACGTCATGGGCGATCAGCTGCGCACCCGGGGGGAGCGCAGCTGATCGCCGCCGGGTGTCAGCTGATTATCACAACTGACACCCGTGACTGTGTGTCAGGAGCGGTCACGGACCGCTCCTGGCACATTAACCCCTGGCACACCGCGATCAAACATGATGTGTCGCGCTGTTCCGAGGGTCCAGCCTCCCTCCAGGTCCCCGGATCCAAGATGGCGCCGGGGTCCTGCAGGGAGGCGGCTTCCTCAGTGCCTGCTGAGAGCAGGCGCTGAGGAAGCCTGCAGCGATTCCAGAGCGATCGCTGGTGTGACAGAGTGCTGTGCACACTGTCACACCAGCGATCTGATAAAATACAGTGATGTCCCACCCTGGGACAAAGTAAAAAAAATAAAAATAAAAAGTGGTAAAAAAAAATCATAAAAAAAAAAAAAATTTTCCCCCAATAAATTCATTCTTTCCTGTAAATAAAAAAAACAAAACAATAAAAGTACACATATTTGGTATCGCCGCGTCCGTAACGACCCCCCTATAAAACCGTCCCACTAGTTAACCCCTTTAGTGAACACCTTAAGAAAAAAAAAAAGAAAACGAAGCAAAAAATCAATGCTTTATCATCATACCGCTGAACAAAAAGTGGAATAACACGCCATCAAAAAGACCGAGATAAATAACCATGGTACCGCTGAAAACGTCATCTTGTCCCGCAAAAAACGAGATATCATACAGCATCATCAGTGAAAAAATAAAAAAGTTATAGCTCGCAGAATAAAGCGATGCAAAAATAATTATTTTTTATATAAAATTGTTTTTATTCTATAAAAGCGCCAAAACATAAAAAAATGATATAAATGAGGTATCGCCGTAATCGTACTGACCGAAAAATAAAACTGCTATATCAATTTTACCACACGCGGAACGGTACAAACGCCTCCCCCAAAAGAAATTCATGAATTGCTGATTTTTGTTCATTCTAACCTCCCAAAAATCGAAATACAAAGCGATCAAAAAATGTCACGTGCTCAAAAATGGTACCAATAAAAACGTCACCTCGTCCCGCAAAAAAATAAGACCTCACATGACTCTGTGGGCAAAAATATGCAAAAATTATAGCTCTCAAAATGTGGTGATGCAAAAAACTATCTTTTGCAATAAAAAGCGTCTTTTAGCGTGACAGCTGCCAATCATAAAAACCCGCTATAAATAGTAAATCAAACCCCCCTTTATCACCCCCTTAGTTAGGGAAAAATAATAAAATTAAAAAAATGTATTTATTTCCATTTTCCCGTTAGGGTTAGGGTTGCGGCTAAAGTTAGGGTTAGGGTTGGCGCTAACGTTAGGATTAGGATTAGGGTTGGGATTACGGTTAGGGGTGTGTTAGGGTTAGGTTTGTGGTTAGGGTTGGGACTAGGGTTAGGGGTGTGTTGGGGTTAGGGTTGGAGTTAGAATTGGAGGGTTTCTGCTGTTTAGGCACATCAGGGGCTCTCCAAATGTGACATGGCGTCTGATCTCAATTCCAGCCAATTCTGCGTTGAAAAAGTCAAACGGTGCTCCTTCACTTCTGAGCTCTGCCATGCGCCCAAACAGTAGTTTACCCCCGCATATGGGGTATCAGCGTACTCTGGACCACAAGAGTTATTGTGCAATTTGTCCTATTTCTCCTGTTACCCTTGGGAAAATAAAAAACTGGGGGCGACAAAATCATTTTTGTAAAAAAAAAATGTTTTTTTTGTTTTTACGGCTGTATGTTATAAAACTTCTGTGAAGCACTTGGGGCTTCATAGCGCTCACCACACTTCTAGATAAGTTCCTTGTGGGGTCTATTTTCCAAAATGGGGTCACTTGTGGGGGGTTTCCACTGTTTAGGCGCATCAGGGGCTCTCCAAATGCGACATGACACCCCCAGACCATTCCATCAAAGTCTGCAATCCAAAACATCACTACTTCCCTTCCGAGCCCCGACGTGCACTCATACAGTAGTTTTCTCCCACATATTGGGTATCAGCGTACTCAGGACAAATTGGACAACAAATTTTGGGGTCCAATTTCTCCTGTTACCCTTGTGAAAATAAAATATTGGGGGCGAAAAAAAATCATTTTTGTAAAAAAAAAAAGGATTTTTTATTTTTACGGCTGTACGTTATAAACTTCTGTGAAGCACTTTGGGGTTCAAAGTGCTCACCACACATCTAGATAAGTTCCTTGTGGAGTCTATTTTCCAAAATGGGATCACTTGTGGGGGGTTTCCACTGTTTAGACGCATCAGGGGCTCTCCAAATGCGACATGACTCCCCCAGACCATTCCATCAAAGTCTGCAATCCAAAACGTCACTACTTCCCTTCCGAGCCCCGACGTGCGCCCATACAGTAGTTTACTCCCACATATTGGGTATCAGCATACTCAGGACAAATTGGACAACAACTTTTGGGGTCCAATTTCTCCTGGTACCCTTGTGAAAATAAAATATTGGGGGCGAAAAAAATCATTTTTGTAAAAAAAAAAAGGATTGTTTATTTTTACGGCTGTACGCTATAAACTTCTGTGAAGCACTTCGGGGTTCAAAGTGCTCACCACACATCTAGATAAGTTCCTTGTGGAGTCTATTTTCCAAAATGGGATCACTTGTGGGGGGTTTCCACTGTTTATGCGCATCAGGGGCTCTCCAAATGCGACATGACTCCCCCAGACCATTCAATCAAAGTCTGCAATTCAAAACGTCACTACTTCCCTTCCGAGCCCCGACGTGCGCCCATACAGTAGTTTACTCCCACATATTGGGTATCAGCATACTCAGGACAAATTGGACAACAACTTTTGGGGTCCAATTTCTCCTGTTACCCTTGTGAAAATAAAATATTGGGGGCGAAAAAATCATTTTTGTAAAAAAATAAGAGATTTTTTATTTTACGGCTGTACGTTATAAACTTCTGTGAAGCACTTTGGGGTTCAAAGTGCTCACCACACATCTAGATAAGTTCCTTGAGGGGTCTAGTTTCCAAAATGGTGTCATTTGTGGGGGGTTTCCACTGTTTAGGCAGATCAGGAGCTCTCCAAACACGACATGGCATCCAGCCAATTCTGCGTTGAAAAAGTCAAACGGCGCTCCTTCCCTTCCAAACTCTGCCATGCACCCAAACAGTGGTTTACCCCCACATATGGGTATCAGCGTACTCAGGACAAATTGCACAATAACTTTTGGAGTCTTGTTACCCTTGGGAAAATAAAAATTGGGGTGAAAAGATTAATTTTGTGGAAAAAATATGATTTTTTAATTTTACGGCTCTATGTTATAAACTTGTGAGAAGCACTTGGGGGTTCAAATTGGTCACCAAAGATCTAGATAAGTTCCTTAGGGGGTCTAGTTTCCCAAATGGGGTCACTTGTGGGGGGGTTTCCACTGTTTAGGCACAGCAGGGGCTCTCCAAATGCAACATGGCATCCAATCTCAATTCCAGCCAATTTTGGTTGGAAAAAGTCAAATGGTGCTCCTTCCATTCCGAGCTCTGCCATGCGCCCAAACAGTGGTTCCCCCCACATATGGGGTATCAGCGTACTCAGGACAAATTGGACAACAACTTTTGGGGTCCAATTTCCTTGGGAAAAATCAAAAATTTGGGACTATTTTTGTGGAAAATTGTTTTTTTTTCTTCACACCCAGGCATTATAAACTTTTGTGAAACACTTTGGGGTTCAAAGTGCTCACAACAGATCTAGATAAGTTCCTTAGGGGGTCTAGTTTCCAAAATGGTGTCACTTGTGGGGGGTTTCCACTGTTTAGGCATATCAGGGGCTCTCTAAACACGACATGGCATCCAATCTCAATTCCAGCCAATTTTAGTTTGAAAAAGTCAAACGGCGCTCCTTCCCTTACGAGCTCTGCCGTGTGCCCAAACAGTGGTTTTCCCCCACATATGGGGTATTGGCGTACTCAGGAGAAATTGCACAACAACTTTATCTGCCCATTTTCTCCTTTTAAGCTTGTGAAAATAAAAAAAAGTTTGTAAAAGATCATTTTTGTGGCTAAAAAGTTAAATATTAATTTTTTCCTTCCAAGTTGCTTCAGCTCCTGTGAAGTACCTGAAGGGTTATTAAACTTCTTGAGTGTTGTTTTGAGTACCTTGAGGGGTGCAGTTTTTAGAATGGTGTCACTTTTGGGTATTGTCTGCCATATAGACCCCTCAAAGTGACTTCAAATGTGAGGTGGTCCCTAAAAAAATGGCTTTGTAAATTTTGTTGTAAAAATGAGAAATCACTGGTCAACTTTTAACCCTTATAATTTCCTAACAAAAAAAATTTTGGTTATTTTTGCCATATTTGCGTTTTTTTCAAAAATAAACGCAAGGTATATCGAAGAAATTTTACCACTAACATGAAGTACAATATGTCACGAGAAAACATTCTCAGAATCGCAAAGATCCGTTGAAGCGTTCCAGAGTTATAACCTCATAAAGAGACAGTGGTCAGAATTGTAAAAATTGGCCCGGACATTAACGTGCAAACCACCCTTGGGGGTGAAGGGGTTAAAAAACTCCAAGATGGAATTCCAGATATGGGGACCAAAATTCAAGCACAGAATAATACTGAGGATTGGGTTGTCTTTCAAGATACAGTAACTACACACTTTAATAAATTACGCTCTGATCTGGAGGAAACAAAACAACTCAAATGGAATCGAGATATGGAGAATTACAGGATTGACAATGCCTATAATTGGCAGAAAGATGGCATCAATAATACATGGAGGAAAAAGAGGTTTCTATAGAAAAGCCCTAAACAAGAACACTAATATTTTTTCTGCATTAACCCCTTAAGGACCAAGCCACTTTGTAGGTAAATGACCAGGTCTAAATTTTGAGATCTGACCACTGTCACTTTATGCAGTTATAACTCTGGAATGCTTCAACGGATCCCGCTGATTCTGAGAATATTTTCTTCTAACATATTGTACTTTATGATGGTGGCAAAATTTCTTCAAAATTTCATGTGTTTATTTGTGAAAAAAATGTAAATTTGGGAAAAAATTTGAAAATGTCACAATTTTCAAAATTTTAATTTGTATGTCCCTAAATCATAGCATTATGTCACACAAAATAGTTAATAAATAACATGTTCAACATTTATATCAACAAAAAAGCGTGCAAAAAATAGGGCACTTCAATCAGAATCAACACAATAATCCCTTTTACTGCATTGCTGAGGGAAATAAGAAGAGATCCCAAAATATAGAATCAATATACTTTATTAATACTCGATGTAAAATGATACATTAAAAAGTAATGATAAAAAGCAATAATACTGCCCAAGGGACACCAAGCGGACAAAACACCAAAATGAAAACCCTTGCACAGAGAACACCAAAAAATTACATAGTACTTCAAAAAATGGGTGCCCATAGGAAAGTAGGGTATGCTATGTATAACACACTGTATAGGGTACAAAATCAAAATAAAATAAATATCCTTTATATATTACCCAAATACAGAACACTCAAAACATCACATTTGTGCAGCATGCAAGTTTCCCATAAAGCAAAGCATCACAGAAGCTAAGAATCTTGTAAACTGCAGTTATCCATGGCAAGGAATTAGCATTAGCATCTTCTCTCGTCACACAGGTAATCAAATCATTCCACCTCTGAATTGATCCACTCTGCATGTATGTACACCATTCATTGTTAGCAAGCACCCTGAATGCTACAATCCCCACCTCTGCTGGCTGTCTTTTGTGCTGCAATATATGCTAATGGTACAACTTCATACTTCTTCTTGCTGTCTGTCATATGCTGCTTTACCATTTTGCTACATATTTTAATGTGCCTACTAAAGCTTTGGTATAGTTCATTTGTTGCACTATATTTAATACCTACAGCTTTATATCCGTGACTGGGTCCTCTCTAGATCTTACCAGGTGGAAGGTGATATAGCATATACTGTAGATGTAGCCAGGTCTAGTGCCTTTGATCATCTAACCACCCCCTGGTGGTGCTGGCCCCAGCTGCCAAATTATCCCAAACCAGCTCCCACAATCCCTCCCTCCTGACCCTGCAGTGTGGCCTATATTTTTAGTAGCTTTCTAAGAGGAGCACGCAGTGTGGGGTGCAGCACGCAAGCATCCCATAAAGCAAAGCATCACAGAAGCTAAGCATCATGTAAACGGCAGTTATCCATGGCAGTTAATCAGGGCAGGAATCAGGTAACCCACACTTTGCTTTCCCTTTTCACCATATGCTTTATTTCTATCCTCCTGTGTTCCCTTGCCATCCACATTCATCGCCCCATCCCCCCTCTATCACGACTCATACACATCAGCCCCTCTATACTTCCCTCTCCCATGAACAGCTCCCATGCACTCCTCACCTTCCTTAAAAACCTCAGCCCATGTTGGCCAAACACATTGCAGAAAAAAACTACTTACAATTCCAACAACTACTTGCTCTTTATCTTCCTACTCCTACTGATTTCAGGGGACATCTCCCCCATCCCTGGTCCACCATCCCCCAACCTCAACCCCTACACTACCTCATATCAAAACAAAAATAATCTTATTAATATTACTTGCACTCCCTCATCTCTTTCTTTTAATTGTGCCCTCTGGAATCTATAGTCTGTATGTAGCAAGCTTCCTTTCCTGCACAACTACTTTCTGAACAACTCTCTTAATCTGTTGGCCCTCACTGAAACCTGGATTCAGGATTCTGACACAGTCTCCCCTGCAGCCATTTCCTATGGTGGCTTACAATTCTCCCATTCCCCGAGACCCACAAACAGACATGGTGGTGGAGTCGGCATACTCCTGTCACCACAATGCATTTTCCAGGTCATCCCCCAATTCCATCACTCTCATTCCTTTCTTTTGAGGTTCACACCATCAGGCTCTTCCGTCCCCTCTCCCTCAGAGTAGCGATCATATATCGGCCCCCAGGCTTGGCCACCCAGTTCCTTGACGACTTCTCAGCCTGGCTGCCGCACTCCATGTCCTCAGAACTACCAACCCTTATCCTTGGAGACTTCAACATCCCCATTAACAGCCCCACTTCCACATCTGCAACCCATCTTTTATCACTAACCACTTTTCTAGGCCTCTCACAGCTTTCAACCTCTGAGACGAGACACACAAGGATGGTAACACCCTTGACCTGGTCTTTGTCCGGCTCTGTTCAATCTCTCACCTAAATAACTCACCGCTTCAACTCTCTGACCACAACATTCTCTCCTTCACGCTCACAAATCCCCGCCCACCCCAGCGCACTCCTACCTACCACATATTCAGAAATCTTTTAGTCATTAACACTCAGACACTTTCAGACTCCCTACAATCATTACTGTCCCCAATCTCCCCTTTTTCCTGTCCTGATCTCGCTGTTCATCACTACAATGACACTCTTAGAAGCACCCTTGACCAAGTAGTGCCGCTCACCCTCAGAACTTCCAAACATACAGTAAAACAGCCCTGGCTCACATTGCAAACTCAACTTCTCCAGTGACGCTCTAGGAGTGCTGAACGCATATGGAGAAAAACCTGCACACCAGAAGACTTCATCCACTTTAATTCATGTTAAGAACTTATAATGCTGCCCTTCACCTCGCCAAACAGACCTACTTCACCACCTTGATCTCCTCACTAGCCAACAACCCCAAGAAACTTTTTGACACTTTTCACTCCCTCCTCAGGCCAAAAGCACAAGCCCCTATCACAGAAATTTTTACTGATGACCTAGCCTCCCACTTTATAGAAAAAATAGATAATATCCGTCAGGAAATCTGCTCCCAACCACTAAGTGCTGTGACTCCCATCCCTCCCTGCATTTCCCCTGGCTCACTTTCCACATTTGATCCCATCACAGAAGAAGAAGTCTCCAGACTCCTCTCTTCCTCTCGTCCGATTACATGCACTACTGACCCCATTCCCTCACATCTCCTCCAGTATCTCTCTCCAGTTTTCACAACTCACCTAACTACAATCTTTAATCTCTCCCTCTCCTCTGGCATTTTCCCATCCTCCTTCAAACACTCCGTCGTTACTTCATTACTAAAGAAACCTGCTCTTGACCCTTCCTGCACAAACAACTACAGACCAGTCTCCCATCTCCCCTTCATCTCTAAACTTTTGGAGCGCCTAGTCTACTTCCGCCTTACCCGTTACCTCTCCACTCACTCCCTACTGGACCCTTCACAGTCCGGCTTCCGCCCCATACATTCAACTGAAACTGCACTCATCAAAGTGACCAATGACCTTCTGACAGCAAAACGTAATGGTGACCACTCTCTACTCATTCTTCTTGACCTTTCTTCAGCTTTCGACACGGTTGATCACCGTCTCCTACTCTCTAGGCTACAATCACTAGGCATTAAGGACACTGCTCTCTCCTGGTTCTCTTCCTATCTTTCTGACCGCTCCTTCAGTGTTTTGTTCTCTGGCTCCATGTCATCTCCTCTTCCTCTTGCTGTCGGGGTACCTCAGGGCTCAGTCCTTGGCCAATTCTCTTCTCTCTCTACACGGCCCCAATTGGACAGACCATGAGCAGATTTTGCTTTCAGTACCATCTTTATGCTGATGACACACAACTTTACACATCACCCCCCGACCTTACACCCACTGTAACACAGAGCGCCACTGACTGTCTGTCCGCAGTCTCCAACATCATGTCCGCTCTCTATCTGAAACTCAACCTCTCCAAAACTGAACTTCTTCTGCTCCCGCCGTCTATAACCTCCCTAAATTTGACATTTTCCTCTCCGTGGGCGGCACCATAATAACAACCCGGCAGCAGGCTCGCTGTCTGGGTGTTATGTTTGACACCAATCTCTCCTTCACCTCCTATATACAATCTCTGGCCCGCTCTTGCCGCCTACACCTAAAGAACATCTCTAGAATCTGCCCTTTTCTCACCATGGAAACAACAAAAACCCTCACTGTAGCATTAATCCACTACTGCCTGGACTACTGAAATGCTCTATTACTTGGCCTCCCCATTACTCGACTATCCCCTCTCCAGTCCATACCTAATGCAGCAGTCAGGATCATCCATCTGGCTAATCGGTACTCGGACGCGTCCGCTCTTCGCCATTCCTTACATTGGCTGTCCATTCATTATAGGATCCAATTCAAAGTACTTGTTCTCACCCACAAAGCTCTCCACAGTGCAGCACCCCCCTACATCTCCTCCCTCATTTCTATCTATCGGCCTAACAGACTGCTGTGCTCTGTAAACGACTGTCGACTAACCTCTGCACTAATCCGTACCTCCCACTCCTGAGTCCAAGACTTCTCCCGCACTGTGCCAATTCTCTGGAATGCTCTACCCCAAGAAATTAGGACTATCCACAATTTGCATAGTTTCAAGCACTCCCTCAAAACACATTTGTTCAGAGCGGCCTATCACGTTCACTAATAATAATATTAATAATCTTTATTTATATAGCGCCATCATATTCCGCAGCGCTTTACAGTTTAACAGTTTCAAAACACAAGTCATAAGTAACAACGTTAAGGCTAAGTGCACACGATCAGGAATAATTGCGTTTTTTTCGCGGTTTTTCCGCTATTTTCCGCGGTTAAACCGCGAACAAAACGCAAGCATTAAGCATTCTATACGTTTTAATTGATTCCGCATGTTTTGTACACATGTTGCGTTTTTTTCCGCGAAAAAAACGCTTAGCGGAAAAAAAAGCAACATGTTCATTAATTTAGCGTAACCGCGGTGATTCCGCCGCCATAGGAATGCATTGAACCGCTTACTTTCCGCATGTGGCTATGCCCACTATGCGCAATGTAAGCGGTTCATGTGCGGATGGTACCCAGGGTCTGGAGCAGAGGAGACTCTCCTCCAGGCCCTGGGTACCATATCCCTGGTAAAACAATAATTAAAATAAAAAATAATGATATTTCTCACCTTCCGGCGGCCCCCGCAGCCTTCCCGCGGCCCCCGCAGCCTTCCCGCCTTCAGCGACGCTCCCGGCAACTTCCGGTCCCAAGAGTCCTTTGCGAGAATCACCCAGATGGCGTAGCGGTCTCGCGAGATGCTACGTCATCGGTGTGATTTGTCGCAAAGCACTCCTGGGACCGCGAGTTGCCGGGAGCGTCGCTGAGAGGCGGGAAGGCTGCGGGGGCCGCCGGAAGGTGAGAATATCATTATTTATTATTTTTTTTATTATTTTTACATTAGATCTTTTTACTATTGATGCGGCATAGGCGGCATCAATAGTAAAAAGTTGGTCACACGTGTCAAACACTATGTGTGACTCGTGTGACCAACCTGTCAATCAGTTTTCCAAGCGATGCTACAGATCGCTAGGAAAACGCTAGCATTCTGCAAGCTAATTACGCTTGCAAAACGCTATTATTCTGGCGGGAATCAGCATAAAAAAAGTGCGTATTTCCTGCGGGAGAAGTGCGGGATTGCCGCGGAAATTTCCGCGGCAATTCCGCAACGTGTGAACTTAGCCTAACAATACAATAATTAAAGCAAAATAAGACGACCCTGTTCGTGAGAGCTTACAATCTACAATAATCAAAGTCATTCTAGGTGTAAGTGTACGTGTGTAGCCCATTCACTATCTCCATCCATCCCTCACTCCCTCAAGATGGCTGGACCATCATTGTAAATACACCATTGTATATACACACCTGTACTTTGTATCTCCCCACCTCATCGTAGATTGTAAGCTCTCACGAGCAGGGTCGTCTTATTTTGCTTTAATTATTGTACTGTTAATGTTGTTACTTATGACTTATGTTTTGAAACTGTTAAACTGTAAAGCGCTGCGGAATATGTTAGCGCTATATAAATAAATATTATTATTATTATTTGCCAATATGCATTACTGTGATTATGGCAAGATAACCTTATCAGTATGTAGCGTATAAATAAACACCCCTGTAATGAAGTGCAGCACAACCCCAATCTACAATAGCTACCCGGTAGACAACATCAACCGCAATATAATGAATGGTGCCTCATGAAAAGAAATAAATATAATTACCATGTGAAAGTGGTTTACCGCGGTTCACATTGTAATGAGAAAGAGGGAACAAAATTAGTGGTAAATATATCCAAGAAAATACTAACTTACAAATGTCAGTACTAAGGTTTGGACCTGGGAATACATTTTAATTGGAGATTGATATTCAATGTTTTTTTTTTTTAATGAATCAAATTGAGAGAGTGGTATCGTAATAAAACTGTTGCTCCAAAGGTTTTAAATAGTGAGTTCAAACAGCAGGGAGCATCTTTGTTTAAAAAAACAATTGTACTCCACCTACTTCTTCAGTAGTAGTTGATGCCTTTATCTATGCAGTAAAACAGGATCTTGAAAAGTTGAAAAATTTGTCAGGTAAACATTTCAAACACCCTAATTTCATCACAGACTAGTTTAAAGCTTTAACCGAAATTGCCCAAGACGATGACATCATTATTAAACCTGCTGACAAAGGGGATGCAGTTGGACAAAGATGCCATGTATTAGAGATCAAAAAGCAATTGAATGATACAAATGTACTATATATCAGAGATTAAATTTTGACCATAAATTTGACATTCAAAGAGACATAAAATTCATCCTACATAAGGCTAAGAATGATGGAATCATTGATCAATTTCTTTATGATTATTTTTATGTAGAGCATTCAACCACACCAGTGTTGTATGTTCTACCAATAATACACAAATCATTAATAAATATGCCAGGTCGACCAATCACATCTGGAGTGGATTCATTAATCAACAAAATTGTTATATTTCTGGATAAAATAAAAACCCCATAAACAAAAAATGCAATATCATTTATTAAAGATACTACTGATTTTTATTAAAACGAAAGAATCTCAAACTAACCAATGAAGTGATTCTGATGCCTTTTGACATCACATCCTTATATATATATCAATTGATCATGAAATGCAAATCATGATCATGGCCGTAGAACGTAAATTAGCACTTTTTAATTTAACAGCTAAGCATGGAAATTTATCATTTCTTTACTTGACTTTGTATTGAAATGAAATTATTTTCTTTTCGGTGATGAATTCTTCCTACAGAGGCATGGGATCATCATGGGAGTCAATATGATGCCGGTTTATGCAAATATAGGCATTACAACATTGGAGAAGGACTTTGTCTATGTATCCCACAACTTCCAGCACGCATTGAGGTGCTGAAGGTAAATAGACAACGTCTTCCTCCAACGGACAAGTATGCAGAATGAACTACAAGATTTACATTTATTCTTCAACCAAATTGACTCTACTTTCAAATTTACCCTTGTCAGCTCTAAAACTGACAATCAGTTTCTGTACGTTTTAATAAAACAAAAAAACAATACTATATAATGAATTTCTGAGGTTAAGAAGGGTAGTAAGTGACAAAAATGAGTCTGTTAAATCACTTGACACCTTGGTAAATAAATTTAAAGTAAGAGAGAATCCAAAAAGTTTTTTAGACATTTGGACATGCAGGAAAATAATGCGTTATCCTAAGACAGATCAGTTGCTATAACTCGGGAACATAATAAAAAGGAATTATGTAGTATCCCAGTGGTATCGACATATAGTGAGGAAAATGGACAGACCTGTTTAATTGCAAGCAATATTTTCCGTACCAAATATTAAGTTCTGTTCTATTGCATCAAATACTTCTTTCATGCAAATTAGTTATGTAAAAAAATACAAAGTGATTTTATGGATTTTTTTAATATTCTGTCTTTCACAGTTGAAGCGTACCTACGATATATATTACAGACCTCCTCATTCTTTGTAGGTGGAAAAAATTGCAAAATCGCCAGTTTATCAAATGCTTATTTCTCCTGTATCTATCTATCTATCTATCTATCTATCTATCTATCTATCTATCTATCTATCTATCTATCTATCTATCTATCTATCTATCTATCTATCTATCATTGCTATCTATGTCTATCTTTGAACATATTTAATACATAAAACTCTTTAATTTCTATGCTACATTTCATGCCATACATATCATACTGACAGCACACTGACAGCACAGGGACACACGGACAGCACACGGACTCACGGATGTCACACGAATGTCACTTGGAAGTCATAAACGTACACATGGATAGCACATGGACTTGAACCTGTTTTTTCCAGTGCAGGAATCATCAGGACGAGTGAAGGAAGCCATTGTAATAGGGACACTGTATTGTTGTATCACTTCAGTAATATTTTACATCTTGATCTTTCATTGTTCACCTACAATATATGGATATATCACCCATGCTTGGTACTCGGATATCCAATTGTCGCCCTTTCCACTTTTGCTTTTTATTTTTTTTGCGTTTACCCTTTTTATTCTTCCCTTTTGCCACTTTCATGCGCTAGCACTTTGGATATCATATTATGACTCTCAAACATTTATATTTACATATATATTTGCTCACTTTTATGCACATTCACTTCATACACCATATCTTAATTATTATTTATATTGTGTACATTGTTTTTCATTAGTTTTTTATTTATTTTTTACTTTTTTCTTTGATTCTTATTCTACTGAGACATATACATGTTCACTACTATGTACTTGCACTTTACACACTGTATTAGGATTATTACCCTACTGTAATGTATCATCTAGATCTTTCTCTTAATACCTTTTCTACTATGTATACACTTCTCTCATTATGCTGTTTCTCTAATTCATTAAAACATGGATTACCATCTATACGTTCCTCCCAATGCCTTCATATTTTTCCTTTTATATTTTCTATCTATCCATAAGTTTCTCTACAGATTTGTTACTCAGACAGTGTGGTTGTACTTTGATTCCCAGTTACGATCTGTGTGTCTTGTGGTGTGCGCTCAATGTCACTGCCTGGCGCTGAGTCTCCATGGTGAAGCATCTTTTGATGTTTCTAGTTCTCCGCCCGCCTCCATCTTGACTCATCGGATGGGGTATGGACTTGTGTCATGAGATTCTGCACACCTCGTTGACATAAGTGCCCCTTTTGAATCACCACAATGTCTATTGGTGATTCTCATTATATTAAGGAAAGGATTCCACCCTATCATTAACCCACCCCGAAAAATCTAAACTCAAAACTTGCTTTGGGGTCTCTCACTATTGTCTTTGAGGTCTAACCCACTTATTTTTGATCTTGTATCTGTGCCTGTTAGCCCTATTTTGTCATTATCCTTATTTTTTCATGTGTCTTTTCTGGCATTTAATATGGCTATTTTTTGTACTATTTACTATTCTTGGCCACTAGACCTTTTGATTGTATTTCATAATTGATTCTGAATATAGCTTTCAGTCGTTATTTTTATTTATATTTATTTATGGCACCTTCTATGGCCATCTATTGTCTGTTTTGTTAACATCAGAGTAGGGCATTATATGGATATTATATCTGTTACATGTGGTGTCTTATTATAGGTCCCCCTGAGTGACATAGTTACTCTGCATATACTCTCTTTTTAATTTGTTTGTATTTTGTTGCTTTTGTAATGTAATAGAGGTATAATTTTTAAATTGGACGTTTACTTCTTCTTTTCATAGATTTTTCTTGTTATATAAAAGTTCCTGTTTTTGATTGGGGCTATATACATGGCTGAAGCTAATAAGGCTGGTTGAGGCTAGTTTAAAGAATGATCTACTTGATTGGACTCAATCTCAGCCAATGAAGAACCATGAGTAATATGCTGTTGCATTTCTAGAAAGCATGAGTCATGTATAGAAATTAGTAGATTGTATCATCATTACAGATACTGCAATGCACTTCTTGAAGTATAGTAAAAGCAGCAGTATTATGTCATCTATTATAGCTAAAATATAAAATATGCATTGCTCGCAGCATATCTAGTCAAAACCTTTCTAATTTTGCTCTGGGCGATGCATTTTGCAAACAAAACATGCTCTTTAGGAAGCTAAGAATTTTTTGTCTATGCATCTTGATAACTTCTTGTAGACAGTAACTAAATGTCAGAAAACCTGAGGCAGTGATAAATTCTGGCTCACCACTTACTCAATTTACAGCAATGAAAGGTTTTATGTAAAGTCCTCTGGCACTGTAACAAATCTCCTTAGAGCTTGGCAGCATTTGTATAAACAGCGCTATCCTATGAATTAAACTAAGGTTGCAAGTCACACATAGATCTGAAAACAACTTGATTTCTCTAGACTCAACTGTATTTTTTAATTTTTGTACATACCTAGATTTTTTTGTCTTTCAATCTAATATGATCTAAAATATGTTATGCAGAATAATTAAGCACAGTAATTTCTCGGTTGCTATAGTTATTTAATTTGATATAATAGCAAATAATGAATCATATACTCAGAATGTGGAAGCAGCAGAGGCCACCAAATAGTGTGACAGGGCAATGGTCAACTTCTTCATGAACTGTTTTAAGTCAGCCATTGACAGTGGTCATAACAGCTGATCATCGAAGGTGCTGGGTGGCAGAACCATAACACATGTAGGGCAGAGTGACACAACAGCAGAAGGCGATTACAATACAGATGTATGGTCATGACTTTCAATTAAAGAGGACCTGTCTCTTGTTCAAAAAAATTGAGCTGCATGCCTTTTAAAAATCCCGGGGCTCCCCTGATTTTGGCACTCCTTTCCACTTTGCGCTGTGTTGCTTCATTGCAGAGATGTTCATACTTATTTCTTCTGGAGTGCACTAAGTGAAATCTCTGTTTTGCAGTCAAACTGGACGTTTTTTCAGAGTTTTCTCTGGGAGCCTGTGCTTTCTCCCCACCCTCTTAAATGCTGCCAATAACATCCCGGCAGTGTGACATCTGCTCACTGTAGGTCTGAACTGCAGGTAAGACAGTACCCCGAGAAACCCGAGACCCTTTACCCCTATACAGGGATCTGGAATTACAGCGAAGCCCAGGGGGTAGCTGCCTATGAGAGCAGTGGACCGGAGTAGGAAGGACGCTAGGAAGGGAATAAAAAGCGAGACCAAATGCGAAGTCAGAAGTCCAAGGGTCAAAACCAGGAGGGCATCAAAAGTACAAAATCGGCAGGCAGAAGAAGGGTCAGAAATTCAGGCTAAAGTTAAAGTCAAAACCAGGCGGGCAGCAAAGGTACAAAATCGTCAGGCAGAAGAAGGGTCAGAAATTCAGGCAAAGGTCAGAGATACAATAGCAAAACAAACTAGCACACTGGGGAAACCAAGACTATATCTGGCGGCCTGCAAGCCAGGGTCCAAGGCATTTGAAGGGCATTGCTCCCTCTCACAGGCTCACAGTCTGATGACCTCATCTGGACCGCCCCCAGAACCAGGCCAGATGGTGATGCATGACTGACACCAACCACTTCACCTCTGACAGAAGAGCGAAGCCTACGCCCACCAGACACCTGCGCAGGGACCCCCTCTCTGTCACCAACATTACCCACAGGCGAAACATGGCGATACGCAGTGACAGAGACCGGCGTCAAAGGAGCGGAACGATATGAGGATAACGTTCTCCTATCTTTTCTTGTTCTTGGCGCAGGAGACACACGCCTGAACATATTTCCTGACGTCACGGACCATATGTGACCACCAATATGTCCTCGCCAATAACTCAGTTGTCCTCCTTGCCCCAAAGGGTCCATCCACCCTGGACGAGTGTGCCCAAGAGAGTACCTCCGGTCGCAAATTAGTGGGCACAAAAGTCTTGCCCGGAGGCACAGACTCTAGCGAAACTGGGGCTACCGTTCTCAGGCTCTCTTCGGGTACAATAAGCCGAGGCTCCTCATCCTCCTCCTCTGATGACACTAGGGAGCGAGAGAGAGAGCGTCGGACCGAATATTATTTTCACCGGAGAGAAAATGGAGGGTGAAGTGGAACCGGGAGAAGAATAGGGACCACCTGGTCTGGCGAGAATTTAGCCGCTGGGCCGTTTGCAGGTACACCAAGTTTTTGTGGTCTGTGAAGACTTGGAAGGGAAAACGAGCCCCCTCCAGATGATCTCTCCACTCAGAGAAGGCCAACCTCATAGCCAGCAACTCCCTGTCCCCGATGGAATAATTCCTCTCTGCTGGTGTAAAGGTTTTAGAAAAGAAGAAGCAGGGATGCTTCCGACCTTGAGTATCCTTTTGATAAAGGACTGCCCCAGCACCAACAGAAGAGGCGTCCATTCTAAAATAAACGGCTTATCAACATCGGGGAGATGTAATATGGGAGCACTGGCAAAATGCGACTTGATGGAAGAGAACGCCTTGGAGAACTCCTCATACCAAAACTTGGGATTTGCTCCCTTCTTGGTGAGGGCTACCAAGGGAGCTACCAAAGTCGAGAAATGACGAATGAACTGGCGATAATAATTAATGAACCCCATAAAGCGCTGCACCGCTTTAAAGAATGAGGTTTTTGCCAGTCCATTACAGCCTGTAGTTTGGCAGGATCCATAGCCAATCCCTGGGCGGAGATGATATAGCCCAGGAAAGGTAAAGACTCCTGCTAAAACACGCATCTCTCCAGCTTGGCATAGAGGGAGTTTGCCCGTAAGAGGTCGAAGACTCTGTTGACATCCCTCCGGTGAGAGTCTATATCTGGTGAAAAAGATGAGAATATCATCCAGATAGACTACTGCAGAGGTGGAGAGCATCTCCCGGAAGATGTCTTTGACAAAGTTTCGGAAAACAGCGGGAGCATTACAGAGCCCGAAGGGAATCACCAGAGATTCATAATGCCCATTCCTGGTATTAAAAGCTGTCTTCCACTCGTCCCCTTCACGGATGCGAATCAGGTTATAGGCACCACATAGATCTAGCTTAGTAAATACCTTTTCTCCCCGGAGCCTATCAAAGATCTCAGAGATTAGGGGCAACTGGTACTTATTCTTAACGGTGATGGCGTTAAGACCCCTGTAGTCAATACACGGACGTAATTCTCCGTTCTTCTTCTGCACGAAGAAGAACCCCGCCCCAGCTGGTGACACCGACTTCCTAATGAACCCTCTTGCTAGATTCTCCTGTATATACTGGGACATGGCCTCCGTCTCAGGAAGAGAAAGGGGATAGACTCTTCCCGATGAGGTTCTGCTCCAGGCAAGAGATCAATAGGACAGTCATAGGGGCGATGAGGCGTTAGAGTCTCCGCCGCCTTCTTGGAGAAAACTTCTGCGTATGACCAATAACACTGGGGAAGAGGAGTTAGGTCTATGGGTATCTCTGTGGTGGTGACCTGAATGCACTCCCTGAACACCTGCCTCTATATAACTTACCCCAACCCAGTATCCTCCCAGACGACCACTCAATATGGGGAGAGTAGTGACGGAGCCAAGGTATTCCCAGCAAAACCTCGTCTATTCCCTCGGGAAGGACAAGAAAGGAAATACTCTCCTGATGGGAAGGGGACATAGATAAAGTGAGAGGGATAGTCTGGTGGGTGATTTGTGAGGGCAGAGTCGATCCATTCACTACTCGCACAGTCACCGGTTTGGCGAGCATCACCTGAGGTATAGCGTGGCGGAGAGCCAAGGCAGAGGACATGAAATTCCCCTCAGCTCCAGAGTCCACACAAATCTCGACGGTGTGAGTGGATGGACCTAAAGTAATTGTCCCTTGAAGGACAACTTGGTGGAAAATGCTGCGGTGTCTAGTAAACCTCCTCCCAGGGTTACTAAACGTGACCGTTTTCCCGACTGCTGTGGACATTTGTTGGCATAATGTCCTAACTGCTGGCAGATGTTACAAACCACGGATTCGCGAGCGGCCCGGGACTTAGGTCCCGCTCGAGAAACCTCCATGGCCTTATGGGAGTCGGACGCCTGCCTGAAAGATTCTAGAGGTCTGGCGAAGGTGGGAGCCAGCCGGAACTTCAGCCTACACTGGGACCGCTCCAACCTCCGCTCGTGAAAACGGAGGTCGATGTGGGTAGATATGGCAATAAGCTTCTCCAGTGTTGCGGGAATCTCCCTGGTAGCCAAGGTGTCTTTCACATGGCCCGCCAGTCCTTTCCAAAACACGGGATTGAGGACTTTATCTGGCCAGTCTAACTCCGAGGCCAGAGTCCGAAATTGGACAGCAAAATAGCTGACCAAGGATGAACCCTGTGAACTTGCCAGAAGTTGGAGCGCCGTATCGTGGGTGAACTGAGGTCCTAGAAAGACCTTTTTTAGAGCCTTCAGAAAACGAGGAGCACGGCACACCACACGGTCATCACGCTCCCACAGCGGCGTGGCCCACTCCAACGCTCTGTCCAATAGGAGAAATATTACAAAACCCACTTGTGCCCGATCCGTGGGGAAACGTGCAGCCAGAAGCTCGAGCTTTATAGAGCACTGACTCACGAATCCCTGACATTGCTTGCTGTCACCAGCAAACTTGTCTGGAAGCGGGAGGTGGGATAATGTAGAGGCAGAGGTAGCAGTGGACAAACTGGCTGCAGCCACGCTAGAAGCCTGAACAGCGACTGCGGTAACATCCACAGCTGAGATTGTGTGCTCAAGAGCCGCCAACCTACCCTCCAGCTGCTGGATGTTCCGCTGTAGACGCTGGTGGTCCGCCATTTTACTAGCCAGACCCTGGCGCTAGTATTCTGTTAGGGCTGGCGGAACGCACCAAATAAATAAAGATAATAGGTGCGTTCGCTGCCCGGGGTCCACCGTGCAGGCAGAGACTGCTGCTAGTAAGATGACACAATATGGCGGTATAAGCGAGCTCTGTTACTTCACAGAGTCGCAGACATAGACGTTGTGGCACTATATGGCGGTATGAGCGAACTCTGTTACACCACAGAGTCGCTGTGGTAGAGAAACAGAGATAGAGACTGTGTCCTGTTAACACCACAGGGGTACACAGATAACTGCTGTGTGGATAGCAGTCTGTGGTCATGCAGTCGGTAACGTAAACAACCAACTCCTCATCGGAGTAGCCGGTATTCTAGTATTCTAGAGGCTATTTCAGCCAAGCTGTTATGATTTGGTAGCTGAGGAGAGCAAGCAAAAAAGGAAATACACCAGAGAGGTTGGAATCTATGGGATTGCAGTACCCTGACTAACCACCACAACTAAAGGCAGCCGTGGAGCGTACCTACGTTGGTCCTAGACGCCTCGTCACAGCCTGAGAAGCTAACTACACCTAAAGACAGAAAGAGGAAAACTATCTGCCCCGGAGCAGATCCCCAAAGAACATAGAAAGCCCCCAAACATGTAATGGCGGTTAGACAAGAAGAAATACAGACACAGATTGAAAATAGTATGAGTAGTGTTGAGCGATACTGCTCGATATCTAAAAATATCATATCGAAATGGTATCGCCGATATCACTAAATATCGGCGATATCCGATTCCGATACCGGAAGTCCAATGTAAGTCTATGGGAACAAAATATCGCAACTAAAAAAAACCTTTATTTATTTGTAAACACTAAATATACACACATAGAATACATATATATATATATATATATATATATATATATATACATGTCATTGTGACATATATATATACATATATGTATAGTTTATACACTTCTACATAGTAAAATATCCTCTGATTCAATTGCCGGGTAAAGCCGGCTTCTGTGAAAAGACAGAAGCACCCGACATGAAATGACACTTGGTGTACATAGGGTTAACCATGTCTTTTCATGTCCTTTGCTATCTGATTTGCACAAACAATTACATCAGTCTATGTGTGCAAAATTTCACATCTGTAGGGGTAATTAAAGGTGTAAATTCGTAGCAAAAAAGTCAGTTTTTTTTACAACTAATTTACACCTTTAATTACCCCTACAGGTGTGAAATTTTGCACACATAGACTGATGTAATTGTTTGTGCAAATCAGATAGCAAAGGACATGAAAAGACATGGTAACCCTATGTACACCAAGTGTCATTTGAAATGACACTTGGTGTACATAGGGTTAACCATGTCTTTTCATGTCCTTTGCTATCTGATTTGCACAAACAATTACATCAGTCTATGTGTGCAAAATTTCACACCTGTAGGGGTTAATTAAAGGTGTAAATTCGTAGCAAAAAAGTCCGTTTTTTTTTACAACGAATTTACACCTTTAATTAACCCCTACAGGTGTGAAATTTTGCACACATAGACTGATGTAATTGTTTGTGCAAATCAGATAGCAAAGGACATAAAAAGACATGGTTAACCCTATGTACACCAAGTGTCATTTCATGTCGGGTTCTGCATTTTCACAAAAGCCGGCAATTGAATTAGCGGCTATTATACTATGTAGAAGTGTATGAACTATAAATATATATATATGTGTCACAAACTCAATGACATGTATATATATATATGAGGTGTAAAATTGCTGAAAAAAAATGCGTGGGCTCCCGCCCTATTTTCGCAACCAGACAGACAAAGCCAGTGAGTGGGGGCAGATAATAATAGCCCAGAGAGGGACCATTATTTTTGCCCCCCCCCGGCTATTAACATCTGCCCCCAGACACCCCAGAAAGGGCAAATCTCTAATTAGATTTGCCCTTTCTGGCACTTTGCCCGTCTATTCCCATTGCCCTGTAGCGGTGGCGAATGGGTTAATAAGGGGTTAAAATGACCTTGCAATTGAAAGGTCACTTTAAGCCAGGTTAATAATTGAGAGCTGTCAATTAGACAACTATCAATTATTAATCCTATTGTATGAAAGAAAAATCAAACACACACACTTTAATAAAAAAGAAGTTTAATGAAATAATCACAGTTTTTGACCATATTTTATTTACCTGCTAAAACCATTTCCTGTAATAAAAATAAAATAATAAAGCAAAATTATTCTTACCTATCCCATGCACAGTCAGGTCCCATGGTGTAATCCTTCAGAAAGGGTTAATGTTTACTGCAGGGACCGCAGCTAATGCTGCAGCCTCACAGTAAACCCCCAAATGAATGAGCTCCTCTCCTGGCTGACAGGAGAGGAAGTGGAAAGCTTAATTGATTGCTTTCCACTTTCACTTCAGGTCAGCCAGGGACACCATCAGTGACGTCAGAGGGAACTGATTAACAAAAATAGGGGTTCCCTTCGAAAAAAAAATGGCGTGGGGTCCCCCCTATTTTTGTTAACCAGCCAGATGAAGCAGACCGCTGAGGCCTGGATTTTCAGGCTGTTAAGGAGCCAAGATCCATGGACCTTGCCAGCCTGATAATACCAGGCCACAGCAGTCTGCATATCTTGGCTGATTAACAAAAATAGGGGATCCCCTCGAAAAAAATTGGCGTGGGGTCCCCCCTATTTTTGTTAACCAGCCAGATGAAGCAGACCGCTGAGGCCTGGTTTTTCAGGCTGGTAAGGATCCAATATCCATGGACCTTGCAAGCCTGATAATACCAGGCCACAGCAGTCTGCTTAGCTTGGCTGGTTAACAAAAATAGGGGATCCCCTCGAAAAAAAAAACGGCGTAGGGGTCCCCCTATTTTTGTTAACCAGCCAAGTAAAATGCAGACTGCTGCGGCCTGGTATTAAAAGACTGTCAAGGCCCATGGATTTTGGCCCTCAACAGCCTGATAATACCAGGCTACAGCAGCCCCACATTTGGCGCATCAAAAGATGTGCCAATTGTGGCACTTTACCCGGCTCTTCCCACTGCCCTGTAGCGGTGGCAAGTGGGGTAATAAGGGGTTAATGTCACCGTTGATTGCACGGTGACAATAAGCCCGGTTAATAATGGAGAGGTGTCAATAAGACACCGATCCATTATTAATCCCAAAGTTATTAAATGTTTAAAAAAAAGACACAGCAAGAAAAAAGTCTTTTAATGAAATAAAAGAGACAACACAGTTTTCATTAATTTTATTGTACTCTCATTCCTGCGACGCCATCGATCTCCTGTAAAAAAAGGAAAAAAACAAACCAACAGTATACCACCTGTCCGACGCAGTCCATAGTAACGACAGTGCCACGACGATCCAGCTCTGCTACATCGCAATGACAGGCAGAGCCTGTCATCGCGACGCAGCACAGCTGATTACCTGCTTCCCCGGCGGTGACGTCATCGGACTGACTGCTTTACGGCCGGGATTACCCAGCAGTCACTGCAGTTATCGCGAGAAACTGCATGTGACCGCCGGGAGAAGAGGATGGCGGCCATGAAGCAGTCCAGGCCGTGACCGCCGGAGATCTTCTGCCAGGTAAGTGCCGCTGACTCCTGACAGACCCGACCGACGGACACTGACAGTGACAGACCCGACCGACGGACACTGACAATGACAGTGACAATCCCGATTCCGGTATTCGATATGACGAAAATATCGGTATTCGGAATCGAAAGGCCGATACAGCTAATATCGGCCGATATCCGATATTTGCAGTATCGTATCGCTCAACACTAAGTATGAGCAAACGCTGGGGCCCAAACTTCCTAAATAGAAAAGGATAGGAAGGACACTTACTGCAACCCCAAAAAACCCTGAAAAGTACCAACTCTACTAATTACAAAAACACCTGAGATCACACGACCTCTACCACCTAAATTAGTTCTCTGGTGTAACAAAAACTAAACAGCAGCCACTGAAAAAACTGGAAAAGGCAAATGAACAAACAACAGTGGCTGAACTAAACTGAGAGGAGCACAAGCCCCCGGAGGGGACCCGGCAGACCCCCACAGAAGTGCAGGACAAAATGCAAAAAGCAAGCACAAAAAACAAAAAGAAGAAAATGTCTTATCTGTTAGCAGAAGATGCAGGCACGAAACAGCAGGCTACAAAGTGAACAGGAATCAAAGATGAGACCAGAACAATTGATCACCGGCAACCCTGATGGGAGGGAACCTCCCTTATATAAGACCAGTGTCAGGGACACCGCACTGCACTTGCTCACTGAGTCAGTGCGTGTGTCCTTAGTGAACAAACTATGCCCAAAGATACCTGTAGCAGAGCCGCAGCAGAGATGACGTGTGTTTCTCAGTAACAGGACCTTCCACATGTGACTGCTAGTGGGCGGAGCCGGCCACACGTCTCTCAGAGTCAGCAGTAGCAGATAGAGAATGTTTCAGAGCAAAGGACCTGCAGGCACGTGACTGCTAGTGGGTGTGGCCTAAGCTCCAGAGAGCTATGAGGTGAAGGAAAACTCCTAGAAGGGTAACTACGGGACACAGTTACCAAGGGGCATATACCGAACGGATAATCAGAACGTAGCCAAGGGGTCATACACATAGAGGGCGACAAAGTACAAGAGGAGCAGGCAGAGCGAAGTCAGAACGTAGCCAAGGGTCATACACGTAGAGAGCGACGAAGTACAAGAGGAGCAGGCAGAGCGGAGTCAGAACGTAGCCAAGGGTCATACACGTAGAGGGCAGCAGAGTACAAAAGGGACAGGCAAAACTCAAAACAGGGACACAACCAAATCAGAACCAGACAAACAGAACGTAGCACAGGCACAAAGCACTGGCACAAGCACAACAGGGTCACAAACACTCGGCCAAGGGTCAGAGTATAAGCGACAGAGGATGGCCCCACAATGAGGCTATAAAAAGCCTCCCAGAATCCCAGAGTGAGGCCATCCCGGTTAACCCTAAAACCACCTAATCCCAGAAACTCAGCAGACCATGACAACCAGTCAGTAACACCTGATCGCCAATCTTCCCAATCTTCATTGGATAGTTCAGTACTGTTTGTAACCCCCAGAGGGAGCTTCTGCTCAGAATTCATTTCTAGCACATTCACAACAGTACCCCCCCCTTGAGGAGGGGTCACCGAACCCTCATTTGAGCAACCAGGTCGGTCAGGATGAGCTATGTGATACGCACGGATGAGTCTCCTAGCATGGATGTCCGAAGCAAACACCCAAGAATTGTCCTCCTGACCATAACCTCTCCACTTAACCAAATACTGGAGTTTCCGTCTAGAAAAACAAGAATTCAATATTTTCTCAATCACATACTCCAGATTGCCCTCAACCAAAACAGGGTCATGAGGCGCAGCCATAGGAACCACTGGCTCGACAAACCTCTTCAATAAGGACTTGTGGAACACGTTATGGATCTTAAATGTCCCTGGAAGAAGTAAACGAAAGGAAACAGGATTAAGAATCTCCATGATCTTATAAGGTCCAATGAACCTAGGCGTAAACTTAGGAGATGCAACTCTCATATGGATATTTCTTGAGGACAACCAGACCAACTCCCCCACTTCAAACCGAGGACCATCAGTCCTATGCCGGTTGGCAAACCGCTGGGCCCTCTCCTGAGAGAGGGACAACCTCCCACTACCTGGTCCCAAATCTGCTGCATACGCTCCACAACAGAGTCAACACCTGGACAGACAGAAGCCTCCGTCTGTCCTGAAGAGAATCGAGGGTGAAACCCAAAATTGCAGAAAAATGGGGACATCAAAGTGGCAGAGCTAGCCCTATTATTAAGAGCAAACTCAGCCAAAGGCAAAAAAGAGACCCAGTCATCCTGATCAGCAGACACAAAGCATCTCAGATAAGTCTCCAATGTCTGGTTTGTTCTCTCAGTTTGTCCATTGGTCTGAGGATGAAAAGCCGAGGAGAAAGACAATTGAACACCAAGTTTAGAACAAAAAGTCCTCCAAAATCTGGAAACAAACTGGACTCCTCTGTCAGACACAATGTTCTCAGGAATACCGTGTAACCGAACCACGTGCTGAAGGAACAAAGGCACCAATTCAGAGGAGGAAGGCAACTTAGGTAATGGCACAAGATGTATCATCTTGGAAAACCTATCACAAATCACCCAGATAACGGTCATTCTCTGAGAAACAGGAGGTCGGAAATGAAATCCATAGAGATATGGGTCCATGGTCTCTTGGGCACAGGCAAAGTGTAATGTATGTAGTACAGTTCATATAGCGTCTTGTGTTTGGGTGCGATGAAAATACATGAGACACAGGTTTGATATAGAAAGTCTTGTATTACTTCATACAAGTTGGCAAAAATAGTCACACAGTTTGCAGACACAGAAGCAGGAGACACAGCAGGCCAGAGTAATCTAAGCTCAGAAATCACTCTCCACAACAGGTTCAGGATCTTCTTCTCTGTTCCCGTAAGTCCATGCAAACGTGGGTCTTTCAAAGAGCAGGGTTCAGAGTCCACAAGTGCTTCAGAGTTCCCAGTAGGAATATCTGGAGTACAAGGTCCAAGGCTTTAGGAGTCAGGTCACAGGTTCACTGCAGGCTAGATTCTGAAGCACTGATTGTCAGCTGTGGCGGGCTTAAGAAGCAAAGGAGAGAATAGGGCGGGAACATGCAAGCTGGAAACTCCATTTTGACTGAGGGCAAGATAGCTGCAGCAAGACAGAAAGTAAAATGGCTGACGAACAAACTGAGTTTCAGGAAAATGTACACAGAACCTTACATTACTCCCCCCTTAGGGACAACCTCCGGATGACCTCAGGCCAGGCTTGTGTGGGTTACCTCTGATGAAACTGACGGAACAGCGAGGAGCATTAACGTTATTGACTGGTTCCCATGAGTTGTCCTCCACTGGGTAGCCCTGCCATTTAATCAGATATTGTAACTGATTTCTATACAACCTGGAATCTAAAATCCTTTCCACCACAAATTCTTCCTGACCATCGACTAGCACTGGGTCAGGGCAAGGAGAAGAACGTCCAGGAAACGTATTGGGTGTCGCAGCCTTTAGTAGGGATACATGAAAGACAGGGTGAATTCTCATAGTTCTGGGCAGTTGAAGACGACAAGCAACGGCACTTATAATTTTACTGATTTTAAGGGTCCAATGTACTTATGTCCCAACTTAGACGATGGGAATCCTTAACTTAAGATTTCTGGTTGACGCCAGACCAAGTCTCCTACCTTGAAAGCTGGTGCAGGTTTACGAAATTTTTCTGCTGCTTTCTTGTACCTTTCCTGAGCCGATTCCAGATTCTCCTTTAGAAGATCCATATTCTTCTGTAAAGACGTGATTCTTTCAGCCACTGCTGGTAAAGGCGTTTCTATGGGAAAATCGTGGTAGAATGTTGGATGATAACCTAGATTAGAGTAAAAAGGAGACTGCTTGTGGAGGCACTCTGAGAGTTGTTATACCGAGAAACTCAGCTAATGGAAAGTAGATCCACCCAATCATCCTGTAGGTGGCAGATAAAGCCCCGGAGATACTGCCCAGGGTTTGATTGGTTCGTTCGGTCTGTCCATTAGTCTGGGGATGAAAAGCAGAAGAAAGGTTTACTTTAATGTCCAATGCTGCACAGAAATTTTGCCAAAACCTAGAAATGAATTGCACCCCTCGATCCGAAAAAACCTCATCCGGTACTCCATGTAAGCGAAAACCCCATCTTTAATCATCAAATCTGATGTCTGTTTTGCAGTGGGTAAGCCGACACAAGGGATAAAATGAGCTGCCTTTGTTAGACGGTCAACCCCCACTAGAATGGTGTTCTTCCCTTGAGGAGGTTGGTAACTCCACAATGAAGTCCATAGAAATGGATCCCCACGGGCGGGACGGGGTGGGAAGAGGCTGTAAACAGACCAGTTGGTGAGGAGCGAGGTGTTTTGCATCTTGCACAGACTTCACATGAAGTGACATAGTTTAAAACATCCTTCCTGCAAGTGGGCCACCAAAAGAAACGAGAGAGAAATTCCTGTGTCTTTTAGAATTCCTCTATGCCCAGCTATCCTTGGAATCGTGAATAGTTGCAATACTCTCAATCTGGGCTGTTTTTAGGAATATACAGGCATTGTCCCCGAATCCACACACCATTCTTAAAGACAGACTTACGTCCCTTGGGGGTTGTGCCAAAAGGAATCCGCATTGGTATGCTTCTTGATGTCCTTAAGTAGGTCTTGATTATGAAAATTTCTCCTAGGAATCTAGAGTCAGGAAGAATAGTCTTAGAGGAGTAATTGGACGTTTTCTCTGCTAAGTAAATCCTAGAGAGTGCTCAGCCTTTCCATTGCGCGATCCTGGTCTATAAGAAATGATAAAATTAAATTGGTTTAAGAAAAGATTCCAGCGAGCCCGGCGAGGAGTCAGGCACTTAGCCGACCTGATAAACTCAAGGTTACGATGTTGTCAGGACGACTATTTGCTGTGCAGCACCTGAAGAAGGTGTCTCCATTCTTTTAAGGCGGCATAATGGCCAACAACTCTCTATTGCCCACATCGTAGTTCCTCTCGCCGAAGACAACTGCTGGGAAAAGAAGGCACAGGGATGAAAGACATTCTTCTCACCTGTTCTCTGAGAGAGTATAGCTCCAACGGCACAGTCTGAAGCATCCACCTCTATTATGAAGGCAAGCTCGGGGTTGGGGTGTACTAGGATAGGTGCAGTGGTAAATTTATCTTTTAGACGGAAAATGCTTCCTGGGCTTTGGGGAGTCCGGAGAACCCAGACTCTTTCGGGTAAGTTGGGTGATAGGTGACACTACCTCAGAGAAATTTCTAATTTAAACGTCTATAGAAGTTGGCAAAAACCCGATGAAGCGCTGTACCTCCTTCACATTTCTAGGACTTGGCCAATCCTTGATGGCTTGGGTTTTGCTTCATCCATACTAATTCCTTGTGTAGACAGTACATACCCCAAAAATTGAATTTCGGTCCTATGGAATTCACCTTTTCAAGTTTGTTGTAAAGAGATTTTTTTCTTGACGTTCAGACCATTCTACTGCCGATGTTCCTCTGGGAGTTAGAAAAAATTAGAATATCATCAAAAAAATTTTCACGGTATTAGGAGATCCCTGAAGATTCATTCACCAAAGTGGTGGAAAGTGACTGGGGCGGGTACTCGAACAAAAGGCATAACTAGAATTCAAAGTGTCCATGCGTGACCTGAATGCGTTTCCTTCATCCCCAGGTCTAATCGGACTAAGTTATAGGCCCCACGAAGTCTGTTTAGAGAAAATTTTGGAAAAATGTGCACTTTCCAATAACTCGGGTTAAAGGCAATGGGATAACGGTTTTAATGTAAACCTTTTGAGTTCCCTATAGTTACGATGGTTCAGAGATCCATCTTTCTTCTTTACAAAGAAGATGGGTGCCCTGCGGAGATAAAGAGGGGGTATGGCCCTTGGATAGATTTTCGTCTATGTAATCCTTTAAAGCCTTTTCCCGGGGGCCCCGCCAGGGGGAGATCTTACCAAAAGGTATCCTGCTCCAGGCAATAATTCAATTGGACAATTTGGCGGTTGGGAGGAAGCTGGTCGGGTTTTCTTGTCACATAAATCCAATAGTCCTGGTATCAGCTGGTAGTTCAGGAGACATGGTTCCTTTAGGAACAGAGCAAGCTGAAACTTTTGGATATCTGTTTCTTTTGGAAAGTGTATTCCTTGGTCTCCAGTTAATGGTAGGTTTGAGCGCAGCCATGGTAGCCCTGAATAAGGGAAAGTGGGGGAAGAATAAGCAAAAGGACGTTTCTCTTGATGATCTTTACCTAAAAAACCCTCAAAGGCTTGTTTCCTGATCCACTGGTCCAGAGGTCGCGGGGCCATCCACGTTTCCATCTGTACTGGAGTGCCTTCTTATGAAGTATCCCGTTTCAGAGCAAAGGAAATCATTAAATTTCCCTTGCCCCGAGTCGTCATGCAGAGCTAGACACCAAGTGAGTCCCCAGGTTTATGGAAAGAAAGCAAGGAAATTGTTTTTCTTTACAACTCAGTGGGCCCGCTGGGAACTTGAAAAAGGGCAGCGTTTACGTCAACGTCCTCAGAGGTAACGGGTTTAAGTCCGAGAAATAAGATTTGTTGCTGCGATCTTCTGGGCCTGAGGCTCGGACCTGAAGTCCCTCTCGCAAACTCACAAGAAGAGTGCTGCGTATTCTTTCGAGAACGGTGGGGCGTTATAAAGAAGTGCCCTGATTACCACAATAGAAACATAGATTCTCCTTAAAAACGATGTTCCTTGGGCTCACTAACCCGCGTTGTAAGGTTTACCTGCTGGGTTCAGGTTAGGTTCCCGTGTAATCCTACTCAAAGGTTCCTTTATGGAGGGAAGGTGGAAAGGTTAGTGCGATTGCTTTGAACCATTTCTTGTGCGTTCAGTCAGACGAGTATATACGGAGCGTGTTAATAAGTCACCTAACGAGTGGGAGGGTCGGCCGAGCAAGTTCACCTTAATCATTGGAGATAACCCCTTTCAAAAATAGATTTTTGGCGGAACGTCCCCGGTGGTATCAAGGGCCTCTCCTGAACCAAGGCTATTCAGCTACGAGTGCTACCTTGGCGCAAAGCTAACATGGTGCTTAGCGTTGCACCTCGATTGGGGTCATCAAAACCTGCCCATGGCTGAAATAAAAGCTCAAGGTGTTCAAAAATCATCCCCAGTCTCCATCGAGGTTTTTCCCACTCAAAGCCTTGTTGGTAAGCAACATAATTTTGTAGCCCCCTTAGATCGTTCAGTGGGAAATTGTGAAGCATGTCAGAAAAAAAAAAGATTGCTTGATTAATAAATCCCTGAATTTTCCGTTCCCGCCCAAAAAAGAAAAGGGGGCAACTTGGGAATCCAGAACTCGGGGCTCGGCCAGGAGCCTGGATCGCTCTTCTAGAACCTCAATCCTGGCTGCAAATCTGGGTAGTCTGTCCAAACACTTGCCAAATTGTGATTGTGAGGTTGTAGGCTGAAAAACGGGTCTTTTATTCTGCAAATCTGCAAGGATATTATCAGTCACTCCGCAAAGTTTTTATGGGGCCTCCATTTTCCATCTTTTAAGACGGAGACTGGAGAAGAGGGAGGAGAAAAAAAAAAAAACAATAGTGTTTCCTTGGTAACATGCAGAGAGAAAAAAAAAATTAAGGGAAGCTCACCTGGAATGGTTGTGAGAAGTCACAACCTATCATCACGAAAGTTCCCGTCATCTGATATCCACGTTACAGCAGCCAAAAAAGAGAAAAAAAAAAAAACAATAGTGTTTACCTGTGGTAACCTGCAGAAAAAAAAATTAAGGGAATGTCACTGGAATGGTTTGAGAAGTCCAACCTGTCATCACAGAAAGTTAAACCCGGACATCCGTATCCAAAGTTACAGCAGGCCAGCCTTTCCGACCCGAGACACTAACGTTTTGGTTCAGAACTTGTAATGATGTAGTACAGTTCATTAGCGTTTGTGCTTGGGTGCGATGAAAAATACATGGACAAGGTTTGATATGAAAGTTTGTATTACTTCATAAAAGTTGGCAAAAATAGTCACCAGTTTGAGACACAGAAGCAGGGAAAGCAGGCCGAGTAACTAAGTCGCAATCACTTCCCACAACGGTTGGTCTTCTTCTCTGTTACCGTAAGTCCACCAACGTGGGTCTTTCAAGAGCAGGGTTCAGGTCCACAATGCTTCAGAGTTCCTCAGTAGGAATAAACTGGAGTAAAGTCCAAGACTTTAGGGATCAGGTCAAGGTTCCTGCAGGTGATTCTGAAGCACTGATTTGTCAGCTGGGTGTTAAGAAGCAAAAGGAGAGATCAGGCGGGGAAATGCAAGCTGGAAACTCATTTTGATGGGGCAGATAGCTGCAGCGACAGAAGTAAATGGCTGGAACAAATGAGTTTAGG
>JARQOD010000004.1:266535779-266582289 GCA_033576555.1 Oophaga sylvatica | reverse complement strand
TCTGAAAAGTGTTGCATTTTCTAATTTTTTATGAACCTCTCTCTATAGAGTTGTGATCTATCTATCTATCTATCTATCTATCTATCTATCTATCTATCTATCTATCTATCTATCTATCTATCTATCTATCTATCTAAACAAACAAAGAAAAACCGATCAGCACCTCCTAATGTGAACACGTGCAAGCTGCGAGGACTGCATAATATAGACAAAAAAATCACAGCAGCACATGTGCATGAATCTAGGCCATGTGAAAACACAGAAACATTAAAAACACTCAATTTAGACCAGATTTCACCAAATTACACTACAAGCCACTTCCGGGCCACAAGCCTGCAGCTTTGGACAAACATGTCACTACTGGGCTAAAACCTACAATTTATGGGCTGATAGAGCTGATTGCGGCCCTGCAGTCCTCGCAGCTTGCACATGTTCACATTAGGAGGTGCTGATCGTTTTTTCTTTGTTTGTCTAAATATCTGGATGTTGGCTGCATCCAGGACTGATCTTGCACCCCTCCCATTGGCCTTGCAGGTGCCGCAATCAGCTCTACCAGCCCATAAATTGTAGGTTTTAGCCCAGTAGTGACATGTTTGTCCAAAGCTGCAGGCTTGTGGCCCGGAAGTGGCTTGTGGTGTAGAGCAGGGACCCATCAGAGGGAGGTCACCTTGCCATGGTTGATGGGCGTACATGAATTGGCCAATTTATGCGCTAAGAACCTTCATTTTTCATCTATTACTGTAAGTAAAAAATTGTTTAGAAATTTTTTTTTAACCCCTTCACCCCCAAGGGTGGTTTGCACGTTAATGACCGGGCCAATTTTTACAATTCTGACCACTGTCTCTTTATGAGGTTATAACTCTGGAACGCTTCAACGGATCTGCGCGATTCTGAGATTGTTTTCTCGTGACATATTGTACTTCACGTTATTGCTCTGAGGAAGGCACTGAGGAAGCCGCCTCCCTCCAGGACCCCGGCGCCATCTTGGATCCGGGTCCTGGGAGGGAGGAAGCCCTCAGAACAGTGCGATCACATCGCGCTGTTCTGAGGGTCTCAGGGGGGCGCGCTTGGAGCCCCCTCCCTGCGCGATGCTCCCCTGTGCCCCCAGTACACCGCGATCATGTTTGATCGCGGTGTGCAAGGGGTTAATGTGCCGGGAGCGGTCCGTGACCACTCCTGGCACAGAGTCCCGGGTGTCAGCTGTGATAATCAGCTGACACCCGGCGGCGATTAGCTGCGCTCCCCCTGGGAGCGCAGCTAATCGCTGTGACGTACTATCCCGTTCATGGTCAGATTGTCACGGGTTTTATGGACGGGATAGTACGTCAGATGTCAGAGAGGGGTTAAAAAATTTGGAGAAATCTGGTCTAAATTGAGTGTTTTTAATGTTTCTGTGTTTTCACATGGACAAGATTCATGCACATGTGCAGCTGTGAATTTTTTTGTCTATCTATCTATCTACGCTTGCAGCTGAAAACAGGGAATAAGAAACTTACTGAAGTAATTTATACCAAGTTTTTAATTGCAAGTCAGAGACTTGAATTCTCATAGTTTTCCCAGTTTTTAAGACTGAAAACTGATTCCTGAAATCATATTCTACAAGACGTTTACAATTTTCATTTACATGACTATGCGGCATCTGTGTTAATCTAATAATAATAATTGTTATTTATACAATCACAAAAAAATTGTAATGTTATGTTTGTTTGTCTTGGATAAATGTCTAAAATGCTGTTGAATATTCATATTGCTTTCTGAATCCCTCACAGTGAACTATCTCTACAATTAGACATTGTAATTTAGCTGTTTAATGGAGATTGTAGTATCAAGCAATCTGCATGCATCATTAATTTATAACAGAAGGAGAAAAATTTGTAAACCAGTCATGGATATTAAGCACATGAAGTCAATGCAATATGAGTAACATATATATATATTCTGTTTATACTTCATAAATCATTTCTAAGATTAGAAAATACAACATAAATCTATTAATTTCATAATTTTGTATATTCATTTTTTATTTCCTTAGATTTGCATAATATGACAATATTAGTAAAAAAAGTGAATACAGAAAATGTTTTTTTTTTCCAGTGATAACAGGTTGACAAGTACCTTGTTAAGAGCAATAATTCATCCTTTAAACCCTTTCTGACATCCAACGTAATATTCCATCCATATGCCTGGGCCGGTTTGACCATGGACAGAATATTACGTCATGTCTTTAATGCCACACTGCAACTTAAGTCCCGGTGATCGCATTAAAATTCCGGTGCCATCAATCAGATTGCCTGAAACTGATGCCCCAGCCTAGGATCGAGCACTGATCCTAGGCTGTTGCCTGGCCCGGAAAGCACCCTGATTGGCGAAATCACCGATCACATTGATCTCGCCAATCGCAGGGCACAGCCGTGGTATGACCATGCTGTGCCCTGCCGGTGACCTGCCTAGGATCAGAGCTGTAGGAGCACAGATCCTAGGCATGGCCAGGAGCCCTGATTGGCGCGATTGATAATTACTTCGATTGAGACAATCACAGGGAATAGCAGTGGTGTGACTGCGCTGTGCCTTGCTGCTGACCTGCTGGTGACCTGCCTAGGACCAGAACTGTGAACTCCGATCCTAGTCCAGTGCCTAGCAACACCAGCGTCACCAGGGCAAGCTCTGATTGGTGTGATTGATGTCATCAAGTTTGCCGAAGTGTACGTGCCCCAAAGGGACATCTGCGTGGATGAGTCCTTAATTCATTTTAAGGGAAGGGTCAGATTCTGTCAGTACCTGCCCAGCAAGAGGGCCAGGTATGGAATTAAACTCTATAAGCTGTGTGAGAGTACCTCAGGGTACACCCACAGGCTTATAGTTTACAAAGGGAAGAACACCCGGATTGAACCCCCTGAATGGCCCCTGTCTTGGGAGTGAGTGGGAAAATTGTGTGGGATTTGGTGCACCCACTGCTGGATAAAGGTTATCACCTCTACATGGATAAATTTTATACCAGCATCCCACTCTTCATAACCCTCTTTGCGCGAGGTACCGCAGCCTGCGGTACTATTCGCAAAAGTCAGACAGGCCTCCCAAAAATGCTACTTGGGCTCAGAAGAGGTGACAGCAGAGCCCAATGTAGTGACCACCTTCTGGTGGTCAAGTACAAGGACAAGAGGGATGTCCTTTTCTTGACCACCATACATGGTGATGGCAGCTCCCTCGGCACTGTACAAGGTACCTCTGCACAGGTCAGCAAACCGAACTGTGTACTGGTGTACAACAAAAACATGGGGGGCGTTGATCTCTCTGATCAACTCTTCTAGCTGTACAGTGCTTTGACAAAGGCCAAGGTGTGGTACAAAAAGCTGGCCGTGCACATCGTGCAAATGGCAATGCTCAATGCTTTCCTGCTCTCATGATGTGCAGGCAAGACCGCTACGTCATACCTTCAGTTCCAGGAGGTAGTGATTAAGGCCCTGATATTTGGCACTCAGGAAGGAGCCTGCCCCAGAACTTCTGGAACTGAAGGTAATTGTATTGTACCAGGGTCCAATTTCTCCTGTTACCCTAGGGAAAATAAAAAAATGGGGGCTAAAAAATCATCTTTGTGGAAAAAAATATTTTTTTTTCACGGCCGGGCATTATAAACTTTAGTGAAACACGTGGGGGTTCAAAGTTCTCACCACACATCTAGATAAGTCTCTTAGGGGGTCTTATTTCCAAAATGGGGTTACTTGCGGGGGGTTTCTACTGCTTACGCACATCAGGGGCTCTGCAAATGGAACATGATGCCCGCAGACCGTTCCATCAAAATCTGCATTCCAAAACATCACTACTTCCCTTCTGAACCCCGACATGTGTCCAAACAGTAGTTTTCTCACACATATGGGGTGTTGCTGTACTCAGGACAAATTGGATAACAACTTTTGGGGTACAATTTCTCCTGTTACACTTGGGAAAATAAAAAATTGAGAACTAAAAGATCATGTTTGTGGAAAAAAATATAATTTTTCATTTTCACGCCCAAGCATTATAAACTTTAGTGAAACACTTGGGGGATCAAAGTGCTTACCACACATCTAGATAAGTTCCTTGGGGGGTCTAGTTTCCAAAATAGGGTCACTTGTGGGGGTTTCCACTGTTTAGGCACATCAGGGGCTCTCCAAATGCGACATGGCATCCGATCTCAATTCCAGCCAACTTTAGTTTGAAAAAGTCAAACGGCACTCCTTCCCTTCCGAGCCCTGCCGTGCCCCCAAACAGTGGTTTACAATTTCTCCTGTTACCCTTGGGAAAATAAAAATTTGGGGGCTAAAAAATTAATTTTGCAGAAAAAAATATGATTTTTTATTTTCATACCGGGCGTTATAAACTTTAGTGAAACATTTGGGAGTTCAAAGTTTTCACCACACATCTAGATAAGTTCCTTTGGGGGTCTAGTTTCCAAATTGGAGTCATCTGTTTGGGGTTTCCACTGTTTAGGCACATCAGGGGCCCTCCAAACGTGACATGGCATCCGATCTCAATTCCAGCCAATTTTGGTTTGAAAAAGTCAAACAGTGCTCCTTCCTTTCTGAGCCCTGCCGTGCGCCCAAACAGTGGTTTAACCACACATATGGGGTATTGGCATACTCATGAGAAATTGCACAACAACTTTTTCTGTCCATTTTTTCCTTTTACCCTTGCGAAAATAAAAAATTGTTGCTGAAACATTATTTTTGTGACTAAAAAGTTAAATGATCTTTTTTTCCTTCCACGTTGCTTCTGTGAAACACCTGAAGGGTTAATAAACTTCTTGAATGTGGTTTTGATCAGCATGAGGGGTGCAGTTTTTATAATGGTGTCACTTTTGGGTATTTTCTGCCATATATCCCCTCAAAGTGACTTAAAATGTGAGGTGGTCCCTAGAAAAATGGTTTTGTAAATTTTGTTGTAAAATTAAGAAATCACTGGTCAACGATTAACCCTTATAACTTCCTAACGAAAAAAAAAATTTGTTTCCAAAATTGTGTTGATGTAAAGTAGACATGTGGATAATGTTATTTATTACTATTTTGTGAGATATTTCTCTTTTAAGGGCATAAAAATAAAAAAATTGAAAATTGCTAAATTTTCCAGCTTTTCACAAATTTCAATTTTTTTTTTACACAAATAAACACAAGATGTATCGAAGAAATTTTAGCACTAACGTGAAGTACAATATGTCACAAAAAAAACAATCTCAAAATTCCCAATATCTGTTGACGCGTTCCAGAGTTATTACCTCATAAAGGGACAGTGGTCTGAATTGTAAAAATTGGCCAGGTCATTAAAGTGCAAACCACCCTCGGGGGTTAAGGGGTTAAACACCACATAATCTAAAAATGAAAATAATACTCAATAGTTGCTTTCTACAGAAATAATCCTAGGCACGTTTAGATGTTTCCATGGTTATAACATGCATCATTGTGACATCAATGACTTAAAAGAACCTTTATTAAATATATTATGAAACAATCTTCTTTTCACATTTGTTGCTTTATGGCAGCGATGTTCAAGGACTTTCATTTATACTTTGTATAAATAAACCTTCAAATGTATATTCTTCATTATTTATATCACAATTGATGAAAAAACATTTATGTAAAAAAATAACTTTAAGAGGAATAGACCTTATGTTGTCACCAGAAAAAAAGAGTAGAAAAATATGTCACTCAAAAATTAAATAAACAACTATAGTATTTGGCAAGGGCGCACATAGAAATCATGGGGCCTTATAACAGAAGTTTTCATTGGACCCCCCGAAAAAAAAATATATATTCAATGGGGTCCTAGAAGAGCATTTCTCACAACTTTGCCGCCCTTACAAAGTAATTTTCCTCCTATGGAAGCCCCTGGATTGCCCTTTTATAGCCCTTATAAAGTATGATTACAACAATGGTGTCATCCTGAAACACCGTATGATACTCCCACAGTGAGTTCTTCCTCAGTACCCTCCACAAAATGGTAAAGTAACAATACTGTACCCCCCTTCCTCAGCAAAGTATGGTGACCCCAACACAGTATGATATCCCAACTGCGATCACCACACAGTCCTCCATATAGTATAAAGGGCCTCTATACTTTATAATGGCCCTCACACCCCCATAAAACAGTATGATGGCCCCAACATAACTATCCACACTGTTCAGTATGCCTTCAATTTTGAATAAATCCCCAACAGTGTCACCAGCAAAGCACCCCCACATCATCACACCACCTCCTCCATGCTTCACGGTGGAAACCAGGCATGTAAAGTCCATCCGTTCACCTTTTTTGCGTGCAAAGCAGTAATCAAAGCAAAAGGTGGCTACTTTGAAGAACCTAGAATATAAGACATATTTTCAGTTGTTTCACACTTTTTTGTAAAGTGTAATGTATAATTCCACATGTGTTAATTCATAGTTTTGATGCCTTCAGTGTGATTCTACAATTTTCATAGTCATGAAAATACAGAAAAATCTTTGAATGAGAAGGTGTGTCCAAACTTTTGGTCTGTACTGTAGTTGTCAATACAGTATTATGGGCCCCACATAGCCATTCATACAGTATTATGGGCACCACATAGTTTTCCATACAGTATTGTGGGCCCCACATTGTCCTCTACACAGTAATATGGTCACCATATAGTCCTCCATACAGTATTATGGGCCCCACACAGTACTCTATACAGTATTATGGGCACCACATAGTCCTCCATACAGTAATAAAGTCACCATATAGTCCTCTGTACATTATTATGTGCCCCATATAGCCTTCCATTTATTATTATGGGCTCCATATTGTTCTCCATACATTATTATGGGCCCCATATAGTTATCTATAAATATTATGGGTCCCAAATAGTACTACATACAGTATTATGGGTTTCTTATAGTCCTACATATAGTTTTAAAGATCCTATGTATTTCTACATATGTTATTATGGACCCCAAATTAAAAATAAGTACTCACCTCTTCCCATTTACCGCTGCTCCGGTCTCTGCAGTGCATCTTCTGAGCCTCTGCATTGCTCACCACAGAGAGTGCGCTGTAGTGACATCATTGCGCCCTCCGCATTGAGATGTCACAGAGCTCAGTCGCAGATGGCTCCCTCTGCCATCATTTTTCAAATTGTATCGGCATTCAGGACCAGGATGCTGATACAATTGAAGGTACGATGCCGGGCATGCTCCCTCCCCCCGATTCACTGGCCCTATAGCAACTGTGTGGCCTGCTGCCATTGGTGGTATGCCACTGACATACTGTACAGTACGTGCTGCTGAGGAAAAGCAAGGAATTTAATTTCCCTGGCAAGGATTAAGTCTATTATCAGAACCCTCTCACTTACAATTGGAGCATTTATGATAATATAAGTATGCTAGCAATTTTCTACATATGCAGTTTTGAAATATGCAAGCATTACAAAAGTAATATGCTCAAGGCATTAAATTTGTGTTCTCCACATATACCATAAACTAATTTACCATATCAAAATTGGTGACAGAGGCGGGAAAGAGGACACTACTTTATAATGAATTGATGGTGGGGGGTGGGAAAGACACATTACATTATAATGAATTGCGGGTAGAAGGAGGGAAAGAGGATATTAGATTATAATGAATTGATGGTGCAGGGTGGAAAAGAGGACAATGAATTACGATTGGAACATGAAATTGTAAAGAATTTGGGGTAGGATGTATTATTATAATGAATTAGGTGAGGAGATTACATTATAATGAATTCGGGGGAGGACATGCAATTATAAGGAATTTGGGGAGAATGTATAATTATAATGAATAGAGATGAGCGACTTTCCCTTTTTTAGGGTTGAGTCGGGTTTCATGAAACCTGACTTTCTCAAAAGTTGGGTCGAACGAAATCGGCCGACTATCGGGAAAAGTCGGAGGTTCGACTGAAACACGAAACCCAATGCAAGTCAATGGGGAAGCAAAGTCGCCATGGAGTGGAGGACAGTAAATACACCGACAGTGCCCATTTCAATGCCAACAACATAAATTCTTATTACTTAAGATTGGCGACCTTAATTTACTTTATAATAGTTACGCATTGAAAACTGGGGGTTATTTGGCTAAACTTGTGGGGGGGGGAGAGCTGGCTCCCGGTTTTCGTGTGCCCCGGGCTAAAGAGTGTCAGTGGGCCCCTTTAACACATACCACAATTCATGATGCTCAGATACGGCAGAGAAATATAGGTATAGTACAATGCCAAATACTTCACTTCTTACATTACGTGACTTATATCTATGTTAAAATCTACAATAGCTCAAAAACCGGACAGTATATTACTTCATACAGTATTATGGCCACCACATAGTGCGTCATACAGAATAATGAGCCCCATATATTGCTCCATACAGAATAATTGGTCCCATATAATGTTCTATACAGTATATGATGAGCTCCACATACTGCTCCATTATATGATAGTCCCCATATAATGTGCCATAAAGTGTAGGACGGTCCCCATAGAGTACAATGAGCCCCACATATTGCTCCATCCAGAATTGGCTCCATATAATGCTCCATACAGAATAGGCCCCATATGATGCTCCATACCCTATATGATGCCCCATAAATAATGAACCCCATATGATTCACTAGTATGTGATGGGCCACATGGATGATGCTCTAGTGTCTGATCTGCCCCATTTAGAATGCTCCAGTATATGATGGGACCCATGGATAATGCTCCAGTGTCTTATGTGCCAAAATAATGCTCCATATATAATGGGCCCCATTTATAATGCTCCAGTGTATAATGGGCCCCGTATATGCTGCTCCAGTGTCTGATCTGCCCCATTTAGAATGCTCAAAGTACAGGTCCTTCTCAAAAAATTAGCATATAGTGCTAAATTTCATTATTTTCCATAATGTAATGATTACAATTAAACTTTCATATATTTTAGATTCATTACACACCAACTGAAATTTGTCAGGTCTTTTATTGTTTTAATACTGATGATTTTGGCATACAACTCCTGATAACCCAAAAAACCTGTCTCAAAAAATTAGCATATCAAGAAAAGGTTCTCTAAACGACCTATTACCCTAATCTTCTGAATCAACTAATTAACTCTAAACACATGCAAAAGATTCCTGAGGCTTTTAAAAACTCCCTGCCTGGTTCATTACTCAAAACCCCCATCATGGGTAAGACTAGCGACCTGACTGATGTCAAGAAGGCCATCATTGACACCCTCAAGCAAGAGGGTAAGACCCAGAAAGAAATTTCTCAACAAATAAGCTGTTCCCAGAGTGCTGTATCAAGGCACCTCAATGGGAAGTCTGTTGGAAGGAAACAATGTGGCAGAAAACGCTGTACAACGAGAAGAGGTGACCGGACCCTGAGGAAGATTGTGGAGAAGGACCGATTCCAGACCTTGGGGGACCTGAGGAAGCAGTGGACTGAGTCTGGTGTAGAAACATCCAGAGCCACCGTGCACAGGCGTGTGCAGGAAATGGGCTACAGGTGCCGCATTCCCCAGGTAAAGCCACTTTTGAACCATAAACAGCGGCAGAAGCGCCTGACCTGGGCTACAGAGAAGCAGCACTGGACTGTTGCTAAGTGGTCCTAAGTACTTTTTTCTGAAGAAAGCAAATTTTGCATGTCATTCGGAAATCAAGGTGCCAGAGTCTGGAGGAAGACTGGGGAGAAGGAAATGCCAAAATGCCTGAAGTCCAGTGTCAAGTACCCACAGTCAGTGATGGTGTGGGGTGCCATGTCAGCTGCTGGTGTTGGTCCACTGTGTTTCATCAAGGGCAGGGTCAATGCAGCTAGCTATCAGGAGATTTTGGAGCACTTCATGCTTCCATCGGCTGAAATGCTTTATGGAGATGAAGATTATATTTTTCAGCACGACCTGGCACCTGCTCACAGTGCCAAAACCACTGGTAAATGGTTTACTGACCATGGTATTACTGTGCTCAATTGGCCTGCCAACTCTCCTGACCTGAACCCCATAGAGAATCTGTGGGATATTGTGAAGAGAAAGTTGAGAGACGCAAGACCCAACACTCTGGATGAGCTTAAGGCCGCTATCGAAGCATCCTGGGCCTCCATAACACCTCAGCAGTGTCACAGGCTGATTGCCTCCATGCCACGCCGCATTGAAGCAGTCATTTCTGCAAAAGGATTCCCGACCAAGTATTGAGTGCATAACTGAACTTTATTATTTGATGGTTTTTTTGTTTGTTTTTAAAAAACACTTTTATTTTATTGGACGGTTGAAATATGTTAATTTTTTGAGACAGATTTTTTGGGTTATCAGGAGTTGTATGCCAAAATCATCAGTATTAAAACAATAAAAGACCTGACAAATTTCAGTTGGTGTGTAATGATTCTAAAATATATGAAAGTTTAATTGTAATCATTACATTATGGAAAATAATGAAATTTAGCACTATATGCTAATTTTTGGAGAAGGACCTGTATATGATGGGCCCCATGGATGATGCTCCAGTGTCTTATGGGCCAAAATCATGCTCCATATATAATGGGCCCCATTTAAATGCTCCAGTGTATAATGGGCCCCGTAAATGCTGCTCAAGTGTCTGATCTGCCCCATTTAGAATGCTCCAGTATGTGATGGGCCCATGGATGATGCTCCAGTGTCTGATCTGCCCCATTTAGAATGCTCCAGTATATGATGGGCCCCATGGATGATGCTCCAGTATGTTATGGGCCAAAATCATGCTCCATATATAATGGGCCCCATTATTAATGATCCGTTGTATAATGTTTCCTGTAAATGCTGCTCCAGTGTCTGTTTTCCCCCTTTTAGAATGCTCCAGTATGTGATGGGCCCCATGGATGATGCTCCAGTGTCTGATCTGCCCCATTTAGAATGCTCCAGTATATGATGGGCCCCATGGATGATGCTACAGTGTCTTTGGGCCAAAATCATGCTCAATATATAATGGGCCCCATTATTAATGATCCAGTGTATAATGGGCACCGTAAATGCTGCTCCAGTGTCTGATGTCCGGCATTTAGAATGCTCCAGTGTATGATGGGCCCTATCTATTATGCTAAAGTGTATGCTGGGCCCCATATATAATTCTCCAGTGTATAATGCTCCCCATATATTGCTCCAAACATTAAAAAAAAATTAAATACCTCTCCTCGCTGTGCACTGCTCTACTCTGGACTCCTCAGCGTCACCATCTGCACTTGGACTATTTAGGCAGAGGGCGTACAGATGTGATGTCATCGTGCTCTCTAACCTAAATGTCAATGTCAGGAAAAGCAGAAGACGTCACAGCGGTAGAGCATGGAGAGGTAAGTATTACAAGTGCTGGGTCCCTGAGCAAGCAGGGGAGGCCGACTCGTGGGCGACGCCACTTGCACAGGGCCCCTCATAGTAAGCTGGTGTGTCTGACAGCGAGTGGGCACTCTCACAGTCAGACAATTTTTTGGACTATGAGGGGCCCTGTGCCAGTGCCGTCGCCCACGAGTCGGCCCTGAGTCGCACGTAGCAGGGCTTTGGGGTACTCGGCACCGAGCCCGTTCACTTCACTAGGGGATGTCACGGGTAGCGCAGCTCGGTCCGTTGCCCTGGGCGCTCACTAAAGGGGGATATTTACAGGGGATGATAGAAATGTTTGTGACGCCACCTGTGGTTCCTGGTCAGGGTGACCAGCGCTGCAGGGTGAATCCTCTGAGGGTTGGGGCAGCAAGGTGTTAAGTCTCCCACATGCGAGACTGGTCCCTCAAGGTATATGGCGGTGCAGGGGTGAAGGAGCAATAATGCAGACACACACAGTCTCTTTCTGTACCTTTACTGATGATGAAGTTGCAGACACGTCCCGGGAGGCCGTCAGGGTGGAGGATGCACGTCCAGTAATCCACTGAGTAGGTATAAGGCCTCCTTACGTCTTTATGAGTGTGAGTTTCTAACTTGCATAAAACAAAGTTTAACTCCGTTCTCTTTGCTACGCCCGGCTGATCTTGTGGTGGAGCCTTCTTTTGGACAGAACTAGTCTCTATATGCAGGGCCCTGCTAGACTCTTGTTCTTCCTGACTCCGGTTACGTATCAGCACTGAAGGGCCCCTCAGTCACTTGTAGTCCAGCAGGGTCTCCGGTGTCTCCTACCAGTCGTGCAGATGCTGGTAAGCGCGGACCCGGTGTCCGGTGGTGCAGAGTCGAGGTAAGCTATTAATGCTGGTTGACCTCGGTCACTCTCTTTCCCTTTTCCACTTGCCTGTCGTCCTACTCTCACCACTATCATAAGCACAAACAGCAGTAGATGTCAGCTTCTTTCTCTTCACCGCTCTCCAAGCGTCGGCACGCTTGCTTTCTGAAACAGCTCACTGTTGGAATCTCAGTGGACTCAACCTTGACCAGACCAAGTGGCAATCCTTTCCACTACACTGGACTCCACTATATAAGCTGAGTGTTTGCTGAAGTCCTCAGGCTTTCAGATAAGTCTTTCTTTCTGGCTAGAGTTCCCTCTCAGCATGTCTGAGGTAACTAGCTCGTTTTCTTCCGTCTCGTCTGACAGGAACGTCTCTCTCCTCTCACTCTCTGAGGTGTTCTTCTGTTCTGAGGTAAAACCAACAACTAGCTAACTCGCAGCTAGACTGCCTTATCTCACTGCTGTATTTCAAGGGCTCCCTCTGGTGGTACCAGGGAAAAATGTGAAATGTTGTGTGCAAAGGGTTATCGTGGATTTACCTTTCCGTGCATTCTCCAGGGTAACATGTGGCTCCAGTCACAGCTGGGCTACACATCCCCCCCTAGTTAATATCAGCACTCCCGGGCTGAAAAAGAAAACAATTTTTATATATAACATCAACAAAACATAATTATAACTCTTCCCTTGCGGGAGGTAAGGACACTTCAAACGTTTCATAATACAAGTAACATATATACAAATATTTACACAATCTTATTTACATTTTTACATATTGGTTTACTGAATTACTTTACTAGGACTACTCTTGGTACCTAACAGGTAACCTGCCTTTTGTCGTGTGTACTGACCTACGTGGTGTGGTGTCAGGTATAGTAGCATCTGGCCTATCTGTCCTGCGGGCTGGCAAACTGTAATACTGCCTTAACCTCTCTAGGGATCTGGCAAGCATACTTGTGGCTGGGCGATGCAGTTCTGTTTCGCCAGGGGATTCTTCTGGTAGTTCCACGTCTTGAGGTTCCATTCCTTGAGACTCTACTTCTAGAGGTGCTACAGGAGCAGGTTCCTCTTGAACTATTTCTTCTGCTGCGGCAACTGGCTCAACTGGACGTTGAAGCGCTTCTTGTGGTTGGTAAAACTGAAGTACTGGAATAATCACAGCATCCCTGATACAAGGCCAATCTGCAGGAAAATCTCCTAAGTCCGTGTGTATGACTTCACCTGGTTTCTCTTTTTCCATAACAAGTTCTTCCTCATGAAGTTTTAACATGTCTGGACACAGTTTTAGGTGGTCTCTTGATACAGTGGTGGTCGTCTTTCCTCCATCTTTGCTGATGGTACAGGTTTTCTTGTTGTCAAACTTGGAATCTTGCACGACATATGGCTCTTTTTCCCACTGATCATCCAATTTGTGCATTCTCCTTTTTCTTTTTAGCACAATTTCTCCAGGCATAAAAGGCTTAGCTGGCGCACCTTTGTTGTAGTTCTCCTCTTGCTTTCCCCTTACTTTGTTGAGACTATCTTCCACACAGGCTTGTACTCTCCTGTACTGTTTCTGTCGATTCATGTCCCAATCTTCAGTAGTAACATCAGCTTCTGGTTCTACAACACCAAGTTCCAAATCCATGGGCAGCTTTCCTGGTCTTGCTTGCATAAGGTAGGCTGGAGTGCAGTTGGTGGAATTCACAGGTATGTGATTGTACAGATCTACCAGGTCAGGTAGAGACCATTTGTTTGGGGGTGGTACGGTGTGGTTCTTATCTTCTTACACCCGTACAAGTGACAGAACTCTTTAAACAATTCGGCTTCAAAGGCAGGACCCTGATCAGTTAACACTTGCTCTGGATATCCATGAGGGCTGCAGAAATACGCTTGAAACGTCTTTGCTGCTGTTTCAGCTGTCAGATCTTTGACAGGAGCGACCACCAGGAACCTGGAGTAGTGATCCACCATCGTCAGGGCATATGAGTATCCTGACCTGCTGGGTGACAACTTGACATGGTCCAAGGCCACGATCTCCAAGGGACGAGTCGTCTTGATGGGTTGCAGGGGTGCTTTCTGGCTGCTGTAGTCTTTTCTTCGGAGGCTACAGGACGCACAGTTTTTACACCATTTTTCGATGGAACTGCGCATTCCCACCCAGTAGAAACGACACTTTAAAAGGGTTTCCAGCTTCTTCCAGCCAAAGTGCCCCGCTCGATTGTGGTAAGCTTCCAACACCATCTGGATGTCTGTTCTTGGGACTACTATCTGCCATACCATCTCATGGGTTCTGGGGTTGACGTACCTTCGGCACAGCTTCTCTCGGTAGATAAACAGCCGGCTTCTCTCGTTCTACAGCTGCTTTGCTTGTTGAGACGCATCCTTCTCCAAGGAGGAACCTTCCTGAGTTATCAGTTCCTTGATGTGGCTGACAACCGGGTCACTGTTCTGGGTCTCCTTCCAGCTGTGGTGAGGTAAAGGGTTTAACGTATTACCACGCTGCCTCCTGTAGGCTCGTTGCTTGTGGATCATCCCATTTCTGTGGAATGCAGGTAGCTCAATCTCTTCTAGGTCATCCGATTCCTCTTCCGTGTCGGACTCATGCGGCATTCTGGACAAGGCATCAGCGTTGGCATTCTTACGGCCCGCCCTGTACTTGATTGTGAACTGATAGTTCGATAGCCGAGCCATCCAACGTTGCTCCATGGCTCCCAGCTTGGCTGTTTCAAGATGTGTCAAGGGGTTATTGTCTGTGTAAGCAGTGAACTTGCTGGAGGCTAGGTAATGCTTAAATCTTTCTGTAATGGCCCAGACCAGCGCCAGGAACTCCAACTTGAAGCTGCTATAGTTCTCTGGGTTTCTCTCAGTCGGCCGGAGCTTCCTGCTTGCATATGCAATGACTTTCTCCAGGCCATTTTGCTTTTGACTGAGGACAGCTCCCAATCCTTCGTTGCTGGCATCACTGTACAGCAGGAACGGCTGGCTGTAGTCAGGGTAGGCTAAGATTTCATCGCCTGTCAGGATCTTTCATCTCTTTGAATGCCTCCGCTTGTTCTTTACCCCAGTGGAATGGAGGATTTCTGCTCTTGAGGGGTTGTCCTACCAGGAGGTCCTGCAGAGGCGCTGCTTTCTTGGTGTAGTCCTTTACAAACCTCCGGTAGTAACCGGTCAGTCCCAGGAACTGGCGCACCTCCTTGAGATTTCTTGGTTCTGGCCATTTCTGGATGGCAGTGACCTTCTCGGGGTCTGGCGCTACTCCTTCTGAGCTGACAATATGTCCCAAGTACTGTACCTTTTGTTTGAGCAGATGGCACTTTGAAGGCTTCAGTTTCATCCCGTATTTGGACAGTGACTCGAATACCTCTGCCAGGTGCTCCAGATGATCCTCATACGTCTTGGAGTACACAATTACGTCGTCAAGGTACAGCAACACGGTTTCAAAGTTGAGATGTCCCAGGCAACTCTCCATCACTCTCTGGAACGTTCCCGGGGCACTGCTGAGTCCAAACGGCATCCTGTCAAACTCAGAGTCCCATCGGGGTGGTGAAAGCCGTCTTCTCCCGATCCTCCTCAGCCACAGCTACTTGCCAGTACCCACTAGTGAGGTCAAGGGTGGAAAAGTAGTTAGCAGTTTTTAAGGCAGCTAAGGATTCCTCAATGCGTGGTAAAGGGTATGCATCTTTATGTGTTATGCGATTTACTTGTCTGTAATCTACACACATTCTCATGCTTCCATCCTTTTTCTTAACTAGGACTAGAGGTGCTGCCCAGGGACTACAACTATCCCTTATCACCCCTGCTTCCTTCATGTCACGCAACATTTCCTTAGCTTTCTGGTAGTGTGCTGGAGGTATAGGCCTGTACCGCTCTTTTATGGGAGGATGGCTGCCTGTAGGGATATGATGTTGTACTCCCTTAATTGTCCCAAAGTCAAGTGGATGTTTGCTAAATACCTGTGTGTACTCCTGTACCACCCGTAGTACTCCCTGTTTCTGGTGGGCGGGAGTGGTGTCTGTCCCGACATGGAGCTGCTGACACCAATCCTCCACCTGGATTGCTGGGTCATTATCCTCCGCTGGTTGGCGGGAGGCTAAGGACTCTGTCGTGAGAATAGAGTTGTTATCTACGGTATGTAATTTAGCAACAGTGGCATAACGTGGTAAATTTACTTCATCTTCTCCCCAGTTGAGAAGACGTACTGGTACTCTCCCATTTCGTACTTCTACTACCCCTCTAGTAGTCAAGAGTGTAGGTCTGTGCTCTGAACAATGGGGCTCTACTACTGCTTGGTAGTTCTGTACTCTCAGACCTATTGCTGCTCTACACCATATAAGCATTTCACTCATTGGGGGTATCACAATGGGGTTCGGGTCTGTTACCCGTACATTACCAATTTCACCATCTGTCAGCTTCGCTTGCTGCTGGCACATCAGGGCCCGGATCTCCCTCTGGATCACTCCCTTTTGCTTTGGCCTGACAACTTCGGCGAGCTGTTGGAGCAAAAACACAACTTCTCCCAGACAGTTACTAATAATGTTTGTACCTAAAACCACATTTAAGCCATTTTCCTCATTTACAGGCTTTACTACTAAGAGTCCCTGGTCCTTCAGCTCCACTCTGCCCACCTTTACGTCCACGTTTTTGGCTCCGAGTATATCAACAGGGAGACCATTAGAGGCATACACAGCAAAGTCAGGGCTCGGGGGCTGGAGACTGTCCATGGACCAAAACTTATTATACAGGACATCAGGTATGATGGTCACCTGAGATCCAGTGTCCAGCAGGGCAGGGATTGCGATCCTGTCCAGGATGATGGACAGGTAGGGTCTTCCTCCCACAAACCTGCGGTTCCAGTCTGAGGGGCCTGATGAGTCTATTCCTGGGTGTTGGCCCTCGGACCCAGGGTCTGCTCGTTTAAAGAACACTGTCGGGCTAGATGACCTTCTCTGTTGCAACGGTAGCAGATGATCTCTCGGCGAGGATGGTGCTGATCAGGGGTCGCTCCTGGGGGTGGCGTTGTCCTCCTCCGGTGGGGCGACGTCCTCCTTTTCCTCCGGTTCATCCAAGGGACATCCTCTGGGCAGTCAGCTAGCAGGATCTTTCCTCCTTCTTCCTTCCGCAGTTGCAGGGCACTCATTACAGCGGCCAGGTTTTTAGTCAGCTGGCGCACTTCTGAGCACAGACAGTCCAACTCAGTAGGGGGCACCACCTGCGTTTTGGCTTCCGCCACCAGCGGGAAAAAGGTGGATGCTGCTGGCTTTAGAGTCGCTTCACCCGGGTGATACTGGGTTGCCACCTCAGGCTTCTCCAGGGGTCGCAGTCCTTTTATAGCCATATCTTTTAAGGCATCAAAGCTAGCGTCAGGATGATCCAAGGACCACCAGTGCACAGTTCTGCTTTCAGCTTGGGACCTCAGTCCCCGTACAAATTGTTCCTTCAACATTTTGCTTTCATTAATAGCACTTATAGGGTTGACCTGTTTGAGAGCTCGCAGGGCCCCCTGTAGTCGGCAGGCGTAGTCCCTAATACTGTCATCTGGTCTATGGGAGCATTGGTAAAACCTCATCCAGAGATCTGTTTCAGTGCGGTCTTCAAAAATAGTCTGTAGCTTTAAGAAAATTGAAAGCACTGATTCCTGGTCTGCAGCTGTCCAAGTCTCTACTTCCCTCTCTGCAGCACCAGTCAATTGTCCCAATACCACTGCAGCTCTTTGTTTCTCTGTCATAGGGTACATGTCCATTATGCTGCATATTTTGCGCTTGAACCCTGACAGGGTATCCGGCTTACAGCTATACTGAGGGAGCCACTTTGCTCCAGGCAGGTATGGGAGCGTTAGCGGTACTATCGGGGCCACTGGACCTGGTGAGGGGCCAGGGTTTCCATCCTGCGCGGCAGCGCCGGCGGGTAAGTCACCGGAGCTGTCGCCCTGGGCCGCGCTGTCAGCTTGTGGCTGCGACATGTCTGTGCCCCCCTAGTTAAGTGTGGCCTACCTTCTCCTGAAGGCTGCAGCTCTGCCAGGCACAGCGATGTGGAAGGACCTGCGTCGCCGGCGCTCTGACGTCAGAGCGATCACTGAAGCTCTCCACAGGACCTGCCGCCGCGTCAGCGTTGGGGGCGTGTCCGGGACTCCGCGCGCTTTCTGCAGGTACGCCCCTTCTCTTTGCGCTGTAGCGCTGTACTTTGGCGGGCAATGGCGGACAATTGGAGCCAAAAATCACAACAACAGTAACACAGTCTCTTGAACAAAAACAGTCCACTTAGGCACACAGGACTCACATATAGCGAGCTTCTTATCCTGTTCATGACGCCAAGTTTAGATGAGTCGCACGTAGCAGGGCTTTGGGGTACTCGGCACCGAGCCCGTTCACTTCACTGGGGGATGTCACGGGTAGCGCAGCTCGGTCCGTTGCCCTGGGCGCTCAATAAAGGGGGATATTTACAGGGGATGATAGAAATGTTCGTGATGCCACCTGTGGTTCCTGGTCAGGGTGACCAGCGCTGCAGGGTGAATCCTCTGAGGGTTGGGGCAGCAAGGTGTTTAGTCTCCCACAGGCGAGACTGGTCCCTCGAGGTATATGGCGGTGCAGGGGTGAAGGAGCAATAATGCAGACACACACAGTCTCTTTCTGTACCTTTACTGATGATGAAGTTGCAGGCATGTCCCGGGAGGCCGTCAGGGTGGAGGATGCATGTCCAGTAATCCACTGAGTAGGTATAAGGCCTCCTTACGTCTTTATGAGTGTGAGTTTCTAACTTGCATAAAACAAAGTTTAACTCCGTTCTCTTTGCTACGCCCGGCTGATCTTGTGGTGGAGCCTTCTTTTGGACAGAACTAGTCTCTATATGCAGGGCCCTGCTAGACTCTTGTTCTTCCTGACTCCGGTTACGTATCAGCACTGAAGGGCCCCTCTGTCACTTGTAGTCCAGCAGGGTCTCCGGTGTCTCACAATGGGTTATCGTGGATTTACCTTTCCGTGCATTCTCCAGGGTAACATGTGGCTCCAGTCACAGCTGGGCTACACAGCCCCCCCACCTGCTCAGGTAACCAGCACTTGCCCGGGTGCGCCAGGTGCTGACGCCGGCCCTGGGGGGGGATTTGTAGGTTTTGTAGTCCAGCCATGCTTGCAAGTGCATGTTCATTAAATGTCTAAGCATGCAACTGGTATTCAAATTTATTATATTTTTCCCTCCGCTAAAGATCCTTCAGCACTTCTTACAGATAACCTTTGCCTCATCAATAGGATTTTGGTCAAAAAAGTGCCACACTGGACTCTTCCTACTATGGTATAAATTTTCAGGGAACGCACGCTGTGCTAATTTGACCACATGGCCAAGCTGTCCTGCAACTCTTTTTGTTTTTTAACATGTTTTTGTACTGCTACGGGCCTGCCAGATAAACGCTGTTGCGATGTCGATCCCTGCTGCGGATCCTTCTCTTCTGAGCTATTGCCAGCGGCACCCTCTTCCCTCAATGGATGCCAATCCGGGTAAACAACTGGGTCATCCATCACCTCCTCTTCAATTTCATCTGCACCTTCCTCTGTGTCACAGTGTAAGGTGGTACAGTATGCGGAAACGGGCACCTGAGTTTCATCAGGGTCAGATTCTGGCTCAGTAGACTGCGAGGGAAATGTAGTGCTCTGGGTGAATGTACCAGCAGAATCATCTAGCAGGGGCTGTGCATCAGTGCACTCCATCTCTGATTCATGTTGGACTGGAGAATTCAGGATTTGACTTGATAACCCAGGCATGGTATGTGAAAAGAGCTCCATGGAGTAATCTGAAGTGTGGGCTGCCGCATCCTTCACTTTTGGTGGGGGTGAAGCACACAAGCAAAGGTGTTGTTCCTGACCAGGATCCTGCACTGACGACTCAGTGCTTGCATTTTTTGAACCTTCAGAAGAGGAGGCGATAGAGCTGGAGGCTGTTTTGGCAATGTAAGCCAAAACCTGTTCCTGATGCTCTGGCTTTAAAAGCAGTTAATCTACTCCCAGTAAAAGGAGCCTTCCAGGCCTTCTTGAGCCAGACGATGACGCCGGCTCAACACCTCCTGCCTTAGGTGCTATTTTGCTTATGGCACTTCCAGCAGATGCACCAGCACCATCAGTACCAGCTGGCCCCCCACGCCCACGTCCGCGGCCTCTTCCACCATACTTCCTCATTTTTGTGAAAATGTACCCAGAATACCAGCAGATATGTTACTGTATCAGAAGCGTACAGCTGTATACAGTCTAGGGATAATTGTCAATCTCCGTATATATTTCAGGAGGCAGACAGACACTCTCAGGCTCAGTATGGATTACACCAGAATATAATAAGTAGAAAAAGGGTAATGTATTAGAAGCGTACAGCTTTATACAGTGTTGGGGTAATTGTAAATTTCCATATATTTTGCCAGAGTTAGACACAGGCTTTCACAGGCTCAGTATGGATCACACCAGAATATAAAAAGGGTAATGTATCAGAAGCCTACAGCTGTATACAGTGTTGGGGTAATTTTTAAATCTCAGTATATATTTCCGGAGTAACAGACAGACTCTCACAGGCTCAGTATGGATCACACCAGAATATAATAAGAAAAAGGGGTACTGTATCAGCAGATACCAGATATATATAGTATAGTGAAAATATTCTAAATCTCCGTACATATTTCAGGAGGCAGACACTGAAGCTCAGAGGCTCAGTATGGATCACATCAGAATATAATAAGTAGAAAAAGGGGTAATGTATCAGCAGATACCAGGTATATATAGTATAGTGAAAATATTCTAAATCTCCATATATATTTCAGGAGGCAGACACTGAAGCTCACAGTGTTATGTTTCGGTAGCTGAGGAGGACAGGAACAACAGCAGGGCAGCCGAACACCTGAGATGTTGGTAACTGATGGGTTGCAGATTCCTAAACTAACGACACAACTAGAGGTAGCCGTGGAGCGTTCCTACGTTGATCCTAGATGCCTCGTCACAGACTGAGAGATAACTACACCTAAAGGCAGAAAGATGAAAGCTATTTGCCCCGGAGCAGATCCCCAAATAAAATAGAAAGCCCCCAAACATAGACAAGATGAAAATACAAACATAGGCAGAAAATAGACTGAGCAAACTCTGGGGCCACAAGCTGACTAAATAGGATAGAACAGGAGAGATTACTTTCTGCAACCCAGAAAACCCTACAAAAATCCAACAATTCTGATTACAAAAATACTGAGATCACACGATCTCGCCACCCACTAAATCAGATCTCAGTGTGAACAAAAACCAAGCCGCAGCCGCTGAAAAAACAGGAAAAAGCAAATGAGCATATAACAGTGGCTGCAGAAAAACACTGAGGAGCTCAGGCCCCAGGAGGGGACCTGGCTGACCTCCACAAAAGTGCAGAAAACAATGCAAAAAGCAAGCACAAAAAGAAAAGCAAAAAATATCTTATCTGAAAGCAGGAGATGCAGGCAAGACTCCAGCAAACTTCCAAATGAACCAGGAACCACAATTGAGGCAAGAACAATAGATCACCGGCAACCATCATGGGAGGGAACCTCCCTTATATCAGACCAGTCCGTGAACCCAGATTGCCACTCCTCGCTGAAAGTTTCAGTACTGTCTGTAACCACCAGAGGGAGCCTCTGCTCAGAAACCATCTCTAGCACATTCATAACATCACAGGCTCAGTATGAATTACACAATAATATAAAAAGATGAAAAAGGGGTACTGTATCACCAGATACAAGGTATATATAGTATAGTGAAAATATTCTAAATCTCCGTATATATTTCAGGAGGCAGACAAAGACACTCACAGGCTCAGTATGGATTAGACAAGAATATAAAAAGCAGATCCGCAAGAAATAATCACACATTTGGGCCAATGTTCCAGGTGTCAATGATGCACTTAGAGTGGTGGGTGGAGGAGGACTTTTTGGCAAAAAGGGTACTGTATCACAAGCGTACAGCTGTATACAGTCTAGGGGTCATTGTAAATCTCCATATATATTTCCGGAGTAACAGACAGACGCTCAAAGGCTCTGTATGGATTAGACCAGAATATAAAAAGTAGAAAAAGGGTAATGTATTACAAGCGGACAGCTGTATACAGGGTTGTGGAAATTGAAAATCTCCGTATATTTTGCCAGAGTCAGACACTGGCTCTCACAGGCTCAGTATTGATCAGTATTGATCACACCAGAATATAAAAAGTTGAAAAAGAGTAATGTATTACAAGCAGATAGCTGTATACAGGGTTGGGGAAATTGTAAATCTCTGTATATTTTGCCAGAGTCAGACACTGGCTCTCACAGCCTCAGTTTTGATCACACCAGAATATAAAAAGTTGGGGGTGAAGGAGGAGGGGATGACAGCCCAGATAGGGAGGTGGCAAAAATGGCATATGTTGAGGTGTATAATGGACGTAAAGCAGCTGCAAATGGAGGAATTGGAGAAGTCTGAGAAAGAGGAGGACAAAGCTAGCCATTTTGCTGGCAACTTATGTGTCATCAGGGGAAGGTGGGACAAAATCCTTTGCAATCCATGCATGGTTCATTTTATTGAAGGTTAGATCATCAACATTTTGCATTGACAGATGGGTCATTCTTTCTGTCAGGATTGATCCAGCCGCACTTTCTGATAGCACACTACCAGCTGGGCAAGCGAGCTCCTATAAGGCATATTTTGCCAATTCAGGCCAGGTGTCCAGTTTACAGGCCCAGTAGTTGAATGGGAATGACCGGTGAGGGAGAACATCGATAGGGGAGGAGAAGTAATTTTTAACCATAGTTGACAACTGCTGTCTCTTGTCTGTTGCTTCACTATTACCAGGCATGTGAGCTGTCCTGAAGAAATCAGTCCACAACATGGTCATGAAACCCCTATCTCCAACGCCACTTTGGCTGTGTGCACCACGAACACCTTTTACATTTGGCCCAGTATGGCTCGTGGTAGAACCTGCACCGCTGCTGTTTGCTGGGAACGCCTCTAACAAATGGTTTACCAGAGTTGCTTGTTTGTTCGCCAATATTAGCTCTAGGTTTTCCTGTTGCATGATGTTCTGTAATTTGCCTTTATAGCGTGGATCGAGGATGCTGGCCAACCAGTAGTCGTCATCCTTCATCATTTTGGCAATGCGGGGGTCCCTTTTTTAGGATCTGCAAGGCATAATCACACGTGGGCCAATGTTCCAGGTGACAGTGATGCACTGCCAGTGGTGGGTGGAGGAGTACTTTCTGCCACATCCCTCCTGTCACGCACAAACCCCGGACCTGACCTTGGCAAGCCAACATTTTCTCTTGCCCCCTGAGAAGCATCCTCCTCCCCAAAATAATCATCCCCTCAACCTCCTCCTCCTCTTCCTCTTTTTCCTCCACCTCGTCCAGGACAGTTCCCTGAGCAGACAATGGCTGACTGTCATCAAGGCTTCCCTCTTCCTCCTCTTCCTCCTCCGCTGCAGACGCCTGATCCTTAATGTGCGTCAAAGTTTGCATGAGCAGACTCATAAGTGGGATGCTCATGCTTATGATGGCATCATCTGCGCTTACCAGCCGTGTGCATTCCTCAAAACACTAAAGGACTTTACAGAGGTCTTTCAGCTTTGACCACTGCACACCCGAAACTCTGTCTGCACTCAAACTGCCTGCCCATGTATCCTCCCATAAATGCATTACAGCCTGCCTCTGTTTGCACAGCCTCTCAACCATGTGCATGGTGGAGTTCCACCTTGTTGCAACGTCTATGATTAGGCTCTGCTTCGGGAGGTGGAGAGATCGCTGCAGCCTCTGCATTCAACTGGAGTCTACGGGCGAGCGACGGCTATGACTCAGTTTCTCGCTGTAAGTAGTCGGCCAGTACCTCCGCAGTGTGTCTGTTGTCGCCCAAAGACAGCCTGCTGACGCTTACCACTAGCGGTCTTTCACATGCAGGTGGAGGGCAGGGATGGCTTTTCTAGAAAAGAAGTGCCGACTGGGTAGGTCATAGCGTGGGACAGCGTAGGCCATGAGGTCTCTGAACGCTGCGCTTTCAACCAAACGGAAGGGCATCATCTCTAATGAGATCAGTTTGGCAATGTAGGCGTTCAAACCCAGTGTACGCAGATGAGAGGATGAGTAATTTCTTGTCCTACTCAGTGTCTGCTTGGGTGAGCTGGACTTGAGAGCTGCATATGGTGGAACTATCTGTGGACATGACGGACTGAGAGGGGGTTGGTGATGGTGATGGTGGTGGTGATGGCCTAGATGCAATCTTTCATTGCAAAAACATTTTGATTCCCTGACTGCTTTGGCCTTGCGATGACACCTCAACATTTCTTGCTGGTGGTGTGCCAACTGGTGGGCTTACAGTGGGGGAAGCGATGGAGCGTTGTTGGCTACCTTCAATCACAGCAGGTGCACATGTGCTACCTGAGGCTTTTTAGTCTGTCCACACTTGCAAGTGCATGCTCATTAAATGTCTAAGCATGCAACTGGTATTCAAATTGCTGAGATTTTTCCCTCGGCTAAATGTCCTTCCGCACTTCTTACAGATAACCTTTGCGTCATCAATAGGATTTTGGTCAAAAAAGTGCCACACTGGACTCTTCCTGCTATGGTATAATTTTTCATGGCTTGCATGCTGTGCTAATTTGACCGTCTGGCCAAGCTGTCCTGCAACTCTTTTTGTTTTTTTAACACCTTTTTGGACTGCTACGGGCCGGCCAGATAACCGCAGCTGCGATGTTGATACCTGCTGTGTATCCTCCTCCTCTTCTGAGCTATTGCCAGCGGCATCCTCTTCCCCCACTGGATGCCAATCGGGGTCAATAACTGGGTCATCCATCACCTCCTCTTAAATTTCATCTGCACCTTCCTCTGTGTCACCGTGTAAGTTGGTATAGTATGCGGGAAGGGGCATCTGAGTTTTGTCAGGGTCAGATTCTGGCTCAGTAGACTGCGAGGGCAATGTAGTGCTCTGGTTGAATGTACCAGCACAATCATATAGCAGTGGCTGTGCATCAGTGCACTCCATGTCAGATTCATGTTGGACTGGGGAATTATTATTATTATTATTATTATTATTTATTTATATAGCACCATTGATTCCATAGTGCTGTTCATGAGAAGGGGTTACATACAAATTACAGATATCACTTACAGTAAACAAACTAACAATCACAGACTGGTACAGAGGGGAGAGGACCCTGCCCTTTCGGGCTTACATCCTTCAGGATGGGGGACGGAGACAGCAGGTTGGGGGATTGCAGCAGTTCCAGTGTTGGTTGAGGCGATATCTCCAGTAGTGGTGAGGAGGCAGTGGGGTCATTGCAGGCTGTAGGCTTTCTTGAAGAGATGGGTTTTCAGGTTACGTCTGAAGGATCCGAGAGTGGTTGATAGTCGGACGTGTTGGGGAAAAGAATTCCAGAGGATGGGGGATATTCGGGAGAAGTCTTGGAGGTGGTTGGGTGAGGAGCAAATAAGTGTGGAGGAGAGAAGGAGGTCTTGGGAGGACCGGAGAATACGTGAGGGAAGGTATCGGGAGATTAGTTCAAAGACATATGGGGGAAACAGGTTATAGATGGCCTTGTAGGTCAGTATTAGTAATTTGAATTGGATTCGCTGAGGGAATGGGAGCCAGTGAAGAGATTTGCAGAGGGTAGATGCGGAGGAGTAGCGAGGAGAGAAATGAATTAGTCGGGCAGCAGAGTTAAGGATGGATTGGAGAGGTGCGAGGGTGTTAGCAGGGAGGCCAGAGAAAAGGATGCTGCAGTAGTCGAGGCGGGAGATGATGAGGGCATGCACAAGCATTTTAGTAGATTGAGGGTTGAGGAAGGGATGGATTCTGGAAATATTTTTGAGCTGGAGGCGACAGGAGGTAGAAAGAGCTTGGATGTGTGGTTTGAAGGATAGAGCAGAGTCAATGGTTATTCCGAGGCAGCCGACCTCCGGTACGGGGGAAAGCGTGGTGTTGTCAATTTTTATAGATAGGTCAGGTAAGGAAGATCTGTGAGATGGGGGAAAGATGATGAGTTCAGATTTGTCCACATTGAGTTTGAGGAAGCGGGAGGAGAAGAAGGAGGATATGGCTGATACAGGGATTCTGGACAGCAGAGAGGTGATGTCTGGGCCAGAGAGGTAGATCTGAGTGTCATTAGCATAAAGGTGGTACTGGAATCCGTGGGACTTTGAGTTGCCCCAGGCCAAGTGTATAGATTGAGAAGAGTAGTGGTCCTAGAACAGAGCCTTGGGGGACTCCAACAGAGAGAGGGTGGGACGAGGAGGTAGTGTGGGAGTTGGAGACGCTGAATGTGCGGTTGGAAAGGTATGAGGCGATCCAGGATAGGGCAAGATCCTTGATGCCAAAGGAGGAGAGAATCTGTAGTAGAAGGCAGTGGTCAACTGTGTCGAAAGCAGAGGACAGGTCAAGAAGGTGGAGTATAGAGTATTGTCCGTTAGCTTTGACTGTGAGTAGGTCGTTAGTAATTTTGGTCAGGGCTATTTCAGTGGAATGATGGGGGCGGAAACCAGATTGTAGATTGTCAAAAAGCAAGTTAGATGAGAGATGGGAGGAAAGTTCAGCGTGGACGTGCTGTTCCAGGAGTTTGGAATCGAGTGGGAGCAGCGATATTGGGCGATAGCTAGACATAGCGGTTGGGTCGAGGGTTGGCTTTTTGAGGATAGGCGTGATTGTGGCATGTTTGAAAGCAGAAGGGAAGGTACTAGAAGTTAGTGATAGATTGAAGAGGTGGGTTAATGATGGGATTAGAGTGGTGGCGAGATTGGGGAGGAGGTGGGATGTGATGGGGTCGAGTTCACAAGTGGTGAGGTGTGATTTGGAGAGAAGATGAGCAAGTCCCCTTCCGTGATGTTGAGTAAGGAGGTTATGGGGTTTGGGCATTGGTCAGATATACAAAGGGGTTGTGGTGTTTGAATAATAAAGACTTGCCATGTTTGGTCTGTCTTGTTTTTGAAGTGCATGGCGAAGTCCTCAGCAGAGATAAGGGAGGTTGGACGGGGCAGTGGTGGGCGGAGGAGGGAGTTAAAAGTATTGAACAATTGTTTGGGGTTGTGGGATAAGGAAGATACAAGGGATGTAAAGTAGGCCTGTTTAGCAGAGGTGAGAGCTGATTTGAATGCAAGTGTTGCTGTTAGAACCCTCTTGTTAGGTTTTGTTTCAGTTTGCTGGTCACATGACCTTTTTTCCCTATTTAGTCTGGCTCCGCCCTTCTGCCTTTGCTGGACTTCATTGTATTACCTACTCTTAAGCTAGCCGGGTGCTTAGGTGCCTTACTCAGTCAGTTTTGCTTGATCTTAGGATCTCTAAGTAATTTGTTTTCTGTTTTATTTTTCCCTGCTACAATTTCTGTTAGGAGGTGTCCACCTTTTCTCCCAGTCCCTAGATCTTGTAGGGATTCCTTCCTCGCAACTATAGGTCTTCGTTCAGACTAGCTGAGGACTTTAGCGGGTCTGGTCGCAGGATCAGGTTCCCCGTTACATCGTAGGGATCCAGCTTATTTCTATTGTAGGGACAGAATTCCCATCTTTCCTTAGTGCTTGTAGCAGATCATAACAGTAAGTCCAGCCAAGAACAAAAAAAAAAAAAAAAATCACTAAGGAAGATTTTCTGTTTCCATCATGGTGTCGGTTCAGGATTTGGCTCAACGCCTGCAGCGACTCTCTCTGGAGGTGGCTGAGATCCAGCAACACGTGAGTAGTTGTCCTGGAGCACATTTCGTGGAGCCAAAGGTACGTTTGCCTGATTTATTTTTTGGTGAACAACAAGATTTTTTTTCTTTTAAAAATGCTTGCTTGTTGTATTTCCGTTTGAGACCCAGATCCTCTGGTGATGAATCACAGCGCATAGGGTTCATAATGTCACTTTTGCGCAAAGAACCTCAGGACTGGGCCTTTTCACTGCAGCCTAGTGATCCATGCTTTAGATCAGTGGATAGTTTTTTTTCTGCTTTGGGGTTATTGTATGACGATCCGGATCGTGTTTCATCAGCTGAGACAGAATTGAGACGTTTGAGACAGGGATCAGGTAATGTGGAAAAATATTGTACTCACTTCCGAAGGTGGTCCACTCAGGTGGGGTGGAACGATTCAGCTTTGAAAAGTTTATTTCTTGCAGGGTTAAGTGAAAGGGTTAAAGATTTGCTGATTGCTTATCCTATACCTGGTAACTTGCAAGAGGCTATGCAATTAGATATACGGGTGGATAGGAGACTGCGTGCAAGGGTTAATGAGAGTAAATCTGCCTTGTCATCTCCAAGTTTGGAGAGGGACTGTACTGACATTGCAGAGCCGATGGAAATTGGAGCAATGACACCTCACTCTCGGGAAAAAGACCGTAGATTTGCTCAGGGCTTGTGTTTCTATTGTGGCAAATCTGAGCATTTTATTAAGAACTGTGCGCTTCGAATGAATAAAGAGAAAAAAAAAAATGAGGTCAGTTTCGCCCACATAGCTTGTTTAAACAATAAAGGTGTCTTTCTTTCTGCTACCACTGCTGTTGAGGAGGAATTAATGGAGTATCGGGTATTTGTGGATTGTGGTTCAACTCTCAATGTGATTGATGGGAAATTTTTGGAAAAACTAAAATTAAAACCCAAACTTCTATCTTCTCCTATTAATGTGGTGTCTGTGGATGGTTCTCACTTGAAAAATGTTACTCACCATATCTGTGAATTTCCTCTTACTATTAATGGTGTTCATCAAGAGAATTTGGATTTGGTAGTTTTGAATAATTTGCCCTCACCGGTGATTTTGGGGTTACCCTGGTTAAAATTGCACAATCCGGTACTGGATTGGTCTACCAATGAAATTAAGTCCTGGAGTCCTAATTGTTATGACAAGTGTTGTAACGGGCGTATTGCTGCTGTAGTTAAGGGGGAGTTACCTGTACCTATTCAGGATTTTTGGAAAGTTTTTTCTGATAAGGAATCGCAGGTATTGCCTCCTCATAGAGATTATGATTGTGCAATTGAATTTGTCCCTGGAGCGACTCTTCCTAAAAGTCGTTTATTTAATTTGACTATTCCTGAGAGAAAGGCTTTGGAGGAATACATACAGACAAGCTTGGCCGCCGGTCACATTAGGCCTTCCAAATCTCCTGTGGCGGTTGGATTTTTTTTTGTTAAAAAAAAAAAGGACGGCGGTTTACGGCCTTGTCTAGACTTTCGTGAGATTAATAAGATTACTGTACGCAATCCTTACCCACTGCCATTGATTCCTGATTTGTTTAATCAGTTAGTGGGTGCCAAGTGGTTCTCGAAAATTGATCTTCGAGGGGCATACAATTTGTTGCGCATGAAGGAGGGGGATGAATGGAAGACTGCGTTTAACACTCCACTGGGTCATTTTGAGAATCTGGTCATGCCTTTTGGGCTTTCCAGTGCTCCGGCATTTTTTCAGAATCTTATTAATGACATCCTTAGACCTTTGATCGGCAGAAGTGTGGTTGTGTATTTGGATGACATTTTGATTTATTCACCGGATTTGGAGTCTCATTGGAGGAGTGTGCGTGAAGTATTACAGTTACTGAGTGATAATTCACTTTTTGCCAAACTAGAAAAATGTGAGTTCGCTGTACAGAGACTTAGTTTTTTGGGCTACATTGTCTCCAGTGAAGGTTTTGAGATGGACCCGGTGAAGGTGCAAGCTGTGCAGGATTGGCCTAGACCTATTGGTGTGAAATCAATACAGAGGTTTTTGGGGTTCGCTAATTATTATAGAAAATTCATAAAAAAATTTTCTGTGATTGCCAACCTCTGACCGATCTCACCAGGAAAGGTGCTGATGCGGTTCAGTGGACTACGGAGGCCATTGAGGCTTTTGTGTTGCTAAAGGAGAGGTTCAGCTCTGCTCCCATCCTTACGCAGCCTGATGTGACTAAACCATTTTTGGTTGAGGTTGATGCTTCTTCTGGGGGGTCGGCGCAGTGTTGTCTCAGGCAAAGACGGATGGAGTACATCCCTGTGCTTTTTTTTCAAAGAAATTTTCTGAGTCTGAACTAAATTATGATATCGGTAATCGGGAATTGTTGGCAATTAAACTCGCATTTGAACACTGGCGTCATTTTTTGGAGGGAGCGGAATTTCCCGTTCAAGTCTTCACCGATCATAAAAATCTGATCTACCTTGATGCTGCCAAACGCTTAAATGCCCGTCAGGCTAGGCGGGCACTGTTTTTCTCACGGTTCAATTTTACCGTTACTTACATCCCAGGTACTAAAAATGTTAAAGCTGATGCTTTGTCTCGCAGCTTTTCTCCTATGGTGGGTACTGAGGAGGAGGAGGAAAACATCTTGCAAGAGGGGGTTGTTATTGCTGTTTTGGACTCCGTGTTGGAAGATGAGATTCTTAAAGCACAGGAGAATGTCCCATCTAACAAGCCGCATGGGAGGTTGTTTGTGCCTGGTACCCTGAGGAGAGATTTGTTTGTTGAATGTCATGACTCTCGGTTGGCAGGTCATCCTGGAATCTCTGAGACCAAGAGACTTGTGGGTCGCAGTTTTTGGTGGCCAAGATGGCAGAAGGAAGTCATTAAGTGGGTGCGTCAATGCACTGTGTGTGCTAGATCTAAGTCTTCTCATACTCCTGCTGCGGGGTTGCTTTGCCCTCTGGAGGTCCCTAGTGCACCTTGGACACATTTGGCTATGGACTTTATTACTGACCTTCCTCCCTCTGAGGGTTTCACTGTCATCTGGGTGGTCGTGGACCGTTTTAGCAAGATGTGTCACTTGGTTCCTTTCATCAAACTGCCCTGCGCTAAGACTCTCGCTAAGGCCTTTGTCAAGGAAATAGTCAGACTACATGGTGTTCCTACTGACATTGTTTCTGATAGGGGACCTCAGTTTGTGGCTCGTTTTTGGCGCGCCTTTTGTGACAGGTTGGGAGTTCATTTGTCGTTTTCATCCGGATATCATCCTGAGTCTAATGGCCAGACAGAAAGGAAAAACCAGGATGTTGAGCAGTTCTTGCGTTGTTTTGTGACTGATATTTAAGAGGGGTGGTCTGAGTTTCTGCCACTTGCTGAGTTTGCCCTTAACAACCATACATCCGCTTCTGCTGGTTGTTCGCCTTTTTTTTTGTTGTACTGGGAGACATCCGTCGTTTGGGTCATTTTCCAACTTGGGATCGGCTGTACCTGAAGAGGAGAATTTTTCTGGTGTTTTGGAGAGAGTTTGGACTGATGTACGTGGTAATCTTCAGGAGGCTAACAAAAGATCCAAAGTGTATTTTGATAGAAAACGACAAGAGGTTTTGTTTGCTATTGGTGACATGGTTTGGTTGTCTTCTAAGAATCTGCGCTTGAGGATTCCGTCTAAGAAATTGGGTCCCAAGTTTGTAGGGCCCTTTAAGGTGCTTCAGGTTATTAACCAATCTGCTGTTAAGTTGGAGCTTCCCACCTCCTGGAAGATTAATCCGGTGTTTCATGTTTCTCTCTTGAAAAAAGCTGAGGTCTCAGATGGAGACGTCTCGGCCACTGTTCCCCTGGTTGTGGAGGACGGGCAATATGAGATTTCCCGCATCCTAAATTCTAGACGGTATAGAGGGAGTTTACAGTACCTCGTCGCTTGGAAGGGTTATGGACCCGAGGATAACTCATGGGTGAGGGCGGATGATGTTTCTGCGTCTAGACTTGTCAGAACGTTTCACAAGAGGTTTCCGGATAAGCCTAAGTCCTAGGGGATCCGGAGGGTACTGTTAGAACCCTCTTGTTAGGTTTTGTTTCAGTTTGCTGGTCACATGACCTTTTTTCCCTATTTAGTCTGGCTCCGCCCTTCTGTCTTTGCTGGACTTCATTGTATTACCTACTCTTAAGCTAGCCGGGTGCTTAGGTGCCTTACTCAGTCAGTTTTGCTTGATCTTAGGATCTCTAAGTAATTTGTTTTCTGTTTTATTTTTCCCTGCTACAATTTCTGTTAGGAGGTGTCCACCTTTTCTCCCAGTCCCTAGATCTTGTAGGGATTCCTTCCTCGCAACTATAGGTCTTCATTCAGACTAGCTGAGGACTTTAGCGGGTCTGGTCGCAGGATCAGGTTCCCCGTTACATCGTAGGGATCCAGCTTAGTTCTATTGTAGGGACAGAATTCCCATCTTTCCTTAGTGCTTGTTGCAGATCATAACAGTTGCTTGTTTAAGTGCAGTGAAGTCGTCTTGTGAATGCGTTTTCTTCCAGCGCCGTTCAGCAATTCTGGATGCTTGCCGAAGCTTTTTTGTGGTGTTATTGTGCCAGGGTTGTCTATTGATTTGTCACAGTCTGTTATGCATGACAGGGGCGACCGAGTCAATGGCTGATGCAAGAGTGGCATTGTAGAAACTAGTGGCAGTGTCTGTGTCGTGGAGTGAGGGGATATGGATGCCAGTGGTAGAATAGAGTAAGAGAGTTTGTGGGTGTCTAGGTGAGCAAGGTTTCTGTGGGGGTGCGCATGTTGTTGGACATGGGTGACAGGTGAGGAGGACAGGGATGAGAAAGTGAGTAGATGGTGGTCAGATAGGGGGGAGGGGAGGTTATGACGTTAGATAGGGAGCAGAGACGGGTGAAGACCAGGTCGAGTGTGTGCCCGTCTGTGTGCGTGGCTGAGGAGGACCTCTGGCCCTGGGTAAGTCAAAAGATGATGTAAGGGACAGGAGTTTAGCCCCTTAGTGACAGAGCCAATTTGCAGCTTAATGACCGGGCCAATTTTTACAATTCTGACCACTGTCCCTTTGATGCTATAACTCTGGAACGCTTTAATGAATCCAGCTGATTCTGAGATTGTTTTTTCGTGACATATTGTACTTCATGTTAGTGTTAAAATTTTTTTTACATGACTTGCGTTTATTTATGAAATAAGCAGAAATATGGCGAAAATTTTGGAAATTTAGCAATTTTCAAACTTTAAATTTTTATGCCCTTAAATCAGAGATATGTCACACAAATTTCTTAATAAATAACATTTCCCACATGTCTACTTTACATCAGCACAATTTTGGGACATAATTTTTTTTTGTTACGAAGTTATAAGGGTTAAAAGTTTCTTATTTTTACAACACCATTTTTTTTTTTTAGGGACCACATAACATTTGAAGTCACTTTGAGGGGTCTATATGATAGAAATACCCAAAAATGACACCATTCAAAAAACTGCACCCCTCAAGGTGCTCAAAACCACATTCAAGAAGTTTAACCCTTTACGTGCTTCACAGGAACTGAAGCAATGTGGAAGGAAAAAATTAACATTTAACTTTTTTTGCAAAAACTTTACTTCGGAACCAATTGTTTTTATTTTCACAAGTGTTAAAAGAAAAAATGACCCACAAAATTTGTTGTGCAATTTCTCCTGAATACGCCGATACCCCATATGTGGGGGTAAACCACTTTTTGGGCACACAGCAGAGGTTGCAAGGGAAGGAGCGCCGTTTGATTTTTTCAACGCAGAATTGGCTGGACGTCATGTCGGGTTTAGAGAGCCCCTGATGTGCCTAAACAGTGGAAACCCCCAATAAGTGACCCCATTTTGGAAATTTGACCCCTTAAGGAACTTATCTAGATGTGTGGTGAGCACTTTGAACCTCCAAGTGCTTCACAGAAGTTTATAACGTAGAGCAGTGAAAATAACAAATCGTATTTTTTCCACAAAAACGATCTTTTCACCCCAATTTTTATTTTCCCAAGGGTAACAAGACCCCAAAAGTTTTTGTGCAATTTGTCCTGAGCATGCTCATACCCCATATGTGGGGATAAACCACTGTTTGGGTGCATGGCAGAGCTTGGAAGCGAAGGAGCACCATTTGACTTTTTCAACGCAGAATTGGCTGGACGCCATGTCGCGTTTGTAGAGGCCCTGATGTGTCTAAACAGTGGAAACCCCCCACAAGTGACACCATTTTGGTAACTAGACCCCTTAAGGAACTTATCTAGATGTGTGGTGAGCACTTTGAACCTCCAAGTGCTTCACAGAAGTTTATAACATAGAGCCCAGAAAATAAAAAATCATTTTTTTCCTCAAAAATTATTCTTTAGCCCGCTATTTTTTTATTTTCCCAAGGGTAACAGGAGAAATTGGACCCTAAAAGTTGTTGTGCAATTTTTTCTGAGTACGCTGATACCCCATATGTGGGGTGGAATCACTGTTTGGGCGCATGGGAGAGCTTGGAAGGGATGGAGCGCCATTTTGTAATGCAGACTTTGATGGAATGTTCTGCGGGCGTCATGTTGTGTTTGCAGAGCCCTTGATGTGCCTAAACAGTAGAAACCCCCTGCAAGTGACACTATTTTGGAAACTAGACCCCCCAAGGAGCTTATCTAGATGTGTGTTGAGCACTTTGAACCCCCAAGTGCTTCACAGAAGTTTATAACGCTGAGCCGTGAAAATAAAAAATCATTTTTTTCCTCAATATAGCTATACCCGCTAGCGCAGATGAATCAGCAGATGATTCATCTGCGCTAGCGGTGACGGAGCCCAGACCCTGCAGCCTGCGTCCGAGGCTCCGTCACTGAATGATGGCACGTCGTGAATGCATGCTGCTTTACGGCAAGCGTCGCGATGCGCCCTCAAATGGGGGTGAATGGCAGCGTTAACGGACTGCGTTACACCGCGTTATACCGCGGTGTAACGCAGTCCATCTAACAGACTGCCATAATGCAGTATGAACCCAGCCTAACCCTAACCCTAATGCTAATCCTAACCCTAATTGTAACCCTAACCCTAATGGAAAAATAAAAATAAATAATTTTTTTTAAATTTTATTATGTCCCTAACAAAGGGAGTGATAAAAGGGGGGTTTATGTACTGTTTTTTTATTTTGATCACTGTGATAGTTTATCACAGTGATCAAAATGTACTTTCAGAGAATGAATGGAATCATTCATTTTTTGAATCTGCCGCTAGGCAGAGTCGACGGGCGCACTGCGCATGTGCCCGCCATTTTACAGGAGGATCAGAGGACAGGGGGCCAAGCAGGAGCACAGAGGGGCCATGGGGAACACCTTCAGGTATCGGGGGGAGGGAGATCGGGGGTCCTGGGGACCCTATTTCTCTTTCCTCTGATGTGCGATCACATCAGAAGGGAGAGAAATTACAGGCAGGATTGCGTCTTTTTTTTTTTTCTTTTGCGATCGCCGTTATAGGGTTAATAATGGCGATCACAAAAGCGTGGGGACTGGGGGGGCCCTAATTATGTTCTCTGGGGTCTCGGCTACCCCTGGTAGCCGAGACCCCGGAGAAACTCAGGTTTGGCGGGCGCACTGCACACTGCGCATGCGCACGCCATTTTCTTTACCGGAAAAAGACGCTAACGACTGCAGGAGACGTGGGAGGCCTGGGGGACACCGGGGCGCTGATCGGGCATCACGGGGACCCCATTTCTCTCCCCTCTGATGTGCGATCACATCAGAGGAGAGAGAAATTAAAGGGAAAATCGCTTTTTTTTGCGATCGCCGTTATAGGGTTAATAACGGCGATCGCAAAAGCGGGGTCGGTGAAAAACCGACCCGAATCATGTTCTCTGGGGTCTCGGCTACCCCCGGTAGCCGAGACCTCGGAGAAAATCCGACTCTGGGGGGCGCTATAGGCTTTTTCCACAGCGCCGGTAATTAATTAATTAAAGGCGCTGTGGTTTAAGTACCCTTAATGACCGCCATTAAAAGGCGTATCGGCGGTCGTTAAGGGGTTAGAGGCTGCCGACTGGTGGGTGTCAATGAAGATGTTGAAGTCACCCATGATGATGGTGGGAATGTCAGCAGAGAGAGAGTGGAGGAGCCAGGTGGAGAATTGGTCAATAAAGGCAGTGGTCGGGCCCGGAGGTCAGTATATAACGGCCACTTGGAGGTTGGAGGGAGAGTAGATGCGGACAGAGTGGAGTTCAAAAGAGGGGAGGATAAGGGAAGGAAGAGGTGGGATTGGGTTAAAAATACAGTTAGAAGAAAGGATTAGGCACACACCTCCACCATGTCTGTTGCCGGGGCGGGGAGTGTGGGTGAAGTGGAGGCCACCGTATCATAGTGCAGCAGGGGAGGCGGTGTCGGAGCATGAAAGCCATGTTACAGTGAGGCCAAGGAAGGTAAAATTATGAGAGGTAAAGAGGTTGTGAATCACATGGAGTTTATTGCAGACGGAGCGGGCATTCCAGAGTGATCCAGAGAGAGGGAGCAAAGTGGTGGGCATCAAGGGCACGGATTTGAGGTTGGAAAAATTTCGGGTGTTAATACTGGGTTGGGAGCGATAGGAGGGGGTAATAATGGGAGGTATGAGCTGTGGCGGTCCAGGATTGGGAGATATGTCACCATCAGTGAGGAGAAGCAAAGAGACAAAGTATGTGGGAGGAGGACAGTGGGCAGCTAATTTTGTGTCTTATTAGGAGAGATCTAAGGTTGAGGAGCAGGTCAGCGAAGGAGGTTAGGTGTGGAGGCAAGAGGGAAGCAGAGATTAGTTGTTGGTTAGCGGGTGCTAGAGTTTGCGGATAAGGAAGGAGAGTGATGATTAATGGAGGCAAAACTGGTAGAGCGTATGTCAGCATGGTGGGAGTAAGTGTGGAGGAAAGAGGAAGAAATATAGTACATTTAATAACAAAAGTTAGTGGTACCTACTGTTCACTTCTGACTAATTTCTGACATATTTCTGCAGTCAGTTATCCTTAAAGAGATATCCTTGCAGAGACAGACCAAGGTCCAGACAGACCTATGAATTCAGGATTTGACTTGATAACCCAGGCATGGTATGTGAAAAGAGCTCCATGGAGTAATCTGAAGTGTGGCCTGCCGCATCCTTCACTTTTGGTGGGGGTGAAGGACAAAAGGAAAGGGGGTGTTCCTGAACAGAAGCCTGCACTGAGGACTCAGTGCTTGGAGTTTTTGAACCTTCAGAAGAGGAGGCGATAGAGCTGGAGGTTGTTTCGGCAATGTAAGCCAAAACCTGTTCCTGATGCTCCGGCTTTAAAAGCGGTTTACGTAGTCCCAGAAAAGGGAGCCTTCCAGGCCTTATGGAGCCAGACGATGATGCAGGCTCAACACCTCCTGACTTAGGTGCTATTGTGCTTTGGGCACTACCAGCAGATGGACCACCATCACCACCATCAGTACCAGGTGGCCCCCCACGGCCAAATCCGCGGCCTCTTCCACCATACTTTCTCATGTTTGTGAAAATGTACCCAAAATACCAGCAGCTATATGGTATTGTATCAGAAGTGTACCGCTGTATACAGTGAGGGTGAAAATTTTTAATCTCCGTACATATTTGCCAGGTGCTGAAGCCGGCCCTAGTGGGGGTACAGCTCAGTTAGGGAGGTGGAAAAACTGGCATATGTTGAGGTGTAGGCTAGACGTTCAGCAGCTGCAAATGGAGGAATTGGAAAAGTCGGAGGAAAAGGAGGACAAATCAAGCCATTTTGCTGGCAACCTATGTGTCATCAGGGGAAGGTGGTACAAAATCCTTTGAAACCCAGGCATGGTTCATTTTAATGAAGGTGAGATCACCAACATTTTGGGTCGACAGCCGGGTCCTTCTTTCTGTCAGGATTGATCCAGCAGTACTGAAGACTCTTTCTGATAGCACACTATCAGCAGGGCAAGCGAGCTCCTGTAAGGCATATTGTGCCAATTCAGGCCAGGTGTCCAGTTTACAGGCCCAGTAGACAAAGGGGAATGAACTGTGAGGGAGAAAATCGATAGGGGAGGAGAGGTAATTTTGAACCATAGTTGACAACTGCTGTCTCCTGTCTGTTGCAATCGATTCAGTATTAACAGTCGTGTGAGCGGTACTCAAGAAATCAGTCCACAACATGGTCATGAAACCCCTGTCTCCAACGCCACTTCGGCTGTGTGCACCACGAACACCTCTTCCATGTTGCCCAGTACGGCTCGTGGTAGAACCTGCACCGCTGCTGTTTGCTGGGAATGCCTCTAAAAAACAGTTTACTAGAGTTGCTTATTTGCTCGCCAATATTAGCTCTAGGTTCTCCTGTGGCATGATGTTCTGTAATTTGCCTTTATAGCGTGGATCGAGGATACTGGCCAACCAGTATTCGTCATCCTTCATAATTTTGGCAATGCGGGGGTCCCTTTTTAGGATCCGCAAGACATAATCACACATGTGGGCCAATGTTCCAGGTGTCAATGATGCACTGCCAGTGGTGGGTGGAGGAGCACTTTCTGCAAAATCCACATCCCTCCAGTCACGCACAAACCCAGTACCTGACCTTGGCAAGCCAATATTTTCTCTTGCCCCCTGAAAAGCATCCTCCTCCACAAAAAAAATCATCCCCCTCATCCTCCTCATCCTCCTCCTCCTCTTCCTCTTCTTCCACAACCTCGTCCAGGACAGTTCCCTGAGCAGACAATGCCTGACTGTCATCAAGGCTTCCCTCCTCCTCCTCTGCTGCAGATGACTGATCCTTAATGTGCGACAAAGTTTGCATGAGCAGACACATAAGTGGGATGCTCATGCTTATGATGGCGTCGTCTGCGCTTACCAGCCGTGTGCATTCCTCAAGACACAGAAGGACTTTACAGAGGTCTTTCAGCTTTGACCACTGCACACCCGACAACTCCATGTCTGCCCTCAAACTGCCTGCCCGTGTATCCTCCCACAAATGCATTACAGCCTGCCTCTGTTCGCACAGCCTCTCAACCATGTGCATGGTGGAGTTCCACCTTGTTGCAACGTCTATGATTAGGCGGTGCTTAGGGAGGTGAAGCAATCACTGCAGCCTCTGCATACGACTGGAGTCTACGGGCGAGCGACGGATGTGCGAGCACAGTTTTTGCAGTTTATGGAGCAGGGCTGGTAACTCCGGATAATTATTTATGAAGCACTGCACCACCAGGTTCAAGGTGTGAGCCAGGCAAGGTATGTGTCTGAGTTTTGCCAGGGCTATGGCCACCACAAAATTACGGCCGTTATCACTGACTACCTAGCCTCGCTCAAGATGTAGACTGCCCAGCCATGACTCAGTTTCTCGCTGCAAGTAGTCAGCCAGTACCTCCGCGGTGTGTCTGTTGTCACCCAAAGACATCATCTTTAAAACAGCCTGCTGATGCTTACCACTAGCTGTTCGATAGTGGGACACCTCGTGAGCAATACTGGCAGCTGCGGATGGAGTGCTCGTGCGACTGCACTCTGTCGACGAGCTTTCGCTTCTGGAGGAGGAGGAGGTTCGAACGCCTACAACCAACTGTTGCCTATACTGTGACCTAGGCAGCACTGTCCCACTGCCGCTGTCCCCTGTGGACCCTGCATTCACCACATTAACTCAGTGCGCAGTGATGGACACGTAATGGCCCTGGCCATGCCTACTGGCCCATGCATCTGTTGTGAGGTGCACCTTTCTACTCACTGATTGCTTGAGTGCATGGACAATGCAGTCTTTCACATGCAGGTGGAGGGCAGGGATGGCTTTTCTAGAAAAGACGTGCCGACTGGGTAGGTCATAGCGTGGGACAGCGTAGGCCATGAGCTCTCGAAACGCTGTGCTTTCAACCAAATGGAAGGGCATCATCTCTAATGAGATCAGTTAGGCGTTCAAAGCCTTTGTACGTGGATGAGAGGATGAGTACTTTCTTGTCCTACTTAAAGTGTCTGCTAGGGTGAGCTGGACTTGAGAGCTGCATATGGGGGAACTAGCGGTGGACATGGCGGACTGAGAGGGGGTTGGTGATGGTGGTGGTGATGGCCTAGATTTAGTCTTTCGTTGGAAAAACATTGTGATTCCCTGACTGCTTTGGCCTTTCGACGACACCTTAACATTTCTTGCTGGTGGTGTGCTAACCGGTGGGCTTACAGTGGGGGAAGCGATGTAGCATTGCTGGCTACCTTCAGTCGGAGCAGGTGCACGTGTGCTACCTGAGGTTTTGTGGTCCGTCTACACTTGCAAGTGCATGGTGTTTAAATGTCTGAGTATGCAACTGGTATTCAAATCTGAGATTTTTCTCTCTGCTAAAGGTCCTTCCGCACTTCATACAGATAACATTTGCCTCATCCAGGGCCGGCGTCAGCACCCGGCATACCTGGGCAAGTGCCGGGGCCCTGAGCAGGCGGGGGGCCCACTCGCCGTCGGGCACCCCAACGCCTGTTAGCGGATGAGAGCGATACCAGCGCCGCCACAGGCTCCCCCCGCTTGCTCAGGGCCCCGGCAGCAGACGGCGGAATACTTGCCTCTCCCCGTGCCTCTGCTGCCGCAGCTCCGGGCTCCAGGGGGTGCCCGCGCTTCCTCTCACAGCAGCGCCGCTGAATGACAATGACGTCATCATTCAGCGGCCGGCTGTGGCAGAGAGAGGGCGGACGCCGGACAGGTGAGATGTGTGGTGTGTATGTGTATCAGTGTGCGTGTATGTAGTGCGGTGCTTTGTGTGTGTATGTGAGAGAGTGCTGTGGTGCTGTATGTGTGATGGTGGTGGGGGGAGGCAGTGATGATGATGATGGGGAGGCAATGATGATGATGGTGGGGTGGCGATGATGATGGGGAGGAGATGATGATGGGGAGGCAATGATGATGATGATGGGGAGCCAATGATGATCATGATGGGGAGCCAATGATGATGATAATGGCGAAGAGATGATGATGATGGGGAGTCTTTCCACAGCACCCTTTACTGAGCCGTAACAGCGCAGAACGCAGCACACTGCAGAGGAGAGCTCCATATTTTGTATGGAGCATTATATGGGGACCAGTATCCTGTATGGAGCATTATTTGGGGTCCAATATTCTTTATGGAGCATTATATTTGGCCCATAATACTGTATGGAGGACTATGTGGTGCCCATAATATTGTATGGAGGACTGTACTGTCCAGTCTGTACTGTGCTCTGTGAGGATTTGGCGGTTTCTGAGCTATTGTAGAATTTACAATAGATATCACTCATGTAATGGAAGAAGTGAAGTGTTTGGCATTGTACTATACCCATATTTCTCTGCCATATCTGTGCATCATGAATCGTGGTCTGTGGTAAAGGGGCCCACTGAGACTCTTTCGTCCGGGGCCCATAAAAACCTGGAGCCGGCCCTGGCCTCATCAATAGGATTTTGGTCAAAAAACTGCCACACTGCACTCTTCCTACTATGGGATAAATTTTCAGGGCTTGCACGCTGTGCTAATTTGACCATCTAGCCAAGCTGTCCTGCAACCCTTTATGTTTTTTTAACACGTTTTTGTACTGCTACGGGCCTGCCAGATAACCACAGCTGCAATGTCGATGCCTGCTGCGGATCCTCCTCCTCTTCTGAGCTATTGCCAGCGGCACCCTCTTCCCCTATGGATGCCAATCCGGGTCAACAACTGGGTCATCCATCACCTACTCTTCAATTTCATCTGCACCTTCCTCTGTGTCACCGTGTAAGGTGGTATAGTATGCGGGAAGGGGCACCTGAGTTTCATCAGAGTCCGATTCTGGCTCAGTAGACTGCAAGGGCAATGCAGTGCTCTGGGTGAATGCACCAGCAGAATCATATAGCAGTGGCTGTGCATCAGTGCACTCCATGTCAGATTCATCTTGGACTGGAGAATTCAGGATTTCACTTGATAACCCAGGCATGGTTTGTGAAAAGAGCTCCAGGGAGTAATCTGAAGTTTGGCCTGCCGCATCCTCCACTTTTGGTGGGGGTGAAGGACACAAGGAAAGGTGACCAGGAGCCTGCACTAACGACTCAATGCTTGCATTTTTTGAAACTTCAGAAGAGGAGGCACTAGAGCTGGAGGCTGTTTCGGCAATGTAAGCCAAAACCTGTTCCTGATACTCCGGCTTTAAAAGCGGTTTACCTACTCCCAGAAAAGGGAGCCTTCCAGGCATTCTGGAGCCAGACAATGACGCAGGCTCAGCACCTCCTGCCTTAGGTGCTATTGTGTTTTTGGCACTACCAACAGATGCACCACCATCAGTACCAGCTGCCCCCCCCCGCCCACGTCCGCGGCCTCTTCCACCATACTTCCTCATGTTTGGAAAATGTACCAAAAATACCAGCAGATATATGGTAGTGTATGAGGAGCGTACAGCTGTATGCGGTGCAGGGTGAAATGTAAATCTCCATATATTTTTCTGGAGTCACACACAGACGCTCACTCAGTATGGATTTGACCAGAATACAAAAAGCAGAAAAACGGTACTGTATCAGAAGCGTACAGCAGTATAACGGTGTAAGGGAAAATGTAAATCTCCGTATATATTTCCGGAGTCACACTGTAAGGTTCTATGTATATATTACTGAAACTCAGTTTGTTCGTCAGCCATTTTACTTTCTGTCTTGCTGCAGCTATCTTGCCCTCAGTCAAAATGGAGTTTCCAGCTTGCATGTTCCCACCCTGATTCTCTCCTTTGCTTCTTAAGCAGCCACAGCTGAGCAATCAGTGCTTCAGAATCTAGCCTGCAGTGAACCTGTGACTTGACTCCTGTAAGCCTTGGACCTTGTACTCCAGCTATTCCTACTGAGGAACTCTGAAGCACTTGTGGACTCTGAACCCTGCTCTTTGAAAGACCCACGTTTGCATGGACTTACGGTAACAGAGAAGAAGATCCTGAATCTGTATTGGAGAGTGATTGCTGAGCTTGGATTACTCTGGCCTGCTGTGTCTCCTGTTTCTGTGTCTGCAAACTGTGTGACTATTTCTGCCAACTTGTATGAAGTAATACAGGACTTTTCTATATCAAACCTGTGACTCCTGTGTTTTCATCGCACCCAAGCACAAGACACTATGTGAACTGTACTACATACATTACAAGATTCTGAAGCCAAAACGTTAGTGTCTGCTGGGTCTGGAAGGCTGTGTCTGCTGTACTGTGGATATCAGACGTCCGGTTGTACTTTCTGTGATGACAGTGGTTGTGACTTCTCACAACCATTCCAGGTGAGCAATTCCCTTAAGTTTTTTCTTTTTGCAGTGTTACCACAGGTAAACACTATTGTTTTTCTTTTTTCCTTTCTTTTCTCTTTTTTGTCTGCTGTAACTCTGGATATCAGATGTCTGGTTGAAACTTTCTGTGATGATAGTGGTTGTGACTTCTCACAACCATTCCAGGTGAGCAGTTCCCTTAATTTTTTTTTCTCTCTGCAGTGTTGCCACAGGTGAACACTATTGTTTTTTTTCTCTCCTCTTCTTCCAGTAATCCTGTCTTAAAAGATCTGGAAAATGGAGGCCCGCATAAAGGAACTTTGCGGAGTGACTGATAATATCCTTGCAGATTTGCAGAATATAAAGACCCGTTTTACAAATCTACAGGACCTCAATAATCACAATTTGCAAGTGGTTGGACAGACTACCCAGGATTTGCGAGCCAGGATTGAGGTTCTAGAGGGGCGAGTCCAGGCTCCTGCCGTAGCCCCGAGTGCTGGGATTCCCAAGTTGCCCCCTTTTCGTTTTGGCGGTGAACGTGAGAAATTCAGGGGATTTATTAATCAATGCAATCTTTTTTTTCTGCACATGCTTCACAATTTCCCACTGAACGATCTAAGGTGCTTACTATAATTATGTTGCTTACCAACAAGGCTTTAATGTGGGCAAACCCTCTGATTGAGACTGAGGATGATTGTTTGAATCACCTTGATGATTTTATTCAGCCATGGGGCAGGTGTTTGATGACCCCAATCGAGGTGCAACAGCTGAAGCAGCCATGTTAGCTTTGCGCCAAGGTAAGCACTCGGTAGCTGAATATACCTTGGATTTCAGGAGATGGGCCCTTGATACCACCTGGGACAGTTCCGCCAAAAAATCTATTTTTCGAAAGGGGTTATCTCCACTGATTAAGGATGAACTTGCTCGTGCCGACCCTCCCACTGCGTTAGGTGACTTTATTAACTACTGCATCCGTATTGATACTCGTCTGACTGAACGCAGGCAAGAGAGATGGTTCGAAAGCAATCGTACTAACCTTTTCCTACCTTCCTCTCCAGCTAAGGAACCTTTGAGTAGGATTACACGGGAACCTGAACCTGAACCCATGCAGGTAGACTCTTTACAATGACGGGTTAGTGATGCACGCAAGGAACATCGTTTTAAGGAGAATCTATGTTTCTATTGTGGTAAGTCAGGGCACTTCATTATAAACTGCCCCAGCCGTTCTCGTAAGACTACTGCAGCACTCATTCATTGTGAGTGTTGCGAGAGGGGATCTGTCAGGTCCGAGCCTCAGGCTCCAGAGAGATCTGCAGCAACAGATCTTGATTTCTCGGACTTAAACTCCGTTACCTCTGAGGACGTTGACTGTGTAAACACTGCCATTTTTCAAGTTTCCTCAGCGGTGTCCCAGCTGAGTTGTAAGAAAAACAATTCTCATTGCTTTCTTTCCATCAAACTCTGGGTTGACTCAGCTTGGGTGTCTAGCTCTGCTATGATCGACTCAGGGGCAAGTGGAAATTTTATGGATGTCTCCTTTGCTCTGAAACAGGGAATACGTTCAGTGAAGAAGGCTACTCCAGTACAGATGGAAACTGTGGATGGTTCCCTGCTGACCTCTGGACCAGTGGATCAGGAAACAGAGCCTTTGAGGGTTCTTATGGGTAAAGATCATCAAGAGAAACTGTCCTTTATGCTTATCTCTTCTCCCCACTTTCCCATTATTCTAGGGCTACCATGGCTGCAGGCTCAGAATCCTACCATTAACTGGGAGACCAAGGAATTACACTTTCCAGAGAAACAGATGAGTCCAAAAGTTTCAGCTTGCTCTGTTCCTAAAGGAATCATGTCAGTCCCTGAACTACCAGCTGTATACCAGGACTATGTGGATTTATGTGACAAGAAGAACGCTGACCAGCTTCCTCCTCACCGTCCATATGATTGTCCAATTGAATTATTGCCTGGAGCAGAGATACCTTTTGGTAAGATCTACCCCCTGGCGGGGCCCGAGCTAAAGGCTTTAAAGGATTACATAGATGAAAATCTAGCCAAGGGCTTCATACGCCCTCTTCATCTCCTGCAGGTGCACCCATCTTCTTTGTAAAGAAGAAAGATGGATCTCTGAGACCATGTGTAGACTATAGGGAACTCAATAAGGTTACTATTAGAAACCGTTATCCATTGCCTTTAATCCCTGAGTTATTGGAGAGAGTGCGACATGCCAAAATTTTTTCTAAACTAGATCTTCGTGGGGCCTATAACTTAGTCCGTATTAGACCTGGGGATGAATGGAAGACTGCATTCAGGTCACGCTATGGACACTTTGAATATCTAGTTATGCCTTTTGGTTGAGTACCGCCCCAGCCACTTTCCAACACTTGGTGAATGACATCTTCAGGGATCTCCTAGATACATTCGTGGTAATTTATTTGGATGATATTCTAATTTTTTCTAACTCCACAGAGGAACATCATGGACATGTGAGAATGGTCTTGGAACGTCTAAGACAAAATCATCTTTACATCAAACTTGAAAAGTGTGAATTCCATAGGACCGAAATTCAATTTCTGGGGTATGTACTGTCTACACAAGGAATTAGTATGGATGGAAGCAAAACCCAAGCCATCAAGGATTGGCCAAGTCCTAGAAATGTGAAGGAGGTACAGCGCTTCATCGGGTTTGCCAACTTCTATAGACGTTTCATTAGAAATTTCTCTGAGGTAGTGTCACCTATCACTCAACTTACCCGGAAAGAGTCTAGGTTTTCCTGGACTCCCAAGCCCAGGAAGCATTTTCCCATCTAAAAGATAAATTTACCACTGCACCTATCCTAGTACATCCCAACCCCGAGCTTGCCTTCATAATAGAGGTGGATGCTTCAGACTGTGCCGTTGGAGCTATACTCTCTCAGAGAACAGGTGAGAAGAATGTCTTGCATCCCTGTGGCTTCTTTTCCCAGCAGTTGTCTTCGGCTGAGAGGAACTACGATGTGGGCAATAGAGAGTTGTTGGCCATTATTGCCGCCTTCAAAGAATGGAGACACCTTCTTCAGGGAGCTGCACAGCAAATAGTTGTCCTGACAGACCATCGTAACCTTGAGTTTATCAGGTCGGCTAAGTGCCTGACTCCTCGCCAGGCTCGCTGGAATCTTTTCTTAAACCAATTTAATTTTATCATCTCTTATAGACCAGGATCGCGCAATGGAAAGGCTGATGCACTCTCTAGGATTTACTCAGCAGAGACACGTCCAATTACTCCTCCTAAGACTATTCTTCCTGACTCTAGATTCCTAGGAGTAATTCATAATCAAGACCTACTTAAGGACATCAAGGAAGCATACCATGCGGATTCCTTTTTGGCACAACCCCCAAGGGACGTAAGTCTTGTCTTTAAGAATGGTGTGTGGATTCAGGGACAACGTCTGTATATTCCTGAAACAGTCAGATTAAGAGTATTGCAACTCATTCACGATTCCAAGATAGCTGGGCATAGAGGAATTCTAAAGACACAGGAATTTCTTTCTCGTTTCTTTTGGTGGCCCACTTGCAGGAAGGATGTTTTGAATTATGTCACTTCATGTGAGGTCTGTGCAAGATGCAAAACACCTCGCTCCTCACCAACTGGTTGT
>JARQOD010000004.1:266439691-266535679 GCA_033576555.1 Oophaga sylvatica | reverse complement strand
CGTTAGCGATATTGTTCAGTGCGGCAGCTTCCAGCGACGAGCTTCCTGCTGTGATCTCGCTCGTCGCTGGAATCGTTCCGGACCCTATTTCATCGCTGGCGCTCCCGCTGGGTAAGTATCTAATCGCTGTGTGGCACCTTTTCTTAGCGATTTAGCGGTACTTTTGTACCGCTAAAGTCGTTAAGAAGATCGCTAACGGCGATAGCGTCGTTAACTATATAAATGCGGCCACATTTAGCGATATAGAAACAATCCCGCTAGCGATCTCATTAGTATGCAACGCTAACGAGATCGCTAGCGGGATAGCTTAGTGTGGCAGTACCTTTACAGTTACTGCTCCTGAAGTAGACAAAAAGGCTACTGCTGGGCATGTCTATGGAATCAATGACAGTCTTCAGCTAGTATTTTACAACTGAAGATATCTATACCTCACATGCACTTCTTAAAGTTATTTTGGTTATTTATTAGTGATGAGTGAGCAAGCTAGTCACTACTCGGTGCTCGCCCGAGCATCTCACTGCTCGAGATGTTCGGACCTCGCCAAGTATTTCCGGGGTTGCTCGGTGGGAGCTCTGGTCACCGCCCTGCATGTTTGGCGCTCTTTACAGAGCCAATGAACATGCAGGGATTGTCTGACACACACTGTAATGCCGCAGCCATGTTGGTTGTGGCATTACAGTGATTGACTGGACACACAGCGTCATCAGGTCTATATCAGACCTGGCGCCACCATGCTCGTGACAGTCTGCTCTAGAATCAGGCAGTGTAGGGAGAGTTGCTGCTGAGCTGGGGAGAGATTTTTTTGCTGCGTCATTAGTGTGGGTATACCCAGGGCCGGCGTCAGCACCCGGCATACCCGGGCAAGTGCCGGGGCCCTGAGCAGGCGGGGGGGCCACTCGCCGTTGGGCACCTCAGCGCCCGTTAGCGGATGAGAGCGGTACCAGCACCGCCTCTGGGCCCCCTGCTTGCTCAAGGCCCCGGCAGCAGCTAGTGTTGTGAATGTGTTAGTAATGAATTCTGAGCAGAAGCTCCCTCTGGTGGTTACAAACAGTACTGAACCATTCAATGAGGATTGGCAATCAGGAGTTACGGACTGGTCTTATATAAGGGAGGTTTCCTCCCATCATGGTTGCCGGTGATCAATTGTTCTTGTCTCAACTGTGGTTCCTGGTTCACTTGGAAGCTTGCTGAGTCTTGCCTGCATCTTCTGCTATCAGATAAGATATTTTCTGCTTTTATTTTTGTGCTTGCTTTTTGCATTGTTCCCTGCACTTCTGTGGAGGTCAGCCAGGTCCCCTCCGGGGGCTTGTGCTCCTCTCAGTTTATCTGAGCCACTGTTATTTGTTCATTTGCCTTTTCCAGTTTTTTCAGTGGCTGCGGCTTAGTTTTGTGACACCAGAGAACTAATTTAGGTGGTAGAGGTCGTGTGATCTCAGGTGTTTTTGCAATTAGTAGACTTGGTATTTTTTAGGGGTTTTTGGATTGCAGTAAGTGTCCTTCCTATCCTTTTCTGTCCAGGTAGATTGGGCCCCAACGTTTGCTCATACTATTTTCTGTCTGTGTCTGTATTTCCTCTTTTCTAACCGCCATTACATGTTTGGGGGCTTCCTATGTTCTTTGGGGATCTGCTCCGGGGCATATAGCTTTCCTCTTTCTATCTTTAGGTGTAGTTAACCTCTCAGGCTGTGACGAGGCATCTAGTACCAACGTAGGAACGCTCCACGGCTGCCTTTAGTTGTGGTGGTTAGTCAGGGTACTGCAATCCAGTAGATTCCAACCTCTCTGGTGTATTGCCGTTTTTGCCTGCTCTCCTCAGCTACCAAATCATAACAGTATCCCCGGCCCAAATTGAAAATTATATGGTACTCAACAAAAGGGAAAAATAGTAAAAGAAAAAAGGAAGTTGTCAGAAATTTTTTTTTTCTGTTTGTTGCATTTTTTCCCTCTTTTTCTCTGGGTGCTGAGGAGGATTTTTTTTTCTCTCAATGGAGTTTGCACAGTTGTCTGGCCGTGTGGATCAGCTTGCCACTGAAGTTCGGAGTATTGCTACCTATCTTGCTAGGTTGCCGGTTGTGGAACCTAGGATCCCCATGCCAGATTTATTTTTGGGGGATCGAGCTAAATTTCTGAATTTCAAAAGTAACTGTAAGTTGTTTTTTGCCTTAAAACCTAAGTCCTCAGGGAACGCAGCACAGCAGGTTCAAATTGTCATCTCTCTCCTGCGCGGCGATCCTCAGGATTGGGCTTTTTCCCTGACACCTGGGGACCCTGTTTTGAGTAATGTTGATGCATTTTTTTCTGGCTCTGGGGTTATTGTATGATGAACCTAATGTCACTGATCAAGCTGAAAAAACCTTGTTGGCATTAAATCAGGGGCTTGAGGACGCTGAGTTGCACTGTCAGAAATTCCGAAAGTGGGCAGTCCTGACCAAATGGAATGATGATGCTTTGGCAGCCCTTTTTCGGAAGGGTCTGTCAGAGAATGTAAAAGATGTTATGGTGTGTTTCCCTGCTCCCTTTGGTCTCAATGATTCTATGTCATTAGCGATTCAAATTGACAGATGTTTGCGTGAGCGTAGAGGTATGCGTGGAATAGTGTTGCCTTGTGAACCAGCTTCTGAGTCCATGCAGTGTGATAGAGTGGCTTCTGGGGCACAGCGTCATGAGTTTCGAAAACGCAATGGGTTATGTTTCTACTGTGGTGACGCCTCTCATGCTATTTCAGTCTGCCCTAAGCGGGGAAGACGTTTTGCACGCTCAGTTGTCTTGGGTAGTGTTCAGACTAAATTTCTGTTGACTGTTACCCTGATTTGCTCCCTGTCCACATTTTCTGCTCAGGCTTTTGTTGATTCGGGAGCAGCTATTAACCTGACGGATTTTGATTTTGTTAAACGTTTTGGGTTTCCCTTGATACCCCTACGGAAGTCTATTCCCCTACTGGGGATTGATTCTACCCCTTTGGCTGAGAATAAACCCAGTTCTCTACTCAGGTGATAATGAGGGTTGAACCTGATCATCAGGAGAGTTGCAAATTTTTGGTGCTGTATAATCTGCATGACATTATTGTACTGGGTTTCCCTTGGTTACAGTCTCATAATCCTGTTTTGGATTGGAAATCTGTGTCTGTGACCAGTTGGGGTTGCCAATGTGTTAATGCCAACACTCCTGTTTTTTCTGCCTCTCCCCAGGCTCAGGATGTTCCTGACTTTTTGACTGATTTTTCTGATGTGTTTAGCGAAAGTAAATCTGCATCCTTGCCCCCCCATAGGAGCTATGACTGCGCTATTGAATTAGTGCCTGGTAGCAAATTCCCTAAAGGTCGCCTTTTTAACTTGTCTGTACCTGAACATGACGCTATGTTGTCTTATATCAAGGAGTCATTGGAAAAGGGTCATATCAGACCATCCTCTTCACCCTTGGGTGCCGGTTTTTTCTTTGTGGCCAAAAAGGATGGTTCATTAAGGCCGTGTATTAATTATCGTCTCTTGAACAATATCACTGTGAAATATCAATATCCGTTACCCTTGATTTCTGACCTGTTTTCCAGGGTGAAAAGTGCTACTTGGTTTACCAAGCTTGACCTCAGGGGGGCGTATAACCTTATTCGCATTAAGCACGGGGATGAATGGAAGACGGCGTTTAATACCCCAGAGGGGCATTTTGAGTACCTAGTGATGAACTTTGGGCTCACTAATGCTCCTTCCGTCTTCCAATCCTTCATGAATTACATTTTCAGGGATTTTGTGGATAAATTTCTGATTGTTTATTTGGATGATATCTTGATTTTTTCCAATGGCTGGGACTCTCATGTGAAACATATTCGGACTGTGTTCCAGATTTTGAGAGGGAGTGCTCTGTATGTGAGGGGATCAGGGTGACTTTTTGGCGTACAGAGGATCTCATTTCTGGAATTCATTTTGTCTCCGTCTGTTGTTGAGATGGACCCGGTCGGAGTTCGGGCCATCTGTGATTGGGTCCAACCTGCTTCATTGAAGGCTCTTCAGAGATTATTGGGTTTTGCCAATTGTTATCGTAAATTTGTTGGTGGTTTCTCTGTTGTTGTTAAACCATTGGCTGATTTGACCAACAGGGGTTCTGATGTGGTGGGTTGGCCTCCTGAGGCAGTCTGTGCGTTTCAGGAACTTAAGCAGAGATTCACTTCTGCTCCTGTTCTGCGGCAGCCTGATGTTTCTCTGCCGTTTCAGGTGGAGGTTGATGCCTCTGAGATTGGGGCAGATGCCGTTTTGTCCCAGGGAGATCCGGAGACCTCTAGGAGTGACCCTTGTGCCTTTTTCTCTCGAGAATTTTCTCCAACTGAATGTGGTTGTGACGTGGGTAATCGGGAGTTGTTGGCCATGAGGTGGGCTTTTAAAGAGTGGAGACATTGGCTGGAGGGAGCCAAACATCGGGTGGTGGTCCTCACAGACCATGAGAGTCTGGTTTGTCTGGAATCAGCCAAGCGACTTGGGCCTAGACAGGCAAGGTGGGCCTTGTTTTTCACACGTTTTAATTTTGTGGTTTCCTTTCTTCCTGGCACTAAGAATGTTAAGGCGGATGCCCTCTCGAGGAGTTTCCTTGTGAACTCTCCTGAGTTTTCTGATCCTGCTGTTATTTTGAAAGAGGGTGTAGTTCTTTCCGCCATCTCGCCCAGTTTGAGACTGGCTCTGGAAGGGTGTCAGGAGGATAAACCCGAGCGCTGCCCTATTGGGAAATTGTTTGTCCCAGACTGGTGGAAAAAGAGTGTGATGTCTGAGATTCATTGTTCCGCGTTGGCCGGTCATCCCGGACTTTTTGGTACCAGAGACTTGGTTAGTCGGTCCTTTTGGTGGCCTACTTTGTCTCGTGACGTCAGGGAATTTGTGCAGTCCTGCGGGACTTGCTCTCGCTCCAAGCTTTGCTCTCGCTCTAGTGGTTTGTTGATGCCATTGCCTGTGCCCAAGAGACCATGGACCCATATCTCTATGGATTTCATTTCCGACCTCCCTGTTTCTCAGAGAATGACCGTTATCTGGGTGATTTGTGATAGGTTTTCCAAAATGATACATCTTGTGCCATTACCTAAGTTGCCTTCCTCCTCCGAATTGGTGCCTTTGTTCCTTCAGCACGTGGTTCGGTTACACGGCATTCCTGAGAACATTGTGTCTGACAGAGGAGTCCAGTTTGTTTCCAGATTTTGGAGGACTTTTTGTTCTAAACTTGGTGTTCAATTGTCTTTCTCCTCGGCTTTTCATCCTCAGACCAATGGACAAACTGAGAGAACAAACCAGACATTGGAGACTTATCTGAGATGCTTTGTGTCTGCTGATCAAGATGACTGGGTCTCTTTTTTGCCTTTGGCTGAGTTTGCTCTTAAAAATAGGGCTAGCTCTGCCACTTTGATGTCTCCATTTTTCTGCAATTTTGGATTTCACCCTCGATTTTCTTCGGGACAGACGGAAGCTTCTGTCTGTCCAGGTGTTGACTCTGTTGTGGAGCGTATGCAGCAGATTTGCGACCAGGTAGTGGAGAGGTTGTCCCTCTCTCAGGAGAGGGCCCAGCGGTTTGCCAACCGGCATAGGACTGATGGTCCTCGGTTTGAAGTGGGGGACTTGGTCTGGTTGTCCTCAAGAAATATCCCTATGAGAGTTGCATCTCCTAAGTTTAAGCCTAGGTTCATTGGACCTTATAAGATCTTGGAGATTCTTAATCCTGTTTCCTTTCGTTTACTTCTTCCAGGGACATTTAAGATCCATAACGTGTTCCACAAGTCCTTATTGAAGAGGTTTGTCGAGCCAGTGGTTCCTATGGCTGCGGCTCCTGACCCTGTTTTGGTTGAGGGCAATCTGGAGTATGTGGTTGAGAAAATATTGGATTCTCGTTTTTCTAGACGGAAACTCCAGTATTTGGTTAAGTGGAGAGGTTATGGTCAGGAGGACAATTCTTGGGTGTTTGCTTCGGACATCCATGCTAGGAAACTGATCCGTGCGTATCACAGAGCTCATCCTGACCGACCTGGTTGCCCAAATGAGGGTTCGGTGACCCCTCCTCAAGGGGGGGGTACTGTTGTGAATGTGTTAGAAATGAATTCTGAGCAGAAGCTCCCTCTGGTGGTTACAAACAGTACTGAACTATTCAATGAGGATTGGCAATCAGGAGTTACGGACTTGTCTTATATAGGGGAGGTTCCCTCCCATCATGGTTGCCGGTGATCAATTGTCCTTGTCTCAACTGTGGTTCCTGGTTCACTTGGAAGCTTGCTGAGTCTTGCCTGCATCTTCTGCTATCAGATAAGATATTTTCTGCTTTTATTTTTGTGCTTGCTTTTTGCATTGTTCCCTGCACTTCTGTGGAGGTCAGCCAGGTCCCCTCCGGGGGCTTGTGCTCCTCTCAGTTTTTCTGAGCCACTGTTATTTGTTCATTTGCCTTTTCCAGTTTTTTCAGTGGCTGCGGCTTAGTTTTGTGACACCAGAGAACTAATTTAGGTGGCAGAGGTCGTGTGATCTCAGGTGTTTTTGCAATTAGTAGAGTTGGTATTTTTTAGGGTTTTTTGGATTGCAGTAAGTGTCCTTCCTATCCTTTTCTGTCCAGGTAGATTGGGCCCCAACGTTTGCTCATACTATTTTCTGTCTGTATTTCCTCTTGTCTAACCGCCATTACATGTTTGGGGGCTTCCTATGTTCTTTGGGGATCTGCTCCGGGGCAGATAGCTTTCATCTTTCTATCTTTAGGTGTAGTTAACCTCTCAGGCTGTGACGAAGCATCTAGGACCAACGTAGGAACGCTCCACGGCTGCCTTTAGTTGTGGTGGTTAGTCAGGGTACTGCAATCCAGTAGATTCCAACCTCTCTGGTGTATTGCCGTTTTTGCCTGCTCTCCTCAGCTACCAAATCATAACAAGCCGGCGCAATACTTACCTCTCCCCGTGCCTCTGCTGCCGCAGCTCCTGGCTCCAGGGGGCGCCTTCATGGCGCCTGCTCTTCCTCTCACAGCAGCGCTGCTGAATGACGGACAGGTGAGATGTGAGGTGTATGTGTCTGTGTGTCTGTGTGTGTGTGTTTGTGTGTATCAGTGTGTGTGTATGTAGTGCGGTGCTTTGTGTGTGCGAATGTGAGAGAGTGCTGTGGTGCTGTATGTGTGATGGTGGTGGGGGGAGGCAGTGATGGTAATGATGGGGAGGCGATGATGATGGGGAGGCAATGATGATGATGATGGGGAGAAGATGATGATGGGGAGGCAATGATGATGATGATGGGGAGGCGATGATGATGGGGAGACGATGATGATGGGGAGGCAATGATGATGGGGAGAAATGATGATGGGGAGGCGATGATGATGGGGAGGCAATGATGATGATAATGGAGAAGCAATGATAATGATGATGGGGAGTCTTTCCACAGCGCCCTTTCCTGAGCCGTAACAGCGCAGAATGCAGCACAGTGCAGAGGAGAGCTCCATATTTTGTATGGAGCATTATATGGGGACCAGTATCCTGTATGGAGCATTATTTGGGGTCCAATATTCTTTATGGAGCATTATATTTGGCCCATAATACTGTATGGAGGACTATGTGGTGCCCATAATATTGTATGGAGGACTGTACTGTCCAGTCTGTACTGTGCGCTGTGAGGATTTGGTGGTTTCTGAGCTATTGTAGAAATTACAATAGATATCACTCATGTAATGGAAGAAGTGAAGTGTTTGACATTGTACTATACCCATATTTCTCTGCAGTATTTGTGCATCATGAATCGTGGTCTGTGTTAAAGGGGCCCACTGAGACTCTTTCGCCCAGGGCCCATGAAAACCTGGAGCCGGCCCTGGGTATACCCTCTGTAATGCACATATTCATCTCAACAAACAGTCCTTCTGAGGACTAATAAATCATTATAGATATCAGTGCTAGGCAGGCAAGCAGTGTACATGGCAGACTACATTGCATATAGCAAGAGGGTCCATTGCAGTACTGTCTGTTGCTGCTGACTATAACAGATATTTATATGCATAGGCCCAGGTATCAGAGGCCAGGAATAATTTATTTTGGATCTTAATCCTGATTTTTTTCTTTAGAAGCAATCCAGAAAACACCGTTTTTCTTCTCAATTTGCTTGTTGGCACTGCAGAATGTTGCACAGCTTCTGAATCCACACCTTTGCAGCAGAAACTTCACAGAGCAAGTTGCATGGGATAACAAGCGTTTACTTCTCTGAACATGAGGTGAAGGAATAATGCACAGTCATTACAGCATTGCATCAGGTAACAGGAGCAAAACGAAAGTAAAACTAACAAGAGACTAATTCTTATACAATACATTAAAGAAGGAAACATTACACAACATCGCCATCTACTGTCAGGTCAGCATAAAGTCCTCCTTTTACTTATAATATAGAAGTCCTAATCTGTTGCATATGAAAACACCCTTTCTCAACAGTAAGGACTTATTCAATCAAACCCAACTTTTTTATTAGTCTCTGATGTTTATCAGCATTCAACGCCTTCGTGAAAATGTCCGCTGTCATTTCTTCAGTAGGACAATACTCCAACTTCAATACTCCTTGGTCCTGATGATCTCTCAAGAAATGATATTTCACATCAATATGCTTGGTTCTTGGATTGACTCTTTCCATCTGAGCAAGAACAAGACATCCTCGATTGTCCTCTTTTATTTTTGTTGGTTCCAACTGTGGTTGTCCTAGGTCTGTTAACAATTGTCTTAACCACAGTACTTCTTGACTCGCATGTGCTGCTGCAACATATTCTGCTTCTGTTGAAGACAGTGTCACAATTGACTGTTTCTTACTTGTCCAACTTATTGGTCCACCTGAGAGAAAAAAAATATTTCCACTGGTAGATCTTCTGTCAGTTGGATCTCCAGCCCAATCTGCATCAACATATCCTGTTAAAATGCAATTATCACCTGTGGGTAATTTCAGCTTAACATTGCTAGTTCCTTTCAAATAACGTATTACTCTCTTCACGGCATTCCAATCAGCTTTATTTGGTTTTGATACCTTTCTACTCAGGATTCCTACTGCTGCTGCGATGTCTGGTCTTGTAATGGTCGCTAAATACAGTAGTTTTCCTATTGCTGTTCTGTATTCTTCATTGTTTGGTAGCATATTTTCTTCACTGTTCATCTCTTTGAGATAATTTGTTTCCATTGGAAACTTTACTGGTTTTGCATCCATTAGTCCAAATTTTTCTGTTATGTCTTGAATCATGTGATTTTGATTCAGTAGGAAGCTTCCATCTTCTTCTCTTTCTATCTGTATTCCTAGGTACTGTTTTACATTTCCCAAGTCTTTGATTTCAAAATTTTGTTTCAGGATTTTTAGAATGTTTTCTTTATCCCTTTCTTGTTTAAAACAAATAAAAATGTCGTCTACATATATGAGTACATAAATCCATCTATTACTCAGCTTTTTTGTGTACAAGCATGGATCAGCTTTGCTTCTTTGAAATTTTTCATTTGTTAGTACTTCCGTGATTTTGTCATTCCACGCTTTAGCTGCTTGTTTTAAACCATATATGCTTTTCTGTAGTTTGCAAACTTTGTTTGGATTTCTTTCATCTTTGAATCCTGGAGGTTGTTCCATGTAAATGTCTTCTGTTAAATCTCCATTCAAAAAAGCTGTCTTTACATCCAGATGTCTTAGTTCCATCAGTTCCACTGCTGCAACTGTAAGTAAAGTTCTTATTGTAGTGTGTTTGACAACTGGAGCAAATGTTTCATCATAGTCTTCTCCATATTTTTGAGAATACCCTTTAGCTACGAGTCTTGCTCGATATCTTTCAGGTGTACCATCTGTTTGGTATTTTACTTTAAAAATCCATTTACATCCTATGGCTTTTCTTCCTTCTGGCAAATCTGTTAGTGTCCATGTATTTGAATCATGCATGGATTTAATTTCTGTTTCTGTTGCTTCTATCCATTTATTAGCTTCTTCTTCAGGAAGTTTAGATATGTCTTTCCAAGAGGTAGGTTCATAGATTTTTCTTATACTTGTCTTGTATGAGAGACGTTTTGGTGGTTTTCCTTTGTTCTCTCTTATTGAACGTCTTGGTTCTGTGTCTGTTTGTAGTTGTGATTCTTCACTTTCAGTATTTTGTTCTTCATTCATTTCTACTTCTTTCTCATCAGATATTTCTTCAGTTATGTCACTATTGTTTTTCTCATTTTTTGTTTCAACTGAAAACATAATGTCTTCATTTAAATCTTCAATGAATGTCACACTGTTACTCACCGTAACTCTGTCTGTTTTGGGATCTAGGATTCTATATCCTTTGCAGTTTTCACTATAGTCAACGAATATTCCTTCCATGGATCTGTTTTGAAGTTTGGAATGTTTTTCTGTTGGAATGAATATAAAAACTTTACATCCAAAAACTTTTAAATGATTGACACTTGGTTTCATACCTTGCCACTAGAGTTGAGCGATACTTTCCGATATCCAAAAGTATCGGAATCGGAATGGTATCGCCGATATCACTAAAATATCGGCGATACCCGATACCGATACCGGAAGTCCCATGTAAGTCTATGGGAACAAAATATCGCAACTAAAAAAACCTCTTTCTTTCCTTGTAAACACTTAATATACACACATAGAATACATATATATATATATATATATATATACATGTCATTGTGACATATATATATACATATATGTATAGTTTATACACTTCTACATAGTAAAATATCCTCTGATTCAATTGCCGGGTAAAGCCGGCTTCTGTGAAAAGACAGAAGCACCCGACATGAAATGACACTTGGTGTACATAGGGTTAACCATGTCTTTTCATGTCCTTTGCTATCTGATTTGCACAAACAATTACATCAGTCTATGTGTGCAAAATTTCACACCTGTAGGGGTTAATTAAAGGTGTAAATTCGTTGTAAAAAAAACGGACTTTTTTGCTACGAATTTACACCTTTAATTAACCCCTACAGGTGTGAAATTTTGCACACTTAAGGTACTGCCACACTAAACAATCCCGCTAGCGATCACGATAACGACGCATACTAATGCGATCGCTAGCGGGATTGTTTCTATATCGCTAAGTGCGGCCACATTTAGCGATATAGTTAACGACGCTATCGCCGTTAGAGATCTTCTTAACGACTTTAGCGGTACAAAAGTACCGCTAAATCGCTAAGAAAAGGTGCCACACTAGCGATATATACTTACCCAGCGGGAGCGCCGACGAGAAAATAGGGTCCGGAACGATTCCAGCGACGAGCGAGATCACAGCAGGAAGCTCGTCGCTGGCAGATGCCGCACTGAACAACATCGCTAACGGGATCGCTAAATAGTGACGTTTTTTAGCGATCCCGTTAGCGATATTGTTCAGTGTGGCATACCCTTTACACTCATGTAATTGTTTGTGCAAATCAGATATCAAACTACATGAAAAGACATGGTTAACTCTATGTACACCAAGTGTAATTTCATGTCGGGTTCTGCATTTTCACAAAAGCCGGCAATTGAATTAGCGGCTATTATACTATGTAGAAGTGTATGAACTATAAATATAAATATATATATATATATATATATATGTGTCACAAATTCAATGACATGTATATATATATATATATGAGGTGTAAAATTGCTGAAAAAAAATGCGTGGGCTCCCGCCCTATTTTCGCAGCCAGACAGACAAAGCCAGTGAGTGGGGGCAGATAATAATAGCCCAGAGAGGGACCATTTTTTTTGGCCCCCCCCGACTACTTAACATCTGCCCCCAGACACCCCAGAAAGGGCAAATCTCTAATTAGATTTGCCCTTTCTGGCACTTTGCCCGTCTATTCCCATTGCCCTGTAGCGGTGGCGAATGGGTTAATAAGGGGTTAAAATGACCTTGCAATTGAAAGGTCACTTTAAGCCAGGTTAATAATTGAGAGCTGTCAATTAGACAACTATCAATTATTAATCCTATTGTATGAAAGAAAAATCAAACACACACACTTTAATAAAAAAGAAGTTTAATGAAATAATCACACAGTTTTTGACCATATTTTATTTACCTGCTAAAACCATTTCCTGTAATAAAAATAAAATAATAAAGCAAAATTATTCTTACCAATCCGATGCACAGTCAGGTCCCACGGTGTAATCCTTCAGAAAGGGTTAATGTTTACTGCAGGGACCGCAGCTAATGCTGCAGCCTCACAGTAAACCCCCAAATGAATGAGCTCCTCTCCTGGCTGACAGGAGAGGAAGTGGAAAGCTTAATTGATTGCTTTCCACTTTCACTTCAGGTCAGCCAGGGACACCATCAGTGACGTCAGAGGGAACTGATTAACAAAAATAGGGGTTCCCTTTGAAAAAAAAATGGCGTGGGGTCCCCCCTATTTTTGTTAACCAGCCAGATTTAGCAGACCGCTGAGGCCTGGATTTTCAGGCTGTTAAGGAGCCAAGATCCATGGACCTTGCCAGCCTGATAATACCAGGCCACAGCAGTCTGCATATCTTGGCTGATTAACAAAAATAGGGGATCCCCTCGAAAAAAATTGGCGTGGGGTCCCCCCTATTTTTTTTAACCAGCCAGATGAAGCAGACCGCTGAGGCCTGGTTTTTCAGGCTGGTAAGGATCCAATATCCATGGACCTTGCAAGCCTGATAATACCAGGCCACAGCAGTCTGCTTAGCTTGGCTGGTTAACAAAAATAGGGGATCCCCTCGAAAAAAAAAACGGCGTAGGGGTCCCCCTATTTTTGTTAACCAGCCAAGTAAAATGCAGACTGCTGCGGCCTGGTATTAAAAGACTGTCAAGGCCCATGGATTTTGGCCCTCAACAGCCTGATAATACCAGGCTACAGCAGCCCCACATTTGGCGCATCAAAGATGTGCCAATTGTGGCACTTTACCCGGCTCTTCCCACTTGCCCTGTAGCGGTGGCAAGCGGGGTAATAAGGGGTTAATGTCACTGTTGATTGCACGGTGACAATAAGCCCGGTTAATAATGGAGAGGTGTCAATAAGACACCGATCCATTATTAATTCCAAAGTTTTATTTAATGTGTAAAAAAAAGACACAGCAAGAAAAAAGTCTTTTAATGAAATAAAAGAGACAACTCAGTTTTTATTTCTTTTATTGTACTCTCATTCCTGCGACGCCATCGATCTCCTGTAAAAAAATAAAAAAAACAAACCAACAGTATACCACCTGTCCGACGCAGTCCATAGTAACGATAGTCCCACGACGATCCAGCTCTGCTACATCGGAATGACAGGCAGAGCCTGACATCCCGGCGCAGCACAGCTGCTTTCCAGCTTCCCCGGCGGTGACGTCATCGGACTGCTTTACGGCCGCGATTACCCAGCAGTCACTGTAGTTATCGCGAGAAACTGCATGTGACCGCCGGGGAGAAGAGGATGGCGGCCATTAAGCAGTCCGGGATGTGACCGCCAGAGATCTTCTGCCGGGTAAGTGCCGCTGACTCCTGACAGACCCGACCGACGGACACTGACAGTGACAGTGACAATTCCGATTCCGGTATCCGATATGACGAAAATATCGGTACTCGGAATCGGAATTCTGATACAGCCAATATCGGCCGATACCCGATATTTGCAGTATCGTATCGCTCAACACTACTTGCCACAGTTCATATGGAGTTTTCTTCAGTTTTCTGGAAAAAAGTCGGTTCTGTAGATATGTAGCTGTCATTGCTGCCTCACCCCAATATTTCTGTTGTAGTTTAGAATCTGTCAGCATGCATCTCATCATTTCTGTTAGAGTTCTGTTTTTCCTTTCTGCTACTCCATTTTGTTCAGGTGTGTATGGAACAGTTTTCTGATGTTCTATTCCATTTTGTCTTAAGTAGTCTTCTATTCTGTGACCTGTAAATTCACCTCCATTATCACTTCTGATAACAATTGGCTTCCTTTGAAATTTGTTACTTGATCTTGTTACATAGTCTACAAGTTTATCAAAAACTTCACTTTTGTTCTTAATTATGTGACTGTGTATCTTGAGTAGTCGTCTATAAAAGTCAACATGTATCTATTGCCTCCTGATGTAGTCACTTTCATGGGTCCACATACGTCAGTATGCACCAAATCAAGTGGTCTTTCGCTTTTCATCTCACTTTCTTTTGGAATAGATATCCTTGTGGCTTTGGATTTTATACAACATTCACATCTTACGGTAATTGAGCAATCTGATATCTTTAAATCTTTTGTCAATTCTTTTCTCTGTAGTTCCCTTATACTGTCTGGGTGTCTATGTCCTAGACGTCTATGCCACATGTGAATACAGTTTTTGTGATCATGTGTACATACCTTCATCTGTTCCTTTGGTATGTCAAAATGATATAATTGTTCATCTGCCTTGACTTTGGTTATCAACTTGTTTCCTGCAAGAATTGCACACTCATTATCTTTGAATTTTACTGTAAGTCCTTTTCCTGTTAAACGTTTCACAGATAATAATCCGCCTTCCAATTTTGGAACATACAACACATCCTGTACAAGTATCTTTGAATCTTGTCCAAACTTGTTTGAACAATTTAGCATACCTTGTCCGATACCTTCTGCGGTTATTTTGCTTCCATCTGCAAGATAAATGGCTACTTTCTTATTTAAATCAAGATCAGTAAAGAAATTCTTGTCACTTGTCATATGACTCATTGCTCCTGAATCAATAAACCAACCAAGTGATGATTTCTTATCAGTTACTTTAAATGTGCCATTCCAATTATTTTCATATGAATCAGAAATTGTGTTTTTCACCTTCTGTATATTATCTTTATGGTGTAATTTCTGTTGTTCTGCTTTCCATATAGTACAGTCTTTCTTTAAATGTCCTTTTTTCTTACATCTGAAGCATTCTCTTGTCTCTTTATTATAGGGTTTTTTAAGTTCTGTAGCTTTAAGAGCATTTCCATTATCTTTCTCAGTAGAAGAATCATTTGTTTGCTCTTTCCTTCTCTGATATTCATCTATGAGTCTGGTCTTCACAAACTCTAATGTAATGTCAGTTTCTGGTCTTGTCTCTAGTGCATTTATTAAAGCTGTATATGAATCTGGTAAACTGCACAATAAAATTGCTGCTTTATGGCTTTCCTTAATATCTTCACCAATAGATCTTAGCTGTAATATCACTTCCATAATAGAGAATATATGCTTCTGTATGTCACTGTCTGCATTTAGTCTCATACTGTAAAGCTTTCTTAGTAGAAATAACTTGTGATTTAAGCTGGGTCTCTCATATAGCTGTCCTAATTCTTCCCACATTCCTTTCGCTGTTTCTTCATTTCTTATATGTATTAATTGAGCATCATCCACTAATAAGCTGATGGTAGCTCTCGCTTGTCTATTTTTCTTATCCCATGTCTGATTATCTTCATCAGGTCTATCTGAAGTGATTACTTCCCATAAATCATCTTTAGACAATAACATCTCTACTTTGAACTTCCATAGCTGATAGTTCTCATCATTCAGTTTAGCTACTGTGAGTTTTAGCTCTGTGCTATTCATCATTTTTAACTTATCTTACTTGTTTGGAGAGACTTGCACTGAAGAATTCTTCTGCATTCACCAGGGTCTTGGGTATCAGGTATTCTAAGTGTCCTGGGATCTGTGGTGTCTGGATTCTCTGTATCTGGGTACGCTGTATCTGGGTGCCTGGGTCTGGGTGTCTGGGTGTCTGGGCCCATAACCTGTTGCACAGCTTCTGAATTCACACCTTTGCAGCAGAAACTTCACAGAGCAAGTTGCATGGGATAACAAGCGTTTACTTCTCTGAACATGAGGTGAAGGAATAATGCACAGTCATTACAGCATTGCATCAGGTAACAGGAGCAAAATGAAAGTGAAACTAACAAGAGACTAATTCTTATACAATACATTAAAGAAGGAAACATTACACAACATCGCCATCTACTGTCAGGTCAGCATAAAGTCCTCCTTTTACTTATAATATAGAAGTCCTAATCTGTTGCATATGACAACACAGAATACAGCCAGATCCTTTCCATATTACAGCGCTAAAAATACAGCTATTTTTAACTGGGGTTTATCTACCAAACGGATCACATAATGAGCTCCAAATTTTTACATTTCAGGTTTCAATTTAAAATTTGTAGCAGTGTCTTAGCCAAGTTATTGACACCAGTTTTCTCCCAAAAAAAGGTTACCTACAGGCCAGATATTTCAAACTATGATTTGTCATCACATGAATCACATATTGTGTTTAAAATTGTGCCATTTCAGACCTCAATTTAAAATTTGCAATTTAGAAAAGCACAGTAAAACAAACGTATAAAAGTACTCTGTTGTAAAACAGTAACAGTAAACAGGTAGTGCTAGTAAAAAGATGATAAAACACAGGGTATTTGGTTGATATGCTTTTTGCAAAAAATGTATACTAAGCCGCTCTACCAAACATCAAGGTATACCCGTATCAGAGCAGTCCCTAACTAATGTGTTTAATCCCTAACTGATGTATTTAAAATCCTGGACATGTGTATAGTACCTATATGAGCAGGATTCAGAAACATAATGTCCAATGTGGACACGCTGCAGAGAACGGCCTTTATGTGCATTGCTCACAAACGAGGAGCGGAAAACCTCCCTGATCTTAAAAAAAAAAAAAAACATGGCTCATGTGTTTGTACTCAATTTAAAATTTGTTGCAGTGTCTTAGCCAAGTTATTGACACCAGTTTTCTAAAAAAAAAAAAAGGTTACCTACAGGCCAGATATTTCAAACTGTGGTTTGTCTGTCAAACGGATCACATACTGCGCTAAAAATTGTGCATTTCTGGCCTCAATTTCAATTTTGCGGCAGTGTCTTAGCCAAGTTATTGACACCAGTTTTCTCCAACAAAAAAAAAAGGTTACCTACAGGCCAGATATTTCAATCCGTGGTTTATCGTCGCACGGCTTACATATAAGTTCGCTCCAAATTCAGCCATCTGTAGTGAACATGGAAAATATTGTCCTCCATTTAAATGGGGCAAGGCATGTGGCAAAGGACCTGGAACTGGATGCGATGGTGATGGTGCATGCAGAGGCCGAGGCCAATGCTGTGGGAAAGCTGAAACTGTGCCACAACAAACACCCACATCTTCTCGCTCGACCTTCCTGTCCCAACTACTAGGGGACCGCAGCAGTACACCACTATTGAACCCAAAGCAGTGTCAAAAGGTTGTTGGTTGGATAGCAGATAAAGCTTCCAGTTAGTTTGCCACCACCACCCTGTCTTCCACACAGTCAAGTCTCAGTAGCCGTGAGTCTGGACCACATATTCCTCACCCTGATACTCCTTCCTCCAACCATGCTGAGTGCCCGGAGACAACTGATCCCACACTTGGACACTCCGAAGAGCTGTTCACTTTTCCATTTATAGATTCGGACCTCTCACCCAGTCCACTTGAAGCGGTGCAAGAGGAGATAGCATGTAGAGATGCCCAAATATTTAAGCAGCCACGCTCACACAAAGGTGACGGGGGAACGTGTCACAAGAGGTGGACGATGATGAGACACAATTGCCAGAAAGTCAAGAGGAGGACCAGGGTGGAAATGGAAGACGAGGTGGTGGATGATATAGTAACTGACCCAACCTGGCAGGAGGACATAAAGAGTGAGTACAGAAGCACACAGGAGGAGGGAGGCGTAGCACCACAACAGGCAGGAAGAAGCAGTATGGTGCCCGCAGACAGAAGGTGGGCAACCGTTAACACCAATACGATGGAAGTTGCCAGTCCAACTATTAGGTCTTCCCGAGTCTGGTTGTTTTTTGAAGACTCTGCCGATAACTCCAAAAAGGCCATTTGCACCACTTGTCAGGCCAGTATCAGAAGGGGTAGCAAAACTACTAGCCTGACCACCAACAGCATGATCAGGCACATGGCAGCAAAGCACCCGACTTTGTGGGCCATACCACAAAGTCCAGGAACAGTGTCTGCGAGTGACAACACTGCTTCTTCCGCTATTGTGTGGGCAAGCCAATCCCCTGTCCATGGTGCATGTGAAGATGCCTCGTGCCCTGCACCTGTCGTTGCACACACTCAATTAGCACCATCATCAAGCATGTCCACGTCCTTGTCCCAGCACAATATTCAGTTGTTTATACCCCAGTCCTTGGAACGCCCCACAGGCCACACTAGTAAATTCACATATTTCATGTCTGCTTGCACTCTAAATGTTACCTTTTAGGCTCATGGAGATTAAAGCTTTCGCAACCTGATGGTGGCGGCCATCCCTCGGTACTCGGTCCCCAGCCGCCACTATTTTTGCTGGTGTGCCATCCCCGCATTACACAAGCACGTTTCCAACAACATTAGCCGTGACCTCAACAATGCAGTTACTGGGAAAGTCCACCTAACCACGGACATGTGGACAAGTGCTTCTGGGCAAGGATGGTACATCTCGCTGACAGCACACTGGGTTAACATAGTGGATGCCGGGACCCAGTCGGACCTTGGGATGGAACACGTCCTCCCAACATCAAGGATTGCGGGCCCTAGGTCAATCAGTGTTGCCCCCACAGTCTACAGCTCCTGCATCTCATCCTCCTCCTCTTCAGCCTCCATCTCTGAAATGACTACATCAGTCACAAGCTGGAAGCACTGCAGCACTGCCTCAGCCAAGCGGCAACAGGCTGTGCTGAAGCTAATATGCCTAGGTGACAAACCACATAATGCTGAAGAGTTGTGGATAGATCTGAAAGAGCAGGCAGATCTGTGGCTGACACTGCTGAACCAACACCCAGTCATGTTAGTGTGTGACAATTGCCAAAACCTGGTGGCCCACGTGCTTAACCTCATGGTTCAGCAGTTTCTCAAAACCTACCCGGAGCTTCTGGATCTGCTTATCAAAGTATGTCGCCTGTGTGCCCATTTTAGAAAGTCAGCTAAAGCTTCCGCCGCCCTTGGCTTCAGCAGCATTTGCATCATCCGGCTCACCCACTGTTGTGTGATGTCCCCATGCATTGGAACTCTACACTGCAGATGTTGGGAAGGATTTGTGAGCAGAAGAGGGCACTTGTTGACTACCAGCATCAACAAGGCAGTCAGTATTCAGTTCAAACTCCAAACATAAGACCTCAGGAGTGGACATGGATGTCAGACATATGTACCATCCTGCAAAACTTTAAGGACTCCACCAAGATGGAGAGCGGCAATGATGCTATAATTAGCATCAACATCCCGCTTCTCTGTGTTTCTGAAACGCTCTCTGCTCACAATCAAAGAGGATGCATTGCAGGCAGAGCATGATGAGATGGAGCAAGGAACCATGCAGGGTGATTACACACAGCCTAGCTTCATGTCATCCCAACGTGGATTGGGTGACAAGGATGAAAAGGAGGAGGAGGAGGAAGAACAGGAGCTAGTTTCATGCGCTATAGATGGTACTACCTGCACAACTGTCATACCGTCTGTTCAGTGTGGAAGGCCTAATGACAGTGAGGAGGAGGAGGAGAGCATGGTCAGTCGTCCTCTTGGTGAGAACACAGAAGTCTGGTCTGTTAGCAGTCTGGCACGCATGGCTGAGATTATGCTACGCTGCCTTTCCAGTGACCCTTGCGTTCTCAAAATTTTGGGTGACAGTCATTACTGGCTGGTGACACTTTAAGACCCACGCTACAAGGAGAACTTTCTGTCTCTTATTCCTGAGGCGGACATGTCCACTCAAATGGGGCAGAACCAGAAGGACCTTGTTGTGGAATTATTAAAAAAATTCCCAACTGAAAACGCTGGCGGAAGAGGTCACAGTTCCTTAGACAACCAAGGAGTACAGGCGAGAAAGACACAACTCCAATTCAGCAGAGGCAGGGGAACACTGGCAAAGTTCTGGGAGAGTTTTCTCAGTCCTTCCCATTGCATAAGCCCTGAGGTGTGGGGTACTCTCACAAGGAGTGCAAAGTTTGGGAAGATGCTGAGGGAGCATCTTGCTGACGTACCAACGTCCTCCGTGATTCCTCTGTGCCTTATACTTATTGGTTATAAAGCTGGACATGTGGCATGAACTGGCTCTCTAAGCATTGGAGGTCCTGGCCTGTCATGCTGCTAGCGTTTTGTCAGAGCGCATCTATAGTGCCCCTGGTGGAAATATAACTGATAAGAGCATCCGCCTGCCAACTGAAAATGCTGATAGTGTAACGGGTACTCCCGCCGCCACTCTCCCCAGTGCTCCTGTGCCCAGGCGTGCTGCTGGGCTGGGACTCCGCCGTCGCACTCCGACACTTCCGGATTCTTTGTCGGGCTGGGGATTCCACTGCCAGTGCATGCGCCCTTCTCTGCTTAGGACGCAGCCATGCGCAGCCCCGGCATTTTGATCAGTCTGCGGTGTCCCGACCCGGAAGCCACTGCTAGCTAATCACGGATAAGCACCAGGTATATAAGGTCGCCTCCCCCTAATGGAGGCGCCTGATTATTGTTCTGCTCTCTTTTGATCTCTGTCAGTGCACAGGCTCCCTGCGAGCACTTCTGTGCTTTCTGAGCACCTAGGTGCCTTTCTCTTAGCCAAGTCTCTGCTTGTTTTCCCTTTCAGTGCATGTCTTCTCCTGAGTCTCAAACTCACAAGATTCTACCCTGCCTCCTCTGTTCCTGGTACTCCAGATCCTATCTTACTTCCTCAGTCACTGGGTCAAGATCCCATTCCGTCTTTCAATTCCTGGTCCACAGATCCTCTCCAGTCTCCGTGAGCCCTAGCCCTCTTATCCGATCCCACCTCCTTGGCTCCTCAATCCCTGTTTCTGCAACTCCCCCTGTCCTGTGTTTGGTCTCCTGGTACTCCTGTGCCTCTGTCTCCTCTTGGCTCTATGTCTTGCCTACCTAGTTCCCTACGAGCCACCCTCTCAGTACCGGCAGTTGTGGTATTTGAGCCCCCTGGGCCTGCCCCTGACACTCCCTGTACAGGGGTCGGTCTCACTAGGTTAGATCACCCAGGGGTGTCTAAATACCTTGTCCCAGAGGGTCCACTCTAGGAGGCATTACAGATAGGCTGACTCTTATAAATATGAACAAGGGCTGGATTGGGCCAGACTTCTCAACATCACTGAATGATAGCAGCATAACATAAACTCAAATCCAGTGTCTTTTTTTGCGATATCTATTACCATGCACCTCTTCACACCCACACATGGGTATACACTTCCTGATTTGGGCTATTTGCTGTTGTCCTCCTCCTTCTCCTCATCCTTATCATCCACCACCACTATAACACAAGGGTGACCGTGGTCCATGATGCAACATCCACAAAATTACATGTTTTTTTTTAAAGGGTGTTTATGATGCCCGTAACTAACATTTTTATACAGTATGTTCATGTATATTCTCCAGGGGTAAATGTTTGTCAGCCCATACACTTTCTTTCATGAGGCCCTCCTCCTCATCTCTATCAAGGGGTATTGTAGTGCTTCCAAATTTTTGACAGCTTTTGCGTTCACTACATAGGCAAACACTATTGGAGACCAGCTCCTTTCTAATGGGAACATTTTGTTATTATTATTATTATTATAGATTTTTATAGAGCCATTTATTCCATGGCGCTTTACATGTGAAGAGGGGCAAATATAGACAAATACAGTAAACATGAGCAATACAAGGCACACACAAGTACAGAAGGAGAGAGGACCCTGCCCGCAAGGGCTCACAGTCTACAAGGATGGGTGAGGATACACTAGGAGAGGATAGAGCTGGTCGTGCAGTGGTTCAGTAGACTGATGATCACTGCAGGTTGTAGGCTTGTCGGAAGAGGTGGGTCTTCAGGTTCTTTTTGAAGGTTTCCATGGTAGGCGCGAGTCTGATGTGTTGGGGTAGAGAGTTCCAGAGTATGGGAGAGGCATGGGAGAAGCTTTGTATGCGGTTGTGGGAAGAAGAGATAAGAGGGGAGTAGAAGAGGAGATCTTGAGAGGATCGAAGGTTGCGTGTGGGTATGTACCGGGAGACCATGTCACAGATGTATGGAGGAGACAGATTGTGGATGGCTTTGTAGGTCATGGTTAGGGTTTTGAACTGGAGCCTCTGGACGATAGGAAGCCAATGAAGGGCTTGGCAGAGAGGAGAGGCTGGGAAATAACGGGGAGACAGGTGTATTAGTCGGGCAGCAGAGTGCAGGATGGATTGGAGTGGTGCTAGAGGGAAGGCCAGAGAGTAGGAGGTTGCAGTAGTCGAGGCGGGAGATGATGAGGGCATGCACTAGTGTTTTTGTACTTTCATGGTCAAGGAATGCACGGATCCAGGAAATATTTTTGAGTTTGAGATGGCAGGAGGAGGCAAGGGTTTGGACATGTGGCTTGAAAGAGAGGGCAGAGTCGAGGATCACTCCGAGGCACCGAGCGTGCGGGACTGGGGAAAGTGAGCAGCCATTGACGTTAATGGACAGGTCTGGTGGGAGGGTAGAGTGAGATGGGGGAAAGATGATGAATTCTGTTTTGTCCATGTTCAGTTTTAGAAAGCGAGCAGAGAAGAAAGCAGAAATAGCAGACAGACATTGTGGGATTTTGGTCAGTAAGGAGGTGAGGTCAGGTCCAGAAAGGTAGATTTGCGTGTCGTCGGCGTAGAGATGATACTGCAAACCATGGGATTCTATGAGCTGTCCCAGGTCGAGGGTGTAGATGGAGAAGAGTAGGGGTCCAAAAACTGAGCCTTGGGGAACACCGACAGACAGGGGGCGAGGTGAGGAGGTGGTGTGGGAGAGGGAGACACTGAATGTTCGGTTTGTTAGATATGATGAGATCCAGGATAGGGCCAAGCCTGTGATGCCAAGAGATGAGAGAATCTGTAACAGGAGGGAATGGTCCACAGTGTCGAAGGCAGAAGACAGGTCCAGGAGAAGGAGGACAGAGTAGTGACGCTTGCTCTTGGCGGTTAGTAGGTCGTTGGTGACTTTAGTTAGGGCAGTTGCAGTTGAGTGATGCAGTCGGAAGCCTGATTGTAAGCGGTCAAAGAGGGAGCAGGAGGAGAGGTGGGAGGACAGTTCAAGATGGACATGCTGTTCCAGTAGTTTTGAGGCATAAGGGAGAAGAGATATCGGGCGATAGCTAGACACAGAGGATGGGTCAAGGGAGGTCTTTTTGAGAATGGGTGTGATCGAGGCATGTTTGAAGGATGAGGGGAAGACACCATTTGTAAGTGAGAGGTTGAAGAGGTGTGTTAGAGTAGGGGTGAAGCCGGTGGTGAGGCTAGGGATGAGGTGGGATGGGAGCGGGTCAAGCATGCAAGTGGTGAGGTGTGATCTTGATAGGAGGGTGGAAAGCTGATCTTCTGTCAAGGTGGAGAAGTTGGTTTTGGAGGAAGAGGGTTGAGCATCTAAGAGGGGCAATGGGGGCTGTGGGCCAAAGCTTTCTCTGATCGTATCGATCTTCTGCTTAAAGAAAGAGGCAAAGTCTTCAGCAGAAATGAGAGGAGAAGGAGGGGGTGCTGTGGGACAGAGTAGAGAATTGAAAGTGTTGAAGAGCTGTTTAGGGTTGTGAGACAGGGAGGATATGAGAGATGTGAAGTAAGTTTGCTTTGCAGCAGTGAGCGTGGACTTGAAGCTCGTTATGAGGCCATCCTCTACATTGCTACCAAGGGGCATTGTAGTGCCACCAAATTTTTGGCTGCTCTTGCATTCACTGCATAGGCAAACAGTATGGGAGTACTAACTTCCTAATAATGGGAACATTGCTTTCAGGAGGCCCTCCTGTGCATCGGTTCAAAGGGTTATTGGGGTGCGTCCAAACTTGGGGCAGGCCTTGCAGTCACTGCATAGGCAAACAGTATGGGAGTATCAGCTTCCTAATAATGGGAATATTGCTTTCAGGTGGCCCTCCTGTACGTCTCTTCAAAGAGGTATTAGGATGCGTCTAAATTTGGGGCAGGCTTTGCAGTCACTGCATAGGCAAACAGTATAGGACTACCAACTTCCTAATAATGGGAACATTGCTTTCAGGTGGCCCTCCTGTACATCTCTTCAAAGGGGTATTGGGGTGCGTCTGTAAGCAGGTGCGTGAATGCAGTAACCGTAATGCAGGGATTGCAGAACAAAGCTGTATATCAATGCTATTTAATTTTTAACAAGAAGGATGGTAATGGTCTCCTCGCGGGGAACTAATAAACAATAAACAAGGGAAGTAAAAGGTTTACCGCAACAGTCTGGTATTGAAACTGCAAGGGTACGTGTTCAGGTACCGGTTTCTCTGCGCTTTGGATGGAGCGGAAAACCCACCCCGCCCAAAGCGCCGCCCCCTTCTGAACGTGTGGTGATTCCGGATGTGTTCAATGAACATATCCGGAATTGCCGCACCTATACATAGGACTCTGTTATTTACCTTACGGCGACAGAGCGTCGCCGCAAGGTAAATAGTCATGCTGCAGTCTAAAAAGACTCGCCGCATGTCCGGTTTAGCGGGTGTGTTACCCACGTAATCGGACGCATAGTGGAGACGGGATTTCATAAAATCCCCTCCACTATTCTGGAACATCTGGCCGCTGCGGATTAAATGCTGCGGTAGAGCGCAGCATCCAATCCACAGCTAATACTGATGGTTTCCTGACCGTGGAAACATACCCTAAGATTCGTAGTCTTCTCTGGTCCTCATCCTCATACAGCCTGATGGCAGCTGGAGCACTGGCAATGGCCAGCGGGGTGTCCTCAGAGGAATTCAAACAAATCACGGTCCAGCTTCTGGCGACAGCTGGCGGTCACCGGTTTTGTCCGCTGAGCCCCTAGTCCATAAATCTGTGCAGCCAAAGTGGGGAATGCTGCAGGAATATCTGTCTCACACGTGTGCTGCAGCAGGTCTATCAGCAATGGGGAACGCACCTCAGGGTCCTGCCACTGGCACCCGCTCCTCCGCGCGTGCACTGCACTTTGCTTGGCTGAGAGCGCGGTGCTCTGAATACTCACTGGCTTACTGGAAAATTTGCCTAAGCTCTGCTGGGGCACATCTCAGTACAGCCTCTGTCGCTGCGGAGCGCGCCTCACACCTCTCTCTGCTCTCACTACCGGCGGGAAACCGAGATCTCTTTCCCGTGCTTCCTGCTCACTGACCGGCTTAGCCATGCCCCTTCTCCCCGGGTCATGCGACCTGTTCGGTTCTTTTCCCCAGCAACACTGGAAGCAGCCTCAACAGTTCCAGACCTGGCATGATGCAGGTACGCGCAGCCCGGTCTTCCTCCTTACATGTTCAAATTTGGGGCAGGCCTTGCATTAACTGCAAAGGCAAACAGTATAGGAGTACCAACTTCTTAATAATTTGAACATGGATTTCAGGAAGCCCTCCTGTACGTCTCTTCAAAGGGGTTTTGGGATGCGTCAAAATTTGGGGCAGGCCTGCCACTCACTGCTTATGTAATAACAATATAAGAGACCCACTGTTTAATAATGGGAACAACAAAGCATAGCCGGCTGACGGCTCTCTAAGAATAGTGAGGACGATTGCTGGCCCTTTAAGAATAGTAAAGGTCGCCTGATGGCCCTATAAAAATAGGCTTTGTGACTTTCAGAGTCCCTCCTGTCATGATCCAGGCCAGGGTTTGTTTCATGTTATTCTCTCCTGGTCCGGTCATGCAAGGGTTAACCTTCTCTGCCTCGTTTTGGGTTCTGTGGGGTTATTTCAGTCTGCTGAGGCCTGCTGATCAATGTCAGTGATAGTTCATGCTTCCAGGCTAGAGCAGCTGACCCCTTGATACCGTGTTGTGTCCTCTGCCCATTTACTCTGTTCCCGTGACCTTCCTTTCCTGCCACCCCACTTGTCTTAGTGTTTGCTCCCTGTGCTTGGACCCTTGGTATGTGACCCGGCTTGTCTTCTGACCTGTTTATTGTCTCTCATCTCGGTTATATCTGCACCTGTCTGGCTCTGACTTTTGGCTTGTATTTGACTATGTGAATTGGTGTGACCTCTGGTACTTTTTGTCCTGACTGTTTCTGACTCAGCTCGTCTGACCACTCCTTCACCACAGGGTGGTGCTGGTGCTGCTGCTCTGTGGTATTACGCTGTGTGTGCAGCCTCTCTTCCCTCACCAGCATTCCCTGGTGGAGGTTGCTGTTGTGAATGGGTTTGAGATGAGTTCTGAGCAGAGGTTCCCTCTGGTGGTTACAAGCGGTACTAGTGAGGATTGGGAATCAGGTTTACTGATTGGTCTTATTTAAGGGAATCATTTTCCCATCAGGGTTGCCGGTGATCAATTGTTCTGGTCTGAATCCTTCTTTCCAGTTTCCCTTGTAGCCTGCTGTGTCGTGTCTGCATCTCCTGCTGTCAGATAAGACAATTTCTTATTTTGTGTTTTTGCTATATTTTTGCATTTTGTCCTGCACTTCTGTGGGGGCCTTCTGGGTCCCCTCCGGGGGCTTTTGCCCTCTCAGTTTAGTCCAGCCACTGTGTTTTGTACTTTTGCTTTTTGCAGTTTTTTCAGTGGCTGCTGTTTTTGTTACACCAGAGAACTAATTTAGGTGGTAGAGGTCGTGTGATCTCAGGTTATTTTGAAATTAGTATGTTGGTGTTTTTCAGGGTTTTCTGGGATTGCAGTAAGTACCCTTCCTGTCCTTTTCTATTTAGATAGTTTGGGCCCCAGCGTTTGCTCATACTATTTTCTTTCTGTGTCAGTATTTCCTCTTGTCTAACCGCCATTACATGTTTGGGGGCTTTCTATTATCTTTGGGGTTCTGCTCCGGGGCAGATAGCTTTCCTATTTCTATCTTTAGGTGTAGTTAGTTTCTCAGGCTGTGACGAGGCGTCTAGGACCATCGTAGGAACGCTCCACGGCTGCCTCTAGTTGTGGTGGTTAGTCAGGGTACTGCAATCTCATAGATTCCAACTGCTCTGGTGTATTTCCTTTTTTACCTGCACTCCTCAGCTACCGTAACATAACAGTATCACCGGCCATAAAAATTGTATGGTACTCACAGAAGGAAAAAAAAAAAAAAAAAAAAAAAAAAATATTTTGAAGGAAGAAAAGTTGTCAGAGATATTTTTCTGTTTGTTGCATTTTTTTTTTTTTTTTTCCTCTGTATCTCTGGGTGCTGGGGAGGATCTTTTCTCCCAATGGAGTTTGCACAGTTGTCTGGCCGTGTGGATCAGCTTGCCACTGAGGTTCAGAGTATTGCTGCATATCTTGCTAGGTTGCCTGTTGTGGAACCTAGGATCCCCATGCCAGATTTGTTTTCAGGGGATCGAGCTAAGTTTCAGAATTTCAAAAATAATTGTAAATTGTTTTTTGCCTTAAAATCTAAGTCCTCAGGAAACGCAGCGCAGCAGGTTCAAATTGTCATCTCTCTCCTGCGCGGCGATCCTCAGGATTGGGCTTTTTCCCTGACACCTGGGGATCCTGTTTTGAGTGATGTTGATGCATTTTTTCAGGCTTTGGGGTTATTGTACGATGAGCCTAATATCACTGATCAAGCTGAAAAAGCCTTGTTGGCATTAAATCAGGGGCTTGATGACGCTGAGTTATACTGTCAGAGATTCCGTAGGTGGGCAGTCCTGACCAAATGGAATGACGACGCTTTGGCGGCCCTTTTCCGGAAGGGTCTGTCGGATAATGTAAAGGATGTTATGGTGGGATTCCCTGTCCCCTCTGGTCTCAATGATTCTATGTCATTAGCGATTCAAATTGACAGACGTTTGCGTGAGCGGAGAAGTATGCGTGGAGTGGTGTTGCCTTGTGAGCCAGCTGCTGAGCCCATGCAGTGTGATGGAGTGGTGTCTGGGGCACAGCGTCATGGGTTTCGAAAGCGCAATGGGTTGTGTTTCTACTGTGGTGATGCCTCTCATGCTATTTCAGTCTGCCCTAGGCGGGGAGGACGTTTTGCACGCTCGGTTGTCTTGGGTAGTGTTCAGACTAAGTTTTTGTTAACTGTCACTCTGATATGCTCTCTGTCCTCATTTTCTGCTCAGGCTTTCGTTGATTCTGGAGCAGCTATTAACCTGATGGATTATGATTTTGCTAAACGTTGTGGATTTCCCTTGATACCCCTACAGAAGTCTATTCCCCTACTGGGGATCGATTCTACCCCTTTGGCTGAGAATAAACCCCAGTTTTCTACTCAGGTGATAATGAGGGTTGAACCTGATCACCAGGAGTGCTGCAAATTTTTGGTTCTATATAATCTGCATGACATTATCGTGCTGGGTTTCCCTTGGTTACAGTCTCATAATCCTGTTTTGGATTGGAAATCTGTGTCTGTAACCAGTTGGGGCTGCCAATGTGTTAATACCAACACTCCTGTTTTTTCTGCCTCCCCCAGGCTGAGGATGTTCCTGACTTTTTGTTTGATTTTTCTGATGTGTTTAGCGAAAGTAAATCTGCATCCTTACCTCCCCATAGGAGCTATGACTGCGCTATTGAATTAGTGCCAGGTAGTAAATTCCCTAAGGGTCGCCTCTTTAACTTGTCTGTACCTGAACATGACGCTATGCGGTCTTATATCAAGGAATCATTGGAGAAGGGTCATATCAGACCATCCTCTTCACCCTTAGGTGCCGGTTTTTTCTTTGTGGCCAAAAAAGATGGTTCATTAAGGCCGTGTATTGATTATCGTCTCTTGAACAATATTACTGTGAAATATCAATACCCGTTACCCTTGATTTCTGACCTGTTTTCCAGGGTGAAAAACGCTACTTGGTTTACCAAGCTTGACCTCAGGGGGGCGTATAACCTTATTCGCATTAAGCACGGGGATGAATGGAAGACGGCATTTAACACCCCTGAAGGGCATTTTGAGTACCTTGTGATGCCCTTTGGGCTCACTAATGCTCCTTCCGTCTTCCAGTCCTTCATGAATGACATTTTCAGGGATTTTGTGGACAAGTTTCTGATTGTTTATTTGGATGATATCTTGATTTTTTCTAATGACTGGGACTCTCATGTGAAACATGTTCGAACTGTATTCCAGATTTTGAGAGAGAATGCTCTGTATGTGAAGGGATCAAAGTGTCTTTTTGGCGTACAGAAGATCTCATTTCTGGGATTCATTTTGTCCCCATCTGTTATTGAAATGGACCCGGTCAAGGTTCAGGCCATCTGTGATTGGGTCCAACCTACTTCATTAAAGGCTCTTCAGAGATTTTTGGGTTTTGCCAATTTTTATCGTAAATTTATTGGTAATTTCTCTGTTATTGTTAAACCATTAACTGATTTGACCAGAAAGGGTTCTGATGTGGTGAATTGGCCTCCTGAGGCAGTCTCTGCGTTTCAGGAACTTAAGCAGAGATTCACTTCTGCTCCTGTTCTACGGCAGCCTGATGTTTCTCTGCCATTTCAGGTGGAGGTTGATGCCTCTGAAATTGGGGCAGGTGCCGTTTTGTCCCAAAAAGATCCAGAGACCTCTAAAAGTAACCCTTGTGCCTTTTTCTCTCGAAAATTTTCTCCTACTGAACGTAATTATGACGTGGGTAATCGGGAGTTATTGGCCATGAAGTGGGCTTTTGAAGAGTGGAGACATTGGCTGGAGGGAGCCAAACATCAGGTGGTGGTCCTTACGGACCATAAGAATCTGGTCTATCTGGAATCTGCCAAGCGACTCAATCCTAGACAGGCCAGGTGGGCCTTGTTTTTCACACGTTTTAATTTTGTGGTTTCCTTTCTTCCTGGCACTAAGAATGTTAAGGCGGATGCCCTCTCGAGGAGTTTCCTTGCGGACTCTCCTGAGCTATCTGATCCCTCTGTTATTTTGAAGGAGGGTGTAGTTCTTTCCGCCATCTCGCCTAATTTGAGACTTGCTCTGGAGGGGTGTCAGGAGGATAGGCCCGAGCGCTGCCCTGTTGGAAAATTGTTTGTCCCGGACCAATGGAAAAAGAGTGTGATGTCTGAGATTCATTGTTCCGCATTGGCTGGGCATCCCGGAATTTTTGGTACCAGAGACTTGGTTAGTCGGTCCTTTTGGTGGCCTACCTTGTCTCGCGATGTCAGGGAATTTGTGCAGTCCTGCGGGACTTGCTCTCGCTCCAAGCCTTGCTCTCGCTCTAGTGGTTTGTTGATGCCATTGCCTGTGCCCAAGAGACCATGGACCCATATCTCTATGGATTTCATTTCCGATCTTCCTGTTTCTCAGAGAATGACCACCATCTGGGTAATTTGTGATAGGTTTTCCAAAATGATACATCTTGTGCCATTACCTAAGTTGCCTTCCTCCTCTGAATTGGTGCCGTTGTTCCTTCAGCACGTGGTTCGTTTACACGGCATTCCTGAGAACATTGTGTCTGACAGAGGAGTCCAGTTTGTTTCCAGATTTTGGAGGACTTTTTGTTCTAAACTGGGTGTTCAATTGTCTTTCTCCTCGGCATTTCATCCTCAGACCAATGGTCAAACTGAGAGAACAAACCAGACATTGGAGACTTATCTAAGATGCTTTGTGTCTGCTGATCAGGATGACTGGGTCTCTTTTTTGCCTTTGGCTGAGTTTGCTCTTAATAATAGGGCTAGCTCTGCCACTTTGATGTCTCCGTTTTTCTGTAATTCTGGGTTTCACCCTCGATTTTCTTCAGGACAGACGGAGGCTTCTGTCTGTCCAGGTGTTGACTCTGTTGTTGAGCGTATGCAGCAGATTTGGGACCAGGTAGTGGAGAGGTTGTCCCTCTCTCAGGAGAAGGCCCAGCGGTTTGCTAACCGGCATAGGACTGATGGTCCTCGGTTTAAAGTGGGGGACTTGGTCTGGTTGTCCTCAAAGAATATTCCTATGAGAGTAGCATCTCCTAAATTTAAGCCTAGGTTCATTGGACCTTATAAGATCATGGAGATTATTAATCCTGTTTCTTTTCGTTTGCTTCTTCCAGGGACATTTAAGATCCATAACGTGTTCCACAAGTCCTTGTTGAAGAGGTTTGTTGAGCCAGTGGTTCCTGCTGCTGTGCCTCCTGACCCTGTTTTGGTTGAGGGCAATCTGGAGTATGTGGTTGAGAAAATATTGGATTCTCGTTTTTCTAGACGAAGACTCCAGTATTTGGTTAAATGGAGAGGTTATGGTCAGGAAGATAATTCTTGGGTGTTTGCTTCGGACATCCATGCTAGGAGACTTATCCGTGCGTATCATAGAACTCATCCTGACCGACCTGGTTGCTCAAATGAGGGTTCGGTGACCCCTCCTCAAGGGGGGGTACTGTTGTGAATGGGTTTGAGATGAGTTCTGAGCAGAGGTTCCCTCTGGTGGTTACAAGCGGTACTAGTGAGGATTGGGAATCAGGTGTTACTGATTGGTCTTATTTAAGGGAATCATTTTCCCATCAGGGTTGCCGGTGATCAATTGTTCTGGTCTGAATCCTTCTTTCCAGTTTCCCTTGTAGCCTGCTGTGTCGTGTCTGCATCTCCTGCTGTCAGATAAGACAATTTCTTATTTTGTGTTTTTGCTATATTTTTGCATTTTGTCCTGCACTTCTGTGGGGGCCTTCTGGGTCCCTCCGGGGGCTTTTGCCCTCTCAGTTTAGTCCAGCCACTGTGTTTTGTACTTTTGCTTTTTGCAGTTTTTTCAGTGGCTGCTGTTTTTGTTACACCAGAGAACTAATTTAGGTGGTAGAGGTCGTGTGATCTCAGGTTATTTTGAAATTAGTATGTTGGTGTTTTTCAGGGTTTTCTGGGATTGCAGTAAGTACCCTTCCTGTCCTTTTCTATTTAGATAGTTTGGGCCCCAGCGTTTGCTCATACTATTTTCTTTCTGTGTCAGTATTTCCTCTTGTCTAACCGCCATTACATGTTTGGGGGCTTTCTATTATCTTTGGGGTTCTGCTCCGGGGCAGATAGCTTTCCTATTTCTATCTTTAGGTGTAGTTAGTTTCTCAGGCTGTGACGAGACGTCTAGGACCATCGTAGGAACGCTCCACGGCTGCCTCTAGTTGTGGTGGTTAGTCAGGGTACTGCAATCTCATAGATTCCAACTGCTCTGGTGTATTTCCTTTTTTACCTGCACTCCTCAGCTACCGTAACATAACAGGTTGCGCTATACTGCACTGCCGCAGCATTACACCTCCTTCATAAATGAAACAGGATGTGTCTGATGATGTGTCACACCCCACATGGCCAGATAAGGTTGTAAAATGTTAAAATGACATTTCCCAGTGAATGCTTTTGTCTTGGTTGAAAGTAATGCTAAAGTTCAAAAATGCATCAAAAACGCTACGTGTGAACATAGCCCAAGGTGTGGAAATCATGCTCAACTGGAATGGGAACAGAATGGGGAGACGCTTGGATGCATCTCTGACTCCCAGTTCGCTTCTGGGAACAATGTTGTCAGAGTATTACTCCACTTTTACAGATTGACCATAAAACATACGAAACCAAAGATAAACTGGATTTATAGTGAAAAATGTTAGGAAACATTCTTTCCTGTATACTTTAATGACTTGTATATAAGGCAAAATAAAAAAAAATAAAAAAGGCCTCCTCCACCCGTTAATAGCCTGGCCATCTCTCACCACATTTAGCCATCACCTATGACTACAGTATATGACATAGAAGTGGAGGAAATAAAACTACACCCACCGGTAGTCACCAGTAATTGTAAATTTAATCCCTTCCTGCACCAGCCCTTTTTCGTTTTTGCATTTCTCTTTTTCAATCCCCTTCTTCCCAGAGCCATAACATTTTTATTTTTTCGTCAATATGGCCATGTGATGGCTTGTTTTTGTGGGACAAGTTGTACTTTTGAATGACACCATTGATTTTACCATATCATGTACTTGAAAATGGGAAAAAAAAGTGCAATTTCACAACAGTTTTTTGAATTTTTTTACCATGTTCACCAAATGCTAAAACTGACCTGCCATTATGATTCTCCATGTCATTACGAGTTTGTACGGTGCATGTCATGAAGGGATTAACATTTTACTACCTTATCTGGGCATGTGGTGTGTGTGACATGATCAGGCACATCCTGATGCAGAGGGGGGATTTGGTCAAGGACCAAAAAAAATGACCACAGATCCACAATGTAAGAAAACTAAACAAATCTTTATTACAAATATCAAACATTATTATAAAATGGACAGGTGATATCAAACAGTGATACAAAGGTGAGGCATCATGTCCAACAGGGACATCGACCAAGGAGCACATATATTAGATTCCCTGACTGTACATAAAAAACGCTAATGACTCTAACTAGACAATGCTAAAAATCTCTCCAGAAAAAATAGGCAATGCCTATATTAAATTGTATATTGTAAATGAGAGAAACAAAAATGGGTATATATTCACATCCATCAATGGGGGGGGAGGGGGAAAGGTGTTTCCAGAGTCAGAAAACTGAGTAGTATATAGCGTATGGCGTAAAGACCTATAAAATGAACTACTGCCTGATGCTTCAAAGTCAGCTGATGGGTATCACATGAAGCACCCACTTATAAGTGATGCTTTTAGCTGAAGGGTAACAAGTATAGCGCCCACTACATAAGTGAAATTGTGAAATGATACCCGCTATACATGAACGCCACTAGTGAGTGTGTACCAGTGTAGTCCCTGTTACGGCATCTAATGCCGATCCATGTCCCACAATAACAGTGAAAATCAGCCTATTTAAGGCAGGGTAAAATGGATCTATCAGACATTACCTCCAGGGATGCAGTAGCGGTCACAGTCAGGGAAGCCAAAGTATGTGCCAAACGTGCCCCGACGCACGTTTCGGATGTTACTCCTTCGTCAGGGGGCATGTGAGTGTCAGTGAACGAGTGCTTTAAAAATCGTTCAACCGGAAATGACCAACCGTGTACCGGAAGTGACGCATGTGAAGCCGAGGACATCACCCGACACACCGCGCCTGCGTCAAACAAACGGAAACCATGGAAACCTCCATGGCAACCATAAGTGGAAGACACAGGAAGCGGAGTGGCGCGAGAGCCTCAGCACACATGCGTACAAGTCCGCGGCTGACCCTGGAGTAAGTATGGGATTGGTCGTCACATATAATGTAATTAGATAAATGGTAACATCAAAGAAAAAGGAGAAACAGTGGAAAAAGGGATAAGAAAACAGATTCTAACACCAAATCAAAAAATCCTAATATGCAATACAATGAGATCCATTGCATAAATATCCACTACATTTCAGATGGAATCACATTATTAACTCTTAATGGTATCATGATAAATTTGAAAAGGAGTGTATATGTTTGCAGTATATGTACAAAATCCACCTGTATAGCATAGACATATTATACAAACATTATAAAATTAGACGATTGATGTCAACCAGGATGTTGAAAAATTGATTAGAGACATCATCCATGAAATGATCCGGAAAGAACGACATGAGAAACAACCTAAAATTATAAAAATGCATTAAGCAACATGTAACAAAAAAGCACAAACGGTTAAAAAAATTTATATATATATATATATATATATATATATTATATATGGAGATGTCCTGTGGAGGACATGAACCAGACAGCAGGTTAATTATAGAAATGATGCAAAGCTTAGATTTTCATTTAACCCAGTAGGGTACACTGTGTTCAAAGACCATATCCAACGGGCTTCTAGCTGTGCCAAACGTTGAGAAATGCCACCTCCCCGAATCCCTAGGTCTAGGCAATCTATCCCCTTAAAACGCAAAAGTCTACCATCACATTGGTGGTGTGTCTTGAAGTGCCTGGAATTGTCTTCAAAGATTGTGGAAACTCTTCATTAATTGCTGCCTCTATCCCAAGCACGTGCTCCCTTATTCGGACCTTAAATTGACGCGTCGTGAGGCCCACAATATATAAGGGAGCATGGGCACGTGGCATAATATATGACACATTTGGTGATGCAAGTGATACATTTCTTAATGTTAAAGGATTTAGTCCCAGATGAGTCCAAAAAGGAATCACTGCGATCAACATTGTCACATGCAACACAGTGTCCGCATTTGTAGCAGCCTTTGCTCAACTGATTCTGAGTTTATTACGCAGTCGGATTTACTAAAAAGACGACTAACAGAAAGGGGATATAATAATAGATCGATAAAAAAAGCGTTCAATAGAGCCAAATTTAGCCAAAGAAATTCTTTACTATACATGGGAAATGATGGACCACAATCAGATATAATCAGATTCATTACCACCTATAATTCTCAATCTGGGAATGTTAGGAGGATTTTGGAAAGAGCTTGGCCCATCTTAAAAACAGATTCGACTTTGGCTAAAATTATCCCCGATAGGCCCTCTATCACATACAGACACTCTAGGAACCTACGGGAGTTTCTTACTTCTAGCCATTACCAGGCCAGCCCCCCCCAAACCTTTTTGAATAACTATAGTATTCGCAAAGGCTGCTACACATGCGGACACTGTGTTGCATGTGACAATGTTGATCGCAGTGATTCCTTTTTGGACTCATCTGGGACTAAATCCTTTAACATTAAGAAATTTATCACTTGCACCACCAAATGTGTCATATATTATGCCACGTGCCCATGCTCCCTTATATATGTGGGCCTCACGACGCGTCAATTTAAGGTCCGAATAAGGGAGCACGTGCTTGGGATAGAGGCAGCAATTAATGAAGAGTTTCCACAATCTTTGAAGACAATTCCCAGGCACTTCAAGACACACCACCAATGTGATGGTAGACTTTTGCGTTTTAAGGGGATAGATTGCCTAGACCTAGGGATTCGGGGAGGTGGCATTTCTCAACGTTTGGCACAGCTAGAAGCCCGTTGGATATGGTCTTTGAACACAGTGTACCCTAATGGGTTAAATGAAAATCTAAGCTTTGCATCATTTCTATAATTAACCTGCTGTCTGGTTCATGTCCTCCACAGGACATCTCCATATATATATATATATATATATATATATATATATATATATATACATATATATATATAATTTTTTTTAACCGTTTGTGCTTTTTTGTTACATGTTGCTTAATACATTTTTATAATTTTAGGTTGTTTCTCATGTCGTTCTTTCCGGATCATTTCATGGATGATGTCTCTAATCAATTTTTCAACATCCTGGTTGACATCAATCGTCTAATTTTATAATGTTTGTATAATATGTCTATGCTATACAGGTGGATTTTGTACATATACTGCAAACATATACACTCCTTTTCAAATTTATCATGATACCATTAAGAGTTAATATTGTGATTCCATCTGAAATGTAGTGGATATTTATGCAATGGATCTCATTGTATTGCATATTAGGATTTTTTGATTTGGTGTTAGAATCTGTTTTCTTATCCCTTTTTCCACTGTTTCTCCTTTTTCTTTGATGTTACCATTTATCTAATTACATTATATGTGACGACCAATCCCATACTTACTCCAGGGTCAGCCGCGGACTTGTACGCATGTGTGCTGAGGCTCTTGCGCCGCTCCGCTTCCTGTGTCTTCCACTTATGGTTGCCATGGAGGTTTCCATGGTTTCCGTTTGTTTGACGCAGGCGCGGTGTGTTGGGTGATGTCCTCGGCTTCACATGCATCACTTCCGGTCCGCGGTTGGTCATTTCCGGTTGAACGATTTTTAAAGCACTCGTTCACTGACACTCACATGCCCCCTGACGAAGGAGTAACATCCGAAACGTGCGTCGGGGCACGTTTGGCACATACTTTGGCTTCCCTGACTGTGACCGCTACTGCATCCCTGGAGGTAATGTCTGATAGATCCATTTTACCCTGCCTTAAATAGGCTGATTTTCACTGTTATTGTGGGACATGGATCGGCATTAGATGCCGTAACAGGGACTACACTGGTACACACTCACTAGTGGCGTTCATGTATAGCGGGTATCATTTCACAATTTCACTTATGTAGTGGGCGCTATACTTGTTACCCTTCAGCTAAAAGCATCACTTATAAGTGGGTGCTTCATGTGATACCCATCAGCTGACTTTGAAGCATCAGGCAGTAGTTCATTTTATAGGTCTTTACGCCATACGCTATATACTACTCAGTTTTCTGACTCTGGAAACACCTTTCCCCCTCCCCCCCCATTGATGGATGTGAATATATACCCATTTTTGTTTCTCTCATTTACAATATACAATTTAATATAGGCATTGCCTATTTTTTCTGGAGAGATTTTTAGCATTGTCTAGTTAGAGTCATTAGCGTTTTTTATGTACAGTCAGGGAATCTAATATATGTGCTCCTTGGTCGATGTCCCTGTTGGACATGATGCCTCACCTTTGTATCACTGTTTGATATCACCTGTCCATTTTATAATAATGTTTGATATTTGTAATAAAGATTTGTTTAGTTTTCTTACATTGTGGATCTGTGGTCATTTTTTTTGGTCCTTGACCAAATCCCCCCTTAGCATTTATTTCAGCGATAGATCCTTGAATCCAATTTCACTAAATTTATGCGCTCAGTTCAGTACATTGTTACCATGTGCATATTTTTCACTTTTATTTTTATTTTTATTTTTTGTTGCATATTTCAATTCTGTCATATTTGTTCTGTACATCCTGATGCAGGTGGGATTAATCTGCAGGTTAATAACGTTCTCACACTGTGCTACACCGGTACTGAGAGCCCTGCTGCAGGGAGGAAATAAATTTTATTCCCCCTCTGCAGCATTCAGCTTCTGGTCACAGAGGTGGCACTAGTATGGTTTCAATCACTGGTCTGTGTGTAGAAAGTATCATCTGTAGCTGGGTTCTGGCACTGACTGTACTGCTGAGCTCTAATGCTGAGCCTGCTCTCAGTCAGGAATAGGCGCAAGGTTACAGACGCTACTCAGTGCCAGACAGACAAGGGGGAATAATGTTTTTTTTTTCCCGCAGCAGGGCTCTCAGTGCCAGCACCGTACGATATCAAAACATTTCACCTGCAGATTAACCCCATATCTGCACATTAATATTGCTAATTTACATGACTTGTTACATTTAAGGGAAATAAGCATTTAATGCTATATGATGTCCAGTACTGTGCAAAAGTTTCAGGCAGGTTTCAGGTCACAAAATGCAAAGTAACTGAAGAGAAGTCTAAATCAGGTACCGTATATACTCGCGTATAAGCCGAGATTTTCAGCCCATTTTTTAAGGCTGAAAGTCCCCCTCTCGGCTTATACGCAAGTCAAATACCGGGGGTGGTCGGCGAGGGAGGGGGAGCGGGGGTGTCAGATCATACTTACCCCCTGCTGGCACATCTCTGCAGCACCCCTGCTTCTTTCACTATCTCAGGCTCCTTCCTGCAGCGGTCACGTGGTACCGCTCATTAAAGTCATGAATATGCACATATTCATGACTTTAATGAAAGGTACCACGTGTCCGCTATAGGAAGGAAGGAATAGCTGCCGGAGATCGCGGGAGAGAAGGCAGGGGCTGCAGAGACGCTCCAGGAGGGGGAAAGTATAGGAGATATTCACCTGTCCCCGGTCCACCGCTGCTCGCCGCTGTGTCCTCGCGTCCTCTGGCTGTGAATGTTCAGGTCAGAGGGCGCGATGACATAGTTAGTGCGTGCCGCGCCCTCTGCCTGAGCACACACTGACAAGAGGACCCAGAAGACGGAGCAGCGTGCAGCGGTGGACCGGGGACAGGTAAATATCTCAGGTGCCGGGGCCCTGAGCAAGCGGTGACACCGGCACCTGTCCCCCATAGCGCGCCGGTGTCCCCGCCTGCTCAGGACACTGGCACCTGGCCCCAGCGATGAGAGGTGAGTATGTTATTTTCTCTTTTTAGTTGCAGCAGCGGCAGCATAAGGGACCTATACTATAGAGCATATGGGGCATAATCTATGGAGCATATGGGGCATAGTCTATGGAGCATATGGGGCATAATCTATGGAGTATGTGGGGCATAATCTATGGAGCATGTGGGGCATAATCTATGGAGCATGTGGGGCATAATCTATGGAGCATATGGGGGCATAATCTACGGAGCATATGGGGCATAATCTACGGAACATATGGGGCATAATCTACGGAGCATATGGGGCATAATCTATGGAGCATATGGGGCATAATCTATGGAGCATGTGGGGCATAATCCATGGAGCATGTGGGGCATAATCTATGGAGCATTACGAGGGGCATAATCTACGGAGCATATGGGGCATAATCTATGGAACATATGGGGTATAATCTATGGAACATATGGGGCACAATCTATGGAGCATGTGGGGCATAATGTATGGAGCATGTGGGGCATAATCTATGGAGCATGTGGGGCATAATCTATGGAGCATAATCTATGGAGCATCTTAGGGGCATAATCTATGGAGCATTTTAGGGGGCATAATCTATGGAGCATTTTATGGGGGCATAATCTATGGAGCATCATATGTGGCATAAAATTTTATGGAGCATCTTATGGGGGCATAACTTTTATGGATCAGCATATGGGGCATATTATTCTATGGAGCATCTTATGGGGCCATTATTAACCTTTATGGAGCATTATAAGGGGAGTATTTTGTATGGAGCATCTTATGGGGCCCATCATTAACTGTATGGAGCATTATATGGGGCTCCTGATTCAATATGGATATTCAAAAACATTTAACCTACTGATGTCTCAATTAATTTTACTTTTATTGGCATCTATTTTTATTTTTGTAATTTACCATTAGCTGCTGCATTTCCACCCTAGGCTTATACGCGAGTCAATAAGTTTTCCCAGTTTTTTGTGGCAAAATTAGGGGGGTCGGCTTATACACGGGTCAGCTTATACATGAGTATATACGGTAAATATTTAGTTGACAACACTTTGCCTACAGAGCATCATCAAAGCAGCAATTCTTCCAGGTGTTCTTACATACAGTTTTTGAAAAAAGCTTGGCAGGGAGGTTGTTCAAAACATCCTAGAAATCTAATCATAGGCTTTCTGTATATGTAGGCATCGTGGTAATGCGACTCACTCGCTGCTTACAAGAATGTTTCCAGTGCTGGGTTCAACTGGGAAATAAAAAGTTAACGTATAGCACAAACCATATGCCTGCAGGAATCTGCCATCTCAGAGTACAATCAACAGAGTCTAGCACAGTTGTACATAAATACTCCTCTGGAACTCTCTTGCCTCCAGACAACTTTTGGGTTTTCACATCACGAAAGATAGCAATCTTCGTGATACATAGCTCTTCTCGCATATATTGCCAGTCACCCTATTACTTATCCTCCCATTCTGCCCAAAGCTGGGGGTTTTGACACCTTCAGTCACCTAACAGGGAATTCTAAAGAGGGCATTGGTGCTACATTCAACTTCCTGGGTCTATGTTCTACGTGGAAACTAAAGTCCTGGATGCCTAAGAACCACCTAGTCACCCGGGCATTCTTACCCTTCTTTCCTCTTAAACACTTGAGGGGCATGGTACAATAGTAGTTTAAACCTATGGCCTAGTAGGTAATACTTCAGTGCATCAACAGCCCATTTGATGGCCAAGCACTCTTTCTTGACAATGGCATATTTTTCTTGCAGGAAGAGAGCTTCTGACTCAGATACAGGATGGCATGTTTTTCACCTTTTATCTCTTGAAACAGCATGGCTCACAACCCAGCTTCTGAATCATTCGTGAGGACCACAAATTCTTTTACTGAAGTCCGTTACAACCAGGACTGACTGTTTCCATAGGGCCAGCTTCAGCTCTTAGAATGCCATCTCTGTTTCAGCAGTCCATTTGGCCATCATCGATTTGGTGCCTTTAAGGCGGTCCATCAGTGGTGCGGCAATCATTTTAAAATTTTGAATAAACCGCCGGTAATATCACACAATACCATGAAATGCTCTCACCTGCTTCTTGGAAAGCCGTTGCGGTCACTTCTGAATTGACTCGAAGTTGTTTACTTGTGGCTTGATTTCGCCTCTCCAGACAATGTAGCCTAAGTACATGGCAACTTCCTTCCCCATGGCTCATTTTTTTGGATTTATGATAAACCCTACCTTTCTCAGAGCATCCAGAATCGCCTGTACTTTTGGTAGATGACTACCCAAGTCGGAGCTGAAGATCACTATCAAGGTAGGCTGCAGCATACTTCTTATGGAGAGCTAGGATGCGTTATCAAATGCCACATTTAAGATAATTTCCATAATTTGAGTAGTCCTAAAGTTCTCTCAGCACACGCTCAACTCAGGGAGGTTGGTCTCCTTTGTCACCATCTCATCCTCCTCCCCTACATGGACACACAGGAAGAACTCATCCACCTTTGATTTTGATGTGTTTTTTTCTCGAGGAGTTCGGCTTTTGTCCAAGACACTTGGTATGGCCCCCTTTTTCCATAAGTCCTCAAAAAAGAAAAGTCTTGCCCCACTATGACAGGTTGTGTCAAATCCTTGACTACCCCGACCTCATGGGACTTGTTACCAGAGTTTGTTCCCATGGTTACTCTGGCGACAAGGTAGTCCTTGGATTCTCCATGTATACAGTGAATGCCTTCAAAATTGTTAGCACTAATCTGGTGGGAAAGTTTAGCACTGATCAGCGTCACTAAACTTCCCGAGTCCAAAAGACCAAGTACTATTACCCCATTAACCGACACAGTACAGGCCTGTGGCCCCTCGATGGGATAACAGTCCACACAACAGGCCGAATAGGCATTATAATGCTGCGCTATGTTGCAGTCCATTGGTTCAGGGGACATGTGACACTAGGTGGCTACGTGTCCAGGATTGTGACATCACCAACAGACAACATCTTTAACTGCAGCTGTTGGTTTACCCTCAGCGGAATTTGTATGTCCCCTATTTTTGGCTCTAGTCCCCCTCCATGGTGAGCCTACCCAAGTTTGGGTATTCCAATACGGGGAAGTGATGGTGTCCTGATTCTCTAAGGATTTATCGAAAATCTGGTACTTGTACCTCTCCACTATTCCAACCAGGTTGTCCATGTTCTGAACTAAGTCTGTACCGGTCTGTTAAGGGAGTGAATGAATCTGTCCATCACCACACACTTGACCATCTGGACAGTAGTTTAAGACTCTGGCTGCAACCACTTCTGGACTAGATGCAGCAAGTCAAACATCTGCGAGTGAGGGGGTTTGTCGCCAGCATATGCCCAGTGGTGGATTTGTTGAGCTCTAACTGACATAGTCACTCCTAGGCATGGCAAGATTTTGGTCTTTAATTTGGTGCATTTTTTGGCATCCTGCAGTGTTAAGTCATAGTTTGCCTTTTAGGGATGGTCTGTCTAATATGTCACAAGCACCTCTGCCACTGCTCTGACGGAAGTCTCTCCCGATCAGCCACCCTTTCTACAACAATCATAAAGGCTTCCACATCATCCCCCAGGGTCACCTTCTGCATGGCCCGTCTCACTGCCTTCCGCGGGGCGGTTTCTCTGCTACAGACATCCCCTGCCAGGAGTTCCATCTGCAGTTGCTCCTGTTGGTAAAGAAGGCGGGTGGGTGAGCCTTGGGGATGATATACACTACCTGCTACTCTGAAGGCGAGGGGATGGAACACCCTGTTGGTGTGAACTTCAAAAGAAGAATGGTGTCCAATCGGACTGTATTTATTTATTTGATTAAAAAAAGGATTGTCATTGGCATATTGTCATATTCCATGCTTTCTAATCTGCAGATGGATAAGCCGTACGCTCACTATTACTTTTCCGAGAACTAATTATTGTGAAAAGCCTGTGGCCTCCTTGGATGATCGTTGCCCAATCATGTCATTGTCTGGACGATAGGGGTCAGCTGAGAGCTATTCGCTACAAAGATCACAGCGCTTGTGTAACACAGTGTATGAAAAAAATAAGTGCAACATGAAGAGTTAAGGGGAAGGGAACTCAACACTACGGAAGGGAGGAGTGGAGACCCCTAGGCAGCTCTAATGTCACCTTGTCCGCCCTAATTTCAATATATAGGTTCTATCGTCGAGCAGGGCACCCTGCCTGCCACTAGCAGTAAGCCCTGCATAGGGAGAACAGGATGTGCACCAGTCAATCCCCGCTGTAACTAAAGACAGATGGGATACACAAACAAAGGGAACAGTTAGCTTGAGTAGACTCAGAGAGAAACATAACCTATTGCTATAGCTCAAAGACTCAACAGGGAAATGGAAAAGGAAATATCACCTGCAACTTCCAGCAGCAAGCTGGGGGTTATAAACACCCGGTCCCAGGTGTCTCCTTTAGACAAGAAGGAAGGTTGCCACTGAGTCCTAGAGTCAGAATAACCTGGAAGATGTCTGCAAAGTAAACTGCTGAGACCTTCTACAGTCAGATGCAGTGCGACAGTCTGCAGCCTCTGACACACCCGTGACAGCTTGTTTCTGCATGACTCACGGCTAGTGTTGAGCATTCCGATACCGCAAGTATCGGGTATCGGCCGATATTCGCTGTATCGGAATTCCGATACTTAGTTCCGATATTTTTCCAATATCGTATACCGGAATCGGAAGTTCCCATAATTCTTTGAGAGGCAATGTGATTTTAGTAAGCCAATGAGGAATCTTATGAAGTGTGGGCACATCCTGTAATGCTGCGGTCATCTTAACTAATGGCATGGCTGTGATTGGCTGCTGAAATGATGTCAGAATGCACTATAAAAGGCGCCGCCGCCATTTTAGCGTCACTGTGCTGTGAACTCAGTTAGGGACAGAACGCTGCTGTGCTGACTCTGAGGGACAGTTAGAGATTGCGATTTAGTGTACTGTGCTGTAGGCAGGCTAGCACCAACCGCTGTGTAAAGCTTCCTTTTGCCTTGCAGTGTTGTTTTAACAGCTCTGTGCAAGGTGTGTGTGAGAGTGCAGGTGACGCTGCAGTTTGCTCTGCATCCACTGCTGTTTGTAGGCATCTGCACGTGTCACTCACTGACTCTTTTTTTTATTTTATTTTGTGGAATTGGTGCAGCTCCATTATATTTGAAAAAAATCTAATCTATTAGTGTGACGCGCTTCCATCCGTATACAATACATTGGTTGCAAACACTATAGAAGTACAGAAAGGAGCCTTTCACAGATAGTGAACAGTTGTGTTTCAGTGTTCACTGCAGTCTGTGAGGTTTTGATTTTTTGAGTGCAGATCACGCTCCAGTTAGTTCTTCAACCACTGCTGGTTGTAGTCTGCTGAGCGTGTGTCACTGCCTCATCCTTCACATTTTTCTCTAATTGGTGCTGCTCCATTATATTTGAAAAAAATCTAATCTATTAGTGTGACGCGCTTCCATCCGTATACAATACATTGGTTGCAAACACTATAGAAGTACAGAAAGGAGCCTTTCACAGATAGTGAACAGTTGTGTTTCAGTGTTCACTGCAGTCTGTGAGGTTTTGATTTTTTGAGTGCAGATCACGCTCCAGTTAGTTCTTCAACCACTGCTGGTTGTAGTCTGCTGAGCGTGTGTCACTGCCTCATCCTTCACATTTTTCTCTAATTGGTGCTGCTCCATTATATTTGAAAAAAATCTAATCTATTAGTGTGACGCGCTTCCATCCGTATACAATACATTGGTTGCAAACACTATAGAAGTACAGAAAGGAGCCTTTCACAGATAGTGAACAGTTGTGTTTCAGTGTTCACTGCAGTCTGTGAGGTTTTGATTTTTTGAGTGCAGATCACGCTCCAGTTAGTTCTTCAACCACTGCTGGTTGTAGTCTGCTGAGCGTGTGTCACTGCCTCATCCTTCACATTTTTCTCTAATTGGTGCTGCTCCATTATATTTGAAAAAAATCTAATCTATTAGTGTGACGCGCTTCCATCCGTATACAATACATTGGTTGCAAACACTATAGAAGTACAGAAAGGAGCCTTTCACAGATAGTGAACAGTTGTGTTTCAGTGTTCACTGCAGTCTGTGAGGTTTTGATTTTTTGAGTGCAGATCACGCTCCAGTTAGTTCTTCAACCACTGCTGGTTGTAGTCTGCTGAGCATGTGTCACTGCCTCATCCTTCACATTTTTCTCTAATTGTTGCTGCTCCATTATATTTGAAAAAAAATCTAATCTATTAGTGTGACGCGCTTCCATCCGTATACAATACATTGGTTGCAAACACTATAGAAGTACACAAAGGGGCCTTTCACAGCTACTGAACAGTTGTCTGCAGTGTTCACTGTAGTCTGTGAGCTTTTCATTTTTTGAGTGCAGATTACGCTCCAGTTAGTTCTTCAACCACTGCTGGTTGTAGTCTGCTGAGCGTGTGTCACTGCCTCATCTTTCACATTTTTCTCTAATTGGTGCTGCTCCATTATATTTGAAAAAAAATCTAATCTATTAGTGTGACGCGCTTCCATCCGTATACAATACATTGGTTGCAAACACTATAGAAGTACACAAAGGGGCCTTTCACAGCTACTGAACAGTTGTCTGCAGTGTTCACTGCAGTCTCTGAGGAATAACCACACTTAGGCCTTATAACTTTTCTGACTTTCTTTATCAATCTACCAAGATGAAGAAGGCAGGGAGTAAGGCACGTGTTCGTGGCCGTGGAGTTTCAGCAGGGAGAGGACGTGGGGATTCTGTGGCTGCTGCCGCACCCAGTGACACAGCATCCACCAGTTTTCCCCGTGAGCGTTCCTTTATGCGCACTTTTGTAGGAGCTCAGCGTACCCCCCTGCTGCGGGAAGAACAAATTGAAGCCGTTGTTGGTTGGATGGCAGCCAATGCATCGACTTCAATTGCTTCCACCTCCTCTCAGGACCACAGCACTGTTGAACAACCATCTGTCTCTTCACCGCCTGCCAAATTGCCCAGGCAGTCAGAGAGTTCTGAACTGGAGCCAGCTGAGTCTCTGCTTCTGTTCTCAGAATCTGTTGGCTTGCAAACAGGGGCCCAGCCAAGCAGCATTCTGGAATGTGAAGAAGAGGCAGTATGCAGTGATGCGCAACAGCTGTGTCTCTCTGAATGTGAAGAGGCGGGTGAGCCAGTGCCGATGGTCAGCACACCGCAGAACGCATCTGATGATGATGAGACTCAGGTGCCAGTTTCTGTTGAGCATGGTGCTGGCCAGACCACCCAACAGCAGCAGGTGTTGGAAGAGGGTAGTGGAGATGATGAGGTCCAAGACCCAACATGGCGTGAGGAACAGGAAGGTGGTGGTAGCAGCTCTGAGGAAGAGATTGCCCCAACGGTCCAAACAGTAGGGAGAGGTAGGCTGCAGACTCGGTTGCCTGTAGCCTCCAGTTTGGCACCCGTTCGTAGCAGTTCTCTTCCAATAGCCAAAACGGGCGCTCCCAGGACTTGCACTGCGTGGTCCTTTTTTGACACACTTGCAGATGATATTTGCTATGTCAAATGCAAGCTGTGTAATCAAAAAGTAAAAAGAGGTAAAAGTGTCAGTAACCTTAATACCACAAATATGTGGAGACTAGTGTTGAGCATTCCGATACTGCAAATATCGGGTATCGGCCGATATTAGCTGTATCGGAATTCCGATTCCGAGTTCCGATATTTTCGTCTTATCGGATACCGGAATCGGGATGTCACTGTCACTGTCAGTGTCCGTCGGTCGGGTCTGTCAGGAGTCAGCGGCACTTACCTGGCAGAAGATCTCCGGCGGTCACATCCCGGACTGCTTCATGGCCGCCATCTTCTTTCCCCGGCGGTCACATGCAGTTTCTCGCGATAACTGCAGTGACTGCTGGGTAATCCCGGCCGTAAAGCAGTCAGTCCGATGACGTCACCGCCGGGGAAGCAGGTAATCAGCTGTGCTGCGTCGCGATGACAGGCTCTGCCTGTCATTGCGATGTAGCACAGCTGGATCATCGTGGGGACTGTCGTTATGGACTGCGTCGGACAGGTGGTATACTGTTGGTTTGTTTTTTTTCTTTTTTTACAGGAGATCGATGGCGTCGCAGGAATGAGAGTGTAATAAAAGAAATGAAAACTGTGTTGTCTCTTTTATTTCATTAAAAGACTTTTTTCTTGCTGTGTCTTTTTTTTATACATTTAATAACTTTGGGATTAATAATGGATCGGTGTCTTATTGACACCTCTCCATTATTAACCGGGCTTATTGTCACCGTGCAATCAACGGTGACAATAACCCCTTATTACCCCGCTTGCCACCGCTACAGGGCAAGTGGGAAGAGCCGGGTAAAGTGCCACAATTGGCACATCTTTTGATGCGCCAAATGTGGGGCTGCTGTAGCCTGGTATTATCAGGCTGTTGAGGGCCAAAATCCATGGGCCTTGACAGTCTTTTAATACCAGGCCGCAGCAGTCTGCATTTTACTTGGCTGGTTAACAAAAATAGGGGGGATCCCCACGCCGTTTTTTTTTCGAGGGGATCCCCTATTTTTGTTAATCAGCCAAGCTAAGCAGACTGCTGTGGCCTGGTATTATCAGGCTTGCAAGGTCCATGGATATTGGATCCTTACCAGCCTGAAAAACCAGGCCTCAGCGGTCTGCTTCATCTGGCTGGTTAACAAAAATAGGGGGGACCCCACGCCAATTTTTTTCGAGGGGATCCCCTATTTTTGTTAATCAGCCAAGATATGCAGACTGCTGTGGCCTGGTATTATCAGGCTGGCAAGGTCCATGGATCTTGGCTCCTTAACAGCCTGAAAATCCAGGCCTCAGCGGTCTGCTTCATCTGGCTGGTTAACAAAAATAGGGGGGACCCCACGCCAATTTTTTTCGAGGGGATCCCCTATTTTTGTTAATCAGCCAAGATATGTAGACTGCTGTGGCCTGGTATTATCAGGCTGGCAAGGTCCATGGATCTTGGATCCTTACCAGCCTGAAAAACCAGGCCTCAGCGGTCTGCTTCATCTGGCTGGTTAACAAAAATAGGGGGGACCCCACGCCATTTTTTTTTCGAAGGGAACCCCTATTTTTGTTAATCAGTTCCCTCTGACGTCACTGATTGTGTCCCTGGCTGACCTGAAGTGAAAGTGGAAAGCAATCAATTAAGCTTTCCACTTAAGGGCCCGTCTCACATAGCGATATCGCTACCGAGATCGCTGCTGAGTCACTAGTTTTGTGACGCAGCAGCGAGCTCACCAGCGATATCGCTGTGTGTGACATTCAGCGACGATCAGCCCCCCTGCCGGGTATCGCTGATCGTCGCTGAAATGTCAGGACCTTTTTTTGATCGCTGGTTTCCCGCTGACAGGCACACATCGCTGCGTGTGACAGGTGGGAGACCAGCGATCCGCTGGTAACCAAGGTACACAGCGGGTTTCCAGGCGCGGGGCTGTGCCTAGAAACCCGCTGTGTACCTTGGATACCAGCGCCCTGATGCAGGGAGCTGGTATCCAAGGTACACAGCGGGTTTCCAAGCGCTGCGCGGTGCCTGGAAACCCGCTGTGTACCTTGGTTACCAGCGGATCGCTGGTCTCCCGCCTGTCACACGCAGCGATGCGTGCCTGTCAGAGGGAAACCAGCGATCAAAAAAAGGTCCTGACATTTCTGCGACGATCAGCGATACCCGGCAGGGGGGCTGATCGTCGCTGAATGTCACACACAGCGATATCGCTGGTGAGCTCGCTGCTGCGTCACAAAACTAGTGACTCAGCAGCGATCTCGGTAGCGATATCGCTATGTGAGACGGGCCCTTAAGCGATGTTACCCGCAGTGTCGCTGTCCCAGATCGCTGCCTGAGCTGCCTGTTTGGCAGCTCAGCAGCGATCATGTAGCGATACACCAGCGATCCTGACAAGTGCATATCGTTGTCGGGATCGCTGGTGTATCGTTATGTGACACCCAGCCTTTACTCTCCTGTCAGGCAGGAGAGGAACTCATTCATTTGGGGTTTACTGTGAGGCTGCAGCATTAGCTGCGGTCCTGCAGTAAACATTAACCCTTTCTGAAGGATTTCACCGTGGGACCTGACTGTGCATGGGATAGGTAAGAATAATTTTGCTTTTTTATTTTATTTTTATTGCAGGAAATGGTTTTAGCAGGTAAATAAAATATGGTCAAAAACTGTGTGATTATTTCATTAAACTTCTTTTTTATTAAAGTGTGTGTGTTTGATTTTTCTTTCATACAATAGGATTAATAATTGATAGTTGTCTAATTGACAGCTCTCAATTATTAACCTGGCTTAAAGTGACCTTTCAATTGCAAGGTCATTTTAACCCCTTATTAACCCATTCGCCACCGCTACAGGGCAATGGGAATAGACGGGCAAAGTGCCAGAAAGGGCAAATCTAATTAGAGATTTGCCCTTTCTGGGGTGTCTGGGGGCAGATGTTAAGTAGCCGGGGGGGGGGCAAAAATAATGGTCCCTCTCTGGGCTATTATTATCTGCCCCCACTCACTGGCTTTGTCTGTCTGGTTGCGAAAATAGGGCGGGAGCCCACGCATTTTTTTTCAGCAATTTTACACCTCATATATATATATATACATGTCATTGAATTTGTGACACATATATATATATATTTATATTTGTAGTTCATACACTTCTACATAGTATAATAGCCGCTAATTCAATTGCCGGCTTTTGTGAAAATGCAGAACCCGACATGAAATGACACTTGGTGTACATAGGGTTAACCATGTCTTTTCATGTCCTTTGGTATCTAATTTGCACAAACAATTAAATCAGACTATGTGTGCAAAATTTCACACCTGTAGGGGTTAATTAAAGGTGTAAATTCGTAGCAAAAAAGTCCGTTTTTTTTACAACGAATTTACACCTTTAATTAACCCCTACAGGTGTGAAATTTTGCACACATAGTCTGATTTAATTGTTTGTGCAAATCAGATAGCAAACGACATGAAAAGACATGGTTAACCCTATGTACACCAAGTGTCATTTCATGTCGGGTGCTTCTGTCTTTTCACTGAAGCCGGCTTTACCCGGCAATTGAATCAAAGGATATTTTACTATGTAGAAGTGTATAAACTATACATATATGTATATATATATGTCACAATGACATGTATATATATATATATGTATTCTATGTGTGTATATTTAGTGTTTACAAGGAAAGAATGGGGTTTTTTTAGTTGCGATATTTTGTTCCCATAGACTTACATGGGACTTCCGGTATCGGTATCGGGTATCGCCGATTTTTTAGTGATATCGGCGATACCATTCCGATTTCGATACTTTAGGATATCGGAAAGTATCGCTCAACTCTAGTGGAGACATGTGCGGTCAAAGCACGTGGTTGTGTTACAAAGACATACTGGAGATGTAGGCCAACCTACAGCAGCACCTACATCTTCAGCTCGTGTTGGAGCCTCTTCCTCCAGCTCACACACAGCTGGTTCGGCTTCCTCACAGGATCGCCATGGAATAACCTCTGTCACTGTTGTCCAGAGACCCAGTGTTATTCCACCCACAGCTGCAAGTTCCCTGTCATCCTCACACTCCCAGGCCACAAAACAGCCATCGGTAGCACAGGCATGGGATAAAAGACGGCCATACTCGGCAAACCATCCACGAGCACAGGCTCTGAATGCTGGCATTGCAAAACTCCTGTCCCTTGAAATGCTGTCATTCAGGCTGGTGGAGACTGACAGTTTCCGTAACTTAATGGCATTGGCAGTCCCACAATACAATGTGCCCAGCCGATTTTATTTCAGCAGGCAAGCCGTCCCTGGTCTGCAAAAGCATGTTGAGGGAAAAATTAAACATGCGCTACTAAACACCGTCAGTAGCAAGGTCCACCTGACCACCGATGCGTGGACCAGTACCCATGGCCAGGGACGATACCTTTCCCTCACTGCCCATTGGGTCAATGTTGTGGAGCCGGGTACAGATCTTGCGAGTGGCGCTGTACGTGTTCTGCCAACTCCAAGGATTGCAGGAATCAAGTCTGTCCACATTGACTCCTCCTCCTACTCCAGTTCCTCAGAATCATCGCTGCAGGAGCCGTCACGGTCTACCTCCACATGGACCCGTGAACGCTTACCTGATGCGACCGATATGAGCACAGCCGTGGCCAAACGTCAACAGGCCGTCCTGAAATTAATTTCCATGGGGAATCGAAGCCACACAGCGCAGGAGCTCTGGAATGCCATCAAGCAGGAGAGCGACGTGTGGTTTTTGCCAGCGAATCTCCAGCCAGGCTTGGTAGTGTGTGACAATGGCCGAAATCTGGTGGCAGCTCTGGGCCTTGGCAACCTCACTCACATACCATGTCTGGCACATGTGCTCAACTTGGTCGTGCAGAGTTTTTTGAGGGACTATCTGGATCTTGATGCACTGCTGCACAAGGTCCGCCTAGAGTGCGCTCACTTGCGACGTTCCAGCATCGCCAGATCGCGCATTGCAGCTCTGCAACGCAGATTTCGCCTTCCTGAACATCGCATCATATGTGACGTACCCACCAGGTGGAATTCCACGTTACCTATGTTGGAGCGGGTTGTGTGAGCAGCAGCCAGCAGTAATGGAGTATCAGCTGCATCAGGCGCAATCAACTCGCAATTTGCGCCGTTCACACTTCACCACTACTGAGTGGGCCTCTATGAAGGACATCTGCCACGTTTTGCGTGCGTTTGATGAGTCAACGCGGATGGCGAGTGCATATGATGCACTAGTCAGCCTGACTGTCCCCCTTATCTGCCTGCTTCAAAAAACACTGCAAGCACTAAGGGATGAGGTTTTGGAAGAGGTGGAGGATGAGGAGTCACAAATTCCATCACCTTCTGGACAGTCAGCGCAACGTGGCTCCTCACAAAGGGCTGGGCAGGGCTCACTTTGTGAGGAGGATGAGGAGGAGTCAATGGAGGAGGAAGACATCGCTCCAGAGGGAGGTACACAACGCTCTAGTCAGTATGTAGAGCGAGGGTGGGGTGATGCAGAGCAGGCAGAGATTACGCCTCTTGCAGGGGACAGCGTTTCTTGGCCAGTTGGGAGTCTGCAGCACATGGTTGATTTCATGCTGCAGTGCCTGAGAAACGACCGCCGCATCGCCCACATTCTCACCACGTCTGATTATTGGGTGTACACCCTCCTAGACCCTCGCTACCGGGACAACTTACAAAGCCTCATCACACCGTTGAACCGGGAGCGTAAAATGCGGGAGTACCAAGACACACTGGTGCAATCCATAATGTTCTCCATTCCAGCCGAGAGCACTGCTGCTGCTGCTACTGCTTTACAAAGCAGCTCTGTGCGTCGAGGCAGTGGAGACAGCTCTGCAACAAGAGGGAGCACAAGCAGCGCCTCTTCAAAAGGCAAGACCAGTATGTTCCAAATGTGGCGAAGTTTTGTGGCAGCGCCACAAATGTCTACACCATCCGAGACGGCTCCAGTCAGCAGGAGGCAACGTTTCCGTAAGATGGTGACAGACTACATGTCTTTCCCTCTCAGTGTACTCCCAGATGGCTCTTCCCCATTCAAGTTTTGGGTCTCTAAGCTGGATACATGGCCAGAGCTTAGCCAGTATGCATTGGAGGTGCTGGCTTGCCCTGCTGCCAGTGTATTATCGGAGCGCGTCTTTAGTGCTGCAGGTGGTGTACTAACAGACCGTCGCATGCGACTATCCTCCGATAATGTAGACCGGCTTACTTTTCTGAAAATGAACAAGGCATGGATCTCGCCAGAATTTGTCTGTCCGTTTTCAGATTAAATAACTGGTTCGCAACGTTATCCATGTCTCCTGTTATGTTCATCTTTCTACCACCTGAACTCTAATCCCTGGGCTACAACACTGCCAGTTGCTGCTCAGAAGTGTCGTGTCCACAGACCAATACACAATCTATAGTGTTAGTGGGGTTCAGTAACGCCAGCTGTTCCCTGCTGTGAGTCCGGCAAGAAGTCTCCTGTTCCCTACACATGCACAGAAAAACCCATGTCGAACATGCTCCAAATAGGGAAGAGCCGTCACCCTGATTGTTATGCTTAAAACATGAAATTGTGAAGTTTTCCAGGCCTAGAATGATAAATTTTTATGACAAATATGGACAAATAATAATTTGTCATCACAGCGCATATCTGCACATATCTATTAGAAATGGTAACAAAAACTAAAACATAGTGTTCACTTTTGAAATTAATGCATAAAAGTACATTTCATACTTATCAATTAATGCTTTTTAAGGAACTTTATCTGTACCTGTAAGATAATGCAGTCAATGGATGTACTAATCATAAAATCCTCATCATCATCATCACGAGTTTTATTTATGACAGACATTATAAAATAGACATACTGATGCCAACTGTAACTTCACACACCATATATGAAATGGCCAGCATGTAAACCTGGTAATAATGTGCAATAATAAATTATTACATCTAGAAAGTGCATCATGCATACTGACAATAGGTAGTTATACCTGCAAGTGCTGTTGAAACAACCACAACAGATATAAATTAATAATGGTATATAGGTATCACAGTGCATAGTTACTCATGGACAATGTCGATGTAATACTGTACCTCAATAAAGTCAGCGTCAACCATTATGGTTGTTAGTCTTGTAGATTGTTAAAGAGGGAACGTTCTTTTTTTGTTGGTCATAGGTGGAGTATTAGACAGTAAATGATTACTGCTGTCGTATTTTTGGCGTCCCTAGGGCGCAATAACGCTGCGTAACGTCACATTTTATAGAGTCATCTAATTGACACACGCTACCCTACCCTACGCGTGACAGTAGGAAGGTAGTGTTGACGGATAAAGCCTTGCGCAACCAGACATGCTTTTACCCTCTTCAACACTGTACAAGCAAAAAATGCATGATTGCAGCCGCAGACTTTATTGACGTACAGTATAACATCGCCATTACCCATCAGAGGCTGTCCACTGTCTGATACAGACATAGAATATACCTTTGCTATCCGTAGCCTTTGTTTCACCTACACTTGCAGGCACACACTTAAATTGTGACAATGCATTATGTTTTTTTAAATGGTTATTTTTTATCGTACATTATTGTGTCATCACATTGATGAGTCCATGCTGGACATGTCATACATGCTGTACAAAGTAACGATTTTATTAACTTAAATAATTGAAATGTCTGTGACTGTCACATCTAAATTGCAATGATGATGATGATGAGTGACTATTACAAAATCCATTGTCTTCACTATGTTATGGTTTAACATAGCGTTCCTTAAGCATTATTCATAAATACAAAAATGGACTTTTATTCTTAAATTTACAACACTATATTTTGTAACCAATTTTTTGTGTGGTGTGTTGTTCCATTTCTTGTTGGCATGTGCATATATGCGTTTATATTTGCAGTGTCTTTATTTTTATTCTTGAAGTTAGGAAACATGTGTATCTTCGTACCGTGTTAGCCAGTAGATAGAAAAATATTTAGACTTGAGAGTCCGCAGTGGTTGTTACCTTTTAATGGATAACTGAAAAGATGGTAACAAATTGCAAGCTTTCGAGGCTACTCATGTCTCTTCATCAGGCAAAGACTAAAACAAAAAATGAAGCATCACATATTTCTATACACAACAGGACACAGGAATAGTGAAATAGGTAAGACAAGTAAGTGACGTGTAGCAGAACTATCATTATCACAGAGGGATGAACATAAATATTGTAACAGTTCCTAGATAAGGATAGAAAGTTTTATTGCCCTCTGATTGGGGTCTGGTTTTGTGTTTTCATGCCCCTGGAAGGGCAGAGACGCAGATTCCTTAATTGATATAGAATGACATAAATCCGTGTGATCTATTCATTCCATCACTAACAGTGTCAAAGGTCATGATGAGCTTATATTCTGAAACCTTTGTATCTTTCTCATATTTGAAGTTACCGTATTTTTCGGGCTATAAGACGCACTTTTTCCCCAAAAAAATTGTGAGGAAAATGGGGGGTGCGTCTTATAGCCCGACCGCAGCGTTGCAGAGGCGCGGTGGGCGGTGTGCACCTGAGCAGGTTCTCTTCCTCAGGTGGTGAGGTGACGCCGCGGCACCGAGAGCAGACAGGACAGCAGAGCCGGGATTGCCGGTGGTGGCGGCCATCTTCCTGAGGCGGCGCGTGCGCAGATACAGTACTCTTCTTCCTGTGGCTTCAGGAAAATGGCCGCGGTAGGCCGCGCATGCGCAGATAGCGATCGCGGCGGCCATTTTTCTGAAGCCCCAGGAAGCAAAGTACTCTGCGCACGCGCCGCCTCAGGAAGATGGCCGCCACCACCGACAAACCCGGCTCTGCTGTCCTGTCTGCTCTCCGTGCCGCGGCGTCACCTCACCACCTGAGGAAGGGACCCTGCTCAGGTGCACGCCGCCCATCGCGCCTCTGTCACCGCTGCATCTCTGCCACCGCCGCACCTCTGCCAGGTCGCCACACCTGCCACAAACCCAGCTCTGCTCTCCGTGCCGCGGCGTCACCACACCTGAGGAAGGGACCCTGCTCAGGTGCACGCCGCCCATCGCGCCTCTGCCACCGCCGCATCTCTGCCACCGCCGCACCTCTGCCACCACCACACCTGCCACAAACCCAGCTCTGCTCTCCGTGCCGCGGCATCACCACACCTGAGGAAGGGACCCTGCTCAGGTGCACGCCGCCCATCGCGCCTCTGCCACCGCCGCGTCTCTGCCACCGCCGCACCTCTGCCACCACCACACCTGCCACAAACCTAGCTCTGCTCTCCGTGCCGCGGCATCACAACACCTGAGGAAGGGACCCTGCTCAGGTGCATGCCGCCCACCGCGCCTCTGCCACGGCCGCACCTCTGCCACCGCCACACCACAGCCACAAACCCGGCTCTGCTCTCCGTGCCGCAGCGTCACCTCACCTGAGGAAGGTGAGTACAGTATCAGCATCACCGCACCTCTGCCACACCACTGCCGCAACCCCTGCTGTACCACTGCCGGCCCACAGGTACCTTAAAATTCGGACAATAAGACGGACCCCCATATTGTAAAAATCTTTTTTTCTGCTATTTTCACCCCAAAATTTGGGGTGCGTCTTATGGTCCGGTGCGTCTTATAGTCCGAAAAATACGGTATATTTTAATACCAGTAATTCCATATCCATCATGCTATGACTGGGCATACAAAATTGTTTTGCAAGAGGTAAATCCATTATTTTTTCTCTTATTGTGTGGCGCTGATAATTCATCCTTGTTCTCATTTTTTGGCCAGTCTCCCTCACTTGTCCCTCCCTCACTTGTCTTACCTATTCCTGTGTCCTGTTGTGTGTAGAAATATGTGATTCTTCATTTTTTGTTTTAGTCTTAGCCTGATGAAGAGACCTGAGTAGTCTCGAAAGCTTGGAATTTGTTACCATATTTTCAGTTAGCCATTAAACGGTATCAACCACAGAGGACTCTCAAGTATAAATATTTTTCTATTCTTGGAATTGCAATTCATCATTTTATTGTCCTAGTAAAACTTAATTTATTCTTGTTTGAAGTACATACATTTGCAATGGCCACGTAACAAGGCAATAACTCAATATTTTATGCCTACACCCTCCTTGACCCTGGGCTTCAACACCGCCAGTTGCTGCTCAGAAGTGTTAGTTGCACAGATGAAAACAATCGCTGATGTGTTTGTGGGGTTCAGTAACGCCTGCTGTTCCCCTGCTGTGTGTCTGGCAAAAATTACTGCTGCTAACTACAACTTCAACTTCAAACATCTCATACTAGGCCTCTGCCTACACCCTCCTTGACCCTGGGCTTCAACACCGCCAGTTGCTGCTCAGAAGTGTTAGATGCACAGATGAAAACAATCGCTGATGTGTTTGTGGGGTTCAGTAACGCCTGCTGTTCCCCTGCTGTGTGTCTGGCAAAAATTACTGCTGCTAACTACAACTTCAACTTCAAACATCTCATACTAGGCCTCTGCCTACACCCTCCTTGACCCTGGGCTTCAACACCACCAGTTGCTGCTCAGAAGTGTTAGATGCACAGATGAAAACAATCGCTGATGTGTTTGTGGGGTTCAGTAACGCCTGCTGTTCCCCTGCTGTGTGTCCGGCAAAAATTACTGCTAGCTACCTAATCATGGTGAAAAAAACATGACATGTCAAAGTGTCTAGTGCTACACATAGATATGAGGCTACACCCTGATTTCTAAGCTGTCAACATTTGAAACGTCAACTTTAAAACCATAAAATGATTAGTCTTTGTCACAAATCTGTTACAAAATAATTGTGACATATTATTACAGATATGCACATGTCGAAAACAAATGCAAACACAAAAGCCTACTTATGCTATAGGATACTGATGGTCAACCTTGTCACTCCATAGCTTAGACAAATCCAACTCACATCATTCATGACTCAAATTCTGCAATGTTGGAAGTGCATAATGTGGGTTGAACTTTGACAACTGCTGCAGTGCGAAGGTTATACTTCAGTGTTCTTGCCTTTTAAATAAAAGCATACAAGTAAATATAATAATCCAATGTTGATTAAGGGACGTGATGTACACCTGTAATATTGTGCAAACAATGCATGTAGGAATAGTCCTCTTCAACATTACTTATATTTGTGTCATTTTAAAAAATACATATTTAATTAGAAAGTTAACAGCCCATATCATAAAGGTCCTTCATGTAAACATGATAATCGCTAACAAAAATCATGCATTACCTTGGTAAAGTCAATAGTGCATAGTCACAATAGCAAAATATATACCTGTAAGTGGTGCTGAAAGAACGACAACTGATAGAATAGGTGAATGATATCTATTTATCAGACTGAATAGCGACACCTGTACAATGTCGATATAATACTGTACCTTAACAAAACAGCTGTGTCACACCTCACACTCGTTTTTCTTGTAGCTTGTTATGTAATAGGACACATGCGTGTATGTTTCATCATAGGTGCATGTTTACTGAGTAAAGCAGTCATGACAACGCCTTTGTGTTGTCGGTACGCTTGCGATGATGAATGATGCGCACCGTGAATGTTAGTCTGCGTCATAAGACGTACAGACGCTCCAATACCCAACGCGTCACAGCAGGAAGCCAGTCTGTGCGTCCAAACAAAGGCGCAACCATACATGCACGTAACCTTTTATAAAGCTATATAAAAAAAGGATGTAGTAGTAACGCACACTTTATTGAGGTACAGTATTACATCGCCATTCACCATCTGTGGCTATGCAGTCTCATCTATATATACCTTATCTATCCGTTGTCATGCTTGCAAGTCCACAGTCAGGCATAAATATCTGTTTTCACTCTGCACTATGCACTTTTTAAATTTTTTGTTTGTTAATATAAATGATTGGCACATATTATCAGTATTTCATGATGGAAATTTTAGATATTTTTAAAAAAATTTTAGTGAGATTATTCACCAAATGTAAAGTTTTATGAATGTCAAAGATAACTTGTAATGCTGATTATGTTTTTAAGTCAGCCATTCATTGTCTACACAATAAAAATGGTGTACATACTGTTACTTAGCCATCATTAATGGATTCTGATATGTACTTGTATGCTTTTATTTTAAACCGTATAGCAGATTATTTAACTTATTTTAATTGTGGTTTGCATTGCTTTTCAACATGTTAATGTATGCGTTTATGTTTGTAAATTATTAATTTACATATATTTTTTTAAGTTAAATCATCATCTTATGGTACTAAAGTTTATATTTCTCTTGTTTGGAGTATAGACATTTTTAATTCACACGTAACAAGGAAAATACTTGATATAGTATTTAAACATCCTCCTTGACCCTGGGCTCCAACACCGCCAGTTGTTGCTCGGAAGTGCTGTTAGCACAGTGAACACTTGCTCCTGTGTTACTGGGGTTCAGTAATGTCAGCTGTTCCCCTGCTGTGTGAACGGCAAAAAGTCCTGCTGCCTGCACCATGTTCTCTTCTCATCCCTGGGCTACAACACCGCCAGTTGTTTCTCGGAAGTGCTGTTAGCACAGTGAACACTTGCTCCTGTGTTACTGGGGTTCAGTAATGTCAGCTGTTCCCCTGCTGTGTGTACGGCAAAAAGTCCTGCTGCCTCCACCATGTTCTCTTCTCATCCCTGGGCTACAACACCGCCAGTTGTTTCTCGGAAGTGCTGTTAGCACAGTGAACACTTGCTCCTGTGTTACTGGGGTTCAGTAATGTCAGCTGTTCCCCTGCTGTGTGTACGGCAAAAAGTCCTGCTGCCTCCACCATGTTCTCTTCTCATCCCTGGGCTACAACACCGCCAGTTGTTTCTCGGAAGTGCTGTTAGCACAGTCTACACTTGCTCCTGTGTTACTGGGGTTCAGTAATGTCAGCTGTTCCCCTGCTGTGTGTACGGCAAAAAGTCCTGCTGCCTCCACCATGTTCTCTTCTCATCCCTGGGCTCCAACACCGCCAGTTGTTGCTCGGAAGTGCTGTTAGCACAGTGAACACTTGCTCCTGTGTTACTGGGGTTCAGTAATGTCAGCTGTTCCCCTGCTGTGTGTACGGTGTGAGACAGTGAGAGCGTATGTATTGAATGGGGTGTACATTTCACAGGTATTTTGCTGACTTGTATAAGGGAAATGTGTGCCTTTGTAAAACTAGTGGTGGAGAAAGGTCATTACACCATCCATTCAAGTACACGTTTGCAGCTCAAACCTGTGGCCACTCAGGTGATAATTAGGAAACCAGAAGTAGGTGTCTGAAAACACATTCAGGGAGCTAGTTTAGTCTGGACACAGGAAGGTGTCCCGGCACAAGAAACAGTCTCCAGGAATGGGAGCTAGCTTAGCCTGGACACAGGAAGGTGTCCCGGCACAAGAAGCAGTCTCCAGGAGTGGGAGCTAGTTTAGTCTGGACACAGGAAGGTGTCCCGGCACAAGAAACAGTCTCCAGGAATGGGAGCTAGCTTAGCCTGGACACAGGAAGGTGTCCCGGCACAAGAAGCAGTCTCCAGGAGTGGGAGCTAGTTTAGTCTGGACACAGGAAGGTGTCCCGGCACAAGAAACAGTCTCCAGGAATGGGAGCTAGCTTAGCCTGGACACAGGAAGGTGTCCCGGCACAAGAAGCAGTCTCCACGAGTGGGAGCACGCTCAGTCTGGACACAGGAAGGTGTCCCGGCACAAGAAGCGTCTCCAGGAGTTTGAGCTATCTCAGTCTGGGTGCAGGAAGTACCCCGGACACAGGAGTAGTCTCAGTGAGAATCCGTGCGAATAGCGGCTGAATAGGAGTGGATCTCTCTCAAGTCTGGATGCTGAAGGGGCCTTCAGACACAAGGAGGAGTATCTGTGAAGCTCCATACTGGTAACATATATCATGTGTGTTGTTTTGGGCACAGACTGGTAGAGTCTGGACCCGGAGAGACAGGGAAATTGATCTATGTGTAATTAGTGGCTAGACAAGCCTAGGTTTTCTGTTTATGCTTTTTTTTTATCTGTTTGCTGTGGACTTTAATAAAGCTGGTTGCGGCCAGTTTTACACCAGAACTGCTGTCTGAATGAACTGTTTCGTGCCATTCTGTCTACCCAGACAGCAATCCTAGAGCTATATCCCCTTAAAAGTTTACAATTGGTGGAGAATGCGGGCAGCGCAGTGGCTGATACAGTTAGTGCTGGAGTGTGCATGCAGCACAGTAGCTTAGAGACAGCAATAAAGGTGAAGTCTGTTGAAAGAGCAGCAGAGAAAAAAAAAAAAGTGTGTCAGCAGAAACGTCTGTTTGGAGCAGTCTTAAAGAGACAGGAGCCCTAATAGACTTTGCAAAGAAAAAAAAAAAAAAAAAGGTGTCTGCACAGCAGAGCTGAATTTTTCTATGGAAAAGACTGTAGAGTGTGTATGTCTTGAGTGAAGACTGCCGTTGTTGAGACAGAGAAGTCTGACAGCATGGACGACGAGTGTGGATACAAGCACTTTGCTGTGGCTCAGTGGGGTCACGAAGGCATCTTGCTGTGACTCGGTGGGGGTTGTGAAGATTGTCGTCGCACTCAAATCCAGTTTTGCTGTGGCTCGGCGGGGCCACGAAGATTTTTTCAAGGGAAAGCGGTGAAGTTCTGGTGTGAACAGTGCTCCGCGATGGCTGTGAACGGAGCAGCGAATGGGTCTGACAAGTCGGACCGCATATTTGAGAAATGTTTACTGGACATGCAACTGGACATGGTGCGGGAGCTGTGGGCACCGTATGGAATGGCGGCAGTGGACCATTCTATGGACTCTCCGGGGGTGCCAGTGTTGTCACAGAATGCCCGGGGAGGTGGTAAGAGATGTTGTGAACTGAGTCCCAAGACTACTGCTGATTTTTTGTGTAAAAATTACCCTGCCGGTGTGGTTGTTAAAAAAGGGGGCGGAGTCTAAAAAGGGGCGGATTTTCACAAGAGTGTAGAGTGTGGAAAACTGAAAATTGTTACTGGTGGTGGGTTGGTACCTCCTAAAAATGACAATGTGACCGTTGATAACGGGGTAGCTCCAGTAGAAGGGGGTGACGTCAAAGTGGGAGGTGACCTGTTAGTCCACAACACCATGGGGAGTGACAGACCCCGTAGCTGACTGGGACACTATGAAAGTAAAAAGTGAGTTCAGTCAGGAGAGGCTAGACGAGGGAAGAGAGTCCTCCTCTCGTCGTAGACGGCGCAAGGGCCACAAAAAGGTTGTTCCGGTAGTACTCGCTGAAAATGAAAATGAAGAGAATGTAGTACTGTCTGCCTATGCTTCAAGTGTGGATTCTCTTTTAGAGGTAGAAAAGGAGGGGGCCAGTTATGGCCAAGAGCTGGAACCTATTCGGCTGCAGTATCAGAGTGACATGCTGCAATTATGTGAAAACCTGGAGGACGTGTCCTCAGACCAGCGAGATCTAAAAGGAAGCAACGAGGAAGTTACCCTGTGGAAAGAGATGTTCCATGCCATTAAAGTGGACCGCCGCAAAATCAATGAAGAGGTTTTGCAGTTGAAGCGTGAGAAGGAGGCGCTGCAGGATGGAGTTTCTGGAAGTAAACAAATCCTAGAACGACTGCGTGAACAGCTCAACCAGGAGCTGTGTGACTCCAAGAAGGAGTGTGGTGAATGCAGTAGGGAACTGCAACAGATGAAGAGAGATTATGTGGATCTCCTCAGGGTCAAAGAAAAACTAGAAGAGGATAAGTTGGATGCAGAGCAAATGCGCCAGGTGGTTGAGACCACTCTGCAGGACACCCGTGATGAAAATGGTGATTTGCGCAGAAAGACCCTAGGTCTGGAAGCTCAGGTGAAGGAGCTACAGATGTCCTGTGATACTCTCCAGAAGGCGGAGATGTGCCTTAAGGAAAAGCTCAGACAGATGGAAGCTGAGCGGGAAAAGATGGAGGAGTCCCTCAGAGAAGCTACAGACCAGGGCCAGGAGTTGGCCACTGGAGATGAGAGGTGTAACGCAGATACTTCCTCGAGTGCTGTGAGTTCGGATGATTCGGTGGATGTCGGAGCCGAGATCAAGGAGCTCAAGGAGTGGTTACAAGCCCATTGGACGCAAGAGAAGCTTCAGAAACGAGCAGCTGAGAGGCGAATGGCGGAACTAGAGGAAGAAGTTCTCGGGCTTAAAAGTCGCCTGATACAGTGTCACTCGGTGAACAAGGCCTCCTTGGAGAAAGAAAAGGGCAAACACGTTGCACTCGCTCCCTTTTGCCAGGAGAAAATAGACCTGAGGAGAGCTAAGAGGGTGGTAACGGAAGATAATTGTGAAATGGAAGTGGTCCGGACGGAAATTCACGAAATTGTAGCTGTGAGTCAGCTCAGAAGAAGTGTAAAGGGGGAAGAAGCTGAAAGTCAGTTGTCCCTGAACCCTGAGCTGATTGATCGTCTGGAAACCACTGGTGAGACCGAAACGTGTCGGTACAAGTGCCTCGTAGATGTACCCAAGGACTTGAGAGAAGAATGCACCCGTGAGTCTGTGCATGAAGCGTTTAGGAAGGCCGTGGGAGCCTGTAAGGTGTACTCGACCTCCGGAGCTAAACAGCTGGTGGTCTTGTCCACGACTGAAGTTACAGTGAAGAGGGTGGCAATCCTAAGTGACATGCACTGGCGATGTATTCGCACAAAGCGGTTTCTCCGGTTGAAGACAGAACAAACTGTTAGACAACTAAAGCTTATGAGAAAAGCTCACAGTCTGCAGGAAGAGGTCATCCGGGTGCCTCATGTTCTGGTGAGAAAGCTGATTGGGAGAAATGGCCGAGCCATGCAGATAATGGTGAAGAAGTCTGGTGTGGTGAAAGTAAGCAGTCCACGTGATCGTCGGGACTGGATACCAGATGAAGACGGCATGGTGTCATTCTACGCTATAGGAACGGAAGAAAGTCTTGAATATGTGCGCATGCTGGTGGCGTACCGTGTGACCTACCTGCAAGAGGTAGAACAATTGAATCTCGCTAGACAGCGAGTAGATAGACAGCATCATCTGAGCAGCAGAAGATGGCAGCCGTCTAAGAATAGTGAGACCCGACAGAGAAAGGGCCCCCTAAATAACAGAACAGCTACGGCTGAAGTTAGGGACCTTACAAGATGTCCTGAGGGTAGTGGGCGTGGGTTTAGAGGTAGTGAGACCTCCAGTAACTCAGGTTTGAGAGGCCCATACAGACGACCCGATAGAGTACAGGACAGTACAGAGTCTAACCGGACCTTAGATACCCAGGCAAGACCTGACAAGGTTACGATTGACCACTGGGAGCAAAGGGGAGACCTCACAAGGTTACGTCCCAGAAATGTGACTGGACGAAGTCTGTGACAATGACAGACGGTAGGTCCCTAAGGAATGAGCGAATGTCATTGACTAATATTCCGGGGAGCTGAACAGAGCAAGGGACAAGTACATGGTCTCTGTGTGAACTGTGGGTTGAGGTGATTGGATATATTATGTGTTCAACCCTACAAGCTTAAACTTATGTGATGATCATGATAATGATGATGATGATGATAATGATGATGATGATCATAATGATGATGATAATGATGATGATGCTAATCATAATAGTGATGATACTGATAATGGTGATGACCGTTATAAAAATGAAATTCCTTTGCAGGTGATGTTGGGAGAAGAGGAGAGGTTTCCTCATGCTGCCATGAATAATAACCTATTGTATAGGGACACTGAAGTCCAGGGAGAGGTCGTGAGACAGCTCCTGGTACCTGACCTATATAGAAGTATAGCGCTGATGCAGGGTCCGGAGTTCACTGTCTCTTTTGGATTGTTGACCAGCCCTCCGGTCTGGAGAAGAGGGGGGGATATGTGAGACAGTGAGAGCGTATGTATTGAATGGGGTGTACATTTCACAGGTATTTTGCTGACTTGTATAAGGGAAATGTGTGCCTTTGTAAAACTAGTGGTGGAGAAAGGTCATTACACCATCCATTCAAGTACACGTTTGCAGCTCAAACCTGTGGCCACTCAGGTGATAATTAGGAAACCAGAAGTAGGTGTCTGAAAACACATTCAGGGAGCTAGTTTAGTCTGGACACAGGAAGGTGTCCCGGCACAAGAAACAGTCTCCAGGAATGGGAGCTAGCTTAGCCTGGACACAGGAAGGTGTCCCGGCACAAGAAGCAGTCTCCAGGAGTGGGAGCTAGTTTAGTCTGGACACAGGAAGGTGTCCCGGCACAAGAAACAGTCTCCAGGAATGGGAGCTAGCTTAGCCTGGACACAGGAAGGTGTCCCGCCACAAGAAGCAGTCTCCAGGAGTGGGAGCACGCTCAGTCTGGACACAGGAAGGTGTCCCGGCACAAGAAGCGTCTCCAGGAGTTTGAGCTATCTCAGTCTGGGTGCAGGAAGTACCCGGACACAGGAGTAGTCTCAGTGAGAATCCGTGCGAATAGCGGCTGAATAGGAGTGGATCTCTCTCAAGTCTGGATGCTGAAGGGGCCTTCAGACACAAGGAGGAGTAGCTGTGAAGCTCCATACTGGTAACATATATCATGTGTGTCGTTTTGGGCACAGACTGGTAGAGTCTGGACCCGGAGAGACAGGGAAATTGATCTATGTGTAATTAGTGGCTAGACAAGCCTAGGTTTTCTGTTTATGCTTTATTTTTATCTGTTTGCTGTGGACTTTAATAAAGCTGGTTGCGGCCAGTTTTACACCAGAACTGCTGTCTGAATGAACTGTTTCGTGCCATTCTGTCTACCCAGACAGCGATCCTAGAGCTATATCCCCTTAAAAGTTTACAATGGCAAAAAGTCCTGCTGCCTCCACCATGTTCTCTTCTCATCCCTGGGCTACAACACCGCCAGTTGTTTCTCGGAAGTGCTGTTAGCACAGTCAACACTTGCTCCTGTGTTACTGGGGTTCAGTAATGTCAGCTGTTCCCCTGCTGTGTGTACGGCAAAAAGTCCTGCTGCCTCCACCATGTTCTCTTCTCATCCCTGGGCTACAACACCGCCAGTTGTTTCTCGGAAGTGCTGTTAGCACAGTCAACACTTGCTCCTGTGTTACTGGGGTTCAGTAATGTCAGCTGTTCCCCTGCTGTGTGTACGGCAAAAAGTCCTGCTGCCTCCACCATGTTCTCTTCTCATCCCTGGGCGACAACACCGCCAGTTGTTTCTCGGAAGTGCTGTTAGCACAGTCTACACTTGCTCCTGTGTTACTGGGGTTCAGTAATGTCAGCTGTTCCCCTGCTGTGTGAACGGCAAAAAGTCCTGCTGCCTCCACCATGTTCTCTTCTCATCCCTGGGCTACAACACCGCCAGTTGTTTCTCGGAAGTGCTGTTAGCACAGTGAACACTTGCTCCTGTGTTACTGGGGTTCAGTAATGTCAGCTTTTCCCCCTGCTGTGTGTACGGCAAAAAGTCCTGCTGCCTCCACCATGTTCTCTTCTCATCCCTGGGCTACAACACCGCCAGTTGTTTCTCAGAAGTGCTGTTAGCACAGTCTACACTTGCTCCTGTGTTACTGGGGTTCAGTAATGTCAGCTGTTCCCCTGCTGTGTGAACGGCAAAAGTCCTGCTGCCTCCACCATGTTCTCTTCTCATCCCTGGGCTACAACACCGCCAGTTGTTTCTCGGAAGTGCTGTTAGCACAGTGAACACTTGCTCCTGTGTTACTGGGGTTCAGTAATGTCAGCTGTTCCCCTGCTGTGTGTACGGCAAAAAGTCCTGCTGCCTCCACCATGTTCTCTTCTCATCCCTGGGCTACAACACCGCCAGTTGTTTCTCGGAAGTGCTGTTAGCACAGTCTACACTTGCTCCTGTGTTACTGGGGTTCAGTAATGTCAGCTGTTCCCCTGCTGTGTGTACGGCAAAAAGTCCTGCTGCCTCCACCATGTTCTCTTCTCATCCCTGGGCTACAACACCGCCAGTTGTTTCTCGGAAGTGCTGTTAGCACAGTCTACACTTGCTCCTGTGTTACTGGGGTTCAGTAATGTCAGCTGTTCCCCTGCTGTGTGAACGGCAAAAAGTTCTGCTGCCTCCACCATGTTCTCTTCTCATCCCTGGGCTCCAACACCGCCAGTTGTTGCTCGGAAGTGTAATTGGCACGGGTACTCACTCCTGCCAAGACTGGTTACAGCACGCCATCTGTTTCCTGTCAGTGTAAACGTCACTTAGCCTCCAATAAGTTGTCCTGTCGTGTTGCGGTCGGGTTAGCCGACTCTATGGTGCTTGGAGTTTAGGTGCTTCCTATGTGTGCTGCGGGATATGCAAATAAAGGCTGTTTCCGTTGTGACAATAGGACAATCACCCACTGTAGTACTGTGGGATTCGGTAACTGCGGCCGGCTCGCGGCCTGTCAACTTAAATTTCCATGGATACCTTCTGCTACCCGTCCGGGTTCCAGTACCGTCAGCTGGTTCTCCGCAGTGCCTTTGGCCTAGGTGCCTCCATCTCGGTATCCGAGTTCCAGCAACGTCTGCTGGTCCTTGGTAGTGCTTTGGAGCACAGGTACCTCCTGCTTAGTAACCGTGTCCCAGTAACATCAGCTGGTACAAGGTTGTGCTACAAATACAAGATACAGAACAAGAGACACAAGAACAATAAGCAGAAGATCTAAAAGCAGAAGAACATGAAGTATAAGACCAAAATGAAGAGCAAAATATATGCTCTAAATTCTAAGCAGAAGAAGACTAAGCAGTGTATGGGGGTGAGTCCGTTCCTCCTCGTGGTGCCCCTGGAAAATGCCTGCTGCTGCTGCAGGCTAAACTGAACACGGACAAATACTGTTGTAATTTAATTCTTTTGTGACAGCAAGAACGGAAGAATGAAAAATTCATACTTTGACAGATTACAAGTACAGGATTCTCTGTCACAAATAAGAATATGATGAAGAAGATGAAGTACAATATGAATATGAATAATAGTTTAATAAGAAGAATATGAGTAATGTTAACAAAAAGATGAATAGCAAGAAGTTTAAGAAGAAGATAAAGAAGGTGAAGATGAAGAATAATTTGATGAAAAAGATGATGCTGCTGAAGATTATGAAGGAGAAAGTGTGTCAAAAGTTAAAAAGGTGAAGAGCATGGAAGTTGTGAAATATACATATTTGCCAAAATAGAAAAAACGTTAACAACATTGTCAATTTCTTCGTCAATCCGAACATCTTTAAAAAAAAAAATATTTATGCTATTCCATTTGATTGGGTTAAACATCTATGCCTTTAATGTCTCCTCAACCTTCCCCAATACATTCTACATTACTCTTTGTTGTTTTCCTTCATGTACAATTAACCAACAAGGCAAGAATGGGTTTTTTTTAATTCCGATATTTTGTTCCCATAGACTTACATTGGACTTCCGGTATCGGTATCGGGTATCGTCGATATTTTTTGGGTATCGGCGATACCATTCCGATTCCGATACTTTTGGATATCGGAAAGTATCGCTCAACTCTAATCAGAACCCTTTCTGGTCAAATCAGTTAATGGTTTAACAATAACCGAGAAATTACCAATAAATTTACGATAAAAATTGGCAAAACCCAAAAATCTCTGAAGAACCTTTAATGAAGTATGTTGGACCCAATCAGAGATGGCCTGAACCTTGACCGGGTCCATTTCAATAACAGATGGGGACAAAATGAATCCCAGAAATGAGATCCTCTGTACGCCAAAAAGACACTTTGATCCCTTCACATACAGAGCATTCTCTCTCAAAATCTGGAATACAGTTCGAACATGTTTCACATGAGAGTCCCAGTCATTAGAAAAAATCAAGATATCATCCAAATAAACAATCAGAAATTTGTCCACAAAATCCCTGAAAATGTCATTCATGAAGGACTGGAAGACGGAAGGAGCATTAGTGAGCCCAAAGGGCATCACCAGGTACTCAAAATGCCCTTCAGGGGTATTGAATGCCGTCTTCCATTCATCCCCGTGCTTAATGCGAATAAGGTTATACGCCCCCCTGAGGTCAAGCTTGGTAAACCAAGTAGCGTTTTTCACCCTGGAAAACAGGTCAGAAATCAAGGGTAACGGGTATTGATATTTCACAGTAATATTGTTCAAGAGACGATAATCAATACACGGCCTCAATGAACCATCCTTTTTGGCCACAAAGAAAAAACCGGCACCTAAGGGTGAAGAGGATGGTCTGATATGACCCTTCTCCAATGATTCCTTGATATAAGACCGCATAGCGTCATGTTCAGGTACAGACAAGTTAAAAAGGCGACCCTTAGGGAATTTACTACCCGGCACTAATTCAATAGCGCAGTCATAGCTCCTATGGGGAGGCAAGGATGCAGATTTACTTTCGCTAAACACATCAGAAAAATCAATAAAAAAGTCAGGAACATCCTGAGCCTGGGGGGAGGCAGAAAAAACAGGAGTGTTGGTATTAACACATTGGCAGCCCCAACTGGTTACAGACACAGATTTCCAATCCAAAACAGGATTATGAGACTGTAACCAAGGGAAACCCAGCACGATAATGTCATGCAGATTATACAGAACCAAAAATTTGCAGCACTCCTGGTGATCAGGTTCAACCCTCATTATCACCTGAGTAGAAAACTGGGGTTTATTCTCAGCCAAAGGGGTAGAATCGATCCCCAGTAGGGGAATAGACTTCTGTAGGGGTATCAAGGGAAACCCACAACGTCTAGCAAAATCATAATCCATCAGGTTAATAGCTGCTCCAGAATCAACGAAAGCCTGAGCAGAAAATGAGGATAGAGAGCATATCAGAGTGACAGTTAATAAAAACTTAGTCTGAACACTACCCAAGACAACTGAGCGTGCAAAACGTCTTCCCCGCTTAGGGCAGACTGAAATAGCATGAGAGGCATCACCACAGTAGAAACATAACCCATTGCGCTTTCGAAACTCATGACGCTGTGCCCCAGACACCACTCTATCACACTGCATGGGTTCGGAAGCTGGTTCACAAGGCAACACCATTCCACGCATACTTCTCCGCTCACGCAAACGTCTGTCAATTTGAATCGCTAATGACATAGAATCATTGAGACCAGAGGGGACAGGGAATCCCACCATAACATCCTTTACATTATCTGACAGACCCTTCCGGAAAAGGGCTGCCAAAGCGTCGTCATTCCATTTGGTCAGGACTGCCCACCTACGGAATCTCTGACAGTATAACTCAGCGTCATCAAGCCCCTGATTTAATGCCAACAAGGCTTTTTCAGCTTGATCAGTGACATTAGGCTCATCGTACAATAACCCCAAAGCCTGAAAAAATGCATCAACATCACTCAAAACAGGATCCCCAGGTGTCAGGGAAAAAGCCCAATCCTGAGGATCGCCGCGCAGGAGAGAGATGATAATTTGAACCTGCTGCGCTGTGTTCCCTGAGGACTTAGATTTTAAGGCAAAAAACAATTTACAATTATTTTTGAAATTCTGAAACTTAGCTCGATCCCCTAAAAACAAATCTGGCATGGGAATCCTAGGTTCCACAACAGGCAACCTAGCAAGATAGGTAGCAATACTCTGAACCTCAGTGGCAAGCTGATCCACACGGCCAGACAACTGTGCAAACTCCATTGAGAGAAAAGATCCTCCCCAGCACCCAGAGATACAGAGGGAAAAAAAAAAAAAATGCAACAAACAGAAAAATATCTCTGACAACTCTGACAACCTTTTTATTTTTTTATTTTTTTTTTTTTCTTCACAATATTTTTCCCTTCTGTGAGTACCACACAATTTTCAGTTTAGGCCGGTGATACTGTTATGATTTGGTAGCTGAGGAGTGCAGGTAAAAAAAAGGCAATACACCAGAGCAGTTGGAAACTATGAGATTGCAGTACCCTGACTAACCACCACAACTAGAGGCAGCCTTGGAGCGTTCCTACGTTGGTCCTAGACGCCTCGTCACAGCCTGAGAAACTAACTACACCTAAAGATAGATATAGGAAAGCTATCTGCCCCGGAGCAGAACCCCAAAGACAATAGAAAGCCCCCAAACATGTAATGGCGGTTAGACAAGATGAAATACTGACACAGAAAGAAAATAGTATGAGCAAACGCTGCGGCCCAAACTAACTAAATAGAAAAGGACAGGAAGGGTACTTACTGCAATCCCAGAAAACCCTGAAAAGCACCAACACCACTAATTTCAAAAACACCTGAGATCACACGACCTCTACCACCTAAATTAGTTCTCTGGTGTAACAAAATCAAAACAGCAGCCACTGAAAAAACTGGAAAAAGCAAAAGTACATACATAAGTGGCTGAACTAAACTGAGAGGGCAAAAGCCCCCGGAGGGGACCCTGAAGGCCCCCACTGAAGTGCAGGACAAAAATGCAAAAATATAGCACAAAAACAAAAAGAAGAAAATGTCTTATCTGTTAGCAGGAGATGCAGACACGACACAGCAGGCTACAAGGGAAACAGGAATGAAGGATTCAGACCAGAACAATTGATCACCGGCAACCCTGATGGGAAGGTGACTCCCTTATATAAGACCAGTCAGTAACACCTGATTCCCAATCCTCACAATCTTCACTGGACAGACCAGCACCGCTTGTAACCACCAGAGGAAGCCTCTGCTCAGAACTCATCTCAAACCCATTCACAACAATAAACCATTTGAAAGGTAAACTTTCCCCTTCAGCAAGAAAATAGCCAAACAAACCACACATCCACGATTTGATCACAAAATACAGTTTAAACATTAATTTTCATAAACCTGCAGTAAGGAAAAATGACCTGCAGGTGGCACCACAGTACCCCAAAGCACACTACCACAAAGCTGCTTACAGGCATCACAAACAAATCCAAACATTTGCCTTGGGGGCTTTCCAGCTTGCCGAACTGCTTGCCCAGCCTATTTTAGCCAAATTGAAGGATTGCACACTTCACTTCACTGCAGGTGAGGCACATATGCAAACACATTTGTAAACATGCACTGCCTATTGAATTGTACACTTGCTCCGTACATACTCCAACCACACAAACAAATGATACACCATTTGAAAGGTCAAATTACCTGCAGGTGGCAGCACACTACCCCAAAGCACGCTACCACAAAGCTGCTTACAGACATTACAAACAAATCCAAACATTTGTCTCAGGGTCTTTCTAGCTCGCTCAAGTGCTCAGCCTATTTCAGACACATTGGAGGATTGCATACTTCATTGCAGGTGAGTCACATATGAAAACACATTTGTATACATGCACTGCTTTTTCAGAGATTACTTCGACCTACACACACAAATGGTGAGTCACATATGCAAACACATTTGTAAACATGCACTGCTTTTTTTGGTAATGACTTCGCCCCACACACACAAATGATACACCTTTTGAAAGGTAAACTTGCTCCATTCAGCAAGAAAAGAGCCAAACAAACCACACATTCTCGATTTTATCACTAAATATATTTATTTTCATAAACCTACAGAAAGACTCAATGACCTGCAGGTGGCACCTCAACCGGAAGATATTTTTTGGCCTCTACTTATCAAACCAATTTATTATATTACCAATCTACATATATTACCAATCTACATATATAAACACCTGTCTGTGTTCATCAGTGGATCAGGGAAATGCTGTAGATATAGTATATCTTGACTTCAGCAAAGCATTTGACAAAGTATCTCACACAATCCTTATTGAAAAAATGACTAAGTATGGAATGGACAAGGCAACTGTTAGGTGGATTCATAATTATTTTAGTGATCGGACCCAAAGAGTGGTCGTAAATGGCTGTACATCCAGTTGGAAGAATGTCTCAAGTGGGGTACCACAAGGCTCTGTTTTGGGCCCTGTATTGTTTAACATCTTTATCAATGATTTAGATGAAGGAATTGAGGGTAAACTGATCAAATTTGCTGATGACACAAAGCTAGGAGGGATAGCTAATACTAGAGAAGAGAGAGAGAGGATTCAAAAAGATATAAATAAACTGGAGCAGTGGGCAGCAACTAACAGAATGGATTTTAACAGGGAAAATGCAAAGAACTACATCTGGGCAATAAAAATGAAAAAAGCATATACAAAATGGGAGGAATAGGGCTAAGTAACAGCACATGTGAAAAAGACTTGGGTATACTAATAGATCACAGACTGAACATGAATCAGTAGTGTGATGCAGCAACAAAAAAAGGCAAATGCAATTCTAGGATATATCAACAGAAGCATACAGTCTAGTTCACGTGAGGTCATTATTGCCCTCTACTCCTCTTTGGTCAGACCTCATCTGGAATACTGTGTCCAGTTTTGGGCACCACATTTTAAAAAAAGACATCAACTGTTGTGAATGGGTTTGAGATGAGTTCTGAGCAGAGGCTCCCTCTGGTGGTTACAAGCGGTACTAGTGAGGATTGTGAGGACTGGGAATCAGGTGTTACTGACTGGTCTTATATAAGGGAGTCATTTTCCCATCAGGGTTGCCGGTGATCAATTGTTCTGGTCTGAATCCTTCTTTCCAGTTTCCCTTGTAGCCTGCTGTGTCGTGTCTGCATCTCCTGCTATCAGATAAGACAATTTTTTCTTTTGTGTTTTTGCTATATTTTTGCATTTTGTCCTGCACTTCTGTGGGGGCCTTCTGGGTCCCCTCCGGGGGCTTTTGCCCTCTCAGTTTTGTTCAGCCACTGTGTTTTGTACTTTTGCTTTTTCCAGTTTTTTTTCAGTGGCTGCTGTTTTGATTTTGTTACACCAGAGAACTAATTTAGGTGGTAGAGGTCGTATGATCTCAGGTGATTTTGAAATTAGTAGAGTTGGTGTTTTTCAGGGTTTTCTGAGATTGCAGTAAGTACCCTTCCTGTCCTTTTCTATTTAGATAGTTTGGGCCCCAGCGTTTGCTCATACTATTTTCTTTCTGTGTCAGTATTTCCTCTTGTCTAACCGCCATTACATGTTTGGGGGCTTTCTATTATCTTTGGGGTTCTGCTCCGGGGCAGATAGCTTTCCTGTTTCTATCTTTAGGTGTAGTTAGTTTCTCAGGCTGTGACGAGGCGTCTAGGACCAACGTAGGAACGCTCCACGGCTGCCTCTTGTTGCGGTGGTTAGTCAGGGTACTGCAATCTCATAGATTCCAACTGCTCTGGTGTATTTCCTTTTTTACCTGCACTCCTCAGCTACCGTAACATAACAATCAACAAACTGGTATATGCTCTCTGTCCTCATTTTCTGCTCAGGCTTTCGTTGATTCTGGATCAGCTATTAACCTGATGGATTATGATTTTGCTAAACGTTGTGGGTTTCCCTTGATACCCTACAGAAGTCTATTCCTCTACTGGGGATCGATTCTACCCCTTTGGCTGAGAATAAACCCCAGTTTTCTACTCAGGTGATAATGAGGGTTGAACCTGATCACCAGGAGTGCTGCAAATTTTTGGTTCTATATAATCTGCATGACATTATAGTGCTGGGTTTCCCTTGGTTACAGTCTCATAATCCTGTTTTGGATTGGAAATCTGTGTCTGTAACCAGTTGGGGCTGCCAATGTGTTAATACCAACACTCCTGTTTTTTCTGCCTCCCCCCAGGCTGAGGATGTTCCTGACTTTTTGTTAGATTTTTCTGATGTGTTTAGCGAAAGTAAATCTGCATCCTTACCTCCCCATAGGAGCTATGACTGCGCTATTGAATTAGTGCCAGGTAGTAAATTCCCTAAAGGTCGCCTTTTTAACTTGTCTGTACCTGAACATGACGCTATGCGGTCTTATATCAAGGAATCATTGGAGAAGGGTCATATCAGACCATCCTCTTCACCCTTAGGTGCCGGTTTTTTCTTTGTGGCCAAAAAAGATGGTTCATTAAGGCCGTGTATTGATTATCGTCTCTTGAACAATATTACTGTGAAATATCTATACCCGTTACCCTTGATTTCTGACCTGTTTTCCAGGGTGAAAAACGCTACTTGGTTTACCAAGCTTGACCTCAGGGGGGCGTATAACTTTATTCGCATTAAGCACGGGGATGAATGGAAGACGGCATTTAACACCCCTGAAGGGCATTTTGAGTACCTTGTGAAGTCCTTTGGGCTCACTAATGCTCATTCCGTCTTCCAGTCTTTCATGAATGACATTTTCAGGGATTTTGTGGACAAGTTTCTGATTGTTTATTTGGATGATATCTTGATTTTTTCTAATGACTGGGACTCTCATGTGAAACATGTTCGAACTGTATTCCAGATTTTGAGAGAGAATGCTCTGTATGTGAAGGGATCAAAGTGTCTTTTTGGCGTACAGAAGATCTCATTTCTGGGATTCATTTTGTCCCCATCTGTTATTGAAATGGACCCGGTCAAGGTTCAGGCCATCTGTGATTGGGTCCAACCTACTTCATTAAAGGCTCTTCAGAGATTCTTGGGTTTTGCCAATTTTTATCGTAAATTTATTGGTAATTTCTCGGTTATTGTTAAACCATTAACTGATTTGACCAGAAAGGGTTCTGATGTGGTGAATTGGCCTCCTGAGGCAGTCTCTGCGTTTCAGGAACTTAAGCAGAGATTCACTTCTGCTCCTGTTCTACGGCAGCCTGATGTTTCTCTGCCATTTCAGGTGGAGGTTGATGCCTCTGAAATTGGGGCAGGTGCCGTTTTGTCCCAAAAAGATCCAGAGACCTCTAAAAGTAACCCTTGTGCCTTTTTCTCTCGAAAATTTTCTCCTACTGAACGTAATTATGACGTGGGTAATCTGGAGTTATTGGCCATGAAGTGGGCTTTTGAAGAGTGGAGACATTGGCTGGAGGGAGCAAAACATCAGGTGGTGGTCCTTACGGACCATAAGAATCTGGTCTATCTGGAATCTGCCAAGCGACTCAATCCTAGACAGGCCAGGTGGGCCTTGTTTTTCACACGTTTTAATTTTGTGGTTTCCTTTCTTCCTGGCACTAAGAATGTTAAGGCGGATGCTCTCTCGAGGAGTTTCCTTGCGGACTCTCCTGAGCTATCTGATCCCTCTGTTATTTTGAAGGAGGGTGTAGTTCTTTCCGCCATCTCGCCCAATTTGAGACTTGCTCTGGAGGGGTGTCAGGAGGATAGGCCCGAGCGCTGCCCTGTTGGAAAATTGTTTGTCCCGGACCAATGGAAAAAGAGTGTGATGTCTGAGATTCATTGTTCCGCATTGGCTGGGCATCCCGGAATTTTTGGTACCAGAGACTTGGTTAGTCGGTCCTTTTGGTGGCCTACCTTGTCTCGCGATGTCAGGGAATTTGTGCAGTCCTGCGGGACTTGCTCTCGCTCCAAGCCTTGCTCTCGCTCTAGTGGTTTGTTGATGCCATTGCCTGTGCCCAAGAGACCATGGACCCATATCTCTATGGATTTGATTTCCGATCTTCCTGTTTCTCAGAGAATGACCACCATCTGGGTAATTTGTGATAGGTTTTCCAAAATGATACATCTTGTGCCATTACCTAAGTTGCCTTCCTCCTCTGAATTGGTGCCGTTGTTCCTTCAGCACGTGGTTCGTTTACACGGCATTCCTGAGAACATTGTGTCTGACAGAGGAGTCCAGTTTGTTTCCAGATTTTGGAGGACTTTTTGTTCTAAACTGGGTGTTCAATTGTCTTTCTCCTCGGCATTTCATCCTCAGACCAATGGTCAAACTGAGAGAACAAACCAGACATTGGAGACTTATCTAAGATGCTTTGTGTCTGCTGATCAGGATGACTGGGTCTCTTTTTTGCCTTTGGCTGAGTTTGCTCTTAATAATAGGACTAGCTCTGCCACTTTGATGTCTCCGTTTTTCTGTAATTCTGGGTTTCACCCTCGATTTTCTTCAGGACAGACAGAGGCTTCTGTCTGTCCAGGTGTTGACTCTGTTGTTGAGCGTATGCAGCAGATTTGGGACCAGGTAGTGGAGAGGTTGTCCCTCTCTCAGGAGAAGGCCCAGCGGTTTGCTAACCGGCATAGGACTGATGGTCCTCGGTTTAAAGTGGGGGACTTGGTCTGGTTGTCCTCAAAGAATATTCCTATGAGAGTAGCATCTCCTAAATTTAAGCCTAGGTTCATTGGACCTTATAAGATCATGGAGATTATTAATCCTGTTTCTTTTCGTTTGCTTCTTCCAGGGACATTTAAGATCCATAACGTGTTCCACAAGTCCTTGTTGAAGAGGTTTGTTGAGCCAGTGGTTCCTGCTGCTGTGTCTCCTGACCCTGTTTTGGTTGAGGGCAATCTGGAGTATGTGGTTGAGAAAATATTGGATTCTCGTTTTTCTAGACGAAGACTCCAGTATTTGGTTAAATGGAGAGGTTATGGTCAGGAAGACAATTCTTGGGTGTTTGCTTCGGACATCCATGCTGGGAGACTTATCCGTGCGTATCATAGAGCTCATCCTGACCGACCTGGTTGCTCAAATGAGGGTTCGGTGACCCCTCCTCAAGGGGGGGGTACTGTTGTGAATGGGTTTGAGATGAGTTCTGAGCAGAGGCTCCCTCTGGTGGTTACAAGCGGTACTAGTGAGGATTGTGAGGACTGGGAATCAGGTGTTACTGACTGGTCTTATATAAGGGAGTCATTTTCCCATCAGGGTTGCCGGTGATCAATTGTTCTGGTCTGAATCCTTCTTTCCAGTTTCCCTTGTAGCCTGCTGTGTCGTGTCTGCATCTCCTGCTATCAGATAAGACAATTTCTTCTTTTGTGTTTTTGCTATATTTTTGCATTTTGTCCTGCACTTCTGTGGGGGCCTTCTGGGTCCCCTCCGGGGGCTTTTGCCCTCTCAGTTTAGTCCAGCCACTGTGTTTTGTACTTTTGCTTTTTCCAGTTTTTTTTCAGTGGCTGCTGTTTTGATTTTGTTACACCAGAGAACTAATTTAGGTGGTAGAGGTCGTATGATCTCAGGTGATTTTGAAATTAGTAGAGTTGGTGTTTTTCAGGGTTTTCTGAGATTGCAGTAAGTACCCTTCCTGTCCTTTTCTATTTAGATAGTTTGGGCCCCAGCGTTTGCTCATACTATTTTCTTTCTGTGTCAGTATTTCCTCTTGTCTAACCGCCATTACATGTTTGGGGGCTTTCTATTATCTTTGGGGTTCTGCTCCGGGGCAGATAGCTTTCCTGTTTCTATCTTTAGGTGTAGTTAGTTTCTCAGGCTGTGACGAGGCGTCTAGGACCAACGTAGGAACGCTCCACGGCTGCCTCTAGTTGCGGTGGTTAGTCAGGGTACTGCAATCTCATAGATTCCAACTGCTCTGGTGTATTTCCTTTTTTACCTTCACTCCTCAGCTACTGTAACATAACAATCAACAAACTGGAGCAAGTCCAGAGAAGAGCCACCAGAATGGTGACCGGTCTGCAAATCATGTCCTATGAGGAACAGTTACAGGATTTGGGAATGTTTAGCTTGCAAAAAAGAAGACTGAGAGGAGACTTTATAGCTGTCTACAAATATCTCAAGGGCTGTCACATTGTAGAAGGATCATCTTTATTCTCATTTGCACAAGGAAAGACTAGAAGCAATGGGATGAAACTGAATGGGAGGAGACACAAATTAGATATTAGAAAAAACTTTTTGACAGTTAGGGTGATCAATGAGTGGAACAGGCTGCCACGAGAGATGGTGAGTCCTCCTTCAATGGAAGTCTTCAAACAGAGGCTGGACAGACATCTGTCTGGGATGATTTAGAGAATCCTGCTTTGAGCAGGGGTTGGACCAGATGGCCCAGGAGGTCCCTTCCAACTCTACCATTCTATGATTCTATGAAATACATTTACATTTGACCAGCTTGCTTTTTCTGAAATTGTCTTCACCCCCAACGATCAATGTGCGAAAATTTTGCATGGGCCAAGCTAGTAGAAGTAAAATATAATACTCAGCAACATGAGCAGAGCACTAAACAGTTCTACAACCTATAACATTAAAATAATCTAGATATCTAAAATGCTGCATCTGATTAAGATGTAAAACAATCTGTAAGAATTAAATGTCCCTATGTGACCTACAGCAGTCATAAAGTCTGCCTGCCAGCCACAGTCACCTCTTGTTCACCTCTTCCTACACAGTCACCTCTTTTTCTTAAACCTGTGGTGAAAAAATATGGCTTGCTTAACGTTTTCTGCATACATGCATATTGTACTGTAATTGGGTGGCAGGATTTCATCTAACCAAGCTACATATATTAGGAGTTTATGGAATTTATAATAGTGATAATCTCCACATAATGGGTGAAACTTTGAATACAGCAATGTAATATCATAGATGAATGGATGGATAGACTATTACTTTGCATGCTTTTTATTCCAATTATTTCCCTTATTTAGTACAAAATGAAAATGTATTCATTTCAAGTTTTGCAGCAGCATCTTAAATCAAAAAATATACACAGTACAGTTATTTTTTTTCACTATTGCTTTAAAATCAACAAAAGCTTTTAATGTGATAATCCTCATAAGTAATATATTGGTTTGATAATCCAATAGAGTGATGTTGGATTATCATATGGTCATAATAACTTTAATAATTTTCAATTACTGCAGCTGAAAACTTTATAAATGTTATGAAACCAGGCATGGACTGGCCCACAGAGGAGAAGGAGAATCCCCTGGTGGGTCCCTGTACAGGGGTAAGTGACTAACCTGCCAACATGAGCAGTTGTCCCAATTCATCTCATCTTTCATTCATTATATAAACTACATAGTTTCTTATTATTTAGATGCATATATATATATATATATATATATATATTTTATTTTTATGGCAATATGGCCCAGTCCCATATGGCACATTATATTCTCGAAATCAGATAGTAATCATCTGATCAGATTTGTTGTATAACTGTTTGGCCAAGTGGCATAAGCATCCTATCCAAAGTGACTCAAAAGAGTGTTGTAGTAATATGTTTCAAAACTGTAGATTTTTACTCAGGACTTCACTGTAATTTGCCTCACTTAAAAATTCCTTGAATAAACGTTTTTGTCCTTAAACCTGTCTAAATGAGCATGTAATCCTATGCAAGTGCAATAAAATACTTACCAATCACCCCATTTTCCATCGTCTCTCTGGTCCTTTTCTCACTCATGCGACTGAATTTATTTTGTTGTTGGATGACAGTGTGCGAGCCAGAGGTCGCTTTTGCAATGTAAGTTTATGGAACCTCTTTCTGAAGCTCCATAGACTTATTTTGTAAATGTCACTTCTAAGCCACACATTAAAGGGGTTTTCTGGTTCAAATAGACAGAGTGACTGCAGATTTATGAATCTCCACAGTGCACGCACTGTGCACTGTGGGGATTCGCTGGTTTCTGACCAGAGTATATATGCGTTATGCATACTCTTGGCCAGAGCCAGTCCAGGGGTGCGATCTCACTTCCGTACGCTTGTATGGGACAAGACAGCGCCCTTTAGTCAGCCACACCCACTGGATGGCCACATCACTAGTCGGGGCGCATCCTCGCTCATTACAAGTGTATGGAGCAAGGCCATGCCCACTAGACGAGTCTTGTCTGGGAGTATGTACAACTCATACATACCCTTCGATAGACCTATCGGTTTGAACCAGACAATCCTTTTAACTCCTTTGTGATCTTGCAAAATGGAATTTCAGTCACGTAAATGAGAAGTGGACTGGAGAAGCATTGAAAACTGGGGAAGATGGTAATATGTAAGTATTTAATAGCACTTACACTATATTACATACAGATGGTTTTAGGAAATAAAACATTTCTTGGGAGTTTGTCTTTAACTAAGACCTGTTTATTATTAAACTTCTGACTTTAAAGAGCACATGCACCTTTTGGTCATGAAATTTACACAAACTAGATGCACCACCACTCACAAAGCTGGGGTTCTCGTGTTCTCTATATTTCCAGGTTAGATTGACAATACTCTAATCTAAAATCAATGAGACTCTAATATGCATCTTAATTCTCAATTGTAATATTATTTTCATATATCCCATTACCTGTTATAGCTGAGCAAAAATATTTGTAGGACCTTGGTTCTACAGCCACATTGGTAGTTTCTGACCACTCAACCTGATCACCTTAAACCTCCTACTACATGGGGCATTCTCAGTGTCCCTTCTAATTATTAGGCCCCACAATCTTATAATGTTGCGGCATGATGCACGCATGATGCCTCGGAGGCTTACTACTCAGAAGAGGCACTGGGGATACTACAAGTAGAAGGAGGCTCACAGTACTCTGGTCCAGTACGGTCAATGTGGCCTCAGGATCAGGGTCCTGGGATGCTTTTTACTCGACTCTTACCTTTACATATTTATGACCAAGTATTCCAACATTCATTGTTATTTATTTTGTAATAAAAAAAATGTAGTGATGTCACAGTATACATGTATGAAAAGTCACAGGGGAATGGCTAATATCTTTCAAAAGCATAAAAGGATATTTGTTTTACCATGCCATAGTCACTATCCCAGCTATGCCAAGCAAAGTAGGTCTCATCAACTGCAATGAGCTTAACATACTCATTAGGCTTATGCCAAATAAATCCTCTATTGTATTCCACACTAATAATCCCTTTCCCTGCTTTGTAAAGAAAGTTCACCAATTAAACCCTTCTGTATTCACACATTCGTAGCACGGGCTAAAAAATATTATCATAAAATGCCTTCTATTTTATATCATACAATGAAATTTGTAATTACTGTATTGATAAATGATGTATACAATATATGCACATCTTTGCCTACTTATATTTATTTATACATACACATATACTCAGTATCTATCTGCATGTGGAAGCCATACTCCCTATGCTTGGATGTTTTTTTTGCAAGCATTGAAAAGCACAGCTGGGACTGACCAACACATACACATTGTATTTCTTCTCTTCCGCGCACGCGCCGTGCCCTTCCCCCTCTCTGTTCTGTCTGATCTAGCTTATAATTGGAATAGTGGAAACCATGGAAACCATCCATTTGGTTTTGTCAAATGGGCTGACTGCTATAAAATATGTATAGATGAGGGTGATCATTTGAATAAACAGTAAATAGATATGTTTTTACCTACTGAGCCTTATTAGACACATACACTGATCGTCTTTTTTGCTTTTCTAATAATTGTGAAATTTTAAATATGATTACACTGCACGATTAATCAGAGAAGCAAATATAATTGCATATATTTAATTGTGTCAATAATTGTAATGGTCTCAAATTTTTCAAATTGAAGTACAGATTATATAAATATATATTAAAAAAAATAGTATGTATATTGTAAATGAATCTAGTAATCCTAAAATCCGCACAAATATCAGCATTTTTGCCTCGTACCATATTCATACACGACTAAACTAAGAGTAGTATTGCTAAGCAATGAATTCTAACAATTGTAAAGGAACTAGCATTGTTTATTATTTAAAGGGACGACTATGACCTTACACAACCTCCGGCTGCGCCATGAGAAACTAGGTTAAAATCCGTACAGTAATTCAATCTGTGAGTATGAATGAGCGCAGGGAGCCCTCTGCAGGTTATGTGGCTTCACTGAGGCTGATTCCACTGATCTCTGTGACAAGAGCTGCGGCCCTCATTTGTGTTGATAGTAATCCATGTATTAAGCGGAATGATGGACATGTTATTTCACAGAGCACAAATTAGCTTGTTATGAACTGTGTGTATAAGTGTTACCCTTAGAAAAATAATATGTATTTATGCAGATTTTCTGTAACTTACTAACTACAAATAGTATTTATGTTCTCATGTTCTGTGTTTTGTTATGTACTGTATAAATTAGATTAAATGTAATGCAGAATAAATACATCGCCATAAGGGCAGGTGCAGAAGGGCGTATTATCAGTCCCGGTGCAATGCGACAAAACATCGGATCACACTCAGACCATTGTCAGTCTGTGGGGCCGTGCACACGTCCTATTTTTTTCCTCGGACAGAATCTTTGCGAAACAAAAATCACTGCATATCCGAATTTGATCAGACATTCGGATCGCACTCGGCCATGCAAGTCAGTGAGTGTGTGGGAAACATCGGACTGCAATCGGATGACATCTGACCGATATCCTGACACAATGGAGAAATGGAGAAGACGGAGAAATGTTGTTCTCCATCTTCTCCTCGCAACACGCTATGATTCTCTCTCGAATCTGATCACACAATGCTGACACTCGGATCAGAGTTTGATCAGTGTCATTTGCATAATCAGCCCCACTCTCTCGAATGAGAGGATCTACAGCTGTCTGCACAGGCAAGTGACATTATTTGCCCTAGTTATGTTCTTGTAGTAGGGATGGCACATTTCCCACACCTTATAGCAGGTTTATTCAACAGTGTTGCTAGAAATACATCATTAACGGAAAAACTGGAGTTGTATAAATTCTTCATAAGGTAATGGAACGAGCTGACTCTGAGAAATAATACATTTACACTTCCAAGTCTTCTCCCCGCTACAAATGACATTTGAATATCTGTGGCACATGAATCCTGCAATTCCCTACAAGGAAAATACTCCTCGGACAGCTTAGATATTAAGCAGCAGACATGAAGCAGACGTGCATTTCTACTTAATAAGCTCATGCTCAGTAGTATTTTATTCGGGCTATAATTGGTGTTTAGCGTTTTTAGAATCCGTTTGTGATTACTTAATGCAAAACTTCATTATATAAACCACCCTTCATAAGGCTTAGGATCAGACATCTTCCTTTTCCAGTAAAGCATAAATTTGTAAATGTTAGCCTTTTAATGTGTGTAGACTATATAGGTTGGTGTAATTGATTCATTTGATTTAACTGATGTTGGACAGTCTTTTTTAATGAAATAGATGCCATCAATTTGAATAGGATAATACAGTTTAATTTTTAGTCTTATACAATAAGAGCAAATAGGCATCTTAGGAAAGTGAACTTTGTTGCATATGGATGACAGCAATGACAATAATGCAGCTGATGTAACGACAGCAATTTATTGAGCGACTACTCAGTTATTACACACTGTATATATGTTTTATTTTGTAGGTCTTCTGGTGGATTGGCCTCAGTGGTCTGTGGCGCTGTTGCAATGGTATGTGACATAAGAAAGAATGAAAGTCTTCTAAGTAACTATTACAGGGGTGTCTGGAGGATTAGGTAGGCACAGGAAGATTCAGGTGCTGGCTTGGGATACTATGGTGACACTTATAGATTGAGGGTCTGTGAAAGAGAACTAGTCAATGGGGAGACCAAAGTCTGTAGCTGTGGAGAAGGTGAACCAGGTCACTAGTTATGACATAGAAGTCAGTTTGAAGCTGATGAGGGGTGCATGCTAAAAAGCGAGCAAGCTTTGGAGTAGGAAGCAGTATTGTTTCTTTTCATGCAAAGTATGGCGTGAGTGACCCAGAGCAGAGTCTGATCTAATGAAGCAGCTCCTGGTGGTGTAGGGGCTGAGAGAATCTGGCCATGGAAGAGATTGACCCATGAGTCTTCTTTGTGAAACAATTCCTTAGTATGTGGTTGTTCCCAACCTAAGTGGTTAGCTGTAGGGAGTCGGCTGGGGCTGTAAAAGTTGTTATCCTGGTGAGGTAACCAGTGGTAGGTTAGGGTGGTTTGTTTACTCATCCAAGAGAGGCTATAGTCATGTTGTAAGTTGAGGAAAATCCCTTAGGAGTTGGGAGACAACTGAACAAAGTGAATTAGACAGTGTTGGTGGTGGCATAGTGGCTATCGTAAGAATGTTGCCCAAATGGGCATAAATGTGAATTGAATCAGAAGTGTGGCGTCTCATAGTTGAGGAGATTTTGAAGGGATTGTATGCATAGGAAGAACTCTTGAAAGCTCCAGCTGAAAAACTAATACATGCAAATAATGAGTGAGTAGGAAGCTGGATGATCATTTTCCCAAGCATTATTCAACTTGGTCAGCGAGCTAAATAATCTTACCATTTAAAGAACCCTTGAGAGCAAAAGTTGGGTCAGAAAGGCAGTTTTAGAGAATGTATTCTGTATTAGAAAATGTTGTCAGAAATACAGCAACGGTTAAACAGGTTTTGGAAAATCTCTGTACCCTGGCTGCTAGAGTTGAGCGAAACAGGTTGGTCAGATTCATAAGTCACCCACTTTTGCCAAAGTTGGGTTTCGCCGAGCGAAACCCGACTATGGCGTGAAGGCTGCCATGCGGTCGTCGACCCAAGCGCCAAAGTCGGTTTTCCCATAATGCTTGCAGGCACCTTTTTTCAGCCAATGAACAAGGACATACACTGTGGGCAACGAGATGACATGGGCAGTGTCCACCATCATCTTAGAGAAGGGCATTGCAGTGATTGGCTTGCTTTGGGGGGGCGTCATAGTGTCTATAAAAGCCCAGACCGCCATTTTACTTCTGCCAATCTTAACAGTAGAGAGAAGTTGCTGACGCTGTTTATCAGTAGAGAGCATTAGGGCTGGAAAGAGAAGTTCTTATGAACTTGTGCTGATAGCAATTGTGCTGTACACTTAGTGTGCAGTGACGGGAGGATTTTCTTGTGTGCAGCAGCGCTGGTTATTAGGCTGGCTGCCAATGGAAGAGGATTTTCTTGTGTGCAGCAGCGCTGGTTATTAGGCTGCCTGCTAGCTGAATTGCTGTGTGTACACTGCTGTGCAGACTGCTTTTTACACAGCACAAATACTTTTATTCTTTTTTTTCTGCCCAGTTACCGAGCGTTCATTTTTTCCCACACCGTATAGAGCTGTACGCTCCTCACACACTACCGTGTACCGGCTGGTATCACGGACAAATACATGCTGACTATCTGTGTGTGACTCCGGATACAGTACCGTATATCTGCTTTTTGTATTCTGGTTAAATCCATACTGAGTGAGCGTCTGTGTGTGAATCCGGAAATATATATGGAGATTTAAATCTTCCCCTACACCGTATACAGCTGTCCACTTCTGATACAGTACCGTTTTTCTTTTTGTATTACTGTCAAATCCATACTGAGTGAGCGTCTGTGTGTGACTCTGGAAATATATACGGAGATTTAAATCTTCCCCTACACCATATACAGCTGTACGCCTCTGATACAGTACCGTTTTTCTGCTTTTTGTATTCTAGTCAAATCCAGACTGAGTGAGCGTCTGTGTGTGACTCCGGAAATATATATGGAGATTTACATTTTCCCCTACACCATATACAGCTGTAAGCTTCTGATACAGTACAGTTTTTCTGCTTTTTGTATTACGGTCAAATCCATACTGAGTGAGCGTCTGTGTGTGTGTAATGTATGTAGTACAGTTCATATAGCGTCTTGTGCTTGGGTGCGATGAAAACACAGGAGTCACAGGTTTGATATAGAAAAGTCCTGTATTACTTCATACAAGTTGGCAGAAATAGTCACACAGTTTGCAGACACAGAAACAGGAGACACAGCAGGCCAGAGTAATCCAAGCTCAGCAATCACTCTCCAATACAGATTCAGGATCTTCTTCTCTGTTACCGTAAGTCCATGCAAACGTGGGTCTTTCAAAGAGCAGGGTTCAGAGTCCACAAGTGCTTCAGAGTTCCTCAGTAGGAATAGCTGGAGTACAAGGTCCAAGGCTTACAGGAGTCAAGTCACAGGTTCACTGCAGGCTAGATTCTGAAGCACTGATTGCTCAGCTGTGGCTGCTTAAGAAGCAAAGGAGAGAATCAGGGTGGGAACATGCAAGCTGGAAACTCCATTTTGACTGAGGGCAAGATAGCTGCAGCAAGACAGAAAGTAAAATGGCTGACGAACAAACTGAGTTTCAGGAATATATACATAGAACCTTACATTACTCCCCCCTTAAGGACAACCTCCGGATGACCTCAGACCAGGCTTGTGTGGGTACCTCTGATGAAACTGACGGAGCAAGCGAGGAGCATTAACGTTATTGACCGGTTCCCATGAGTTGTCCTCCACTGGGTAGCCCTGCCATTTAATCAGATATTGTAACTGATTTCTATACAACCTGGAATCTAAAATCCTTTCCACCACAAATTCTTCCTGACCATCGACTAGCACTGGGTCAGGGCAAGGAGAGGAACGTCCAGGAAACGTATTGGGTGTCGCAGCCTTTAGTAGGGATACATGAAAGACAGGGTGGATTCTCATAGTTCTGGGCAGTTGAAGACGACAAGCAACGGCACTTATAATTTTACTGATTTTATAGGGTCCAATGTACTTATGTCCCAACTTAGACGATGGAATCCTTAACTTAAGATTTCTGGTTGACAGCCAGACCAAGTCTCCTACCTTGAAAGCTGGTGCAGGTTTACGAAATTTATCTGCTGCTTTCTTGTACCTTTCTTGAGCCGATTCCAGATTTTCCTTTAGAAGATCCATATTCTTCTGTAAAGACGTGATTCTTTCAGCCACTGCTGGTAAAGGCGTTTCTATGGGAAATCGTGGTAGAATGTTAGGATGATAACCTAGATTAGAGTAACAAGGAGACTGTTTAGTGGATGCACTCTGAGAGTTGTTATACGAGAACTCAGCTAATGGAAGTAGATCCACCCAATCATCCTGTAGGTGGCAGATAAAGCAGCGGAGATACTGCTCCAGGGTTTGATTGGTTCGTTCGGTCTGTCCATTAGTCTGGGGATGAAAAGCAGAAGAAAGGTTTACTTTAATGTCCAATGCTGCACAGAAATTTTGCCAAAACCTAGAAGTGAATTGCACCCCTCGATCCGAAATAACCTCATCCGGTACTCCATGTAAGCAAAACACATCTTTAATCATCAAATCTGATGTCTGTTTTGCAGTGGGTAAGCCGACACAAGGGATAAAATGAGCTGCCTTTGTTAGACGGTCAACCACCACTAGAATGGTGTTCTTCCCCTGAGAGGTTGGTAACTCCACAATGAAGTCCATAGAAATGGATCCCCACGGGCGGGACGGGGTGGGAAGAGGCTGTAACAGACCAGTTGGTGAGGAGCGAGGTGTTTTGCATCTTGCACAGACCTCACATGAAGTGACATAATTCAAAACATCCTTCCTGCAAGTGGGCCACCAAAAGAAACGAGAAAGAAATTCCTGTGTCTTTAGAATTCCTCTATGCCCAGCTATCTTGGAATCGTGAATGAGTTGCAATACTCTTAATCTGACTGTTTCAGGAATATACAGACGTTGTCCCTGAATCCACACACCATTCTTAAAGACAAGACTTACGTCCCTTGGGGGTTGTGCCAAAAAGGAATCCGCATGGTATGCTTCCTTGATGTCCTTAAGTAGGTCTTGATTATGAATTACTCCTAGGAATCTAGAGTCAGGAAGAATAGTCTTAGGAGGAGTAATTGGACGTGTCTCTGCTGAGTAAATCCTAGAGAGTGCATCAGCCTTTCCATTGCGCGATCCTGGTCTATAAGAGATGATAAAATTAAATTGGTTTAAGAAAAGATTCCAGCGAGCCTGGCGAGGAGTCAGGCACTTAGCCGACCTGATAAACTCAAGGTTACGATGGTCTGTCAGGACAACTATTTGCTGTGCAGCTCCCTGAAGAAGGTGTCTCCATTCTTTGAAGGCGGCAATAATGGCCAACAACTCTCTATTGCCCACATCGTAGTTCCTCTCAGCCGAAGACAACTGCTGGGAAAAGAAGCCACAGGGATGCAAGACATTCTTCTCACCTGTTCTCTGAGAGAGTATAGCTCCAACGGCACAGTCTGAAGCATCCACCTCTATTATGAAGGCAAGCTCGGGGTTGGGATGTACTAGGATAGGTGCAGTGGTAAATTTATCTTTTAGATGGGAAAATGCTTCCTGGGCTTGGGGAGTCCAGGAAAACCTAGACTCTTTCCGGGTAAGTTGAGTGATAGGTGACACTACCTCAGAGAAATTTCTAATGAAACGTCTATAGAAGTTGGCAAACCCGATGAAGCGCTGTACCTCCTTCACATTTCTAGGACTTGGCCAATCCTTGATGGCTTGGGTTTTGCTTCCATCCATACTAATTCCTTGTGTAGACAGTACATACCCCAGAAATTGAATTTCGGTCCTATGGAATTCACACTTTTCAAGTTTGATGTAAAGATGATTTTGTCTTAGACGTTCCAAGACCATTCTCACATGTCCATGATGTTCCTCTGTGGAGTTAGAAAAAATTAGAATATCATCCAAATAAATTACCACGAATGTATCTAGGAGATCCCTGAAGATGTCATTCACCAAGTGTTGGAAAGTGGCTGGGGCGGTACTCAGACCAAAAGGCATAACTAGATATTCAAAGTGTCCATAGCGTGACCTGAATGCAGTCTTCCATTCATCCCCAGGTCTAATACGGACTAAGTTATAGGCCCCACGAAGATCTAGTTTAGAAAAAATTTTGGCATGTCGCACTCTCTCCAATAACTCAGGGATTAAAGGCAATGGATAACGGTTTCTAATAGTAACCTTATTGAGTTCCCTATAGTCTACACATGGTCTCAGAGATCCATCTTTCTTCTTTACAAAGAAGATGGGTGCACCTGCAGGAGATGAAGAGGGGCGTATGAAGCCCTTGGCTAGATTTTCATCTATGTAATCCTTTAAAGCCTTTAGCTCGGGCCCCGCCAGGGGGTAGATCTTACCAAAAGGTATCTCTGCTCCAGGCAATAATTCAATTGGACAATCATATGGACGGTGAGGAGGAAGCTGGTCAGCGTTCTTCTTGTCACATAAATCCACATAGTCCTGGTATACAGCTGGTAGTTCAGGGACTGACATGATTCCTTTAGGAACAGAGCAAGCTGAAACTTTTGGACTCATCTGTTTCTCTGGAAAGTGTAATTCCTTGGTCTCCCAGTTAATGGTAGGATTCTGAGCCTGCAGCCATGGTAGCCCTAGAATAATGGGAAAGTGGGGAGAAGAGATAAGCATAAAGGACAGTTTCTCTTGATGATCTTTACCCATAAGAACCCTCAAAGGCTCTGTTTCCTGATCCACTGGTCCAGAGGTCAGCAGGGAACCATCCACAGTTTCCATCTGTACTGGAGTAGCCTTCTTCACTGAACGTATTCCCTGTTTCAGAGCAAAGGAGACATCCATAAAATTTCCACTTGCCCCTGAGTCGATCATAGCAGAGCTAGACACCCAAGCTGAGTCAACCCAGAGTTTGATGGAAAGAAAGCAATGAGAATTGTTTTTCTTACAACTCAGCTGGGACACCGCTGAGGAAACTTGAAAAATGGCAGTGTTTACACAGTCAACGTCCTCAGAGGTAACGGAGTTTAAGTCCGAGAAATCAAGATCTGTTGCTGCAGATCTCTCTGGAGCCTGAGGCTCGGACCTGACAGATCCCCTCTCGCAACACTCACAATGAATGAGTGCTGCAGTAGTCTTACGAGAACGGCTGGGGCAGTTTATAATGAAGTGCCCTGACTTACCACAATAGAAACATAGATTCTCCTTAAAACGATGTTCCTTGCGTGCATCACTAACCCGTCATTGTAAAGAGTCTACCTGCATGGGTTCAGGTTCAGGTTCCCGTGTAATCCTACTCAAAGGTTCCTTAGCTGGAGAGGAAGGTAGGAAAAGGTTAGTACGATTGCTTTCGAACCATCTCTCTTGCCTGCGTTCAGTCAGACGAGTATCAATACGGATGCAGTAGTTAATAAAGTCACCTAACGCAGTGGGAGGGTCGGCACGAGCAAGTTCATCCTTAATCAGTGGAGATAACCCCTTTCGAAAAATAGATTTTTTGGCGGAACTGTCCCAGGTGGTATCAAGGGCCCATCTCCTGAAATCCAAGGTATATTCAGCTACCGAGTGCTTACCTTGGCGCAAAGCTAACATGGCTGCTTCAGCTGTTGCACCTCGATTGGGGTCATCAAACACCTGCCCCATGGCTGAAATAAAATCATCAAGGTGATTCAAACAATCATCCTCAGTCTCAATCAGAGGGTTTGCCCACATTAAAGCCTTGTTGGTAAGCAACATAATTATAGTAAGCACCTTAGATCGTTCAGTGGGAAATTGTGAAGCATGTGCAGAAAAAAAAAGATTGCATTGATTAATAAATCCCCTGAATTTCTCACGTTCACCGCCAAAACGAAAAGGGGGCAACTTGGGAATCCCAGCACTCGGGGCTACGGCAGGAGCCTGGACTCGCCCCTCTAGAACCTCAATCCTGGCTCGCAAATCCTGGGTAGTCTGTCCAACCACTTGCAAATTGTGATTATTGAGGTCCTGTAGATTTGTAAAACGGGTCTTTATATTCTGCAAATCTGCAAGGATATTATCAGTCACTCCGCAAAGTTCCTTTATGCGGGCCTCCATTTTCCAGATCTTTTAAGACAGGATTACTGGAAGAAGAGGAGAGAAAAAAAACAATAGTGTTCACCTGTGGCAACACTGCAGAGAGAAAAAAAAATTAAGGGAACTGCTCACCTGGAATGGTTGTGAGAAGTCACAACCACTATCATCACAGAAAGTTTCAACCAGACATCTGATATCCAGAGTTACAGCAGACAAAAAAGAGAAAAGAAAGGAAAAAAGAAAAACAATAGTGTTTACCTGTGGTAACACTGCAAAAAGAAAAAACTTAAGGGAATTGCTCACCTGGAATGGTTGTGAGAAGTCACAACCACTGTCATCACAGAAAGTACAACCGGACGTCTGATATCCACAGTACAGCAGACACAGCCTTCCAGACCCAGCAGACACTAACGTTTTGGCTTCAGAATCTTGTAATGTATGTAGTACAGTTCACATAGTGTCTTGTGCTTGGGTGCGATGAAAACACAGGAGTCACAGGTTTGATATAGAAAAGTCCTGTATTACTTCATACAAGTTGGCAGAAATAGTCACACAGTTTGCAGACACAGAAACAGGAGACACAGCAGGCCAGAGTAATCCAAGCTCAGCAATCACTCTCCAATACAGATTCAGGATCTTCTTCTCTGTTACCGTAAGTCCATGCAAACGTGGGTCTTTCAAAGAGCAGGGTTCAGAGTCCACAAGTGCTTCAGAGTTCCTCAGTAGGAATAGCTGGAGTACAAGGTCCAAGGCTTACAGGAGTCAAGTCACAGGTTCACTGCAGGCTAGATTCTGAAGCACTGATTGCTCAGCTGTGGCTGCTTAAGAAGCAAAGGAGAGAATCAGGGTGGGAACATGCAAGCTGGAAACTCCATTTTGACTGAGGGCAAGATAGCTGCAGCAAGACAGAAAGTAAAATGGCTGACGAACAAACTGAGTTTCAGTAATATATACATAGAACCTTACAGTGTGACTCCGGAAATATATACGGAGATTTACATTTTCCCTTACACCGTATACTGCTGTACGCTTCTGATACAGTACCGTTTTTCTGCTTTTTGTATTCTGGTCAAATCCATACTGAGTGAGCGTCTGTGTGTGACTCCAGAAAAATATATGGAGATTTACATTTCACCCTGCACCGCATACAGCTGTACGCTCCTCATACACTACCATATATCTGCTGGTATTTTTGGTACATTTTCCAAACATGAGGAAGTATGGTGGAAGAGGCCGCGGACGTGGGCGGGGGGGGGCAGCTGGTACTGATGGTGGTGCATCTGTTGGTAGTGCCAAAAACACAATAGCACCTAAGGCAGGAGGTGCTGAGCCTGCGTCATTGTCTGGCTCCAGAATGCCTGGAAGGCTCCCTTTTCTGGGAGTAGGTAAACCGCTTTTAAAGCCGGAGTATCAGGAACAGGTTTTGGCTTACATTGCCGAAACAGCCTCCAGCTCTAGTGCCTCCTCTTCTGAAGTTTCAAAAAATGCAAGCATTGAGTCGTTAGTGCAGGCTCCTGGTCACCTTTCCTTGTGTCCTTCACCCCCACCAAAAGTGGAGGATGCGGCAGGCCAAACTTCAGATTACTCCCTGGAGCTCTTTTCACAAACCATGCCTGGGTTATCAAGTGAAATCCTGAATTCTCCAGTCCAAGATGAATCTGACATGGAGTGCACTGATGCACAGCCACTGCTATATGATTCTGCTGGTGCATTCACCCAGAGCACTGCATTGCCCTTGCAGTCTACTGAGCCAGAATCGGACTCTGATGAAACTCAGGTGCCCCTTCCCGCATACTATACCACCTTACACGGTGACACAGAGGAAGGTGCAGATGAAATTGAAGAGTAGGTGATGGATGACCCAGTTGTTGACCCGGATTGGCATCCATAGGGGGAAGAGGGTGCCGCTGGCAATAGCTCAGAAGAGGAGGAGGATCCGCAGCAGGCATCGACATTGCAGCTGTGGTTATCTGGCAGGCCCGTAGCAGTACAAAAACGTGTTAAAAAAAACATAAAGGGTTGCAGGACAGCTTGGCTAGATGGTCAAATTAGCACAGCGTGCAAGCCCTGAAAATTTATCCCATAGTAGGAAGAGTGCAGTGTGGCAGTTTTTTGACCAAAATCCTATTGATGAGGCCAGGGCCGGCTCCAGGTTTTTATGGGCCCCGGACGAAAGAGTCTCAGTGGGCCCCTTTACCACAGACCACGATTCATGATGCACAGATATGGCAGAGAAATATGGGTATAGTACAATGCCAAACACTTCACTTCTTCCATTACATGAGTGATATCTATTGTAAATTCTACAATAGCTCAGAAACCGCCAAATCCTCACAGAGCACAGTACAGACTGGACAGTACAGTCCTCCATACAATATTATGGGCACCACATAGTCCTCCATACAGTATTATGGGCCAAATATAATGCTCCATAAAGAATATTGGACCCCAAATAATGCTCCATACAGGATACTGGTCCCCATATAATGCTCCATACAAAATATGGAGCTCTCCTCTGCAGTGTGCTGCGTTCTGCGCTGTTACGGCTCAGTAAAGGGTGCTGTGGAAAGACTCCCCATCATCATCATCTCTTCGCCATTATCATCATCATTGGCTCCCCATCATGATCATCATTGGCTCCCCATCATCATCATCATTGCCTCCCCATCATCATCTCCTCCCCATCATCATCGCCACCCCACCATCATCATCATTGCCTCCCCATCATCATCATCACTGCCTCCCCCCACCACCATCACACATACAGCACCACAGCACTCTCTCACATACACACACAAAGCACCGCACTACATACACGCACACTGATACACATACACACCACACATCTCACCTGTCCGGCGTCCGCCCTCTCTCTGCCACAGCCGGCCGCTGAATGATGACGTCATTGTCATTCAGCGGCGCTGCTGTGAGAGGAAGCGCGGGCACCCCCTGGAGCCCGGAGCTGCGGCAGCAGAGGCACGGGAGAGGCAAGTATTCCGCCGTCTGCTGCCGGGGCCCTGAGCAAGCGGGGGGAGCCTGTGGCGGCGCTGGTATCGCTCTCATCCGCTAACAGGCGTTGGGGTGCCCGACGGCGAGTGGGCCCCCCGCCTGCTCAGGGCCCCGGCACTTGCCCAGGTATGCCGGGTGCTGACGCCGGCCCTGGATGAGGCAAATGTTATCTGTATGAAGTGCGGAAGGACCTTTAGCAGAGAGAAAAATCTCAGATTTGAATACCAGTTGCATACTCAGACATTTAAACACCATGCACTTGCAAGTGTAGACGGACCACAAAACCTCAGGTAGCACACGTGCACCTGCTCCGACTGAAGGTAGCCAGCAATGCTACATCGCTTCCCCCACTGTAAGCCCACCGGTTAGCACACCACCAGCAAGAAATGTTAAGGTGTCGTCGAAAGGCCAAAGCAGTCAGGGAATCACAATGTTTTTCCAACGAAAGACTAAATCTAGGCCATCACCACCACCATCACCAACCCCTCTCAGTCCGCCATGTCCACCGCTAGTTCCCCCATATGCAGCTCTCAAGTCCAGCTCACCCTAGCAGACACTTTAAGTAGGACAAGAAAGTACTCATCCTCTCATCCACGTACAAAGGCTTTGAACGCCTAACTGATCTCATTAGAGATGATGCCCTTCCATTTGGTTGAAAGCACAGCGTTTCGAGAGCTCATGGCCTACGCTGTCCCACGCTATGACCTACCCAGTCGGCACGTCTTTTCTAGAAAAGCCATCCCTGCCCTCCACCTGCATGTGAAAGACTGCATTGTCCATGCACTCAAGCAATCAGTGAGTAGAAAGGTGCACCTCACAACAGATGCATGGGCCAGTAGGCATGGCCAGGGCCATTACGTGTCCATCACTGCGCACTGAGTTAATGTGGTGAATGCAGGGTCCACAGGGGACAGCGGCAGTGGGACAGTGCTGCCTAGGTCACAGTATAGGCAACAGTTGGTTGTAGGCGTTCGAACCTCCTCCTCCTCCAGAAGCGAAAGCTCGTCGACAGAGTGCAGTCGCACGAGCACTCCATCCGCAGCTGCCAGTATTGCTCACGAGGTGTCCCACTATCGAACAGCTAGTGGTAAGCATCAGCAGGCTGTTTTAAAGATGATGTCTTTGGGTGACAACAGACACACCGCGGAGGTACTGGCTGACTACTTGCAGCGAGAAACTGAGTCATGGCTGGGCAGTCTACATCTTGAGCGAGGCTAGGTAGTCAGTGATAACGGCCGTAATTTTGTGGTGGCCATAGCCCTGGCAAAACTCAGACACATACCTTGCCTGGCTCACACCTTGAACCTGGTGGTGCAGTGCTTCATAAATAATTATCCGGAGTTACCAGCCCTGCTCCATAAACTGCAAAAACTGTGCTCGCACATCCGTCGCTCGCCCGTAGACTCCAGTCGTATGCAGAGGCTGCAGTGATTGCTTCACCTCCCTAAGCACCGCCTAATCATAGACGTTGCAACAAGGTGGAACTCCACCATGCACATGGTTGAGAGGCTGTGCGAACAGAGGCAGGCTGTAATGCATTTGTGGGAGGATACACGGGCAGGCAGTTTGAGGGCAGACATGGAGTTGTCGGGTGTGCAGTGGTCAAAGCTGAAAGACCTCTGTAAAGTCCTTCTGTGTCTTGAGGAATGCACACGGCTGGTAAGCGCAGACGACGCCATCATAAGCATGAGCATCCCACTTATGTGTCTGCTCATGCAAACTTTGTCGCACATTAAGGATCAGTCATCTGCAGCAGAGGAGGAGGAGGGAAGCCTTGATGACAGTCAGGCATTGTCTGCTCAGGGAACTGTCCTGGACGAGGTTGTGGAAGAAGAGGAAGAGGAGGAGGAGGATGAGGAGGATGAGGGGGATGATTTTTTTTGTGGAGGAGGATGCTTTTCAGGGGGCAAGAGAAAATATTGGCTTGCCAAGGTCAGGTACTGGGTTTGTGCGTGACTGGAGGGATGTGGATTTTGCAGAAAGTGCTCCTCCACCCACCACTGGCAGTGCATCATTGACACCTGGAACATTGGCCCACATGTGTGATTATGTCTTGCGGATCCTAAAAAGGGACCCCCGCATTGCCAAAATTATGAAGGATGACGAATACTGGTTGGCCAGTATCCTCGATCCACGCTATAAAGGCAAATTACAGAACATCATGCCACAGGAGAACCTAGAGCTAATATTGGCGAGCAAATAAGCAACTCTAGTAAACTGTTTTTTAGAGGCATTCCCAGCAAACAGCAGCGGTGCAGGTTCTACCACGAGCCGTACTGGGCAACATGGAAGAGGTGTTCGTGGTGCACACAGCCGAAGTGGCGTTGGAGACAGGGGTTTCATGACCATGTTGTGGACTGATTTCTTGAGTACCGCTCACACGACTGTTAATACTGAATCGATTGCAACAGACAGGAGACAGCAGTTGTCAACTATGGTTCAAAATTACCTCTCCTCCCCTATCGATTTTCTCCCTCACAGTTCATTCCCCTTTGTCTACTGGGCCTGTAAACTGGACACCTGGCCTGAATTGGCACAATATGCCTTACAGGAGCTCGCTTGCCCTGCTGATAGTGTGCTATCAGAAAGAGTCTTCAGTACTGCTGGATCAATCCTGACAGAAAGAAGGACCCGGCTGTCGACCCAAAATGTTGGTGATCTCACCTTCATTAAAATGAACCATGCCTGGGTTTCAAAGGATTTTGTACCACCTTCCCCTGATGACACATAGGTTGCCAGCAAAATGGCTTGATTTGTCCTCCTTTTCCTCCGACTTTTCCAATTCCTCCATTTGCAGCTGCTGAACGTCTAGCCTACACCTCAACATATGCCAGTTTTTCCACCTCCCTAACTGAGCTGTACCCCCACTAGGGCCGGCTTCAGCACCTGGCAAATATGTACGGAGATTAAAAATTTTCACCCTCACTGTATACAGCGGTACACTTCTGATACAATACCATATAGCTGCTGGTATTTTGGGTACATTTTCACAAACATGAGAAAGTATGGTGGAAGAGGCCG
>JARQOD010000004.1:266300564-266439591 GCA_033576555.1 Oophaga sylvatica | reverse complement strand
CCACTTTTAATGTGGATACCCTCAAATGAAAGCTGAAAGTCTGAACTTCAACTGCATCTGAATTGTTTTGTTTAAAATTCATTGTGGTAATGTCTAGAACCAAAATTAGATAAATGTTGTCTCTGTCCAAATATATATGGACCTAACTGTATGTGTCATCAGGGGAAGGTGGTGCAAAATTCTTTGAAACCCAAGCATGGTTCATTTTAATGAAGGTAAGATCACCAACATTTTTGGTCGACAGCCGGGTCCTTCTTTCTGTCAGGATTGATCCAGCAGCACTGAAGACTTTTTCTGATAGCACATTACCAGCAGGGCAAGCGAGCTTCTGTAAGGCATATTGTGCCAATTCAGGCCAGGTGTCCAGTTTACAGGCCCAGTAGTCAAAGGGGAATGAACTGTGAGGGAGAACATCGATGGAGAGGAGAGGTAATTTTGAACCATAGTTGACAACTGCTCTCTCCTGTCTGTTGCAATCGATTCAGTATTACCAGTCGTGTGAGCGTTACTCGAGAAATCAGACCACAACATGGTCATGAAACCCCTGTCTCCAATGCCACTTCGCCTGTGTGCACCACGAACACCTCTTCCATTTGGCCCAGTACGGCTCGTGGTAGAACCTGCACCGCTGCTGTGTGCTGGGAAAGCCTCTAACAAAAGGTTTACCAGAGTTGCTTGTTTGTTTGCCAATATTAGCTCTAGGTTCTCATATGGCATGATGTTCTGTAATTTGCCTTTATAGCGTGAATCGAGGATGCTGGCCAACCAGTAGTCGTCATCCTTCATAATTTTGGCAATGCGGGGGTCCCTTTTTAGGATCCACAAGACATAATCACACATGTGGGCCAGTGTTCCAGGTGTCAATGATGCACTGACAGTGGTGGGTGGAAGAGCACTTTCTGCCAAATCCACATCCCTCCAGTCACGCACAAACCCTGTGCCTGACCTTGGCAAGCCAACATTTTCTCTTGCCCCCTGAGAAGCATCCTCCTCCCCCAAATAATCATCCCGCTCATCCTCCTCCTCCTCTTCCCTTCTTCCTCCACCTCGTCCAGGACAGTTACCTGAGCAGACAATGCCTGACTGTCATCAAGGATTCCCTCCTCCTCCTCCTCCTCCGCTGCAGATGCCTGATCCTTAATGTGCGTCAAAGTTTGCATGAGCAGACACATAAGTGGGATGCTCATGCTTATGATGGCGTCGTCTGCGCTTACTAGCCATGTGCATTCCTCAAAACACCGAAGGACTTTACAGAGGTCATTCAGCTTTGACCACTGCACACCCAACAACTCGATGTCTGCCCTCAAACCGCCTGCCCGTGTATCCTCCCACAAATGCATTACAGCCTTCATTTGTTCGCACAGCCTCTCAACCATGTGCATGGTGGAGTTCCACCTTGTGGCAACGTCTATGATTAGGCGGTGCTTGGGGAGGTGGAGCGATCGCTGCAGCCTCTGCATATGACTGGAGTCTAGGGGCGAGCAACGTATGTGCGAGCACAGTCTTCGCACCTTATGAAGCAGGGCTGGTAACTTCGGATAATTATTTATAAAGCACTGCACCACCAGGTTCAAGGTATGAGCCAGCCAAGGTATGTGTCAGAGTTTTGCCAGGGCTATGGCCGCCTCAAAATTACAGCCGTTATCACTGACTACCTTGCCTGGCTCAAGATGTAGACTGCCCAGCCATGACTCAGTTTCTCGCTTCAAGTAGTCAGTCAGTACCTTCGCGGTGTGTCTGTTGTCGCCCAAAGACATCATCTTTAAAACAGCCGGCTGATGCTTACCACTAGCTGTTAGATAGTGGGACACTTCGTGTGCAACACTGGCAGCTGCGGATGGAGTGCTCATGCGACTGTGCTGTGTCAATGAGCTTTTGCTTCTGGAGGAGGAGGAGGATGAGGAGGGTCGAACGCCTACAGCCAACTGTTGCCTATACCATGGGCTAGGCAGCACTGTCCCACCGCCGCTGTCCCCTGTGGACCTTGCATCCACCACATTAACCCAGTGTTCAGTGATGGACACGTAACGGCCCTGGCCAAGCCTACTGGCCCATGCATCTGTTGTGAGGTGCACCTTTACACTCACTGATTGTTTGAGTGTATGGACAATGCAGTCTTTCACATGCAGGTGGAGGGCAGGGATGGCTTTTCTAGAAAAGAAGTGCCGACTGGGTAGGTCATAGAGTGGGACAGCATAGGCCATGAGCTCTCAGAACGCTGCGCTTTCAAACAAACGGAAGGGCATCATCTCTAATGAGATCATTTTGGCAATGTAGGCGTTCAAAGCCAGTGAGGTTTTGTAGTCCATCCACGCTTGCAAGTGCATGATGTTTAAATGTCTAAGCATGCAACTGGTATTCAATTTTCGGAGATTTTTCCCTCGCCTAAAGGTCCTTACACACTTTTTACAGATAACCTTTGTCTCATTAATAGGATTTTGGTCAAAAAAGTGCCACACTGCTCTCTTCCTACTATGGGAAAACTTTTCAGGGCTTGCACGCTGTGCTAATTTGACCATCTGGCCAAGCTGTCCTGCAACTCTTTTTCTTTTTTTAACACGTTTTTGGACTGCTACGGGCCTGCTGTTATGTTTTGGTAGCTGAGGAGAATAAGCAAAAACGGCAATACACCAGAGATGCTGGAACCTATTGGATTGCAGTAACCTGAGCTAAACACACAACTAGAGGTAGCCATGGAGCGTTCCTACGTTGATCCTAGACGCCTCGTCACAGCCTGAGAGATAACTACAGTCATGGCCAAAAGTTTTGAGAATGACACAAATATTAATTTTTACAAAGTCTACTGCTTCACTTTTTCTAATGGCAATTTGCATATACTCCAGAATGTTATAAAGAGTGATCAGCTTAACAGTAATTACTTGCAAAGTCAATATTTGGCTAGAAAATGAACTTTATCCCCCAAAACACATTTCAACATCATTGCAGCCCTGCCTTAAAAGGACTAGCTAACTTTTTTTCAGTGATTGCTCCATTAACACAGGTGTGGGTGTTGATGAGCACATGGCTGGAGATCAGTCTGTCATGATTAAGTAAGAATGACACCACTGGACACTTTAAAAGGAGGCTGGTGCTTGGCATCATTGTTTCTCTTCTGTTAACCATGGTTATCTCTAAAGAAACATGTGCAGTCATCATTGCAATGCACAAAAATGGCCTAACAGGGAAGAGTATCGCAGCTAGAAACATTGCACCTCAGTCAACAATCTATTGCATCATCAAGAACTTCAAGGAGAGAGGTTCCATTGTTGCCAAAAAGGCTCCAGGGTGCCCAAGAAAAACCAGAAAGTGCCAGGACCGTCTCTTAAAAGTGTTTCAGCTGCGGGATTGGGCTACAAGCAGTGCAGAGCTTGCTCAGGAATGGCAGCAGGCAGGTGTGAGTGCATCTGCTCGCACTGTGAGGCGGAGACTCTTGTAGCAAGGCCTGGTCTCAAGGAGGGCAGCAAAGAAGCCACTTCTCTCCAGAAAAAACATCATGGACAGACTGATATTCCGCAAAAGGTACAGGCAGTGGACTGCTGAGGACTGGGGTAAAGTTATTTTCTCTGATGAATCCCCTTTTCGATTGTTTGGGACATCAGGAAAACGCCTCATTCGGAGAAGACAAGGTGAGCGCTACCACCAGTCTTGTCTCATGCCAACTGTTAAGCATCCTGAAACCATTCATGTGTGGGGTTGCTTCTCAGCCAAGGGAATCGGCTCTCTCACAGTCTTGCCTAAAAACACAGCCATGAATAAAGAATGGTACCAGAATGTCCTCTAAGAGCAACTTCTCCCAACCCTCCAAGAGCAGTTTGGCGATCAACAATGCCTTTTCCAGCATGATGGAGCACCTTGCCATAAAGCAAAGGTGATAATTAAATGGCTCAGGGAACAAAACATAGAGATTTTGGGTCCATGGCCTGGAAACTCCCCAGATCTTAATGCCATTGAGAACTTGTGGTCAATCATTAAGAGATGGGTGGACAAACAAAAACTTAAAAATTCTGACAAAATGAAAGCATTGATTGTGCAAGAATGGACTGCTATTAGTAAGGATTTGGTCCAGAAGTTGATTGAGAGCATGCCAGGGAGAATTGCAGAGGTCCTGAAGAAGAAGGGTCAACACTGCAAATATTGACTTGCTGCATTAACTCATTCTAACTGTCAATATAACTTTTGTTACTCATATGTTTGCAATTATTATATTTCTGTCTGTGATAAAAACATCTGTCAAACACACATAAAAACCAGAGGGCAGCAGATCATGTGAAAATATAATATTTGTGTCATTCTCAAAACTTTTGGCCATGACTGTACACCTAAAGGCAGAAAGATGAAAGCTATCTGCCCCGGAGCAGATCCCCAAAGAAAATAGGAAGCCCCCAAACATGTAATGGCGGTTAGACAAGAAGAAGTACGGACACAGACAAAAAATAGAATGAGCAAACGCTGGGGTCCAATCTGTCTAGACAGAAAAGTACAGGAAAGGATACTCACTGCAATCCAAAAAAAATCCTAAAAAATACCAACTCTTCTCATTGCAAAAACACCTGAGATCACACGATCTCTAACACCTAATCAGATCTCTGGTGTAACAAAACTAAGCCGCAGCCACTGAAAAAACAGGAAAAAGCAAATGAATAAACAACAGTGGCTCCTGATAAACTGAGAGGAGCACAAGCCCCCGGAGGGGACCTGGCTGACCTCCACAGAAGTGCAGGGAACAATGCAAAAACCAAGCACAAAAATAAAAGCAGAAAATATCTTATCTGATAGCAGAAGATGCAGACAAGATTCAGCAAACTTCCAAATGAACCAGGAACCACAATTGAGACAAGAACAATTGATCACCGGCAACCATCAAGGGAGGGAACCTCCCTTATATCAGACCAGTCCGTGATCCCAGATTGCCATTCCTCGCTGAAAGGTTCAGTACTGTCTGTAACCACCAGAGGGAGCCTCTGCTCAGAAACCATCTCTAGCACATTCATAACAGTACCCCCCCCTTGAGGAGGGGTCACCGAACCCTCACTTGTGCAACCAGGCCGATCAGGATGAGCTCGGTGATAGGCACGGATCAGTCTCCTAGCATGGATGTCAGAAGCAAACACCCAAGAATTGTCCTCCTGACCATAACCTCTCCACTTAACCAAATACTGGAGTTTCTGTCTAGAAAAACGAGAATCCAATATTTTCTCAACCACATACTCCAGATTGCCCTCAGCCAAAACAAGGTTAGGAGGCGCAGCCATAGGAACCAGAGGCTCGACAAACCTCTTCAATAAGGACTTGTGGAACACGTTATGGATCTTAAATGTCCCTGGAAGAAGCAAACGGAAGGAAACAGGATTAAGAATCTCCATGATCTTATAAGGTCCAATGAACCTAGGCTTAAACTTTGGGGATGCAACCCTCATTGGGATATTTCTTGAGGACAACCAAACCAAGTCCCCCACTTTAAACCGAGGACCATCAGTCCTATGCCGGTTGGCAAACCGTTGGGCCTTCTCCTGAGAGAGAAACAACCTCTCCACTACCTGGTCCCAAATCTGCTGCATTCGCTCCACAACAGAGTCAACACCCGGACAGACATAAGCCTCCGCCTGTCCCGAAGAAAATCGAGGGTGAAACCCAAAATTGCAGAAAAATGGAGACATCAAGGTGGCAGAGCTAGCCCTATTATTAAGAGCAAACTAATCCAAAGGCAAAAAAGAGACCCAGTCATCTTGATCAGCAGACACAAAACATCTCAAATAAGTCTCCAAGGTCTGGTTTGTTCTCTCGGTTTGTCCATTGGTCTGAGGATGAAAAGCAGAGGAGAAAGATAATTGAACACCAAGTTTAGAACAAAATGTCCTCCAAAATCTGGAAACAAACTGGACTCCTCTGTCAGACACAATGTTCTCCGGAATGCCATGTAACCGAACCACGTGCTGAAGGAACAAAGGCACCAATTCGGAGGAGAAAGGCAACTTTGGTAATGGCACAAGATGTATCATTTTGGAAAACCTATGACAGATTACCCAGATAACGGTCTTTCTCTGAGAAACAGGGAGGTCAGAAATAAAATCCATAGATATATGGGTCCATGGCCTCTTGGGCAGAGGTAATGGCATTAACAAACCAATAGAGCGAGAGCAAGGCTTGGAGCGAGAGCAAGTCCCACAGGACTGCACAAATTCCCTAACGTCACGAGACAAAGTAGGCAACCAAAAGGACAAACTCACCAAGTCTCTGGTACCAAAAATCCCGGGATGACCAGCCAACGCGGAACAATGAATCTCAGACATCACACTCTTCTTCCACTGGTCTGGGAAAAACAATTTCCCAATAGGGCAGCGCTCAGGTTTATCCTCCTGACACCCTTCCAGAGCCAGTCTCAAATTGGGCGAGATGGCGGAAAGAGCTACACCCTCTTTCAAAATAACAGTAGGATCAGATAACTCAGGAGAGTCCGCAAAGAAACTCCTCGAGAGGGCATCCGCCTAAACATTCTTAGTGCCAGGAAGAAAAGAAACCACAAAATTAAAACGTGTGAAAAACAAGGCCCACCTGGCCTGTCTAGGATTAAGTCGCTTGGCTGATTCGAGATAAACCAGATTCTTATGGTCCGTGAGGACCACCACCTGATGTTTGGCTCCTTCCAGCCAATGTCTCCACTCTTCAAAGGCCCACTTCATGGCCAATAACTCCCGATTACCCACATCATAATTACGTTCAGTTGGAGAAAATTTTCGAGAGAAAAAGGCACAAGGGTTACTCTTAGAGGTCTCTGGATCTCTTTGGGACAAAACGGCACCTGCCCCAATTTCAGAGGCATCAACCTCCATCTGAAACAGTAGAGAAACATCAGGCTGCCGTAGAACAGGAGCAGAAGTGAATCTCTGCTTAAGTTCCTGAAACGCAGAGACTGCCTCAGGAGGCCAATTCACCACATCAGAACCCTTTTTGGTCAAATCAGTCAATGGTTTAACAATACCGGAGAAATTACCAATAAATTTACGATAAAAATTGGCAAAACCCAAAAATCTCTGAAGAGCCTTTAATGAAGTAGGTTGGACCCAATCACAGATGGCCTGAACCTTGACCGGGTCCATTTCAATAACAGACGGAGACAAAATGAATCCCAGAAATGAGACCTTCTGTACGCCAAAAAGACACTTTGATCCCTTCAGATACAGAGCATTCTCTCTCAAAATCTGGAACACAGTCCGAACATGTTTCACATGAGAGTCCCAGTCATTGGAAAAAATCAAGATATCATCCAAATAAACAATCAGAAATTTATCCACAAAATCCCTGAAAATATCATTCATGAAGGATTGGAAGACGGAAGGAGCATTAGTGAGCCCAAAGGGCATCACTAGGTACTCAAAATGCCCCTCTGGGGTATTAAATGCCGTCTTCCATTCATCCCCGTGCTTAATGCGAATAAGGTTATACACCCCCCTGAGGTCAAGCTTGGTAAACCAACTAGCACTTTTCACCCTCGAAAACAGGTCAGAAATCAAGGGTAACGGATATTGATACTTCACAATGATCTTATTCAAGAGACGATAATAAATACACGGCCTCAATGAACCATCCTTTTTGGCCACAAAGAAAAAACCGGCACCCAAGGGTGAAGAGGATGTTCTGATATGACCCTTCTCCAATGACTCCTTGATATAAGATCGCATAGCATCGTGTTCAGGTAAAGACAAGTTAAAAAGGCGACCTTTAGGAAATTTACCACCAGGCACTAATTCAATATTGCAATCATAGCTCCTGTGAGGGGGGCAAGGATGCAGATTTACTTTCACTAAATACATCCGAAAAATCAGTCAAAAAGTCAGGAACATCCTGAGACTGGGGAGAGGCAGAAAAAACAGGAGTGTCGGCATTAACACATTGGCAGCCCCAACTGGTCACAGACACAGATTTCCAATCCAAAACAGGATTATGAGACTGTAACCAAGGGAAACCTAGTACAATAATGTCATGCAGATTATACAGCACCAGAAATTTGCAACTCTCCTGATGATCTGGTTCAACAGTCATTATCACCTGAGTAGAAAACTGGGGTTTATTCTCCGCCAAAAGGGTAGAATCAATGCCCAGTAGGGGAATAGACTTCCGCAGGGGTATCATGGGAAACCCACAACGCTTGGCAAAGTCAAAATCCATCAGGTTAATAGCTGCTCCTGAATCAACAAAAGCCTGAGCAGAAAATGTGGACAGGAGCAATTCAGGGTAACAGTCAACAGAAATTTAGTCTGAACACTACCCAAGACAACTGAGCGTGCAAAACGTCTTCCCCGCCTAGGGCAGACTGAAATAGCATGAGAGGCGTCACCACAGTAGAAACATAACCCATTGCGCTTTCGAAACTCATGAAGCTGTGCCCCAGAAGTCACTCTATCACACTTCATGGGCTCAGAAGCTGGCTCACAAGGCAACACTATCTCACGCATACCTCTGTGCTCACACAAACGTCTGTCAATTTGAATAGCAAATGACATTGAATCATTGAGACCAGAGGGAGCAGGGAATCCCACCATAACATCCTTTACATTCTCTGACAGCCCCTTCAGAAAAAGGGCTGCCAAAGCATCATCATTCCATTTGGTCAGGACTGCCCACTTTCGGAATTTCTGACAGTACAACTCAGCTTCTTCAAGACCCTGATTTAATGCCAACAAGGTTTTTTCAGCTTGATCAGTGACATTAGGTTCATCGTACAAAAACCCCAGAGCCAGAAAAAATACATCAACATCATTCAAAACAGGATCCCCAGGTGTCAGGGAAAAAGCCCAATCATGAAGGTTGCCGCGCAGGAGAGAGATGACCATTTGACCATGCTGTGCTGCGTTCCCTGAGGACTTAATCTTTAAGGCAAAAAACAACTTACAGTTATTTTTGAAATTCAGAAATTTAGCCCGATCCCCCAAAAACAAATCTGGCATGGGAATCCTAGGTTCCACAACCGGCAACCCAGCAAGATAGGTAGCAATACTCCGAACCTCAGTGGCAAGCTGATCCACACGGCCAGACAACTGTGCAAGCTCTATTGAGAGAAAAAAAAATCATCCTCAGCGCCCAGAGAAAAAGAGGGAAAAAAATGCAACAAACAGGGAAAAAAAAATCTCTGACAACTCTGACAACTTTTTTTTTTTTTTTCTCTTTCCACACTATTTCTCCCTTCTGTGAGTACCATAAAATTTTCAGTTTGGCCGGTGATACTGTTATGTTTTGGTAGCTGAGGAGAATAAGCAAAAACGGCAATACACCAGTGAGGCTGGAACCTATTGGATTGAAGTAACCTGAACTAACCACACAACTAGAGGTAGCCGTGGAGCGTTCCTACGTTGATCCTAGACGCCTTGTCAAATGCTGAGAGATAACTACACCTAAAGGCAGAAAGATGAAAGCTATCTGCCTCGGGGCAGATCCCCAAAGTAAATAGGAAGCCCCCAAACATGTAATGGCGGTTAGACAAGAAGAAGCACGGACACAGACAGAAAATAGAATGAGCAAATGCTGGGGCCCAATCTGTCTAGACAGAAAAGTACAGGAAAGGATACTCACTGCAATCCCAAAAAACCCTAAAAAATACCAACTCTTCTGATTGCAAAAACACCTGAGATCACACGATCTCTACCACCTAATCCGATCTCTGGTGTAACAAAACTAAGCCGCAGCCATTGAAAAAACAGGAAAAAGCAAATGAACAAACAACAGTGGTTCCAGATAAACTGAGAGGAGCACAAGCCCCCGGAGGGGACCTGGCTGACCTCCACAGAAGTGCAGGGAACAATGCAAAAAGAAAGCACAAAAATAAAAGCAGAAAATATCTTATCTGATAGCAGAAGATGCAGGCAAGACTCAGCAAACTTCCAAATGAACCAGGAACCACAATTGAGACAAGAACAATTGATCACCGGCAACCATCATGGGAGGGAACCTCCCTTATATCAGACCAGTCCGTGATCCCAGATTGCCATTCCTCGCTGAAAGGTTCAGTACTGTCTGTAACCACCAGAGGGAGGCTCTGCTCAGAAACCATCTCTAGCACATTCATAACAGCCTGCTAGATAACCGCAGCTGCGATGTCAATGCTTGCTGCAGATCCTCCTCCTCTTCTGAGCTATTGCCAGCGGCACCCTCTTCCCCCAATGGACGACAATCCAGGTAAACAACTGGGTGATTCATCACCTCCTCTTCAATTTCATCTGTACCTTCCTCTGTGTCACCGTGCAAGGTGGTATAGTATGCGGGAAGGGGCACCTGAGTTTCATCAGGGTCAGATTCTGTCTCAGTAGACTGCGAGGGCAATGCAGTGCTCTGGGTGAATGTACCAACAGAATCATATAGCAGTTACTGTGCATCAGTGCACTCCATGTCATATTCATCTTGGACTGGGAAATTTAGGATTTGACTTGATAACCCAGGTATGGTATGTGAAAAGAGCTCCAGGGAGTAATCTGAAGTGTGGCCTGCCGCATTCTTCACTTGTGGTGGGGGTGAAGGACACAAGGAAAGGGGTTGTTCCTGACCAGGAGCCTGCACTGACGACTGTTATGTTATGGTAGCTGAGGAGGCAGGAGCAAAAAACCGCATAGGCAGCCAAACACCAGAGAGGTTGGAAACTAATAGGTTGCAGACCCCTAAACTAACCGCACAACTAGTAGCAGCCGTGGAGTGTACCTACGGTGGTCCCAGGCGCCTCGGCACAGCCGGAGAGATAGCTATCCCTGAAGATGGAAAGAGGAAAGCTAACTGCCCTGGAGTAGACCCCAAAAGAGTAGGAAGCCCCCAAACATAAAATGGCGATTAGACAAGATGAAAATACGAACACAGACAGAAAATAGATTGAGCAAATGCTGGGGCCCAAAACTGTCTAGATAGGACAGCACAGGAGAGAATACTTTCTGCAACCCAGAAAAACCCTAGGAAAAACTCCAACACTTCTGAATCCAAAAACACTGAGACCACACGGTCTCGACCACCTATATTAGATCTCTGATGTGGACACGTAGCTACCCAGCAGAAAAATATCACAAGAACTGAGCAAATGAAGAAATACAAAAAACGAACGGAGACCAGCCAAAGCCCCCCATAGGGGACTCGGCTGAAGACAAAAAGCAATGCAGCAAAAAGCAAGGAATTCAAACCACAGTAAAAAAACTGAAAGAGACTTATCTGAATGCAAGCAGGAGACAGCAGGAAAGCAAGCTGAATTCCAAACTAAACCAGGAAGCACAATTGATCACCAGCAAGGATCACCACCGAGGGGAGGGACCTATCAGTTTTAAGGACTGTGAGCTATGGGCAGACCACATCCATTCTCACAGAAGCCAGAAGCAACAAGGGACAGATCTGCCAAGGGAGCAGCGGCACACATTTTGGGGGAATGTCCAGCAACTAAGACTTTCACCTGTGGATCGCAGAGCTCCCTGCCTCCACATGTCCCTACAACCTGGTAATATTGACCTCTAGCTAATACCTCTAAGCCTTGTACATTATTGTTGTATTTTACTCTGACTGCAAATCCATTGTAATTCCGTTGTATAGCTTACTATATATTTCTGTAATTATCTAATGCACCCTTAAGGCAATTAACCATAAAATTAATCTTGGGCTGATGCTTTTACTCTGATCACGAATCTTAGAATACCCAGTGGGTAACAGAACACCCTCCCCGGTGGCCATTTGCTCTAGGTGCAGTTCCCTTACTGGCCTGAGAGACAAAGGGGGTGCCGGAGAGCTGTGCCTGTGGAGTTACGTCACATTGGTGACGTGGGAGGATGGGGGTTGTCCTTCACAATCTCAAATAAGTCTCCAAGGTCTGGTTTGTTCTCTCAGTTTGTCCATTGGTCTGAGGGTGGAACGCAGAGGAAAAAGACAGCTGAACTCCCAGTTTGGAACAAAATGTCCTCCAAAATCTGGAAACAAACTGGACTGCTCTGTCAGACACAATGTTCTCTGGAACAACGTGCAACCGAACCACCTGTTGAAAAGACAAGGGCACCAACTCAGAGGAGGATGGCAACTTAGGTAATGGCAGAAGATGTATCATCTTGGAAAACCTATCACAGATTACCCAAATAATGGTCATTCTCTGAGAGACAGGGAGGTCGGAAATAAAATCCATAGAGATATGGGTCCATGGCCTCTTGGGCACAGGCAATGGCATTAACAAACCGCTAGAGCGAGAGCAAGGTTTGGACCGAGAACAAGTTCCACAGGACTGCACAAAGTCCCTGACGTCACGAGACAAAGTGGGCCACCAAAAGGACCGACTCACCAAATCTCTGGTACCAAAAATACCAGGATGGCTGACCAACGTGGGGCAATGAATCTCGGACATCACATTCTTCCTCCACTGGTCTGGGACAAACAATCTCCCAGCAGGGCAACGTTCAGATTTATCCTCCTGAAATTTCTCCAAAGCCAGTTTCAAATTGGGCGAGATAGCAGAAAGAACCACACCCTCCTTCAGAATAACAGCAGGCTCAGTTACCTCAGGAGAATCCAGAAAGAAACTCCTCGAGAGGTCATCCGCCTTAACATTCTTAGTGCCAGGGAGAAAAGAGACCACAAAATTAAAACGTGTGAAAAACAAGGCCCACCTGGCTTGTCTGGGATTAAGTCGCTTGGTTGATTCAATATAAACCAGGTTCTTATGATCCGTGAGGACCACCACCTGATGCTTGGCTCCTTCCAGCCAATGTCTCCACTCCTCAAAAGCCCACTTCATTGCCAATAACTCCCGATTACCACATCATAATTACGTTCCACTGGGGAAAATTTTCGAGAGAAAAAGGCACAAGGGTTAATCTTAGAGGTCTCCGGATCCCTTTGGGACAAAACGGCTCCTGCACCAATCTCAGAAGCTTCAACCTCCACCTGAAATGGTAGAGAAACATCAGGTTGGCGCAGAACAGGAGCTGAAGTGAATCTCCGCTTAAGCTCCTGAAACGCAGAAACTGCCTCAGGAGACCAATTCACTACATCAGAACCCTTCTTAGTCAAATCAGTCAGTGGCTTAACAATACCAGGGAAATTAGCTATAAATTTAAGATGAAATTTAGCAAAACCCAAAAATCTCTGAAGAGCTTTCAAAGAAGTGGGTTGAACCCAATCACAAATGGCCTGAACTTTGACCGGGTCCATTTCAATAACAGACGGAGACAAAATGAATCCCAGAAATGAAACCTTCTGTACGCCAAAAAGACATTTTTATCCCTTCACATACAATGCGTTTTCTCTCAAAATCCGGAATACAGTCCGAACATGCTCCACATGAGAATCGCAGTCATTGGAAAAAAATCAAGATATCGTCCAAATAAACAATCAGAAATTTATCCACGAAATCCCGGAAAATATCGTTCATAAAAGATTGGAAGACGGAAGGGGCATTAGTGAGCCCAAAAGGCATCACTAGGTACTCAAAATGCCCCTCTAGGGTATTAAATGCCGTCTTCCATTCATCTCCGTGCTTGATGCGAATAGGATTATACGCCCCCCTGAGGTCAAGCTTGGTAAACCAACAAGCACCCTTCACTCTGGAAAATAGGTCAGAAATCAAGGGTAACTCATATTGATATTTAACAGTGATCATATTCAGGAGACGATAATCAATACACTGCCTCAATGAGCCATCCTTCTTGGCCACAAAGAAAAAGCCGGCGACCAAGGGTGAAGAGCATGGTCTGATATGACCCTTTTCTAAAGACTCTTTGATATACGATCGCATGGCCTCATGCTCAGGTACAGATAAATTAAAGAGCCGACCCTTAGGAAATTTACAACCGGGTACTAAGTCAATAGCGCAATCATAACTCAAATGAGGAGGTAAGGATACAGACTTACTCTCACTAAACACATCAGAAAAATCAGTCAAATAGTCAGGAACATCCTGAGACTGGGGGAGGCCGAAAAAACATCCTGAGACTGGGGGGCAGAAAAAACAGGAGTGTTAGTACGAACACATTGACAATCCCAACTGGTCACAGACTTCCAATCCAAAACAGGATTGTGATTCTGTAACCAAGGAAACCCAAGTACAACAATGTCATGTAAATTATGTAACACCAAAAATTTGCAATTCTCTTGGTGGTCCGGGTCAACCCACATTATCACCTGGTAGAAAACTGGGGTTTATTCTCCGCCAAGGGGGAAGAATCAATGCCCAGCAAAGGAATAGACTTCCGCAGGGGTATCGTAAGAAAACCACAACGTTTGGCAAAATCAAAATCCATCAGGTTTATAGCTGCCCCTGAATCAACAAAAGCCTGAGCTTAAAATGTGGACATGGAGCAAATCAAGGTAACAGTCAACAGAAATTTAGTCTGAACACTACACAAAACAACTGAGCGCGCAAAATGTCTTCCCCGCTTAGGGCAGACAGAAATAGCATGGGAAGACGGAAATAGCATGAGAAGTGTCACCACAATAGTAGCACAACTTATTACGCTTACGAAATTCATGACGCTGTGCCCCAGAAGTCACTCAATCACACTGCATGGGCTCGGGCTGGCCCACAAGGCATCACAATCTCACGCATATTTCTACTCTCACGCAGACGTCTGTCAACTTGAATAGCTAATGACATAGAGTCATTGAGACCAGAGTGGACAGGGAATCCCACCATAACATCTTTTACAGTCTCTTCCGAAAAAGAGCTGCCAGAGCATCATCATTCCATTTAGTAACGACTGCCCACTTTCTGAATTTCTGACAATACAGCTCAGCGGCTTCATGACCCTGATTCAATGCCAACAAGGTTTTTCAGCTTGATCAGTAACATTAGGTTCATCATACAATAACCCTAGAGCATGAAAAAACACATCAACATCATTCAAAACAGGATCACCAGGTGTCAGGGAAAAGGCCCAATCCTGAGGGTCACCGCGCAACAGGGAGATGACAATTTGAACCTGCTGCGTTGTGTTCCCTGAGGATTAAAGGGTATGCCACACTAAACGAGATCGCAAACGAGATCGCAAACGAGATCACTAAAACATCACTATTTTGCGATCTCGTTTGCGACCTCGTTGTGTGTGGCATGTAGCAACGATGTGGCCCCTGCTGTGATGTCGCTGATCGTTCACTAGAGTTCTGGACCGTTTTTTGATCGTTGGCGTCCCGCTGGTGAGCCTATATCGTTGTGTTTGGCACCTTTTGCGAACGACGAGCGACCTTGTTTGTGACGCACATGACTGTTTTGCGTCACGGAGTAGATCGCAATATCTGTATGTTCTCTTTTGCGTCACAGAGAGGATCGCAGAAGTTGCAAAGCAGGCTAGCAGGACGCAGAGAGCAGGAGCGATGCTGGAAATTCCTATGAATCAGAAGCGCTCAGTACATGCTAATGACATCCTAACGACCGCCAAAGTCGTTAAAGAGATCACTGACCGCTGATGAGTCATTTATGAGATCTCCTGTTTGGCAGCTACTAGCGACCTAAAAGAGATCACACCAACGATTGCGTCGTTATCGTGATCGCTAACGAGATCACTAAATGTGGCAGTACCTTAAGGCTTCAAAGCAAAAAACAACTTACAGTTATTTTTAAAATTCAAAAACTTAGACCGATCCCCCAAAATAAATCCAGCAGAGGGATTGTAGGTTCCACAGCAGGCAACCCAGCAAGATAGATAGCAATACTCCGAACTTCAACAGCAAGCTGCTCCACACGATCGGACAAATGCTTGACCTCCATTGGGGAAAAAATTCCTCCTCAGCCCCCAGAGAAAAAAAGGGAAAAATGCAACAAACAGGAAAAAAAAAATTTCTGACATCTCTGACAACTTTTTTTTTTCTTTACTATTTTTCCCTTCTATTGAGTACCATAGAATTTTCAGTATGGCCAATGATTCTGTTATGTTATGGTAGCTGAGGAGGCAGGAGCAAAAAAACGCATAGGCAGCCAAACACCAGAGAGGTTGGAAACTAATAGGTTGCAGACCCCTATACTAACCCCACAACTAGAAGCAGCCGTGGAGCGTACCTACGGTGGTCCTAGACGCCTCGGCACAGCCGGAGTGATAGCTATCCCTGAAGATGGAAAGAGGAAAGCTAACTGCCCTGGAGTAGACCCCAAAAGAGTAGGAAGCCCCCAAACATATAATGGCGATTAGACAAGATGAAAATACGAACACAGACAGAAAATAGATTGAGCAAACGCTGGGGCCCAAAACTGTCTAGATAGGACAGCACAGGAGAGAATACTTTCTGCAACCCAGAAAAACCCTGGGAAAAACTCCAACACTTCTGAATCCAAAAACATTGAGACCACACGGTCTCGACCACCTATATCAAATCTCTGGTGTGGACACATAGCTACCCAGCAGAAAAATATCACAAGAACTGAGCAAATGAAGAAATACAAAAAATGAACGGAGACCAGCCAAAGCCCCCATAGGGGACTCGGCTGAAGACAAAAAGCAATGCAGTAAAAAGCAAGGAATTCAAACCACAGTAAAAAAAAACTGAAATAGACTTATCTGAACGCAAGCAGGAGACAGCAGGAAAGCAAGCTGAATTCCAAACTAAACCAGGAAGCACAATTGATCACCGGCGAGGATCATGGGAGATCAGCTCACTTATATCAGGCCAGTCAGTACCACCTGACACCCACTCGTTATCTGCGGGTATAGGACTCTTAGTATTCAAGATAGGTTCAATACCCTCAGCAACCACCAGAAGGAGCCTCCGCTCCGAAGTCGTCTCCAAAACGTTAACTATAGACGACTCAGTGCTTGCATTTTTTGAAACTTCAGAAGAGGAGGCGATAGAGCTGGTTTCTGATGCTTCGGCTTGAAAAGCGGTTTACCTTCTCCCAGAAAAGGGAGCCTTCCAGGCCTTCTGGAGCCAGTTGATGACGCAGGCTCAATACCTCCTGCCTTAGGTGCTATTGTGCTTTTGGCACTACCAGCAGATGCACCACCACCATCTGTCCCAACTGGGCCCCCGCCGCACATGTCCGCGGCCTCTTCCACCATACTTCCTCATGTTTGGGAAAATGTCCCAAAAATACCAGCAGATATATGGTACTGTATGAGGAGCGTACAACTGTATACGGTGTAGGGAGAAATTTCAATCTCCGTATACATTTCCGGAGTCACACACAGATGCTCCCTCAGTATGGATTTCACCGTAATACAAAGAGCAGATATACGGTACTGTATCAGAAGCGGACAGCTGTATACGGTGTAAGGGAAAATTGCAATCTCCATATATATTTACGGAGTCACACATAGACGCTCACTCAGTATATATTTGACCGTATTACAAACAGTAGATATACAGTACTGTATGAGGAGCGTACAGCTGTATACAGTGTAGGGGAAAATTTAAATCTCCATATTTATTTCCTGAGTCACACACAGACGCTCACTCAGTATGGATTTGACCGTAATACAAAAAGCAGAAAAACGGTACTGTATCAGAAGCGTAAAGCTGTACACGGTGTAGCGGAAAATTGAAATCTCCGTATATATTTCCGGAGTCACACACAGATGCTCACTCAGTATGGATTTGACCGTAATACAAAGAACAGATATACGGTACTGTCTCAGAAGCGTACAGGGGAAAATTTCAATCTCCGTATATATTTCCAGAGTCACACACAGATAGTCAGCATGCATTTGTCCGTGATACCAGCCAGTACACGGTAGTGTGTGAAGAGCGTACGGCTCTATACGGTGTGGGAAAAAATGAACGGTCGGTAACTGTGCAGTAAAAAAGAATAAAAGTATTAGTGCTGTGTAAAAAGCAGTCTGCACAGCAGTGTACACACAGCAATACAGATAGAAGGCAGCCTAATAACCAGTGCTGCTGTACACAAGAAAATCCTCCCCTGTCACTGCACACTAACTGTACAGCACAATTGCTATCAGCACAAGCACAGAACTTCTCTTTCCAGCCCTAACTCTCTCCCTACTGATAAACAGCATCAGCAACCTTTCCCTACTGTTAATATCGGCAGAAGTAAAATTGAGGTCGGCGCTCAGGGCTTTTATAGACACTATGACGCCCCAAAGCAAGCCAATCACTGCAATGCCCTTCTCTAAGATGGTGGTGGACGCTGCTCATGTCACCTCGTTGCCCACAGTGTACGTCCTTGCTAATTGGCTGAAAAAAGGCGCCTGAAAGCATTCTGGGAAATTCGACTTTGGCGCTCGTTTTGCCGACCGCATGGCCAACTGCACGCTATGGTCGAGTTTCAGCCAACGAAACCCGACTTTGGTGAAAGTCGGCGACTTTTGAATCTGATCGACCTGTTTCGCTTAATCGTGATTAATAGGCTGTGAACCAGACACTGTGCAGTATCCTTGTGTGAATGGCACCCTATGTGGGCCTCTATTTTGCAATTGTATACTGGGCAGTTACCCCCTCCTTGAATAGATATGTGGAGAGTGGCTGTTTAATCTGGTATTTTGCACCTTTGCTGCTAGCATCTTGCTTTATGGGCTGGCTGCATCCTGTAGTGCATTTGTTCTGAGATCTGGGCAGGTGAGTGTTGCTGCTTTTTTTTGCTGTTTATATTAAATTTTTGGAGACCTTGAGTCTCCTTTAGTGGCTTTGCTGGATAGTGTAGTGTAAGACTTGTAAGCGTGGGAACCTTTGGCGCAGGTTACAAGCTTACGTATTTTGGCCAAAATATTAACTAATACCCCACTATTTTTGTATTTTTTGCACTTCATTTTTCGGGATGCAGCCAGGCCCAGGCACGTCTGGTCTCGCATGAGGGGTGTTCATACTGGTGCGCATTGAGAGTGTACTGGCCAGCCCGCCTAGTCGAATAGTAGGGGCGTGATTAATAGGCTGTGAACGAGACACTGTGCAGTATCCTTGTGTGAACGGCACCCTATGTGGGCCTCTATTGTGCAATTGTATACTGGGCAGTTACCCCCTCCTTGAATAGGTATGTGGAGAGTGGCTGTTTAATCTGGTATTTTGCACCTGTGCTGCTAACATCTTGCTTTATGGGCTGGCTGCATCCTGTAGTGCATTTGTTCTGAGATCTGGGCAGGTGAGTGTTGCTGCCTTTTTTGCTGTTTATATTGAATTTTTGGAGACCTTGAGTCTCCTTTAGTGGCTTTGCTGGATAGTGTAGTGTAGGACTTGTAAGCGTGGGTACCTTTGGCGCAGGTTACAAGCTTACGTATTTTGGCCAAAATATTAACTAATACCCCACTATTTTTGTATTTTTTGCACTTTATTTTTCTGGATGCAGCCAGGCCTAGGCACGTTTGGTCTCGCATGAGGGGTGTTCACACTGGTGCGCATTGAGAGTGTACTGGCCAGCCAGCCTAGTCGAAAAGTAGGGGCGTGATTAATAGGCTGTGAACCAGACACTGTGCAGTATCCTTGTGTGAACGGCATCCTATGTGGGCCTCTATTGTGCAATTGTATACTGGGCAGTTACCCCCTCCTTGAATAGGTATGTGGAGAGTGGCTGTTTAATCTGGTATTTTGCACCTGTGCTGCTAACATCTTGCTTTATGGGCTGGCTGCATCCTGTAGTGCATTTGTTCTGAGATCTGGGCAGGTGAGTGTTGCTGCCTTTTTTTTGCTGTTTATATTAAAATCACTGTCGGTCAGACAGCCGCGGTTGCCACGCTGTCAAATGACAGCATGAGCCCGCAGCTATGATTAGAGGTATAAGGTTTACCTCCGGTCATTGATGTCAGCTGATAGGACTACTGCATCCATCAGCTACCACCTGCTGCCACTAATAACAGTGACAGTAGGAGCGGCTGATAGAAATATTCATCAGCCGGCGCCTGCGCTGTAAATAAATAATTTAAAAAAAAACGGCATGGGTTCCCCTGTATTTTTTATAACAAGCCAGGCAAAACTGAGAGCTGGGTGCTGAAACCCTCACCTGTCAGCTTTAGCATGGCTGGTTATCAAGAATAGAGGGTACTCTCCATTGGGAATACTCCCATTAGTCACTCCTGCTTTCACTGTTATTGACGGCAACAGGCATCGGATGATGAAAGCAGTAGTCCCATCAGCTGACACCAGTGATTGGAGGTAAACTTTATGCCTCCGATCATACCTGTGCCTTCATGCTGTCTTTCGACAGCATGGGAACCATGTCTCTCTGACCGGCGGTGATGATTTTACCGCTTATCAGAATTGGTGTTTGTTGAGCTGTCATGCACATGACAGCATGGTAAACACAGAAAGTTAGGGCCTCCCATTCGAGTGAATGGGGTCCGGTTTTGGGTTCAGGCCCGGGACACCTGAACCCAAACTTTTTTAGCTGATCGGCCAAACCTGCTGGATCCGAACATCCAGGTATCCACCCATCTCTTCTCACCAGGAAGCAGACACTACATCTGGCAGGGATCAGAGACAAACAGTCCAGTTAAATAGCTTTGATAATCTCCATAAAAGAGAACACCTAGAAAAAAAGGTACCTCCCAGTAACAGATTGAACAGCCAAGCTGTCAATCTAAGAACCTTCAGCTCAGCACGCCCATCATAAGATTGGACAGCTGAGCTGTCAAATAAAACACTGAAACTCAGCATGAGCAAAAAGCTGGCAACTTGTATAAGGTATCACAGAGTAAATAATTCATACTTTATTACCATATATACTTGTCAGGATTTGAACCTGTGAGCCATGGCTTGCTGGTCTGTTCCTTTGCTGTGGAGCTATTTGGAACTTGTATAACTTCAGCCTGAAAACCATATGAACTTTGTCTGGGATAGAGATCATCACCTGCTGTGCTAATTGTCCCCGCCTTGTTTGAAACTGATTGGATAGAGATCATTACCTGCCCTGCTGATTGTTCTCGCCCTGATTAAGTCTGATTGGACCTGCTATATATACCTGGCCAGTGCAGCTTCCTGTTGCTGAGTATATTGTGGTGCTCAGTCTAACTGAGTGAAGCATTATCTGAGCTCCTGATCTGGAAGGTGTTTTGCTGGCATCTTCCTGTCTCTTGTGGAAACCCTGCTGTTCCTACCTCAACCTTCTATCATCTAAACGGATTTGGTGCTTGAGTGTGATCTTGGCCGGCCCGTGCTCGGGCAGGCCCCGGCATCTGCTGACACAGTGAACTTCCACCGCCATATACTGCACCTCCAGAAGTCTTTCCACGGTCCGGTCACCTGTGCATCGCTGCTCCGGCCACTGGCCTCCAGTCCAGTATCGCCAGTAACGTGACAGAATACTCAGCCTCTCAAAAATGGAGGCTGCTGGAGCAGAAACTATGGATACACGTGTCAGAAAACTGCAGGGTGCAATGTCCAGTTTGCACACCGAGCAGGTGAATGGAAAAGCACGGATGGACGCATTTATTGCACAAAGCGATCATAATGTCCAGAATCACCAACAAGCTATCCATGATCTGCAGAGTGCGGTACAAGTGTTGACTGCTCGAATTACACAGCTAGAAGGACAGCCTTCCGTCTCAGCGTCTGCCATGCCCCCAAGCTACCACCTTTTCGTTTTGGCGGTGATCGAGATAAATTTCGTGGATTTTTGAATCAATGTTACCTGTTCTTCGATACACATGCTAATCAGTTCCCGACTGATAGGTCAAAGGTGCTATGTATCATTATGCTGTTAACCCACAAAGCGATCGCTTGGGCTAATCCTCTGATTGAGACTCGGGACGCACGTTTAGACAATCTGAACGAGTTTATTCGAGCGATGCAGCAGATGTTTGACGACCCAAACCGTGCCGCTACAGCTGAATCAACGTTGCTGGCATTACGACAAGGCAAACGCCCCGTCGCAGAGTATGCTATGGAGTATAGGAGGTGGGCCGTTGACACTGAATGGAATAATGCAGCAAAAGTAACTTTCTTTAAAAGAGGACTTTCTAGTGCAGTAAAGGACGAACTTGCCCGTGGAGAGACCCCTTCAGATCTGGATGATTTCATCAAGCATTGCATCCGGGTTGACACCCGTCTGTCTGAACGACAAGAGAAGTGGACCTCCATGAATCGTTCAACTAACTCTTATAACTCCTCCCTGCCATCGGTCACTAAAGAAGTGCCTAGCCGGAATGTCCGAGATACAGAACTAGAGCCAATGCAGGTGGATGCGATCCAGAGACGAGCGAGTGCAGAACGAAGAGAACAGAGATTTAAAGATAATCTATGTCTGTACTGCGGGGAAGCAGGTCATTTTCTTATTAACTCTCCAAGTCTTCCCACAAACCGTTCAAGAAAGATGGTGGCTGCCATAATGGATCCTGATTCTTCCGACGAGGAGTCTTTCATCTCAGAGACTGATTACGCTAAAGATGAGATCCAGTCCATATCATCCATAGTTCCACCTACCAGGAAGGAGAACCGAGAATCACATTATTTTGTAACTATCAAACTGAAGGTTAACTCCCAGTGGATCACCGCATCAGCCATGATTGACTCTGGGGCCAGCGGGATGTTCATGGATTCTGCATTTGCTCAAAATCATGGCATACATGTGCAGAAAAGACGTTCACCTATTGTGATGGAGACGGTAGATGGATCTCCACTGAATTCGGGGCCAGTGGATCATGAGACAGGACTTTTGGAGATCTTTATTGAGCCCCAGCATCGTGAGATATTAACCTTCCTAATTATTTCTTCTCCACATTTTCCCATCATTTTAGGTTTGCCCTGGCTGCAGAAGCAAAATCCTATCATCGATTGGGAGATGAAAAAGATCAGTTTCCCCGAAAAGGAAGTTCAAGCAGTGGTTCCAAGTGAATCCACATTAGAAGCAGTTCAGAATCCAGAATTGCCTCAGCTCCCAGCGGTGTACGAAGATTTCTTGGATGTCTGTGACAAGAAGGGAGCGGATACACTTCCTCCGCATCGACCATACGACTGCCCAATAGAACTACTCACAGGAGCGGCTATACCATTTGGAACTATCTACCCTTTAGCGGGTCCTGAACTGAAGGCTCTCAAAGAATTTATTGATGAAAATCTAAGCAAAAAATTCATTCGTCCATCATCTTCTCCCGCAGGAGCCCCTATATTCTTTGTTAAAAAGAAGGATGGAACATTACGGCCAGTAGTGGACTACAGGGAGCTTAATAAAGTCACGGTAAAAAATCGTTATCCTCTATCGTTGATCCCGGAACTCCTAGAAAGAGTACAAAGTGCGAAGATCTTCACTAAGTTAGATTTACGTGGGGCATACAATTTAGTACGTATAAAGCCTGGAGATGAATGGAAAACGGCTTTTTGTACCCGATACGGACACTTTGAAAGTCTAGTGATGCCCTTCGGACTCGCCAATGCTCCAGCTACCTTCCAGCACCTGGCAAATGATATTTTCCGAGACCTGTTGGATCAGTTCGTGGTCGTTTATCTAGATGACATCCTGATCTTTTCAAACTCTATGGAGGAACATCAGACGCACGTAAGACAAGTGCTACAACGATTAAGGGAGAATTCGTTATATATTAAATTAGAAAAATGTGAATTCCATCAAGAAGAAATTCAGTTCTTGGGATACGTCATTTCACCTCAAGGATTACGGATGGATGCTAACAAAACGCAAGCTATCACCGAGTGGCCTATCCCTAAAAATGTGAAAGAAGTTCAGCGTTTTGTGGGGTTCGCCAACTTTTACAGATGTTTTATTAAGAATTTTTCAGAAATCGTGCTACCCATCACGCAACTAACAAAAAAGGGAGCAAAATTCATCTGGACACCCCAAGCGCAAGAAGCGTTCTCTCGTTTAAAAACAAAATTCACAACGGCTCCCATATTACGCCATCCTGACCCTGAATTGGCTTTTATCATCGAGGTGGATGCTTCAGACTGTGCGGTCGGCGCTATCCTCTCCCAGAGGACAGGGGAAAAGAAGTTGCTGCATCCATGTGCATTTTTCTCACAACGTATGTCTGTAGCCGAAAAGAACTATTACGTGGGAAATAAAGAAATGCTCGCCATCATATCAGCATTCAAAGAGTGGAGACATCATCTCCAAGGGGCTGCACAGCAAGTTTTGGTGTTGACCGATCATCGCAATCTGGAGTTTATCAGGTCTGCAGAATGCCTCTCTCCTCGGCAGACCCGTTGGAGTCTGTTTTTGAATCAATTCAATTTTGTAATTTCATATCGACCAGGCTCCCGCAACAAGAAAGCAGACGCATTATCCAGAATGTTTTCAAGCGAAGCTAATCTTGTAACAACACCCAAACCCATTGTGGCAGATACTAAGATCTTGGGAGTAATACATGATGGAGATTTGCTGGAAGATTTGAAAGCAGCATACGAAACAGACTCGTTTCTATCACATCCATCAGGGGACGTGCATCTGCTTTTTAAAAATCAAGTATGGACTGATGGTCGACGACTATATGTACCAGAAGCAGCTCGGTTAAAAGTTCTACAACTAGTGCACGATTCTAAAATTGCAGGACACAAAGGGACACAGAAAACGCAGGAGTTTTTGTCACGTTTCTTTGGTGGCCGAACTTTCAAGAAGACGTGAAGAAGTACGTTAATTCCTGTGACATCTGTGCCAGATATAAGACTCCACGTGCATCCCCTATGGGACTATTGCAGCCTCTCGCCATCCCAACACGACCGTGGGGATCGATTTCAATGGACTTTATAGTAGATCTACCAGAGTCCAAGGGAAAGACATCCATTCTGGTAGTAGTGGATCGACTTACGAAAGCAGCGCATTTCATTCCGTGTTCAGGTCTGCCTTCAGCAAAAGATACAGCCGATCTGATAATTTGCAATGTTTTTCGCCTCCACAGAGTGCCGGATGAAGTCGTCTCAGATCGAGGTGTGCAATTTACATCCAAATTTTGGCGCAGTTTATGCTCAGCGCTAGACATCAAAGTACGATTGTCAACCGCTTACCATCCGCAATCTAACGGCCAGACAGAACGTACAAATCAGACGCTGGAGCAGTATCTTCGTTGTTATATTTGCCATCTACAAGACGACTGGGTGGATCTGCTGCCATTTGCGGAATTTTCATATAACAATTCACAGAATGCCTCTACGAAACAGACGCCATTTTTTGCAAATCTTGGATATCACCCAAACATCCTTCCCAAAAATCCTGTGGCACCATTAATACCAGCAGTCGCAGAAAGAATCTCTCTATTACAGCAAAATCTTAATGTTCTGAAAGACACATTAAAGGAAGCTCAGGAGAAATACAAAAAAGCGGCCGACAGGTATCGGAGACCCACTCCCACGTTTAGGGTTGGAGATCGAGTGTGGTTATCCACTAAGAATTTGAAATTGAAGATTCCTTCTCCTAAATTAGGACAAAAGTTTGTGGGACCATACAAAATCAGTAAGATTGTGAGTCCATTAGCCGTTCGTCTACAGCTACCAACATCAATGAAGATTCATCCTGTTTCTCATGTGTCTTTGTTGAAAGCCGCCACAGCCAATCCATTTCCAGAACGATCCCCTCCGCCTCCCGATGCAATTGAAGTGGATGGACAGGAGCAGTTTGTGGTGGAAAAGATCTTGGATTCCCGAATACACAGAAATCGTTTACAGTATTTGATCAAATGGCAGGGTTACGACACGGAGGAAAATTCATGGGAACCAGTAAGCAACGTCAATGCTCCTCGTTTGATCGGACAATTTCATCGGCGGTATCCTGCAAAACCTGGGCAAGTTGCGTCCAGAGGCCGCTGTTAAGAGGGGAGTATTGTCAGGATTTGAACCTGTGAGCCATGGCTTGCTGGTCTGTTCATTTGCTGTGGAGCTATTTGGAACTTGTATAACTTCATTCTGAAAACCATATGAACTTTGTCTGTGCTGATTGTCCCCGCCTTGATTGAAACTGATTGGATAAAGATCATCACCTGCCCTGCTGATTGTTCTCGCCCTGATTAAGTCTGATTGGACCTGCTATATATACCTGGCCAGTGCAGCTTCCTGTTGCTGAGTATATTGTGGTGCTCAGTCTAAAGGGTATGCCACACTAAACAATATCGCTAACGGATCGCTAAAAAACGTCACTATTTAGCGATCCCGTTAGCGATATTGTTCAGTGCGGCAGCTTCCAGCGACGAGCTTCCTGCTGTGATCTCGCTCGTCGCTGGAATCGTTCCGGACCCTATTTTCTCGTCGGCGCTCCCGCTGGGTAAGTATCTTATCGCTGTGTGGCACCTTTTCTTAGCGATTTAGCGGTACTTTTGTACCACTAAAGTCGTTAAGAAGATCGCTAACGGCGATAGCGTCGTTAACTATATCGCTAAATGTGACCGCATTTAGCGATATAGAAACAATCCCGCTAGCGATCGCATTAGTATGCGTCGTTATTGTGATCGCTAGCGGGATTGTTTAGTGTGGCAGTACCTTAACTGAGTGAAGCATTATCTGAGCTCCTGATCTGGAAGGTGTTTTGCTGGCATCTTCCTGTCTCTTGTGGAAACCCTGCTGTTCCTACCTCAACCTTCTATCATCTAAACGGATTTGGTGCTTGAGTGTGATCTTGGCCGGCCCGTGCTCGGGCAGGCCCCGGCATCTGCTGACACAGTGAACTTCCACTGCCATACACTGCACCTCCAGAAGTCTTTCCACGGTCCGGTCACCTGTGCATCGCTGCTCCGGCCACTGGCCTCCAGTCCAGTATCGCCAGTAACGTGACAATACTCGAATATAAGCCGAGATTTTCAGCCCATTTTTTAGGGCTGAAAGTCCCCCTCTGGGCTTATATTCGACTCATATACCAGGGGGTCGGCGGTGGAGGGGGAGCGCAGCTGTCCTATATACTCACCTCCTCCTGGCATGGTCTCAGCAACCCTCCTGCTCTTCTCCCACGGTCCCGGCGCCTGTGTTCAGCCATCTGTAGTACCGCTCATTAAAGTCATGAATATGCACATATTCATGACTTTAATGAGCGGTAACACGTGACCGCTGAACACTGGCGCCTAGACTGTGGGAGAAGAGCAGGGCTGCAGATAGAGACGCGCCGGTGGGAGGTGAGTAAAAGGGATATTTACCTGTACCGTTCCACCACTGCTCACCGCTGTGTCCTCGCGTCTTCTCTTGCTGTTAGTGTTCAGGCAGAGGCGCGATGACATGGTTACTGTGCGCCGCGCCCTCTGCCTGAGCATTGACTGCTGGAGGACCCGGAAGACAGCGGCGGAACGGGTGACAGGTAAACATCGCAGGTGCCGGGGCCCTGAGCGAGCGGAGACACCGGCACCTGTCCCCCATAGCGCGTCGGTGTCCCCGCCTGCTCAGGACACCGGCACCTGGCCCAGCGACGAGGGGTGAGTATGTCTTTTTTTTTTTCGGTTGCAGCAGCTTCGGCAGCATAAGGGGCCTATACTATGGAGCATCTATGGGGGCATAATCTATGGGGGCATAATCTATGGAGCATCTATGGGGCTCAATCTATGGATCATATATGGGGGCACAATCTATGGAGCATCTATGGGGCACAATCTATGGAGCATCTATGGGGGCACAATCTATGGAGCATCTATGGGTGCACAATCTATGGAGCATCTATGGGGCAGAATCTATGGAGCATCTATGGGGCATAATCTATGGAACATCTATGGGGGCACAATCTATGGAGCATCTATGGGGGCATAATCTAAGGAGCATCTATGGGGGCATAATCTAAGGAGCATCTATGGGGCACAATCTATGGAGCATCTATGGGGGCACAATCTATGGATCATATATGGGGGCATAATCTTTGGATCATCTATGGGGGCACAATCTATGGAGCATCTATGGGGCACAATCTATGGGGCACAATCTATGGAGCATCTATGGGGCATAATCTATGGATCATCTATGGGGCACAATCTATGGAGCATCTATGGGGGCACAATCTATGGAGCATCTATGGGGGCATAATACATGGCAGCATATAGGGCATAATCTCATTTTCCACCCTAGGCTTATACTCGAGTCAGTAAGTTTTCCCAGTTTTTTGTGGCAAAATTAGGGGGGTTGGCTTATACTCGGGTCGGCTTATACTCGAGTATATACGGTATATTCAATTATATATATAGAATAACAAGGACCATAAATGGTTTACACCAAAATAGCATGAATCATGTAAAAAGACTGTAGATAAACAAACTGTGCAGATAAACCACATCATCTAAAAATATAAAAAAAATATAAAATAAACTTTGTTAAATAGATCATAAAAAGTACATACAAAAGTTGCCAAAATTTGGTATCACATGCCAGAATTGGTTAAATAAAAATGTAGTCTGACATATTTGGTGTGGAGAAATCACAAGACTAAAATAACCCAATGGGAATTGTATTAGACCAGTATTGTATAGAACAAAACACCCAGGTGCATAAGAGTAGGGGGGAAAGAAAAAGAAAGAAAAAGCACCACCAAGGCAGGAGTAGACACAATGAATAAGTTTTATTGAAAATTCAACATAAAAAATGCACATACAAATATAAAATGATGTTAAAAAGGAAACAGAACACCACCATACAATATCCAATACCCTGGATTTATATCCACATTCCCAGGCACAAAGATGTTAAATCTATAATGATGTATATAATATAAGATATCTAGCGGAAAAAACACTTTAGCACAAAACACTAGCTGTACATATCATAAAAGAATTGGTAATGAAACAAATAAAATGAATAACAAATATATGGTGTACATATAGTGTAATTACGTAAATAATAATCTACTACAGTGCAAATGTGTAAGAACTATCATATACCAAACCATATATTATGCAAAAAGTGCCAGTGTATAAAGAGTTCAAACAAAACAATCCCTAATATACAGTATTAGACAATATAGAACACCGCAGTAAAGAAAGAAGTGATTGTGCCAAAAGTGCTGCTGCTCAGCATAAGGTAAAGTAAACAAGATATTTCCTATGCCGACGACGAAGGAAGATATTCCGAAACGCGCGTCGGGGCGCGTTCTAGGAGGCACTTACACCACTTGCCCCCCCCCGTGATTTCCCAGGTACAGTCATTTTGAGCACTATTTCTATGGGGGCATAGGAAATATCTTGTTTACTTTATCTTATGCTGAGCAGCAGCACTTTTGGCACAATCACTTCTTTCTTTACTGCGGTGTTCTATATTGTCTAATACTGTATATTAGGGATTGTTTTGTTTGAACTCTTTATACACTGGCACTTTTTGCATAATATATGGTTTGGTATATGATAGTTCTTACACATTTGCACTGTAGTAGATTATTATTTACGTAATTACACTATATGTACACCATATACCGTATATACTCATGTATAAGCCGAGATTTTCAGCACCTTTTTTCGTGCTGAAAATGCCCCCTCGGCTTATACACGAGTCATAGGGCAGAAACCAGCGGGGAGGGGATGCCGCGGCAGGAGTCGGTGGCTGGGATCATACTCACCCCTCCCCGTGCCATCGCTGAGCGTCCCTGCAATCCTGCGTTCTCCCCCGTCTTCCTGCAGCTCTTCAGTACTGAGCGGTGATGTAATACCAGCTCATTAAGGTCATGTAATATGGACGCGACGCCACTCCCATGGGCGTCCCCTCCATATTCATGGCCTTAATGAGCGGTATTACATCACCGCTCAGTGCTGGAGAGCTGCAGGAAGACGGGGAGAACGCAGGATTGCAGGGACGCTCAGCGATGGCACGAGGAGGGGTGAGTATGATGGAGGAGAGGACAAGGAGCACGGAACAGGATGGGGGGAGAACGGTGGACGGGGAAGCATAGAGGAGGATGGGGGAAGCATAGAGGAGGACGGGGGGAGAACGGAGGAAGGGGGAAGCATGGAGCAGGACGGGGGGAGATCGGTGGACGGGGGAAGCGTGGAGCAGGACGAGGGGGGAGATCGGTGGACGGGGGAAGCGTGGAGCAGGACGGGGGGGAGATCGGTGGACGGGGGAAGCATGGAGCAGGACGGGGGGGAGATCGGTGGACGGGGGAAGCATGGAGCAGGACGGGGGGGAGATCGGTGGACGGGGGAAGCGTGGAGGAGGACGGGGGAAGCATGGAGCAGGACAGGGGAGGATGGAGGGCACAGAGGAGCACGGAGCAGGACGGGGGGCACAGGAGGACGGAGAAGGAATGGGGAGCACAGCGGAGGACGGAGCAGGAGGGGGAGTACAGAGGAGAATGGGGGAGCACAGAGCTGGATGGGGGAGCAAGGAGCAGGACGGGGGCAGCACAGAGCAGGAGGGCAGTTTATACACCCGGCTTATACATGAGTCAATAATTTTTCCCAGTTTTTTGTGGCAAAATTAGGGGGGTCGGCTTATACACGGGTCGGCTTATACACGAGTATATACAGTATTTGTTATTCATTTTATTTGTTTCATTACCAATTCTTTTATGATATGTACAGCTAGTGTTTTGTGCTAAAGTGTTTTTTTTCCGCTAGATATCTTATATTATATACATCATTATAGATTTAACATCTTTGTGCCTGGGAATGTGGATATAAATCCCGGGTATTGGATATTGTATGGTGGTGTTCTGTTTCCTTTTTAACATCATTTTATATTTGTATGTGCATTTTTTATGTTGAATTTTCAATAAAACTTATTCATTGTGTCTACTCCTGCCTTGGTGGTGCTTTTTCTTTCTTTTTCTTTCCCCCCTACTCTATGCACCTGGGTGTTTTGTTTAATCATTTGGGTGGTGATCCATCCGCACTTTGAGGTGGGATTTCAATTAGAGGTGTTATACTGTCTTATTAGTCTGATTATATTATTCTGATTAAAATATTAGTTTGCATTTACACCGTGTTGTATCCCATTTCTGTTGTTTTTATTTCAGTATTGTATAGATAATAAAGTGCAATAGTATTCAATAACCACTGTGGTTTATATCCCATATGTAACCCCAATAAAGGCATAATAATAAGAACAAACAACACCAAAGGTATTAGATGGTAAATTACATGCATGTATTACCAATGCTGGGGTGTGACACGAGGAACCCTGTTTAGAAAGGACAGCAAATCAGTCATGATAGGAACTTTCCAAGATGTATTCAAGCATTCTGATCTCTTCTGCAACTATACCAAAACAAATTTACAGCTAGATATACAGAGCCTATTTCTGTATCTAACATGGAAGGCTTATTTTGGCCTACAGAACAAATTCTATTCTGAGCAGTCTCCCCAGCTAACATTGAGACCTATTCTTTTGGTCTACATTTGGATAACTAATTGCAACATCAAACAGACTCTTGCATCTTTCATCCAGCCACTAACGTTTCTAGATTGTGAGTCATGGGGAAAGCAAAGAATTGTCAACGGATCTATGGGAAAAAGTAGTTGAACTGTATAAAACAGGAAAGAAATACAAAATGATATCCAAGGAATTGATAATGTCAGTTAGCAGCATTCAAACTGTGATTAACAAATGGAAAATCAGGAGCTCTGTAAAAACAAAACCACAGTCAGGTAGGTCAACAAAAATTTTGTCCACAACTGCAAGGAAAATTGTTTGGGATGCAAAAAAGAACCCACAAATAACATCAGCTGAAATACTGGACTCTCTGAAAACTAGTGGTGTGGATGTTTCAAGATGCACAATAAGGAGGCACTTGAAGAAAAATGAACTGCATAGTCGAGTCACCAGAAGAAAGCCATTACTGCGCAAATACCACAAAGTATCTAGCCTTCAATACACAAAACAGCACATAGACAAGCCTCAAAATTTCTGGAACAAGGTAATTTGAAGTAATGAGACCAAAATTGAACTTTCTGGCCCCAACCATAAACGTTACATTTGGAGAGAGGTCAACAAGGACTATGATGGAAGGAACACCATTCCTCCTGTAAAGCATGGAGGTGGATCGCTGATGTTTTTGGGATGTGTGAACTACAAAGGCACAGGAAACTAGGTCAAAGTTGAAGGAAAGATGAATGCAGCACGTTATCAGCAAATACTGCGGCGCATAGGACGTACTTGGACATTCCAACATGACAACGATCCAAAACACAAGGCCAAGTCAACCTGTCATTGGCTACAGTAGAACAAAGTGAAGGTTCTGGAGTGGCCATCTCAGTTTCCTGACCTCAATATCATTTAGCCACTCTGGGGAAATCTCAACTCTTAGTTCATGCTAGACAGCCCTAGAATTTACAGGAACTAGAGGCTTTTTGCCAAAAAGAGTGGACAGCTTTACCATCTGAGAACGTAAAGAACCTCATCCACAACTACCACAAAATACTTCAAGCTGTTATTGATGTTAGAGGGGCAATACACAATATTAAGAAGTGGGGTATGTAAACTTTTGATCGAGGTCATTTTGATGTTTTGGGTTGTCATTATGATTTAAAAAGAGAAAACACAGCAGTTTGACAATAAACGGCTTCGCCCAACCACTAACCATGAGTGGAGGAAAATTTTTGTGTTATCATTCATATTCTCTGTAAAAAGACCAAGAAAGCAAAAATCAACTTTTGAGCATAACTGTACAGGTACTACGGTACCTTTTTAACCAGTTCTGACCCCACTTAGACTTCCCATGAAACAAAATCGCATTGGTTTATACATGGCCACTGCTGTTTTCATCTTCCTGTCTTCACTACTTCCAATTATATGAAGACATCCAGTGAGAGTGTTAAAAATAGTCATTTAAACTGCTCTTCTTCTAGCTACTGCATCACAATGAATTTAACAGGAAGACACGAGAGTTTGACATCATCAACTATGGCCACTTGTCCATTCACTTGGACTGTGCTTATATCTAATTACATATATCAAGGCAATGTTAGACTACTGTCTTATTATCATTCTGGAGAAGTGGTAGTTTGAAAGTCACAGTGACATCCATCACTACAGCTGTCGCTGAAATTTTGCTTCCTGCCTTTAATCCCATTAAAAAAGTATGTCAAGGCTGTATATCGCTATTTTTGTTTTTAGCCTTGGCTTTACATTTAAATTAACTGACCCACTATTAAAGGACCCATATTATTATTATTATTATTATTATTATTATTAATAATAATAATAATAATAATAATAATAATAGTAAAAAAATAACTTAAATAATAATAATTCAGACAAAAAATGAATGAAAGTCATAATATATAACAAACAAATCATGAAAAGTGGTTCTTTCTTTTTCCTTCTAATAATGGTGACATTTACAAGTGTACAAAGGTTTAAGTGGATTAAGGGCATTACTTACTAAGATTGCTTTAGGTGTAAACATATGGTGGCTTCTAAGCCTTTGGATAATATATATTGAATTGAGCACGACAAGAATGTTACGAGAAGATGTACAACTTTTTCCTCCTGGTTTAGAAATCCAGCAGATCAGGACTGGTTCTTTGGTGACAACCCTACCCTTTATTTTATGTAACAGTATCAATTTGGAGCTTTGATTTGCCTTCTGCCTTTCATTTTATGGTTTTCTTTTAATGGATCTGAACATAAAAAAATAATCTGTGCTGGAAACTTCTTATTTAAAAATATGAAGTTTTAGGTACTTGTGTGAACAAGTAAGCAACCAGACATCTCCAGTTCCGGAATTCCCTCTGTTGGTGGTCGCCACTCTCCTTTTCTCCTCTTCCAATAATGTCAACTTTTCATGGCAACTAGCAGTCCCAAATGATGTTAGGCTGCCAGTCTGTTTAAAGAGGAGCTGTCACTTGCCATAAATATGTATTTCCTATAGGTGGTCTAAATGCTGCTGTTCTAATGAAACTGGCACTACACCAATCTGTTCATCTTTCCCTCATTCCCAGTTCCCTGAATGTACATCTAGTCTTTTTTACCAAAGGGTCAAGATCCCCAAAAAGACACCTATAAAGAAGAATCTAGGATCATGCCTCTTTGGCTTTCAAAACTGAAAGGAAGAGGGTCCTATATCTCAGAAATGAATAGGCAAATGAACACAAAACCAATAACAGCAGAATTTAGGCAATTAAAACATTACATATTTATGGCAGGTGACAGGCCCTCGTTAAAGGGAACTCAGGAATAACCTCTATATCAGAAAATCAAGGTGTATCCTTGTTCCTGTTGCTATGTGGACCTAGTCACTGGTGTCACTGATGCTGAACCTGACCTTGGTCTTGTTACTCAAATAAATCCATTCTGCCTTGCAAGATTTAAAGTGGAGGGGGAGTGGGTGTTTGAGACTACATAGACTGAAGACTGCAATCTAGCCTCTGCCACACTGTTGTGACTGTGGGAATTGCTTTTCTGATGTGTTACATATTACTGGTAATGCTTGTATTGGCGTTCAATGGTTTATTAGATATGTGCCTGTTAGCACCACGCCGGAGTCCTGTTCTGACAGACAGGGTCTTCGGCATGTCTCTTCACTCACCCGTGCTGCGACCAGTTCTTCCTCTCCCCATGCTCTGCATGCTTCCAGTTGGTCCTCTGGCCATGTCCTTAGGGCACGTGCATGTGCACTCCCACCCTCTTAAAGGGTCAGCACGTGCCCCTGCTCTTTCCTCCTCAGCCAATAGCTGTTGGATATTATGTACAGTATATATCGCTTCCTCCACACTGGGGAGGTGCCTGAGCAACCTTCCTGTTTCAGTCTAAAGGTACTGCCACACTAAACATTCCCGCTAACGATCACGATAACGACGCTATCGTTGGTGTGATCGTTTTAAGGTCGCTAGTAGCTGCCATACTTGACGATCTCATTAACGTCGAATCAGCGGTTAGCGATCTCTTTAACGACTTTGGCGGTCGTTGGGATGTGCCACACTGCATGTACTGTGAAAGATCACGACCTCGATAGGCGTGACTGAGCGCGACCTTTTGCACGCCCCTCGTCACAGATTGGTGGTCACTATGTATGTCATAGATATTTATCACAGCTCTCCCGCTTTGTGATTGGATGACCGCGTCATAAAAGACGACGTATCAGCACTCCTCTCCATTGCTCTCGAGCAGAAGCGGTTCTTTCAAATCACCCAGTGTGTCCTGCTAGTCTTGGTAGCTACTGCGATCCGGTTTACGCCACTATTTTGGTTGCTACGTTCTACGTTGGAGTTTTTGCGATCCAGTCTGTGGCGTATCCTCTGCGATCCAATTTGTGACGCTAGTTTCCCTATTTTTTTTCTTCAGAATCACACAAGTTTTGTAAGGTAGGTAATTTTTTTTGTCACATTTAATTTTTCTTTTGTCTTTAATTGTACCGATCCATTTTAGATCTCTGCTGTTGTTAACCATTGTTGTCCATCATGTTTTTTCATTGTTTTGTTCAGGCACGCCCACCATTTTATGATCCCAGCTCTGTCTATGTTTACTCCTGCGTCGCCCACAACCACCATTTTGTGATCCCTGCTGTTTTTTGCGTAATTGTTTATCTAGGTTTTTTTATCCCATTGTTTTGTTCGGCCCCTGCCCACGGCCACCCTTTTTATGATCCCAGCTCTATCTATGTTTACTCCTGCGTCGCCCACAACCACCATTTAGTGATCCCTGCTGTGTTCTATGTTGTAGACTATGTAAGCATTTTATTTAACCATTCTGCTGTTCTCACATAATCATTTTTTTATTACAGATGGCTGATAAGCAGGAGTTTTTGCGTGATTTTATCGAGCTGTACCGCACAATGCCGTGCCTCTGGAAAATTAAGTCTGCAGATTACTGTAACAGGATGAAAAAGAAGGACGCCTACCAAAAACTGGTGGAGCTCTGCAAGAGCCGTTACCCTGATGAACCGCGGATGAGTCAACGGTTAAAAAACGGATTCAGGCCCTCCGCACGGTTTATAAAAAAGAGCTCAATAAAGTTATCAATTCAACCAAATCTGGAGCGGGGGCCGAAGAAGTTTATGTCCCCCAACTGTGGTACTTTGATCTGTTAGCTTTTACAAGGGACCAAGAAGTACCCAGACAAGGGACATCCATTTCGGATCTAGACCCAGTGATCCAGCCGGACACCCCTGTCATACATGTAAGTACCTTTGTATTACAACACATTTTAATGTACATGCCAAAGTGGACTTAAATTTAAAAAATATAAAAAATATTATTGTGAAATGTAGATAAAATGGCAGAATATATCCCTTCATGTACTGATAATTTATGTAGCTCAACGGTTGAGGCCTTTCCATTAAAAAGTGTCGTTTTCACAATTTTGCTGTTTTTGGGTATAGTGTGAAGATAAATTTCTTTGTCTATACAAGTGTCGTTTTCACAATTTTGCTGTATATGGGTGTTATAGTGTGAAGATTAATTTCTTTGTCTTTGTGATTTACCATTTGTTTTTTGTTCATGCAGGACACAGAAGAGGCGGTCTCCACACCTGCAATTGAAGAAGACAGCATGCCGGATCACATAGACGAAGTAGTCGAGCCACCATCATCTGTGCGGAGGCGGCTTTCACTTTCAGGAACGAAAAGGAAGGCTCCCACCTCGCTCCCACCTCGGCTACTCCTGAATTGGTGGAAATTGCAAAAAAACTTCTTACGGCAGAAAAAGAAACTAAAATAACTGGCTTTGCATATTTTGCGAATGAGAGGCTGCCTACTCTGGATCCTGTTCAGCGGCTTCATGCTGAGAGACTGATGTTCGAGGTACTGAATCAAGCGTCTTTTGGAAACCTTGACAACAGATATGTCGTCATGCCAAGACCGCAGTACCCGGACTACTCATGGCCGCACAATCCTGTGCCAAACCCAGTTGGGATAAACCCAAACGCTGGTGCTCCCCCTTATTTTTATACACCGCAGAGGCAGCGTGGTAATGGCAATGATCCATCTTACCAGCAGTTGTAGTTTTTAAAATGTTTTACTAAAGATTTTTTTTGGTTGTTTTTATATTTTTACATTGATACCTTTTTTAATAAAAAACTTATTTATCTAATGAATTGTGGTCTTTTCTTATGTGATGTCAACTATTAAAATGTTGTATTTTTATTACATCTACTTGTCACACACGGGGTCATGGGAGTACTAGCTATCATAGGTGTTCCATCATAGGGAAAAAATGAAATAAAAAAAATATCAAAAATTAACATTTTTTTTTAAGGCCCCTGGTCACACTACGCTAAAACCTTATACTAAAAATAATACACCACACCTGCGTAGATTAACGTAAAATATAAAATATATATTCATGTCATATATATATATATTTTTTTTTAAATAAAAATATAAAATTTAAATAAAAACAAAAAACAGTAACATAACAAAATATAAAAAAATAATAACAAACTACAAAATAATTAACAAACAAAATAAATTAATGAGGGCCCCGGTGTCCAGCCGCTGCCCTCTCCAGCATCACCCCGTGGTGATGCAGAGCTCCCATCGTTCTTTGCAGCGCTGCGACCGCAGTATTAATGGCTGCCACAGCGCTGCTCAATTCCGCCATCAGCCGGCGGTGGGACACCAACAGGTCCTGGGCAGTCGGGATTTCTGTGGATGTAAAGGTAACAGTTAATAGTGAATTCTGTTGCAACATCAACATGTACATGTTATGTTAATTAACACTTACGGCTTTCCTCAAAGGAACCACTGACCGCCCACCCAGAACCTGTTGCTCCGCCGGCTAGGGAAACACAGAAAAAAAAATAATATCACAACAGCCATTACACATAAGACCTTACAAAGTTCTCAAACATATCTGAAGCTTATATAATGTGCGTTAATTACCTGATGGGGAGCCTGCATCCGTGTGACGGGATGATGCTGGAGAGAAGGCAAAGTCGGGGAAGGGCTCGAAGACCCCGAATCAGGAGGGGGGGTTGCTGCCGGTGAAGAAGTGGAGAGATGAGGTGATGCTGGTGGTGGAGGGGTAGCCGGGGAAGGAGAAGATGGAGGTGGAGGGGTAGCTGGGGACGGTGGAGCAGCTGGTGCTGGTGAAGGTGGTGCTGTAAATGAAATATACAATTCAGAATCCCCATTATCACTGGCGGTACTCCCATCGCTGCCTGCAACATGCAACATCACTGGCGGTACTCCCATCGCTGCCTGCAACATACAACATCACTGGCGGTACTCCCATCGCTGCCTGCAACATGCAACATCACTGGCGGTACTCCCATCGCTGCCTGCAACATACAACATCACTGGCGGTACTCCCATCGCTGCCTGCAACATACAACATCACTGGCGGTACTCCCATCGCTGCCTGCAACATCACTGGTGGTACTCCCATCGCTGCCTGCAACATGCAACATCACTGGCGGTACTCCCATCGCTGCCTGCAACATCACTGGCGGTACTCCCATCGCTGCCTGCAACATGCAACATCACTGGCGGTACTCCCATCGCTGCCTGCAACATGCAACATCACTGGCGGTACTCCCATCGCTGCCTGCAACATACAACATCACTGGCGGTACTCCCATCGCTGCCTGCAACATCACTGGCGGTACTCCCATCGCTGCCTGCAACATGCAACATCACTGGCGGTACTCCTACGGCAGGCGCGCTTGCACGCGTTCATGTGCGTTTGTCGTGCGCTGCGCTCTCCAGATACCCTCATGAATACTCACTCAGAGGCCTGCGGAGCTGGGCCCGGATGCTGGCGACCCTATCGCGTGAGCGGTATCGCAGGTCCGCCAGCTTCTTCCTGATTTGCGCTTTTGTGCGCAGCACATTAAACCTCCTCTGCAGGCCCCGCTGGATCCTCTGCAGGCATACCCTTTTGTGGCGCATTGGATGCGCCACAGGTAGCCTGCAGTGGTAGTCCCACCGGTCCGTCTTCTTAATAAGAAAACGGACCTCCTCATCGGACCATTTAGGCCCGCGCTGTCTCGTCGCCGCCATTGCCGCCATTACAAACAACAGCATATTGGGCGACGCCAGCGCCATGACGTCACAGCGTGCGCACGTTACGTGCGGCCGCACCGCGACGCAAAACGGTTTTGCGATTGAAAAGTGACCGCAGCAGCCATGCGGCAGCCAAGCACAGATATGAGATGCTGTTGCAATCGCAATACCACTGTTCCAAGGTAGGCGATCACAATGGCGTGTCATGTCTTTATGGCTGGGGCTCGTGACAATCTTCACCTTGCAAATCACAAATGGCTTTTTGCATATCTGTTTGCATATCTGTGTAGCTGCAGTGTGTGAGTAGTCACATTGCGATCATAATGACGTCGCATATCTTTTGGCGGGCTCGCTAATCCCTTTGCAAGTCACAATGGCTTTTTGCATAGCATGAGTAGTCACATTGCGATCACAATAATGTCGCATATCTTGATGGCTGGGGCTCGCTAATCCCCTTTGCAAGTCACAATGGCTTTTTGCATAGCGTGAGTAGTCAAATTGCGATCACAATAACGTCGCATATCTTGATGGCTGGGGCTCGCTAATCCCCTTGCAAATCACAATGGCTTTTTGCATATCTGTATGCATATCTGTAGCTGTGTGTGAGTAGTCACATTGCGATCACAATGACGTCGCATATCTGTGACTAGCTGATTCCCTGGTGAATGTTGACCTTTACCTCCCAAGAATTTTCAAATATATGTATAACAATTTTTTAATCTTTCATATTATGACTAAAATATATATATTATATATTTAAACTTTATATATGCAGCTGTGGTGTATTATCTGTTATATATAATTATAATGTTTGAACGCTAGTGAGACCATAGACCCTTAAAATAATTGAAAATATTTGAAACTTTTTTCTTTATTTTTTTAACAATTAACTCCTATGACTGATGGTACTCCCATGAGCACGTGTGTGACAAGTATGTGTAGACCCGCCACCACAATTGTGGGTTACCAGGGCAATGGGGTACTCAGAGCCGAGCCCATGGAAGTCTATGGGGTTTGTCACAGGTAGCTGTGGCTCGGTCTGTGGCCCTGGCGGTCTGGCGTATGTTGGGGGAATATTTACAGGGGATTGATTTATGTACAGTTCGTGACGCCACCTGTAGTATTCTGGTAATTAGTACCAGCGCTGCTGTAGATCTCTGAGGGGATGGTGAGGCAGCTAGATGTCGGGTCCCCTACAGGTGGGACTGGTCCCTCAAAGTCTATGGGATTTGTGAAGTCGAGTGCAGATAAAGAACACAGTCTCACACGGTCAGCGTCTTTCCATACCTTTACTTGTAAGATGTTCAAGCAGGTCCCAGGGAGGCTGATCCAAGGAGAGTGTATCTTGAGACAGCAGCTGGACAAGTTAGGGGCCTCCTTTAACTCCAATAAAACGAGTACAACCAGCCTGAAGCGTAGTTCCCTCAATTCTCCAGCTAATCTTTAGCTGTACCTGCCCAGTCAGCTTAGTGTTAGGGGCCTTCCTGTGAAGGAGCTGAATTCTTATTTTGTCCTGCAGAACTCCAAAGTCTTCACTCCCCCTGACCCCAGTTACGTACTGACTATAAGGGGCTTGTCTGCCGCGACCTAGGGTCCGGTAGATTCCTGGTTTTCTTATCACTGTGCTTGAAACAACAGTGACCCTTCGGTCCCCAGTGACCGGTAGCAATGTGCTGGACTTCTGCAATCCGTAAGCACTAATCTTATAAATCCACTTGCCTTTCGCCTTGTCCACGCTGGTAACATAAGCACTCAAACTAGCCAAGGGTCGAGCAGTCACTTCTTTCTTTTCCTTTCTACGAAGTTAGCCACAGATGCTCAGTTATCACAGGCAGGAGCACGTCTCTGAACCTGATACCGTCCTTTAGACAGGGATGCTGAAGACTTTCTGTACTAAAACTTCTTCTTTCTTTCAGTGTATGTTGATGAGGTGATACAGCTCTGACTAGACTAAGGTGTATCCCAAACACCTATACCAGACTCCACGATATGAACTAGTGATAAAGCAGGCTAGACTCCTTCCTCCCTCCAAACGTCTTCTCTCACAGAAGTCTAGACACTCACTCCACACGTCCTCACTGTCCGAAGACAGGAACTAGACTGACTAAAAATCACCTCAACACCTACTACCTTGACCACTCCCTCTAGAGTATCCTCCACTACCCTAGGGGTGTGTCTAGTGTGTGTTGAGTGAATGGATATTTAGCATTAAACTGCTGTCTCGCCATACACTCTCCAGGGTACTGCGTGTGCCTACCACCAGGGCTACACATTCCCCCATGGTAAACGACAGCACTCCCGGGCTGTAAAATACAAAAGACATTTTGTTTATGCAATAAACATTGAACAATAACATCTTCCCATCCGGGAGGTGAGAATATCTTGAACGTTGCAAACTTTATAGAAAAATACAAATATCAAATAGCATTCAATAAATATACAAGATACTTGTGAAGGACCCGCACCAAACCTTCAACGTGGGTCCTGGGTGGGCTGCAGGACGTCCAATTGCAGACCTCACTCAGTGCCACACCACACGGGTTTTGTTTTCAGAGGTAGTTGTAGATGGTTTTTGTAAAACCAAGATAGGGCACCGAAGCGCAACTATTTACAAGAAAGTTCTGGGTTAGCATAGTCCTTAACCTCCAAGTCCAATGTAAAACCAAAAGTAGTTATAATATCAACACTTTTCTGGTCATTTATCAATTACCATTTACCCAGCCGGGCATTCTACAGTATATATATTTACTATATAAATTGTGCAAACTTTACAAACATTTCAAACTTTTTACTATATTACTGATGGTAGACCCGATAAGGATCTCACCAATTCTACTTATTTATTCATTTTCATCACACTTTTCCAATACATTTTCCACCCCGGGGGCTGGAACAACGCAATGGGCCCTTGATCCCAGGACCAGCAAATCATGTGCTGCGATCAGGGTCTGGGTCGCCACAGTTCTGGTGCGAACCTCTAGGGGCGCAACGGGTACAGTCTCTCCACATGACACCGATTGCGTCTCAATTACGGTTAGCGATATGGACCGCGTTAGGGATTGCGATCGAGACTGTGTCGCATGTTGCGATGAAGAGGTGACTTTAAGTTGTGATGAACTCTGGGTCGCTAGTTGCGATGACTTTGCAGGGGGCGATGCTGGGGCACGGCCGGATGCTGCTTGAGCTGGAAACGGGGACGCTGCGGTAATGGTGACGGTACGGCGTCTGGGACGGGGTCACTGACGATGGTGACATTCAGGGCATACCACCCCTTCATTCCCCAATGCCGCGTATAGGTGACTATATCTCCGTTTGCTAAGTCCCTCCCGGGATGGCCTTGCGGCAGGTGAGATTCTACGTCACGCCTGCTGACGAAGACCGCTGGGTAGAGGCCCGGTTCACGGATAAAGCCCCAGCCCTTCCGGAGCTGGAACTCAGTCACACACCCCTGCCGCCGCGGTTCCCTCAGAGTACCTTTATCTCTCCGGACGGTCTCTTTGTCCGCGATCAGCTCGGCAAATTGTCGCTGACGGTTCCTCTGAGTTTCCCGCTCTTCCTCCTGCTGACGCCTTTTCTTCTCCTCACGACTCTGCCATTCTTGTTCCCACTGGGCGGTGTAGGCGACGTCATCCAGGCGCGCCATTTCGTCCCAGTCCACATCTGGTAGTGACGGACAGGACCCCTCCGGTGTCCCTGCCGGGGACCGATAATCTGCTGCGGCCTCTTGGCCGGGCGGGCGTTCCGGGATTGGCTGTACCTCCTCAACCTCCTCCGCCTCCACCGCTTCACCAGTGGGATCGGGAACGGTACTTTCGGGGGCAGCCTCCGGTTGCTCCTTCGCCTTGGGCAGCAGACTCTTCGGTATTTGGAATCGTGGGGGTTCATTGAGGGGAGAGGACGCCGTGTTCGTTAGTTGCCACTGCAGCAGGTTACATCGGCGTCTCTCAATCTCCTCCAGTCCAGGTTGGACCATCTTCTTTAGGCGTGCGTTCTCCTCCTGAATCTCTAGCAACGCCTGTTGCAGGTGCAGGATCGCATAAGACTCTGATGCCGATGGCAGCTTGGCGGGGGCACGGGGCCTGCCTTCCTCCGCTGCCCCGCTCGGCTGCACACGTCCTGCCTCCATCATGTCCCAGAAGATTCTCTCTTCTTCCTGCGGAGACATCCGGTCTCTTCCGTGGAGGTGGGTTTGCGTCTCCTCCTCCTCGCAGGGAAGGTGAAGAGGAGGCGGACCTCCTTTGCTGTAGGGCAGGACCGCATGTTGTAATAGCACTTTGAGAGGGCAGGCATTTTCTTCGCGCCACAGGGGGTAGACGCCCACGAAGGTACGCCCACCTTCTTCTCCAGCGCCTGAGGGCGCGAATATGGCGACAAAAATGGCGATTTTGGCGCCAAAAGTGCAAACAGTCCTTTCACACAAAAACAATTCCTTAGGCACACAGGGCTCGCAATTTCGCGAGTTTCGTATCCTGTTCGTGACGCCAAATTGTTGTGTCGACCCGCCACCACAATTGTGGGTTACCAGGGCAATGGGGTACTCAGAGCCGAGCCCATGGAAGTCTATGGGGTTTGTCACAGGTAGCTGTGGCTCGGTCTGTGGCCCTGGCGGTCTGGCGTATGTTGGGGGAATATTTACAGGGGATTGATTTATGTACAGTTCGTGACGCCACCTGTAGTATTCTGGTAATTAGTACCAGCGCTGCTGTAGATCTCTGAGGGGATGGTGAGGCAGCTAGATGTCGGGTCCCCTACAGGTGGGACTGGTCCCTCAAAGTCTATGGGATTTGTGAAGTCGAGTGCAGATAAAGAACACAGTCTCACACGGTCAGCGTCTTTCCATACCTTTACTTGAAGATGTTCAAGCAGGTCCCAGGGAGGCTGATCCAAGGAGAGTGTATCTTGAGACAGCAGCTGGACAAGTTAGGGGCCTCCTTTAACTCCAATAAAACGAGTACAACCAGCCTGAAGCGTAGTTCCCTCAATTCTCCAGCTAATCTTTAGCTGTACCTGCCCAGTCAGCTTAGTGTTAGGGGCCTTCCTGTGAAGGAGCTGAATTCTTATTTTGTCCTGCAGAACTCCAAAGTCTTCACTCCCCCTGACCCCAGTTACGTACTGACTATAAGGGGCTTGTCTGCCGCGACCTAGGGTCCGGTAGATTCCTGGTTTTCTTATCACTGTGCTTGAAACAACAGTGACCCTTCGGTCCCCAGTGACCGGTAGCAATGTGCTGGACTTCTGCAATCCGTAAGCACTAATCTTATAAATCCACTTGCCTTTCGCCTTGTCCACGCTGGTAACATAAGCACTCAAACTAGCCAAGGGTCGAGCAGTCACTTCTTTCTTTTCCTTTCTACGAAGTTAGCCACAGATGCTCAGTTATCACAGGCAGGAGCACGTCTCTGAACCTGATACCGTCCTTTAGACAGGGATGCTGAAGACTTTCTGTACTAAAACTTCTTCTTTCTTTCAGTGTATGTTGATGAGGTGATACAGCTCTGACTAGACTAAGGTGTATCCCAAACACCTATACCAGACTCCACGATATGAACTAGTGATAAAGCAGGCTAGACTCCTTCCTCCCTCCAAACGTCTTCTCTCACAGAAGTCTAGACACTCACTCCACACGTCCTCACTGTCCGAAGACAGGAACTAGACTGACTAAAAATCACCTCAACACCTACTACCTTGACCACTCCCTCTAGAGTATCCTCCACTACCCTAGGGGTGTGTCTAGTGTGTGTTGAGTGAATGGATATTTAGCATTAAACTGCTGTCTCGCCATACACTCTCCAGGGTACTGCGTGTGCCTACCACCAGGGCTACACATTCCCCCATGGTAAACGACAGCACTCCCGGGCTGTAAAATACAAAAGACATTTTGTTTATGCAATAAACATTGAACAATAACATCTTCCCATCCGGGAGGTGAGAATATCTTGAACGTTGCAAACTTTATAGAAAAATACAAATATCAAATAGCATTCAATAAATATACAAGATACTTGTGAAGGACCCGCACCAAACCTTCAACGTGGGTCCTGGGTGGGCTGCAGGACGTCCAATTGCAGACCTCACTCAGTGCCACACCACACGGGTTTTGTTTTCAGAGGTAGTTGTAGATGGTTTTTGTAAAACCAAGATAGGGCACCGAAGCGCAACTATTTACAAGAAAGTTCTGGGTTAGCATAGTCCTTAACCTCCAAGTCCAATGTAAAACCAAAAGTAGTTATAATATCAACACTTTTCTGGTCATTTATCAATTACCATTTACCCAGCCGGGCATTCTACAGTATATATATTTACTATATAAATTGTGCAAACTTTACAAACATTTCAAACTTTTTACTATATTACTGATGGTAGACCCGATAAGGATCTCACCAATTCTACTTATTTATTCATTTTCATCACACTTTTCCAATACATTTTCCACCCCGGGGGCTGGAACAACGCAATGGGCCCTTGATCCCAGGACCAGCAAATCATGTGCTGCGATCAGGGTCTGGGTCGCCACAGTTCTGGTGCGAACCTCTAGGGGCGCAACGGGTACAGTCTCTCCACATGACACCGATTGCGTCTCAATTACGGTTAGCGATATGGACCGCGTTAGGGATTGCGATCGAGACTGTGTCGCATGTTGCGATGAAGAGGTGACTTTAAGTTGTGATGAACTCTGGGTCGCTAGTTGCGATGACTTTGCAGGGGCGATGCTGGGGCACGGCCGGATGCTGCTTGAGCTGGAAACGGGGACGCTGCGGTAATGGTGACGGTACCGGCGTCTGGGACGGGGTCACTGACGATGGTGACATTCAGGGCATACCACCCCTTCATTCCCCAATGCCGCGTATAGGTGACTATATCTCCGTTTGCTAAGTCCCTCCGGGATGGCCTTGCGGCAGGTGAGATTCTACGTCACGCCTGCTGACGAAGACCGCTGGGTAGAGGCCCGGTTCACGGATAAAGCCCCAGCCCTTCCGGAGCTGGAACTCAGTCACACACCCCTGCCGCCGCGGTTCCCTCAGAGTACCTTTATCTCTCCGGACGGTCTCTTTGTCCGCGATCAGCTCGGCAAATTGTCGCTGACGGTTCCTCTGAGTTTCCCGCTCTTCCTCCTGCTGACGCCTTTTCTTCTCCTCACGACTCTGCCATTCTTGTTCCCACTGGGCGGTGTAGGCGACGTCATCCAGGCGCGCCATTTCGTCCCAGTCCACATCTGGTAGTGACGGACAGGACCCCTCCGGTGTCCCTGCCGGGGACCGATAATCTGCTGCGGCCTCTTGGCCGGGCGGGCGTTCCGGGATTGGCTGTACCTCCTCAACCTCCTCCGCCTCCACCGCTTCACCAGTGGGATCGGGAACGGTACTTTCGGGGGCAGCCTCCGGTTGCTCCTTCGCCTTGGGCAGCAGACTCTTCGGTATTTGGAATCGTGGGGGTTCATTGAGGGGAGAGGACGCCGTGTTCGTTAGTTGCCACTGCAGCAGGTTACATCGGCGTCTCTCAATCTCCTCCAGTCCAGGTTGGACCATCTTCTTTAGGCGTGCGTTCTCCTCCTGAATCTCTAGCAACGCCTGTTGCAGGTGCAGGATCGCATAAGACTCTGATGCCGATGGCAGCTTGGCGGGGGCACGGGGCCTGCCTTCCTCCGCTGCCCCGCTCGGCTGCACACGTCCTGCCTCCATCATGTCCCAGAAGATTCTCTCTTCTTCCTGCGGAGACATCCGGTCTCTTCCGTGGAGGTGGGGTTTGCGTCTCCTCCTCCTCGCAGGGAAGGTGAAGAGGAGGCGGACCTCCTTTGCTGTAGGGCAGGACCGCATGTTGTAATAGCACTTTGAGAGGGCAGGCATTTTCTTCGCGCCACAGGGGGGTAGACGCCCACGAAGGTACGCCCACCTTCTTCTCCAGCGCCTGAGGGCGCGAATATGGCGACAAAAATGGCGATTTTGGCGCCAAAAGTGCAAACAGTCCTTTCACACAAAACAATTCCTTAGGCACACAGGGCTCGCAATTTCGCGAGTTTCGTATCCTGTTCGTGACGCCAAATTGTTGTGTCGACCCGCCACCACAATTGTGGGTTACCAGGGCAATGGGGTACTCAGAGCCGAGCCCATGGAAGTCTATGGGGTTTGTCACAGGTAGCTGTGGCTCGGTCTGTGGCCCTGGCGGTCTGGCGTATGTTGGGGGAATATTTACAGGGGATTGATTTATGTACAGTTCGTGACGCCACCTGTAGTATTCTGGTAATTAGTACCAGCGCTGCTGTAGATCTCTGAGGGGATGGTGAGGCAGCTAGATGTCGGGTCCCCTACAGGTGGGACTGGTCCCTCAAAGTCTATGGGATTTGTGAAGTCGAGTGCAGATAAAGAACACAGTCTCACACGGTCAGCGTCTTTCCATACCTTTACTTGTAAGATGTTCAAGCAGGTCCCAGGGAGGCTGATCCAAGGAGAGTGTATCTTGAGACAGCAGCTGGACAAGTTAGGGGCCTCCTTTAACTCCAATAAAACGAGTACAACCAGCCTGAAGCGTAGTTCCCTCAATTCTCCAGCTAATCTTTAGCTGTACCTGCCCAGTCAGCTTAGTGTTAGGGGCCTTCCTGTGAAGGAGCTGAATTCTTATTTTGTCCTGCAGAACTCCAAAGTCTTCACTCCCCCTGACCCCAGTTACGTACTGACTATAAGGGGCTTGTCTGCCGCGACCTAGGGTCCGGTAGATTCCTGGTTTTCTTATCACTGTGCTTGAAACAACAGTGACCCTTCGGTCCCCAGTGACCGGTAGCAATGTGCTGGACTTCTGCAATCCGTAAGCACTAATCTTATAAATCCACTTGCCTTTCGCCTTGTCCACGCTGGTAACATAAGCACTCAAACTAGCCAAGGGTCGAGCAGTCACTTCTTTCTTTTCCTTTCTACGAAGTTAGCCACAGATGCTCAGTTATCACAGGCAGGAGCACGTCTCTGAACCTGATACCGTCCTTTAGACAGGGATGCTGAAGACTTTCTGTACTAAAACTTCTTCTTTCTTTCAGTGTATGTTGATGAGGTGATACAGCTCTGACTAGACTAAGGTGTATCCCAAACACCTATACCAGACTCCACGATATGAACTAGTGATAAAGCAGGCTAGACTCCTTCCTCCCTCCAAACGTCTTCTCTCACAGAAGTCTAGACACTCACTCCACACGTCCTCACTGTCCGAAGACAGGAACTAGACTGACTAAAAATCACCTCAACACCTACTACCTTGACCACTCCCTCTAGAGTATCCTCCACTACCCTAGGGGTGTGTCTAGTGTGTGTTGAGTGAATGGATATTTAGCATTAAACTGCTGTCTCGCCATACACTCTCCAGGGTACTGCGTGTGCCTACCACCAGGGCTACACAAGTAGATACAATGTAAAACAAAAAATAGACAACAAAAAAGCCTTTGAAAAGATTTTAAAAACTGCAGCTGCTGGTAACATGTCTCTTTTCCATCCCCATTACTCCCTCCCCACATCTCACCCATCATTAGCCCTTCTCCCATATTGGTAAAATAATTGAAAAAAACACGAATGCATTTTTAAAATAAAAATATTTTATTATCAAAACATTGTTAAAAAAAGGGTAAAGTAAAACATTCTCAAAATCAAACTAGACCTGATGCTGCCAACTCACTGCACCAGGCCCATTAAAGTATTGGCAGTACTTGTCTCTGCTGGCCTTCGCATTGTCCTTGCTCCTGCCTTGATTGACAGGTTGAAGGCCTGCAATAGCGGGATCATTGTCACGCCATTCTCCGAGCACCACGTCACCATTGTTGTCCGAGTCCATGAATCCTGGCGGACTGTAAGTACCTGCATCGCGTTTTCTTAGAAAATTGTGCAGCACACAACAGGCCAACACCACAGAGTCTATGGATTCCAGCTTCATGTTGATTGGAGTGTGGAAAACCCTGAAGCGGTTGGCCATTATGCCGAAGGCATTCTCCACAACGCGCCGTGCCCTAGACAGTCTGTAGTTAAAAATCCGCCTTTCCCCTGTCAAAGTCTTTTGTGGGTACGGTTTAACAAGATGCTCATGAAGGGGGAAGGCTTCATCGCCCACAAACACAAAGTTTAGGTTGGCGGTGGTGTCCATGTTGGTTGGCAAGTTAAGTTTATTATTAAACAACCGTTCACCAAAACCCTTCCATTCACAGAAACCCTTCCATTAATGCCAACATTAACGTCAATAAATTCATAATTGGCATTAACAAGGGCCATGAGGATCACGCTGAAGTAGCCCTTGTAGTTATGAAAAAAGGATCCGCTTTTGGCTGGTTGCGTGATCCGCACATGTTTGCCATCCAAGGCACCACCACAGTTTGGGAACTGCCAAATCCTTTCAAAATCAGAGGCAATAATTTGCCATTCCGCCACTGATTTTGGAAAAGGCATGTAGCTCCGTAAACTGCGGACGATGGCGTTGCATGTCTCCGGAATTAGTTCTCCAAGCAGCGACCGAGAAATTGCAGCAGAATATTGCAAATCTTTCATGGAACGTCCGGTTGCCAGAAATCGCAGCGTTACTGCCAAACGTTCCTCTGCTGAAACAGCTGCATGCATCCGGGTATCCTGCCGTTCAATGAGTGGCCTCACAGCTTCCAGTAGGAGCTTGAATGAATCCTCCGACATCCGTAGATAATTCCGGAAATCCTGCGGATTCTTCTCCTGCAACTCCCTCACTAGATGCATGTGGGAGAATTTGGACCTCTGCTCCAGCCATTCCCTGGTCCACATGCGACGCTTTCGCTTGGAGCGCCTCTCTTCCACCCGCGCCTCTTCCTGACGATCTGCCTCCATTGAGAGTGCAACTGCCACAATCACACGCTCCGCGGTGGACAGGTTCATTATGTGCAACCTTTAAGGTAAAGAAGAGAAAAGTTAATTACTAATTAATTACTATTAATAAAGTGTTTAAGCAAAATAAAATAAAGAATAGAATAAAAAATATAAAAAAAAAAATAAACTTTTCTGTTAACATTTAATATACAGTTTACAAGTGTCTACAATGGTGGGGGGTGTAAAATAAATAAAGCAGACGAAAAAAAAAAATAAGGTCAGGGGTGTTAAATATATAAAGCAGACGAAAAAAAAAAAAAATAAGGTCAGGGATGTAAAATAAATAAAGCAGACGAAAAAAAAAAAATAAGGTCAGGGGTGTTAAATATATAAAGCAGACGAAAAAAAAAAAAAAAAATAAGGTCAGGGGTGTTTATAAAGCAGACGAAAAAAAAAAAAATAAGGTCAGGGATGTAAAATAAATAAAGCAGACAAAAAAAAAAAATAAGGTTAAAAAACATTATCAAACAACATCACAAATAATATATATGTACCTTGAATCAAAATATCCCGAAGATCCAAATGAGGATGGATGGTGCTCTAGCGACTCAGACAGGATCGCAAAAACCCACCACTGCGCCACAAACAGGATCGCAAAACTCCGACACGCGATACTATCCTCGCAACAACGCAAAAAGAGACCCATAAAGTGCTCTGGAAACAATGGATGGGGGCGCAGTTATTATAGCTGAGGTGATGTTGTGGTCACCAATCAGAGCTGTAGGGCGTTAACAAAAGAAAACAAAGTCCCGCCTGCGCCGCTGACTAATACGTCGTTAACGAGGTCGCACATCGTTCACAAAAGGTGCCAGACACAGCGATATAGCGTCACCAGCGGGACGCCAACGATCAAAATACGGTCCAGAACTCTAGTGAACGATCAGCGAGATCACAGCAGGGGCCACGTCGTTACTACATGCCACACACAACTACGTCACTAACGAGATCGCTAAATAGTGACGTATTTTAGCGATCTCGTTAACAACCTTGTTTAGTGTGGCATACCCTTAAGTTGTGTAAGGTCGCATATCAGTGCAAGTTCTGTTTGCTGTACTCTAGTGCAAATCCTGCTTGCTGCACTCTGATTCAAATGCTGCCCACTGCACTCTGATGCAAATCCTGCCTACTGTACTCTGATGCAAATCCTGCCTTCTGCACTCTAGTGTACTGTAATTCCTGCCTGCTGCACTCTGATGCAAATCCTGCCTGCTGCATTCTGATGTTAATCCTGCCTGCTGCACTCTAAGTGCAAATTCTGCCTGCTGCACTCTGACACAAATTCTGACGCACTCTGACACAAACTCCGTCTGCTGCACTCAGATACGAAATTGGTCAGCTGCACTCTGATGCAAGCTCTGCCTGCTGCTCCATCCAGTCTGTCCTTCTGGGTCCAGCTGCTGCGTGACCATTGGTCTGCCCTGGAGTGGCACCTGGCGTTCATCGGGAGCAAAGTCTAGCCTCACCATCAGAGGCTCTAGTGAACAGTCAGGTGATCGCTTAGTCATGCCCCTCCAGGCTCTCTGCGGTCTGTGGCACAATGGTTCCACAAACTAGGTCCGTGACAGCGCCATATATCTAGGCCTTGTTCCACATAAAGTACATCTTTTTAATGACAATTGTATTGCCTTATAGAAATGGGCTTTTTTGGCCAGACTGCAAAATTGATTTGTCCTGTAGAATCCCAAGATCTAAATGTGATTGAGATTGGGCCCTCCTCAGTTTCTCAGTATGAGGGAATGCATAGTGTATAAGCTAAATATGTGAGAACAAATAAAACCTATATTTTTTATTTAAAAAGCATATTGTCTTCCCTTGCTTTCTGAGAAACCAAAGCAGAGGTTTAAAACGTGAGTGATCACCTTTGGTCCTAGAAGTACAGCATGATAGGTGTTTGACAATTGTTTAGCTATAATCTATTCATTATTTACCTAGCAATGTATATGATTAACTCTGCTGATCATGCATGGTATGCATGTGCAGGTGCAATCTTTGTGAAGGTTATGTACTTTTACTTGCTATCTACAGGTGGTTCTCACAAAATTAGAATATCATCAAAAGGTTAATTTATTTCAGTTCTTCAATACAAAAAGTGAAACTCATGTATTACATAGAGTCATTATAAACAGAGTGATCTATTTCAAGTGTTTATTTCTGTTCATATTGATGATTATGGCTTACAGCCAATGAAAACCCAAAAGTCATTATCCCAGTAAATTAGAATACTTTATAACAACAGCTTGAAAAATTATTTTGAAATCCGAAATCCTGGCCGGCTTCCTGAAATGTATATTCAGTAAATGCACTCAATACTTGGTCGGGGCTCATTTTGCATCAATTGCTGCTTCAATGCGACGCGGCATGGATGCGATCAGCCTGTGGCAATGCTGAGGTGTTATTGAAGCCCAGGTTGCTTTGATAGCAGCGGTCAGCTCTTCTGCATATTTGGGTCTGGTGTCTATCATTTTCCTCTAGACCAGCGTGTTATGTTTCGGTAGCTGAGGAGAGCAGGCAAAAACGGCAATACACCAGAGAGGTTGGAATCTATTGGATTGCAGTACCCTGACTAACCACCACAACTAAAGGCAGCCGTGGAGCGTTCCTACATTGGTCCTAGATGCCTCGTCACAGCCTGAGAGATTAACTACACCTAAAGATAGAAAGAGGAAAGCTATCTGCCCCGGAGCAGATCCCCACAGAACATAGGAAGCCCCCAAACATGTAATGGCGGTTAGAAAAGAGGAAATACAGACACAGACAGAAAATAGTATGAGCAAACGCTGGGGCCCAATCTGCCTAGACAGAAAAAGATAGAAAGGATACTCACTGCAATCCAAAAAAACACTAAAAAATGCCAACGCTACTGATTGCAAACACACCTGAGATCACACGACCTCTACCACTTAAATCAGTTCTCTGGTGTAACAAAACTAAGCCGCAGCCACAGAAAAAACTGGAAAAGGCAAATGAACAAATAACAATGGCTCCAGAGGAACTGAGAGGAGCCCAAGCCCCCGGGGGGGGGGGAACCTGGCTAACCTCACAGAAATGCAGAGAAATATGCAAATGGTAAACACAAAAACAAAAACAGAAAATATCTTATCTGAAAGCAGAAGAAGAGGCAAGACTCAGCAAGCTTCCAAGTGAACCAGGAACCACAGTTGAGACAAGAACAATTGATCACCGGCAACCATGATGGGAGGGAACCTCCCTTTTATCAAGCCAGTCTGTGAATCCTGATTGCCAATCCTCATTGAATGGTTCAGTACTGTTTGTAACCACCAGAGGGAGCTTCTGCTCAGAATTCATTTCCAAAACATTCACAACACCAGCGGTTCTCAACCCGTGGGTCGCGACCCCGGCGGGGGTCGAACAATCAAAACACAGGGGTCGCTTAAAGCCATCAGAAAATACATATTTCCGATGGCTTTAGCCCAGTGGCGTAGCATGGGCGGGCGCGCGGGGGTGGTCCGCCCCAGGCGCACATGTGTGGGGGCGGTGTGGCAGCAGCAGCAATTCCTCCTCTGTGGGAGAAGCGCGGAGGCACAGTGCAGCGGCCCGGGACCCTCCGGAGCTGAGCGGCGGGTCGGTGAGTCCACTGTGTGGGGAGAGGGGGGACCTGGCCTGAGCAGGCGGCACAATACTTACCTCTTCCCGTGCCTCCGCAGCTCAGGGCTCCAGGGGGCGCCTGCAGGGCGCCCGCGCTTCCTGTCACAGCAGCGCTGCTGGATGACGTCATCATTCAGCGGCCGGCTGTGGCAGAGAGTAAGCGCGGGCGCCGGACAGGTGAGATGTGAGATGTATGTGTCTGTGTGTATCAGTGTGTGTGTGTGTGTGTGTGTGTGTGTGTCTGCCTGCGTGTGTGTATGTGAGAGAGTGCTGCGGTGCTGTCTGTGAGTGGTGCTGTATGTGTGATGGTGGTGGGGGGAGGCAGTGATGGTGGTAAGGAGGCAACGATGATGATGGGGAGCCAATGATGATGATGATGGGCAGGCAATGATGATGTTGATGATAGGGAGGCAGTGATGATGGGCAGGCAATGATGATGATGATGGGGAGACAATGATGATGATGGGGAGCCAATGATGATAGGCAGGCAATGATGATGATGATGGGGAGCCAATGATGATGGGCAGGCAATGATGATGATGATGGGGGAGGCGATGATGATGGGGAGCCAATGATGATGGGCAGGCAATGATGATGATGATGGGGAGACAATGATAATGATGGGGAGCCAATGATGATGGGCAGGCAATGGTGATAATGATGGGGAGGCAATTATGATGGGCAGGCAATGATAATGATGATGGGGAGGCAATGATGATGATGATGGGGAGCCAATGATGATGGGCAGGCAATGATGATGATGATGGGGAGCCAATGATGATAGGCAGGCAATGATGATGATGATGGGGAGAAAATGATGATGATGATGGGGAGATAATGATGATGGGAAGGCGATGATGGTGATGGGGAGACAATGATGATGATAATGGGGAGTCTTTCCACTGTGCCCTTTCCTGAGCCGTAGCAGTGCAGAACGCAGCACAGTGCAGAGGAGAGCTCCATATTTTGTATGGAGCATTATATGGGGACCAGTATCCTGTATGGAGCATTATTTGGGGTCCAATATTCTTTATGGAGCATTATATTTGGCTCATAATACTGTATGGAGGACTATGTGGTGCCCATAATATTGTATGGAGGACTGTACTTATTTTTTGGTTTGGGGGTCGCCGCAACATGAGGAACTGTATTGCGGGGCATTAGAAAGGTTGAGAACCACTGCTCTAGACAATACCTCATAAATTCTCTATTGGGTTAAGGTCAGGCGAGTTGGCTGGCCAATCAAGCACAGTGATACTGTTGTATTTAAACTAGGTATTGGTATTTTTGGCAGTGTGGACAGGTGCCAAGTCCTGCTGGAGAATGAAATTTCCATCTCCAAAAAGCTTATCGGCAGAGGGAAGCATGGTAGACGGCCATGCTGACTTTGGTCTTGATAAATCACAGTGGACCTACACCAGCAGATGACATGGCTCCGCAGCTATCACTGGTTGTGGAAGCTTCACACTAGACCTGAAGCAGCTTGGATTGTGTGCCTCTACACTCTTCCTCCAGACTCTGGGGCCTTGATTTGCAAATGAAATGCAAAAGTCCATTTCTTTTTCTCCTTGGCCCAGGTAAGACGCTTCTGGCGTTGTCTATTGGTCATGAGTGGCTTGACACAAGGAATGTGACACTTGTAGCCCATGTTCTGGATACGTCTATGTGTGGTGGCTTTTGAAGCAATGACTCCAGCAGCAGTCCATTCCTTGTGAATCTCCCCCAATTTTTTGAATGGCCTTTTCTTAACAATCCTTTCAAGGCTGCGGTTATCCTGATTGCTTGCGCACGTTTTTCTACCACACATTTTCCTTCAACTCAACTTTCCATTAATATGCTTGCGTACAGCACTCTGTGAACAGCCAGCTTATTTAGCAATGAACTTTTGTAGCTTACCCTCCTTTTGGAATGTGTCAATGACTGCCTACCGGACATCTGTCAAGTCAGCAGTCCTCCCCATGATTGTGGAGCCTACTGAAACAGGCTTAGGGAACTATTTAAACTCTTAGGAAGCCTTTGCAGGTGTTTTTTGTTAATTATTCTAATTCACTGTGATAATGACTTTTAAGATTTCATTGACTGTAAGCCATAATCATCAACATTAACAGAAATAAACACTTGAAATGGATGACGCTGTAATGAATCGATATAATATATGAGTTTCACTTTTTGTATTGAAGAACTGAAATAAATTAACTTTTTGATGATATTCTAATTTTGTGAGAAGATCCTGTATCTATCTATCTGTGCTTGAGAAAGGCTCAGTGGGAGCTGAAACGTCGCCTTGCTATGTGGGTCTAAATAAAGTCCACAGTCTTTTACCTTGAATTTAATGGAATGCTGTCTTCACTTTTTTCTTTTTTTTATCTATCTATCTATCTATCTATCTATCTATCTATCTATCTATCTATCTATCTATCTATCTATCTATCTATCTATATATCTATCTATCTATCTAAAAAAAGAAAAGGCAAGAGCAGCCCTAGTATACACTATTCAGATGCCATGCCCTCCAGGTATCCACTAAACATTCAGTATATTTCCAGAGATTGGAGGCAGCACACCATTCAGAGTAAAAAAAAAAACTGGCGATGCCATAATGGGCCATTAAGAAGTTTTCTTCACTCTGAATGGTGTGTTGCCTCCAGTCTCTTTAAAACTGGAAATATCTATATGTACCGTATATACTCATGTATAAGCCGACCCGTGTATAAGCCGACCCCCCTAATTTTGCCACAAAAAACTGGGAAAACTTATTGACTCGTGTATAAGCCTAGGGTGAAAAATGATTATGCCCCCATATGATGCTCCACAGATTATGCCCAATATGCTTCAGAGATTATGCCCCCATATGCTCCAGATTATGCCCCCATATATTCCACAGATTATGCCCCCATATGTTCCACAGCTTATGCCCCATTTGCTCAATATTATGCCCCCATATGCTCCAGATTATGCCCCCATATGTTCCACAGTTTATGCCCCCATATTATGCCCCCATATGTTCCACAGCTTATGCCCCCATATTATGCCCCATATGTTCCACAGCTTATGCCCCATATGCTCCATATTATGCCCCCATATGCTCCAGATTATGCCCCATATGTTCCACAGCTTATGCCCCATATGCTCCATATTATGCCCCCATATGCTCCATATTATGCCCCCATATGTTCCAGATTATGCCCCCATATGCTGCATATTATGCCCCATATGTTCCACAACTTATGCCCCATATGCTCCATATTATGCCCCCATATGCTCCAGATTATGCCCCCATATGCTCCAGATTATGCCCCATATGTTCCACAGCTTATGCCCCCATATGCTCCATATTATGCCCCCATATGCTCCATATTATGCCCCCATATGTTCCAGATTATGCCCCCATATGCTGCTGTAAGAAAAAAAAAATGACATACTCACCTCTCATCGCTGGGGGACAGGTGCCGGTGTCACCGATCGCTCAGGACCCCGGCACCTGAGATATTTACCTTTCCTCTCTGCACCGCAGCGCTGCTCCCTCGTCCTGGTCCTCGGCAGTGAATGATCAGGCAGGGGGCGCTGCGCTCACTAATGACGTCATCGCGCCCTCTGCTGATCATTCACAGCCAGAGGAGCAGATGAGGACGCAGCCTGCAGCGTGGAACGGGACAGGTAAACATCGCTATACTCACCCCTCCGCCGGCGCGTCTCTGCAGCCTCTCCTCTTCTCCCGGCGCTCTCCGCAGCGCTTACTTCCTACAGCGGTCACATGGTACCGCTCATTAAAGTCATGAATATGTGCATATTCATGACTTTAATGAGCGGTGCCATGTGACCGCTGCAGGAAGGAGCCGGAGATCCTAGGAGAAGCAGGGGGGCTGCAGAGACCGCGCCGGCGGAGAGGTGAGTATAATCCGACACCCCCGCTCCCCTCCCCCGCCGATCCCCGTATATGACCCGCGTATAAGCCGAGAGGGGGACTTTCAGCCCTAAAAAATGGGCTGAACATCTCGGCTTATACACGAGTATATACGGTATATCAATAAATAAAAGTATGAAAAGTTGGTAGCACTCAATAGGAAATTCCATGTAAAAAACTAGTGTCATTATTGGCCCATATGAAGCTGAAGCTTCACAAAGGATCACGTGCTCTTGAGCCAAAAGTAGCTACCTGTTTATGTGGGCTAATAAAGATACAATTTTTTACATGGAGTTTTCTGTTGAGTGCTGCCCACTTTTTTTGCTTTTTCATGTCCCATAATTTAAGTTTCAACCTATGGGCTGGCACCTATACCTACATTTTTGCTTGTGCTATTTCATTATTTTGTCTATCTGTCGCACCGCCTTGTGAGATGCAGAGTCCAGTATCTCGGAGGAAGGTTCAGTCACGGTGACTCCGATGGCTCTAACAATCCCTAGGTTAGGTGGCAATTATAAAGGGGGGGGAAATGACTGATATATGAGACTGTGAGTGATGTTGCCCGCAAGGTGTGAGGCCGCGGACAAAAGAATCATACACCGAGGGTCCTGTGCAAACTTGAAAGCTGAACTTTACTGAAGATTGGTAACATTTCTTATGTTTTCCAACATAACAGTCATGGGTAGCAGATACACTTTTTCTTACTCACTGCGACTATCAAAACCTTTTCTCGGTCCTGGCCTTGGGAGGATGGCAGTAAATTTCATTAGACTAACGGTGCTGCAGGTAGGGGAAGGATCAACCGACCTTAATTTGATCAGTGTATCTGGGAAATCTGCTATGCAGTTCTGCAGTCTCAGCACTCTGTCGCTGGAAAACGCAGGGCACTCTGAATCGGGTGCTATTTGTATTCCCCGATGGTCCCAAATGAGGAGCCCCAATTTCCTACCTCCTCTCACCACGGGAACTGCTCGTAACTCTTCGTTTTCAGTCTCCCGCCACCTCCAACTGCCACTTGTCTCAAATCAGAAAAACAAGTTGCAATGCCAAACTAAGGCAGCAGAGCACAGCATAGTACTACTAGTGGTAATACCAAAACAAGGCAGGAGAGGGCAGCATAATATTAAATAATTTACCTCCTCCCAAGGCAAAACAAGGAGTCGGTATCACAATTGAAATCATGTAAGAAATAGAGCACACTTACCATATAACATGACATACATTAATAATGTTTTTTCTGGTCACTACATATACCCCCCTAGTTTAAACAGAGCCATCCCCGGCGTTTGCCACCATATATTTTATAAAATAATACAGGTCAACGTCTAGTTTGAACCAAAGTGCTTTTATAATCATAATTCCCAAATAGCGGGGTGTGACACCAGCATCTACACCTTACCATATAACATACATTAATAATGTTTCTTCTGGTCACTACATATCTATCTATCTATCTTTCAAACCTTTCTCAAGCTGTTACTGTATCTAGGGTACACATTGGGTAACTAAGCGCGGCGCAGCGCTTAGTTACCCGATGTGTACACTGGATACCTGCTCCCAGCGCATACAGCAGAAGCTGGGAGATGGTATCTAAGGTACATATTGGGTAACTAGGCGCGGCGCAGAGCTTAGTTACCCAATGTGTACACTGGATACCAGCGTGCTCGCTGGTCCTGATCGTTGGTGAGTCTGCCTATGTGACAGCTCACCAGCGATCAGCTAACGATGTGTTAGGGGTTGAGTTCCCGCTTCTGCACAAGGGGAATCTCGAGCCATCCCGGCTGCGGTCTCCCATTCGTCTCCGGCCGCAGTGAACTCTGCTCAGCTTAGATGTCGGTCCCAGCGTCTCGCCCAGTCTAACAGTATGCAGAGGATTACTGTTGCCTCTCCAGGCTCTGCTATTGTGGCCAGTACTGGTTAGCGGCGAGCAGACGTCTTTAGGACAAAGTCCTTGTTTTCCCCTTCTGAGCATGCCCAGGGTGAGATCTCTCATTGGAGATCAGGGGTCACATGCTCAGGTAGTGCTTCAGCTCCTATTGGTCCGCCAGGAAGGTCCTGTGACTACTGGTGTTCTGGAACAGTTTCATTAGTCCTTGTTTCTGGCAGGTCCTGTAGCTGTTACTATAAAAGGGTGGCATGGCTGGGCCGCCATGCGCTAGTATCAATTGCATTATGTGCTTTGCGCCAGTGTGATCATGCACGCATGTGGTTAGGGCTCGGCTGAAATAAACCCCTAGAATACCGGCACCTCCGGTGAGGAGATTTGAGTGCAAGTGGTTAGGGCTTGGCTGAAATAAGCCCCTAGAATACCGGCTTCTCCGGTGAGGAGATTGCTTGATTGCGTTGCTGTCTGCATGATCACGGACTGCTATCTGCACAGCAGTTATCTGTGTATCCCTGTGGTGTTAACAGGACACAGTCTTTTCTCAGCGGCTCTGTGACGCAACAGGGTTCGCTTTATAACGCTGGTTCAGCGCCCTAGTGTTTTACTTTGCGGCTCACTGAAGCTAAGTGAGTTCGCACCTATCGCCATATAGCGCTGTGGCATTCCAGATAGCGGCTCTGGGGATTAATAGAGTTCGCACTTACTGCCACAGCGCGCCACGGCGTTTATTTTAGCGACTCTGTGGGATAACAGAGTTCGCTACTTTCGCCATCTTACTAGCAGCGGGCTTCGCCTGCACGGTGGACCCCGGGCTGCGAACGCACCTCTCTACTATATCTATTAGGTGCATTCCACAGACCCTAACACGATGTCCTAGCGATCCCATTTACGTCGGAGCATTGGTGGGATCACTGGGACATTGAAGAGTGTGACGGGGCCCTAAGTATGAGAAGAGTATTATGTTACAGGTTTATATTATTTTACCTTAAGGCTAAGTTCACACGTTGCGGAATTGCCGCGGAAATTTCCACGGCAATCCCGCACTTCTCCCGCGGGAAATACGCACTTTTTTTGTATGCGTATTCCCGCCAGAATAATAGCGTTTTGCAAGCGTAATTAGCTTGCAGAATGCTAGCGTTTTCCTAGCGATCTGTAGCATCGCTTGGAAAACTGATTGACAGGTTGGTCACACGAGTCAAACATAGTGTTTGACACGTGTGACCAACTTTTTACTATTGATGCCGCCTATGTCGCATCAATAGTAAAAAGATCTAATGTAAAAATAATAAAAAAAATAATAAATAATGATATTCTCACCTTCCGGCGGCCCCCGCAGCCTTCCCGCCTTCAGCGACGCTCCCGGCAACTCGCGGTCCCAAGGATGCATTGCAACAAATCACCCCGATGACGTAGCATCTCGCGAGACCGCTACGTCATCTGGGTGATTCTCGCAAAGGACTCTTGGGACCGGGAGTTGCCGGGAGCGTCGCTGAAGGCGGGAAGGCTGCGGGGGCCGCCGGAAGGTGAGAATATCATTATTTATTATTTTAATTATTGTTTTACCAGGGATATGGTACCCAGGGCCTGGAGGAGAGTCTCCTCTCCTCCAGACCCTGGGTACCACCGCACATGAACCGCTTACATTCCGCAAAATTAATGAACATGTTGATATTTTTTCCGCGAAGCGTTTTTTTCGCGGAAAAAAACGCAACATGTGGCCCAAACATGCGGAATCAATTAACATGTATAGGATGCTTAATGCTTGCGTTTTTTTCGCGTTTTTTACAGAAAAATCGCGGAAAAAACGCAAATATTCCTGAACGTGTGCACTAAGGCTACTTTCACACTTGCGTTTTTTTGCGCTGCGCATCGTGCGCTATTGTTCGCATGCGCAATTTTCCCCTATCATTAACATGGCGGGCGCATTGTATTGCGCTTGCACGCGTTCATCAGCGTTTTACGTGCGCAGCGCATTTTCCAGGTGTGCGCCCAGACGCGCCAGACGCTACATGTTGCATTTTTTTTTTCAGCACACCATTATAAAAATGCGCATAAAAATATAATTGCAGTCTATGTGAACGCTGGTGTGCGCATGGCTGTGCGCTTGTCAGCGATTGTGTGCGCATGAGATATTTTAGTAAACATGTCTAGACACTTGTCAAATGACCCCCTAGACAAGATACATTGTTTGTGAGGAGTCTAGATAAAAGTAGTATAGATAAAGGAAGTGACACACAGACCCCTCAGACTATCTGGAGACTGCATGCTGATAACACCTGAAGATTATACAGCCTGGATCCCTATAAAAGGCCAGCAACCAACAAGCTACATACACTGCCTGGAGACTGTAGCTGAACACTTGAAGATCCATCTTGGACCAAGGCTGAACATTGTCTGGAGACACTGCTTCTTGAATCAAGACAGATCCAAAGGGCAAGAATGTGAGTATTCTTTAACCAAATGACAGACTGTCCTTATAATGTAATATGTGTTCATGTATTTTTTATTTTTTTTTTGCAGCATGTCTTCTGGATCTGAATATTCCCCATCCCGGCAAGAACTGGCCGAAGCAGAGCATGATGTGAGTATCTTCCTGCCTTTGGGTAAGTATTGCTGCTGAATCTACAAATGGCTTAAATTTGAGTTCCTTTTTCAGACATCATCGTCGGACACGGCCATTGAGGAGTCTCAGCAGGAGCAGTCGCAGCCGAGTCAAGTCCCGGTGGCGAGACGGAATGTAAGTATATAGCCTTTGAATGTCTATTTCTTTTCTACTCCTATTGTTCTTTTCTTTGTCTAAAATATACAAGATTGTAATTTTGTTTTTGTTTCTTCTAGGTTCCACAAGGGGACGAGGACATGTATGTGGACAACGATGCCCTGATCTGCCAGGTCCAGGAGCGTGTCCCGTTGTGGGACAGCCGAAATACCCAGTACAAGGACAATGTGGTGACCCGGCGGCTATGGAACGAGGTGGCCGCAGCGTTGATGGATGGCTGGGACAGCGCCTCTCCAAACCTGAAAAAGGCGTTTAGTAAGTATTTTCATTCTCTGTAATATTGCACTCTTGTTCCTGTGTCTACTGATGGGTTTACTTGCAGATATATTCTGCCAGTAAACCCAACAGTGCCCTCTGCTTCAACACTGACTGCCCTGTGTATGCTATTGCAATGTGTTCTGCATTCTAGTGTTTGTTTTTATGCTGCACTCAGTGTTGTTCCTGAGGCCACTGATGGGTTTACTGGCAGATATATTCTGCCAGTAAACCCAACAGTGCCCTCTGCTTCAACACTGACTGCCCTGTGTATGCTATTGCTATGAGTTCTGCATTCTAGTGTTTGTTTTTATGCTGCACTCACTCTTGTTCCTGTGTCTACTGATGGGTTTACTTGCAGATATATTCTGCAAGCAAACCCAACAGTGCCCTCAGGTTCAAAAGTGACTGCCCTGTGTATGCTATTGCTATGAGTTCTGCATTCTAGTGTTTGTTTTTATGCTGCACTCACTCTTGTTCCTGTGTCTACTGATGGGTTTACTTGCAGATATATTCTGCAAGCAAACCCAACAGTGCCCTCAGGTTCAAAAGTGACTGCCCTGTGTATGCTATTGCTATGAGTTCTGCATTCTAGTGTTTGTTTTTATGCTGCACTCACTCTTGTTCCTGTGTCTACTGATGGGTTTACTTGCAGATATATTCTGCAAGCAAACCCAACAGTGCCCTCAGGTTCAAAAGTGACTGCCCTGTGTATGCTATTGCTATGAGTTCTGCATTCTAGTGTTTGTTTTTATGCTGCACTCACTCTTGTTCCTCATGTGAAGTTTGTTTTTGCTGCCTGATATATTCTAACAGCAAACATAACAGTGTCATGTGGTTCAACAGTCAATGACATGTGGATTCTAAAGCTTTTTATAATGCTTCATTAACAGTTTGACATTTATATTGAGTTATGTGTGTTGAGAGTGAATTTGCACATACTGCATTGTATTAATTTTTTTTTTTTTTTTTTTTTATAAACAGTGAACAAAATACGCACACGATGGCGCTCGATGAAAGACCGCTTCAACACTGATGTTCGAGCAGAGGGACAGGTTCGCAGTGGTTCTGCAGCAAGGCACAAAAAGAAATATCGCTACTATCGCGAGTTGGCGTTCCGGAGACCGGTCCTTGCCAGCAGAGCGTAAGTTTTTAGATTTTCAATTTTTTTGTTATTTTTTAATTTATTTTTTCTTTTCTACAGCTGATGCTTCTTGTTCATGCATTATAGTAATGTTTTGTTTTTCTTTCCACAGCACCTGGAGCAGCACCATGCAGCCTGTCCCTGAAGCGGTCCTTCCTCGGACGACCTTGGACACGTCCCAGCCATCCGACAGCCAAGAAGCAACTTGCAGGTCAGCAACACGGACAGCTGGTGACCAGGAAGCTGGTCCATCAGGTGTTCCCCTCTCCCAGGTCTCTGCCACTGGTTATGCGGGCACTTCCCGCCAGCGGCAGAGGGCCATGGAGAGGAATGTCTTGCCCGAGTTTGTTCACTTGAGCGAGTCCTTTCAAGGCAATATCAAAACGCTTGGAGGCAGAGTTGGAAGCGGTTTTTCACTGATGGAACGTGGTTTTACCCATATGGATCACCGCTTCAACGCTGTCGACCAGCGTTTTGATCGCCTGGAGGCCGACCTCAACAGACCAGCGCACCATTTTTTTAGTAAAATAGAACGGGGCATGGCGGAACACCTTACTCCTGAGCAACAGCTGGGTGTGATGCAGGCCTGCAACAATGCTTACATGCAGTATATCCAGCAGAATCGGTACGCGCAGCAGTCAGTGGTTGCATATCCAACAGTGCCACCACTGATTCGCCACACATCACTACCGACTTCTGCTGCATACCACTGCACGGCCACCAGCATTCCAAGTCAACACTACACCACCACAAGTCCAAGTACTGTTGGACAGTCCACCGTTGCCACCACCATGGCAAGCGCTGCTCCTGTGTGGAGCAACACCACCACTGACACTGGTCCACAGTCATGGACTCAAGCTAGCACACTACCTGCTTGGGCCAACATACCAACTTGTCCTTCTACTAGTACTGCTACCAGTCAACAATTTTCTGGAACAGCACCCACTGATCAAATGAGTACCGTCACCAGTCAGAAAGCCATTTCAAGGGCACCCACTTCTCCTTCTATGAGTACCGCCACGAGTCGTCAACAATTTATGGACACACCAGCCACTGATCCTATGAGTACCGCCACCAGTCATCAACCATGCATTTCAAGGGCACCCACTTCTCCTTCTATGAATAGCGCCACGAGTCGTCATCAATTTATGGACACACCAGCCACTGATGTTATGAGTACCGCCACCAGTCATCAACCATGCATTTCAAGGGCAGCCACTTCTCCTTGGAACACCGCCAACCCTTCTGTTACTCCGAGCACTGGCAACACTTCCACCGCCACTGCCACCAGCGAGCATGAGAGCGGTGACCTACATTCTGTCTTTTTTAGGTCAAGGCCACAGTCAACCAGCTTAAGGCGGACACAGAGAAGTCGGTCCACGCAAGGTACTCCAGTCCCCAAGAAGAAAAAAAAAATCTTTGTTGGTGCATCCACCCTCTCCTCCTAATGTGTCTGAAAGTGACTCTCATTTGATGTCTCAGCTTCCTTCACCTACTACTTTTGTTTCCCCTTCCCCTCAAACCCCTTCATCGCTTTCCAGCCGGTCTTCATCTCTGCACACCCCCAGAGTCTCAAAATCACCACCAAAACGTCATTAGCAATAAAAATTTCTCACATTTCTATACAATTTCTGTGGCAGTGACGATACCATGGTCATGTTTGACCCAAATTTTAATAATCTGATATCCAAAACCTTTGTGTGACTATTTTTCATTTTTATGAGTAAACCAAAAAATTATTTAATGTGATATGTAGAAATGTCAGCCAAAAATAAAATTGGTAATTCAAATGTTGTTTTACGGTTGTAGAAAATAAATGTGCCAATCTTCTTTTAGTAATTTTGGTTTGCTTTGTGTTTATTTTGCCGCCTACACACTTGGCCGTACACACACTGCGCCGTACACTTTGCGTTTTTGAGTACACATAACTCCACGAATGACACAAGTTTGTGTACTTCATGGAGATATGTTTACTCCAAAACACAAATATATTCCTTTTTTCTTCACAACCACTCTGTCAGTCTGCTAATATTGAACAGACTGAATAGAGGATGGGGTTCCGTGCAAGGCATATCTATTTAACCTTGCCATATATACTAAAAACTGAATTGAGTGTGGTGTGTTTTTTACATTATTTCACTTGGTGATAGAAGGCCAGGGATTCTACATATAGCTTGTAATTGAGCACGTCCTCTATTCAGTGTGTGTTGAAGAAACAGAGGAAATGATGGTGAAAATACACTATATATGTACAATACCCTGACCTTCGATCATTACTATCACACCTGGGCAGGTGAACAGACATGAGTTTTAACCAGCAGCGTTGCTTCAGTCTGCATTAATTTGAAGCATACTGTAGCGATGCTGCTGTTTATAACTCGTGTACTCACCTGCCCAGGCCTGATACATGCGTTATTTGGGGCATCACCACTTCAGCATGCCACCAGGCATTGGTATAGAACAAGATGTCTAATCTTTTATCTCTGCAATACAAATCAATTCACAGTGCCACAAATAATTGTTGTGTTATCTCCACCGTCACTGAAAATGGAAGCAAAAGTGGATAAATAATAAAGGTCATACAACTTGTGTGCATGTATATTTAACTACATAGTCAGGATTACAAATGATTTGATGATGCACCCAAAAATATGCATCGTGAATTCACTGGTAAACCTGGCCATTTCATAATTTTTTTTAAAATTAAAAACAGACTGCACGTGGTACAGGTATAAACAGAGTTATTTTATTTACATTAAAAAAAAAAAATTATTAACATACAGACAAGAACATTATTTTACACCATTTCATCTTGCCAATCCACCCGTCCTACATCTGACATGAAGTAGGCCGCAAATTGGTCTCTCATTTGGCTGACTTCAACAGAAGACCTGAGAGGGTGCTGAGTGAAGTCAGGCAATGGGTTAGGAGCTGCATCATCAAGTTCAAAGTTTGGGTGCTCTTTAGACATCACAAAGTTATGAAGCACCACACAGGCCTTCACCACTTCATCCACTGTTTCCAGTTTCAGATGAATGGCTGTGCCCAGAATGCGCCATCTGGAAACCAGTATACCGAAGGCACACTCTACAGTTCTCCTTGCCCTGGTCAGCCTGTAATTGAAAATTCTTTTGTTGTGGTCCAAGTCCCGGCTGGAGTAGGGTTTAAGCAGGTGTTGGCTCATCTGGAATGCCTCATCCCCAACCATTACAAATGACAATGGTGGAGTTTCGGTGTGGGGAAGAGGCCGTGGCATGGGGAAATTAAACTGGTTTTCATACAACCTCCGTCCCATGTCCGAGTTCTTAAACGCCTGTGAGTCATTCCCACGGCCAAATGCACCAATGTCCACTGCAACAAACATACAGTCTGCATCCGCAATGGCCATAAGAACTGTAGAATAGTACTTCTTGTAATTGTAGTACTCCGAGCCTGTTCTTTTGGGTTTGATAATCCGTATGTGTTTCCCATCAACTGCTCCCAAACAGTTGGGGAAATTGCAGGTTGTCCAGAATTTGTCAGCAATTTGTAGCCACTTTTCTGTGGTGGGCAGGGGCATAAATTCCGGACAGAGAACAGTCCACAATGCCCGGCAGGTGTCCAGAACAATTTCTGACAACGTGGAGATACCAATCCTGTACTGGAAGTGGAGTGAAGACAGGCTCTCTCCAGTAGCAAGGAATCTAGAGAAAGAACAAAAAAAATATTATTGTATATGTTTTTGTAAAACATTAATAATCCAAAAAATGAAATAAAAATAATTCTGCAGGTCTTTGTTTACTAGCTGGCAGAACAAGAATGATGTCATCTTTGGAATAGTACAAGGCATACATGGTATATATGGTAATACAATTATGCAGGCATTGGTTTCTCAATAATACGTACCGTAAAGTCACCAGGAGTCTTTCCTCTGGAGGAATCGCCCGACGGAGCTGTGTGTCCTGTCTCCTTATTAATTGTTGTACCCGAGCAAGTAAATCCATAAAGGTTTGTGTGACATCCGGGTGTAGTCGTTAAATTTCTCCGGGTTTGACTGCAGCTCACTGTAGAGGGTGTGATACGCTCCACGGCTCTCCCGGAGTTCTACAATGGGATGTACCCACAAACGACGACGCTGCCGTCTCCACTGTCTATCTCTCTTCCTTTGTTCATGGCAAGCAAAGGCATAAGCCCGAGCCATATCCATGTCCACATCAAGGTTGAAGAAGAAAGTCTGCATAAGCTGATCCATGTTCACCAAGGCAAATGCAAGCAAATGTGAAGAATGGCTGTGAACAGGCTCTATTTATATTTTCAATAAGACACGCCCACTGGTGTCCCATTGGTGGGTTCTGTTGAAAGAATTTTTCAAGGATTTTCATCATGTGTTTTGCACAGAAAAAACGCAAACGCAGACAAAAACGCTTTAAATCGCATAGAATCACTTACAATCGCTGCGCTTTTCAAAAACAATGCGCACTATTCGTTGGCAAAATATCGCAGCGATTACACGCGTTTGCACGCGTTTTTTTCATGCGTTTGATGTGCGCTCGATGCGCAGCGCAAAAAAACGCAAGTGTGAAAGTAGCCTTAGCCTTACTCTGATTTCAAATGAAGTTTATTGCTGGAAACAAACATAGGGTATACTAAAGGGTATACTGTATTTTACTATATGTTCATCTGAAAATAGCGGTTCAGATTTTGTTATCTGGGGCTTGAGGAGACACAAAGTTCAAAAATGAAATGATTTAAAAATTGATTCTTCATGCAAACCACCACATTTTTTTTGCAAATACTGTGTATTATTAAAAGCATATTGTGCTATATGAAATTCTTATATTTTTTAATATGATTTATGTTGTATCAAATGCTGGAAAATATTTTAACATATCACTAAACAAAAAATGGACCTACGCTAATTAACAGTCAATGTTTTATTTTTGTAAAATCCCAGGTAACAGATTGTTAGTGGCTATTGTGTACTATGTGTTACAATTGGTAATTCTATCTCCCATAGTGTTGTACTGGAAAGCTTTCTCGCTTGCTATTTGTGTAACCCTGGAGAGGTGCCAGAGTCTTGTGTGGTCACACTGCCTATAAACTGTATTAGATTACGGTATACTCATTTTCCTGACAGCTATAACAAATAGATACTATGCTAAGTTGTTATGCACTGTATACCTCAATGAAAAGAAAATGTCGAGATACTCCAGAAGAAAAGTCAACAGAAAAGTACAATATTTAGACTTGAGAGTCCTCAGTGGTTGATACCTTTTAATGGCTAACTGAAAAGATGGTAACAAATTGCAAGCTTTCGAGACTACTCAGGTCTCTTCATCAGGCATAGACTAATACAACATCTGAAGAATCACATATTTATACACATAAATTGTGTATAAATATGTGATTCTTCAGATGTTGTATTAGTCTATGCCTGATGAAGAGACCTGAGTAGTCTGGAAAGCTTGCAATTTGTTACCATCTTTTCAGTTAGCCATTAAAAGGTATCAACCACTGAGGACTCTCAAGTCTAAATATTTTTCTATCTACTGGCTAACACGGTACGAAGATATACATCTTTCCTATATCAGAAAAGTACAGTCACTTCACAGCCAGCTTTGGAAGGATTGAAATCTGCAATCAGTGCCTGCTTGTAGCTAGATTTTTGGATATAGAGATAGATGGATAGACAGACAGACAGACAGACAGACAGACAGACAGACAGACAGACAGACAGACAGACAGACAGATAGATAGATAGATAGATAGATAGATAGATAGATAGATAGATAGATAGATAGATAGAAGATAGATAGACAGATAGATGAAGATAGATAGATAGATAGATAGATAGATAGATAGATAGATAGATAGATAGATAGATAGATAGATAGATAGATAGATAGATAGATAGATAGATAGATAAGCAGCACCAGTTACATTTAAAAAAAGAGCAAATTGGGATGCCAAACTCCCGGGCATAAGCCTAACTTGAATAGTAGAACCAAAAAGTGGAAGTAGTCATCCAAAAATAGTACAAATTATGGGACAAATTGGTTGTGATTTCGCAACCAATGTATGCACTATGTAATTTATTTACCTTGAATTATGTCATATTGATCTGCTAACCCACATACAACGTATGTTATGATGAAATACAATATCTGATTATCTATATTTATATCTGTGCTACACTGATTGCACAAAATGATGATTTTTTTTGCATTAATGATCTCTAATTATGTTTCTAATTGTTATACCTTTATATACATGGCTTTTACACTTATTTACTGTATGTATTCTATGTGTATATATCTATTCTTTCTTTTGTGATTTTAAAACTGTCATTTGGATCCAATATATGTCAGTTTTGAAATTCTCGCCGTACGGATGCCATACGGATGACACACGGATATTTTGATGCGAGGAAATCGCATCCTCGCATTGCACACGGATGACATATGGATCACTGATCAGGGGACTTTTCTGCGTATTACGGCCATATAATACGGTCCGATTTTTATACGTGTGTGTGACTCCAGCCATAGACAGATAGATAGATAGATAGATAGATAGATAGATAGATAGATAGATAGACAGATAGCTAGATAATAGATAAATAGATAATAGATAAATAGCTAGATAAATAATAAATAGATGATAGATAGATAGATAGATAGATAGATAGATAGATAGATAGATAGATAGATAGATAGATAGATAATAGATAGATAGAAGATAGACAGAAGATAGATAGATAGGTAGATAGATAGATAGATAATAGATAAGTAGATAGATAGATAATAAGTAGATAATAGATAGATAGATAGATAGATAGATAGATAGATAGATAGACAATATATAGACAGATAGATAGATAGATAGATAGATAGATAGATAGAAAATAGATATATAATAGATAGATATTACATAGATAATAGATAGATAGAATGGTACATAAATAGTTAAAGACCCATGTGCACACACACACACACACAAAATCTTCACGCAATAGCGGTAATTTAAAAAATAACGGGAAAAAAAATGGCGTGGGCTCCCGTGCAATTTTCTGCGCCAGAGGGAGAAAGCCGACAGCTCGGGACAATATTTCTAGCCTGGGAAGGGATTAATACTCATGGAGCTTCCCAGGCTATGAATATCAGCCCGCAGCTAGCCTTTACTGGCTATTAAAATAGGGGGACCCCCCAAAAAAATGACATGGGGTCCCCCAGTAATTTCTAGCCAGAAAGGCTACGTAGACAGCTGCGGGCTGATATTCATAGCCTAGGAAGGGGCCATGGATATTGGCGCACCCCCCTGGCTAAAATTACTAGCACCCAGCCACCCCAGAATTGGCGCATCTGTTCCCCTCTCTTCCCACTCCCCTGTAGCAGTGGGATATGGGGTAATAAGGGGTTAATATCACCTTGCTATTGTAAGGTGACATTAAGCCCGGTTAATAATAGACAGGCGTCAATAAGACGCCTATCCATTATTAATCTTATATTAAGAAAGGGTTAAAAAAAACAACACACGCATAAGAATAAAGTATTTTAATAAAATAAAACACAACACGGTTTTCATATCTTTATTATAGGCTCAGATCCAAGCGACGCCCTCGATCTCCTGTAATAAAATGTAAAAAAATAAAACAACCGTATACTCCCTGTCCGACGCAGTCCAATTAATAACTTGTTAATAATGTTCACAACGGTCTCCCCTATAGAACAGTGACATCAGGTGATGCCACTGCTCTGTAGGGCCTCCCAGTGATGCACTGACAGGAGACAGTGGCTCCTGCAGTGCATCACTGAGTTCATTCTCTCACTTTATGGCAATGCTGCGTGGGAATTTTCTCACCCAGCACTGCCAGTGAGAGAATGAACGGAAGTGACGTCATTCTCTCCCGGCGTCTGAGCGATACACAGGAGTGTATCGCAGGGGCGGTGTAGAGCTCTGACATCACCCGATGTCAGCGTTCTATACCAGAGATCGTCGTGGGACACTCGTTATTATCTGGACTACGGCGGACAGGTGATGTATAGTTTGCTTCATTATTTTATTTTTATTACAGGAGACGATGGCATCGGGGAATAGGTGAATGGTGAGTATGTACTCTATGTTATGTGTTATATGTTATGTGTATGTTCTGTATGTTATATGTTATGTGTATGTTCTGTATATTATGTGTTGTATGTTATGTGTATGTACTGTATGTTATGTGTTGTATGTTATGTGTATGTTCTGAAAGTTATGTGTTGTATGTTATATGTATGTTATGTGTTGTATGTTATATGTATGTTACGTGTTGTATGTTATATGTATGTTACGTGTTGTATGTTATATGTATGTACTGTATGTTATGTGTTGTATGTTTTATGTGTGTTACGTGTTGTATGTTATATGTATGTTATGTGTTATATGTATGGTCTGTATGTTGTGTTATATGTATGTACTGTATGTTATGTGTTATATGTATGTTCTGTATGTTGTGTTATATGTATGTTCTGTATGTTATGTGTTATATGTATGTTCTGTATGTTATGTGTTGTATGTTATATGTATGTTATGTGTTGTATGCTATATGTATGTTCTGTATGTTATGTGTTGTATGTTATATGTATGCTCTGTATGTTATGTGTCATATGTATGTTCTGTATGTTATGTGTTATATGTATGTTCTGTATGTTGTGTTATATGTATGTACTATATGTTATATGTTATATGTATGTTCTGTATGTTATGTGTTGTATGTTATATGTATGTTATGTGTTGTATGTTATATGTATGTTATGTGTTGTATGTTATATGTATGTTATGTGTTGTATGTTCTGTATGTTGTGTATGTAATGTATGTTTTTTTTTTACATTCAACACATAAGCCGGATGATGAGACTACTACTGTCCCATCATTGGCTAATGTGTCACTCACTGACAGTGTAGCAGGCTTAGCCGGATGGGACTTGACCCCCCAAGGAACTTATCTAGATGTGTGGTGAGTAGTGTTGAGCGATACGATACTGCAAATATCGGGTATCGGCCGATATTAGCTGTAACGGGCTTTCGATTCCGAGTACCGATATTTTCGTCATATCGGATACCGGAATCGGGATTGTCACTGTCACTGTCAGTGTCCGTTGGTCGGGTCTGTCAGTAGTCAGCGGCACTTACCTGGCAGAAGATCTCCGGCGGTCACGGGCTGGACTGCTTGATGGCCGCCATCATCTTTCCCCGGCGGTCACATGCAGTTTCTCGCGATAACTGCAGTGACTGCTGGGTAATCCCGGCCGTAAAGCAGTCAGTCCGATGACGTCACCGCCGGGGAAGCAGGTAATCAGCTGTGCTGCGTCGCGATGACAGGCTCTGTCTGTCATTGCGATGTAGCAGAGCTGGATCGTCGTGGGACAGTCGTTACTATGGACTGCGTCGGACAGGTGGTATACTGTTGGTTTGTTTTTTTTCTTTTTTACAGGAGATCGATGGCGTCGCAGGAATGAGAGTACAATAAAAGAAATGACAACTGTGTTGTCTCTTTTATTTCATTAAAATACTTTTTTCTTGCTTTGTCTTTTTTTTATACATTTAATAACTTTGGGATTAATAATGGATCGGTGACACCTCTCCATTATTAACCGGGCTTATTGTCACCGTGCAATCAACGGTGACATTAACCCCTTATTACCCCACTTGCCACCGCTACAGGGCAGTGGGAAGAGCCAGGTAAAGTGCCACAATTGGCACATCTTTTGATGCGCCAAATGTGGGGCTGCTGTAGCCTGGTATTATCAGGCTGTTGAGGGCCAAAATCCATGGGCCTTGACAGTCTTTTAATACCAGGCCGCAGCAGTCTGCATTTTACTTGGCTGGTTAACAAAAATAGGGGGACCCCTACGCCGTTTTTTTTTCGAGGGGATCCCCTATTTTTGTTAACCAGCCAAGCTAAGCAGACTGCTGTGGCCTGGTATTATCAGGCTTGCAAGGTCCATGGATATTGGATCCTTACCAGCCTGAAAAACCAGGCCTCAGCGGTCTGCTTCATCTGGCTGGTTAACAAAAATAGGGGGGACCCCACGCCAATTTTTTTCGAGGGGATCCCCTATTTTTGTTAATCAGCCAAGATATGCAGACTGCTGTGGCCTGGTATTATCAGGCTGGCAAGGTCCATGGATCTTGGCTCCTTAACAGCCTGAAAATCCAGGCCTCAGCGGTCTGCTTCATCTGGCTGGTTAACAAAAATAGGGGGGACCCCACGCCATTTTTTATTCGAAGGGAACCCCTATTTTTGTTAATCAGTTCCCTCTGACGTCACTGATTGTGTCCCTGGCTGACCTGAAGTGAAAGTGGAAAGCAATCAATTAAGCTTTCCACTTCCTCTCCTGTCAGCCAGGAGAGGAACTCATTCATTTGGGGTTTACTGTGAGGCTGCAGCATTAGCTGCGGTCCCTGCAGTAAACATTAACCCTTTCTGAAGGATTACACCGTGGGACCTGACTGTGCATGGGATAGGTAAGAATAATTTTGCTTTTTTATTTTATTTTTATTACAGGAAATGGTTTTTGCAGTCAAATAAAAGATGGTCAAAAACATGTGTCTTTATTTCATTAAAATGATTTTTAATTAAAGTGTGTGTGTTTTATTTTTATTTCATGCAATAGGATTAATAATTGATAGTTGTCTAATTGACAGCTCTCAATTATTAACCTGGCTTAAGGTCACCTTTCAATTGCAATGTGGCTTTAACCCCATATTAACCCATTCGCCACCGCTACAGGGCAATGGGAATAGACGGGCAAAGTGCCAGAAAGGGCGAATCTAATTATAGATTTGTCTTTTCTGGGGTGTCTGGGGGCAGATGTTAGTAGCCAGGGGGGGCCAAAAATAATGGTCCCTCTCTGGGCTATTATTATCTGCCCCCATTCGCTGGCTTTGTCTGTCTGGTTGCGAAAATAGGGCGGGAGCCCACGCATTTTTTTAAAACAATTTTACACCTCATATATATATATATATACATGTCATTGAATTTGTGACACATATATATATATTTATATTTATAGTTCATACACTTCTACATAGTATAATAGCCGCTAATTCAATTGCCGGCTTTTGCGAAAATGCAGAACCCGACATGAAATGACACTTGGTGTACATAGGGTTAACCATGTCTTTTCATGTCCTTTGCTATCTGATTTGCACAAACAATTACATCAGTCTATGTGTGCAAAATTTCACACCTGTAGGGGTTAATTAAAGGTGTAAATTCGTAGCAAAAAAGTCCGTTTTTTTTACAACGAATTTACACCTTTAATTAACCCCTACAGGTGTGAAATTTTGCACACATAGACTGATGTAATTGTTTGTGCAAATCAGATTGCAAACGACATGAAAAGACATGGTTAACCCTATGTACACCAAGTGTCATTTCATGTCGGGTGCTTCTGTCTTTTCACAGAAGCCGGCTTTACCCGGCAATTGAATCAGAGGATATTTTACTATGTAGAAGTGTATAAACTATACATATATGTATATATATATGTCACAATGACATGTATATATATATATATATATATATGTATTCTATGTGTGTATATTTAGTGTTTACAAGGAAATAAAGGTTTCTTTTAGTTGCGATATTTTGTTCCCATAGACTTACATGGGACTTCCGGTATCGGAATCGGATATCGCCGATATTTAGTGATATCGGCGATACCATTCCGATCCGATATTTTTAGATATCGAGCAGTATCGCTCAACACTAGTGGTGAGTACTTTGAACCCCCAAGGGCTTCACAGAAGGTTATAACGTAGAGCCGTAAAATTAAAAAATCATATTTTTTCCACAAAAATGATGTTTTCATCCCCTATTTTATTTTCCAAAGGGTAACAGGATGCCAAACATTATTGTGCAACTTGTCCTGAGTACGCTGATATCCCATATGTGGGAGTAAACCACTATTTGGGCGCATGGCAGAGCTCAGAAGGGAAGCAGCGCCATTTGACTTTTTCTGGCTGGAATTGAGATTGGACGCCATGTCGCATTTGGAGAGCCCCTGATGTGCCTAAACAGTGGAAACCCCTCACAAGTGACCCCATTTTGGAAACTAGACCCGCAAGGAACTTATCTAGATGTGTGGAGAGCACTTTGAACCCCAAATGCTTCACAGAAGTTTATAACGTAGAGCCGTGAAAATAAAAAAATCATATTTTTTCCACAAAAATGATCTTTTTGCCCCCAAATTTTTATTTTTATAAGGGTAACAGGAGAAATTGGACCCAAAAAGTTGATGTGCAATGTGTCCTGAGTACGCTGATACCCCATATGTGGGGGGAACCACTGTGATCGCCTTACTGAGATCTTTGGGAGGCTGAATGAACAAATCCACAAAAGGTGAAGAATTGGTTTTCTTTTTTACGCCGTTCCTCGTGCGGTATTAGTGATTAGGCGACTTTATTCCTTGGGTCGGTGTGATTTACAGCAATACGAAATTTATATCCTTTTTTCATGTTTAGCTTCTGTCACACATTAAAAGACGCTTTTTTTTTGGAAGAAATTTTTGTAAGAAATTTTTGCATCGCCGTATTTTGAGAGCTATTATTTTTCCACATTTCGTCTGACAGAGTTATCTGCAGGCTTATTTTTTGCGGGACGAGCGGACGCTTTTATTGGTACCATTTTCAGGCACATAACGTTTTTTGATCGCTTCTTATTCCAATTTTTGTGGAATCAGAATGAACAAAAACCAGCAATTTAGAAATTGTTTTTTTTTTCCTCCAATCCGTGTGTGGTAAAATTGATAAAGCAGCTTTATTCTTCGGGTCACTATGATTACAGCGATACCTCATTTATATATTTTTTTCATGTTTTGATGTTTTTTACACAATAAAAACTTTTATAGAAAAAATAATTATTTTTGCATCACTTTATTCTGCGAGCTATAACTTTTTTATTTTTTTGCTGATGATGCTGTATGGCAGCTTGTTTTTTGCGTGACAAGATGACGTTTTCAGTGGTACCATGGTTATTTATATCCATTGTTTTGATCGCGTGTTATTGCACTTTTTCCAAGCGGTATGATGATACCGCTTCTAAAAAGTATAATTTACTACTTTTTTGTGTTATTTACAGCTTTCACTGAAGGGGTTAACTAGGTTTACGCTTGGGATTTTTACGGAAGTGGCGATACCAAACATGTGGTTTTTTTTGTTTTTTGTTTTTTTCTACATAAAAATGTGTATTTTTTAGGGGAATTTTTTTAATTATTTTTTAATATTTTTTTTTTACAAATTTTTTTAAAAAATGTTTTTTTTTTTACCTTGTCCCTTTATGGGACTTTCACTTTTTCACTTTTGATTGCAGGTATAATGCATTGCAATGCTATGGTGAAAGCTGCTGTGACCATGTTGTGAGCATGGTCTCAGCTGCTTTCCGTAGCTGGATAACCCAAAGATTGTCATGACAACCCCGGGTCATCAAGGCAGAGATCGGACCCTGCAATTACATTGCGGGGACCCCGATCTGAGGCAGAGGGAGCTCCCGAGCTCAAATGTTAGTGTATCAAAATTGTTTTTTGATGGCAAAGAAAAGCATTCAGTGAACTATGAAACTGTAGGCAAAAATGGTACATTGCAAGATGGTGGATGTTACACAAGGCATGGTTCCAAAAGACTATTTTCAAATGTCCATCGGGCAGTAACCCTTATACTTTCTAAAAGCAACGTGCCAATAGGTTTCTAACAAAATTCTTAAGGTTTTAGACTAGGTATATAGAAAACTTTGTTCATGTTTTGAAGAAGATTTATGCCTACAATTTTAAAAATCAAAATTTTATTCTTAGCACAGCGCTATTAAACATTTCTAAAGATGGTTTTTATATTTTTTCGTTGGTTAATGTTTGTATTCTTCACAAAGCGTATTAAAATATAAATCTCATAAATGTTATCATGTCTTTGCCAACAAGGATGTGGTTTCACCAATGGGAGGTACATTTTTAAAAAATATACTATTGCCATCACAGCCCCACTGGCCTATAGCAGTACATAACACGTTCACCCAGGTCATGTAGTCTGAGATAAGGAAGAGACATTGCTGGAAACCGAGTTAAGATTTAGCCCAATGTAGGGTTGTGGGTCTTTGACTTATTTAGCAAAGCCACTAAAGGAGACTCAAGGTCTCCAAAAATTCAATTTAAACAGCAAACAAAAAGGCAGCAACACTTATCTGCCCAGATCTTGGAACAAATGCACTACAGGATGCAGCCAGCCCATAAAGCAAGATGTTAGCAACACAGGTGCAAAATACCAGATCAACAGCCACTCTCCACATACCCATTCAAGGAGGGGGTGACTGCCCAATATACAATTCTACAATAAAGGCCCACATAGGGTGCCGTTCACACAAGGATACTGCATAGTGTCTGGTTCACAGCCTATTAGTCACACCCCTACTATTCGATTAGGCGGGCTGGCCAGTACACTCTCAATGCGTACCAGTGTGAACACCCCACATGCATGACTAAACATATTTGGGCTTGGCTGCACCCCGAAAAAAATATAAAATATAAACATAGTGTAAAAAATACAAAAATAATGAGGTACTAGTTGATATTTTGGCCAAAATACATAAGCTCCTAACCTGCGCCAAAAGGTCCCCATGCTTACGAGTCCCTACATTAAACTATTTAGCAAAGCCACTAAAGGAGACTCAAGGTCTCCAAAAATTCAATTTAAACAGCAAAGAAAAATGCAGCAACACTTACCTGCGCAGATCTTGTAAAAAATGCACTACAGGATGCAGCCAGCCCATAAATCAAGATGTTAGCAACACAGGTGCAAAATACCAGATCAACAGCCACTCTCCACACACATAGGGTGCCGTTCACACAAGGATACTTCATAGTGAAAAAAAGGAAGAGAATTCCACCACTCAACAGGATTGAGATCAACGGCTGGATCCCCCAGTAGACATGTCACACACTTTTGTATGACTGAGATATTTGTATAGTTGGTAGTAATTTAAAGAGCTATGCATATCTACTAGTGATGAGCGAGTATTTTGGCGTGCTCTGAGATTTAGTTTCTGTCTATTAACTGCATGATTTATGGCTGATGGACAAGCTTGAATACATGTGAGGAATGCCTGTTTGTTAGGGAATCCTTACATGTATTCAGGCTGTCCAGCAGCAATAAATCATGCAGATCCGTCAACAGAAACTAAATCTCCGAGCACGCCAAAATGCTCGGAGAACTCCCGAGCGTGGTCGGGAAAACCCGAGCAACGAGTAGTGATGAGCAAGTATGCTCGTTGCTCGCGTTTTCCCAAGCATGCTTGGGTGATCTCCGAGTATTTGGAAGTGCTCGGAGATTTAGTTTCTGCTGCTGATTTGACAGCCTGAATACATGTGGGGATTTCTTAACAAACAGGCATTCCTCAGATATATTCAAGCTGTCCAGCACCCATGTCATGGGTGCATCGCCACGAAGATCGTCGCGATTGCACATTCTGACTTCTCACAGCTGAGCTGCTGTTTCTTTGTGTTTGGTAATGAGAGAGTTAATTTTACCTAGCTCTTTGCTAAGACTAGGTCCAGCCTCGCCCGGCTGCTTTTGATTATGTTCTAATTAGTTTCCTTTATATTCCTGCCAGTCTGGGTGTTAGACGCCGGTGAAAGCATTCATGTAGTCTAGCAGACTGGATCGGTTCTGAGAATACTTAAGCTAAGAGCTCCTTAGTTGTTTTTACTCTTATAGCTTATAGTTTATCTCTGAGACCTTAGGTGTTCCTACTGTGTGTGAGTGTTGTATGTAAGACTTTATTTACTTTATCTCTTGTCTTTCTTGTATGTCTTTCTGTTCATTAACCGTTACCTGTTCATTCCCTTTGGTGGTAATCAGGGTCCTTCTTAGGACTAGATTACAGTTGGCAGGGATTGATAGGAGACAGGGTTTACGCTGGTGGCCTGGACCTCTGTACCTTTAACAGTACCTCCAGGTAGAGGGATTAGTTAGGACCCCAGTTTAGGGTCAGCTTAGACCCCGGTCACCCTCTAGCCGGAGACAGCGTATAACGGATTCCGTTTTGACCCACTGGACATTCTGTCAGGTAAATCTATGTTATCATATATCTATGCGCATGTTATATAGTATGTTGCCCTTTTAATATAGGTTACTGACATCACATATATATATCTGCTATACAGCGTGACATTTTCACCGGACAAAACTAAAGATTCTCCCCAGCTGTCATGGATCCAGTAGCCCAGCTGGCCCGGCAGTTGCAGGGATTGTCCATGGAATTTGCAGACATTAAGTCCAAGGTTTTGTCCCCTCCGGAGCAATCCAGATCTGAACCTAAGGTTGCTCTCCCGGACAGGTTCACTGGTGGGCGGGACAAATTTTTTACTTTCCGGGAGGCATGTAAATTGTACTTTCGGCTGCGGCCTCGGTCATCTGGGAGTGAAGAGCAGAGGGTGGGAATTGTTATCTCGCTCTTACAAGGGGACCCTCAATCTTGGGCGTTCTCTATTCCTCCAGGCTCCCCAGATCTCCAGTCAGTGGATCGATTTTTTACTGCCCTGGGTCTGGTATATGATGATCCGGATCGAGTCTCCCTTGCTGAGATAAGGTTACGTAAAATACGGCAAGGAAATCGTCCAGCGGAGGAATATTCTTCTGAGTTCCGTAGATGGGCAACAGATACTCAGTGGAATGACCCAGCTCTTAGGAGCCAGTTTTGTCAAGGGTTGTCTGACAAATTAAAGGATGTGTTGGCTCAGTATGAGTCTCCTCCATCACTGGAGGCTGCTATGGCCCTCGCTATTCGCATTGATAGACGAATTCGGGGAAGACGCGAGGTAACTCCGCCTCCCGTGATGACTCCGCCTACTACTAAGGTCCCTTATACTGAGGTTCCCCTGGTCTGTTCTGAGGAACCCATGCAGTTGGGAGGGACATCATTTTGTAGGAGGGAATCGGCGGTGCGCCGCAAGACTAGAAGGTGTTTCTTTTGCGGGAGAGAGGGACATTTTGTTGGGGGGTGTCCATCCCGGACCTCTTTAAGCCAAGGAGTTAACCTGGGAGTGTGTATTTCGTCCCCAAATCCCTCTCAGTTTCTCGTGCCTGCGGAGGTGGTGATCGGTACTAGAACTGAGAGGATTTCTGTTTTTCTTGATAGTGGGTCCGGGGCTAATCTGGTGGACGCTCGGTTTGCCCAGGTGCATGGTATGCAACTGAGTGTATTGGCCAAACCGGTCCCTATACTCTCTATTGATTCTAGACCTCTCGGTCAAGGTAGCTTGGTACAAGCTGTTCATAACATAGATCTTCGAGTAGGGGCAATACATAAAGAGCAATTGTCTTGTTATGTGTTGGAGGGTCTACCTACTCCTATTGTGTTGGGACTTCCTTGGTTGGCTAAACATAACCCAGTGATTGATTGGCAATCCAGAAAGATAAGCCAGTGGGGTGAATTTTGCAAGAATAACTGCATGAGCACGGTCATCGGTGCGGTTGTGCCTAGGACTTTGCCTCCTTTTCTGGAGGACTTTGGGGAGATGTTCTCAGAGGAGGGGTGTAAAGAGTTACCTCCTCATCGCGCATATGACTGCTCAATAAGGTTGCTTCCTGATGCCTTATCTCGTACTTTCCCAGGGACCGGGAGGATGGATGATCCGGTTCCTATTCCTCAGGAGGGAGTTGTAGTGTCAGCTGTATGCTCTGAGCTTGAGGGGGAGGTATTGGGGGCTCAGGGGGACGCCCCTGTGGGACTTCCAGGGAGACTGATAGTTCCAGATCGGTTAAGACTGAAGGTTACGGGGAACCGTTACAAACGGATGGCTGATAGGAGGAGAGTTTCTGGTCTAGATCTGAAGGTGAACGATCTGGTTTGGTTGTCTACCAGGAATATAAAACTTAAAGTTCCCTCCTGGAGGTTGGGTCCCAGATTCATCGGGCCGTACAGGATCAGTTCCATAATTAATCCTGTGGCATTTCGTCTGGACCTCCCTCCTACGTTTAAAAATCATAATGTGTTTCACAAGTCATTACTTAAAAAGTATGTGGCACCAGTTATACCGTCACCTTTACCTCCTTCAGTGGTGGTCAATGATAACGTGGAAATTCATGGGTCGAAAATCATTGACTCACGTCTCAGTCGCCGATCCCTCAGTACTTAGTTCTTTGGAGGGGGTATGGTCCTGAGGAGAGGACGTGGGTCCCTGCGTCTGATGCTAACGCAGATCGATTGGTTCGGACCTTTCACGCAACTTACCCGGACAGACCTGGTCATGAGGGTCCGGAGGCCCCTCGTAGAAGGGGGGGTACTGTCATGGGTGCATCGCCACGAAGATCGTCGCGATTGCACATTCTGACTTCTCACAGCTGAGCTGCTGTTTCTTTGTGTTTGGTAATGAGAGAGTTAATTTTACCTAGCTCTTTGCTAAGACTAGGTCCAGCCTCGCCCGGCTGCTTTTGATTATGTTCTAATTAGTTTCCTTTATATTCCTGCCAGTCTGGGTGTTAGACGCCGGTGAAAGCATTCATGTAGTCTAGCAGACTGGATCGGTTCTGAGAATACTTAAGCTAAGAGCTCCTTAGTTGTTTTTACTCTTATAGCTTATAGTTTATCTCTGAGACCTTAGGTGTTCCTACTGTGTGTGAGTGTTGTATGTAAGACTTTATTTACTTTATTTCTTGTCTTTCTTGTATGTCTTTCTGTTCATTAACCGTTACCTGTTCATTCCCTTTGGTGGTAATCAGGGTCCTTCTTAGGACTAGATTACAGTTGGCAGGGATTGATAGGAGACAGGGTTTACGCTGGTGGCCTGGACCTCTGTACCTTTAACAGTACCTCCAGGTAGAGGGATTAGTTAGGACCCCAGTTTAGGGTCAGCTTAGACCCCGGTCACCCTCTAGCCGGAGACAGCGTATAACGGATTCCGTTTTGACCCACTGGACATTCTGTCAGGTAAATCTATGTTATCATATATCTATGCGCATGTTATATAGTATGTTGCCCTTTTAATATAGATTACTGACATCACATATATATATATCTGCTATACAGCGTGACAACCCATAAATCATGCAGCTGCGGCAACAGAAACTAAATCTCCGAGCACTTCCAAATACTCGGAGACCACCCAAGCATGCTTGGGAAAACCCAGCAACAAGTATACTTGTTCATCACTATTGCTCATCACTAATATCTACATCTCAGATGGCCAGAAGTACAACAAGGTACACACTGTCTGAACCAGAGCACACAACCAATCTCGGGACCATATAGCAGGCGATCCCGCACAAAAAACAGAGCCTGCTGTATGGTCCCGAGATTGGTTGAGTGCTCCGGTTCGGACAGTGTGTACCTTGCTGTACTTCTGGCTATCTGACGTGTAGATATGCATAGCTCTTTAAATTACTACCAATTATACAAATTTCTCAGTCATACACAAAAATGTGCGATATGCCTACTGGGGGATCCAGCCATTGATCTTGATCCTGTTGAGCTTCTCTTTCTTTTTTTTCTTTTCGGGTGCCAACATGTGTATCTATGGCTAGCGCCATGAGCTAACTAGGATCTACTAATATATTATATATTATATATTTTTACAATATGCTTCTACAATGAATACAGGATTTCATGGCTTTAAATGTTTTAGTTATTTTAGTGCAATCCTTCTTGAACCCAGTGCCTCTTTTTTATTATATTTATAATATATATTTTTACACACAAAAGAACACTTGTTTCTCTTTTAATGAATTTTTTTATTTATAGCATATCCTAATAAAATTGTTTTCATTACATCTCCTTTTGATTTAACATGAATCCATAAGGTTGGTGGTGCATCTGATGATGACATATAAATAAGTTAATACACTCTTGAGAAAAGTTCTTTTTTTATCTGTAGGTTCTCGTTCCCTAATGCATAAGAAATTTTTTTTTCATTAATTTTTCTTTATTCTTTTGGTTTCTTACTGATGTTTCTTATTCCTACAAAAAGATGTAATAAAGATTATGTTAGAAATGATAAAATAACTAGTATACCCAGGCGCTGGTGTGTGTGACCAGACAGACTGCTGCCAATAAAGGGGCAACACCACTCTTATAACCCCTGAAATAATAAATTAATAAATATAAAAATTTGCGCTGAATGTCTGGTAAAAAATGTCAAGACTACCTATGTCCTCATAAGACCAAATGCTTAGTAGCTAATAAAAAGATGAAATTTAAAACAAAAATATAAGAATGGTTTTTAAAAATGTTGGTATATTGCTGTGCTTAGATTGCAATATCTGTTGCTAATAACAAAAGGATACTGTGTTCGGTCCTGTTATGCTTGCCAGGCTCGAATGGGATTAAATTACATTATACTTGCATACTTAGTTCTCATCAATACATAAGTCACTATGTCCACAGTCAGTGAATGAGTATGTAAGTAGTAAAATACCGTTCCTACCTCACTGTTAGCTCTCCAGTGTGTGTGAACAGTTTAATCCTTAAGTCTGGCAAGCGTTCCTTCAAACGGTGCTAGGATTCTTCATAGTCCTCTGTAGTCTTCTCGGGCACTGTTCCGGCCGGTAACAGATGCCCATCTGCCACGCTGCTGTGAATCCACGCTGTGTGAGCGCTGAATGCCGGCAATCCCTGACGAAGGAATCCGCAAGATTCTGAAACGTGTAGGATTGATTGGTCTCAGGAGCGCACCGTAGTCAGTCACGTGGGTGGTCACATGGTGCGACGTCACCGAAGGTCCTGTGTACTCACCGCTTTCTCCTTCTGATTGCCGGCATTCAACCTAGTGGCTATACACAGTAAAACAAAATTCACATTATTCATTTTTTTCTGTCATACTGTTAGCCTATACATTAACTGCAAGACCCACCCTGCTTCAAAGTAACACACACCCCAATAAGCCTTTGAACCCACATACTTGATGGACACCTGAAAGCATGCTTCCTATTAATTTGTTACTCCCATATTGTTTGGCTACGCAGTCAATAGTTGAGACTGAAGACACGGCAGTGGACAATTGCAGTGTTGATGCTAAAGACCCAGCGGTGGACAATTGCAGTGTTGACACTGAAGACTCAGCAGTGGAGCACTTCAGTGTTGAGCCTGAACACCCATCAGTGGATAATTGCACTGTTGAGGCTTAAGAACCTGCATTGATCAATTGCTATGGTGAATCAGAAGACCCTGCATTTTAGCATTGCAGTGTTGAGGCTGAAGAACTGTCAGTGGACCATTGCAGTGTTGGCGCTAAAGACCCTGCAGTTTAAAATTGCATTGTTGATGCTGAAGATCTGGCAGTGGACAGTTGCAGTGTTGATGCTAAAGACCCAGTGGTGGACAATTGCAATGTTGATGCTAACGACCTAGCTGGGGACCATTGCAGTGTTGGCGCTAAAGACCCTGCAGGTTAAAATTGCATTGTTGACGCTGAATAACTGGCAGTGGACAGTTGCAGTGTTGATGCTAAAGACCCTGCAGTGGATAATTGCAGTGTTGATGCTAAAGACCCAGTGGTGGACCATTGCAGTGTGAGTGCTAAAGACCCGGCAGTTTAAAATTGTATTGTTGATGCTGAAGAACTGTCAGTGGACAATTGCTGTGTTGATGCTAAAGAACCAGCAGTGGACAATTGCAGTGTTGATGCTAAAGACCCAGCGGTGGACAATTGCAGTGTTGACGCTAAAGACCCTGCAGTGGAGCATTTCAGTGTTGAGCCTGAAGAATCATCAATGGATAATTGCACTGTTGAGGCCTAAGAACCTGAGTTGATCAATTGCTGTGGTGAGTCAGAAGAAACTGCATTTTAGCATTGCAGTGTTGAGGCTGAAGAACTGGCGTAGAAGAATTGCATTGTTGAAGAATATTAACAACCAACAAAGTTCACATCATTATGAAGTGGGTCTCACATACTATTTCCCTAAGCATTGAATGGATGGACTGGCCCAAATTTGGACAAACCAAAATACCATTTGGAAGAGTTTCCATTACAAAGGAACGGGTCTCCTATACTTGGGATGGTCATAAATTAAATGCATGGGCTGAAAAACATTTTCCCCTGGGGTGAGGCACATCAACCGACTAAATACCCTGGCAAAAAAATATAGTGGCTGTTTCATCACGAAACACGGTCACCCTGGTGATCTAAGGGAGGTGTAGGAAGAGATGTGGAGTACGGCCTCTAAAAAAGGTCTTCCCAGTTTAAAGGAGCAGGTTTCCTATACTTGGAATGGCCATACACTAAGTGCATGGGCTGAAAAACATTTTCCCCTGAGATAGGGCACATCAACCGACTGTGTAAATATTTGTTGTTACGGACGTCCTAAACACCCTGGCAAAACAATATAGTGCCTGTTTCATCACGGAACTCGGTCACCCTGGTGATCTAGGGGTGGTGTAGGAAGAGATGTGGAGTACGGCCTACGAAAACGGTCTTCCCAGTTTAAAGGAGTGGGTCTCCTATACTTGTAATGCCCATACACTGCATAGGCTGAAAATCATTTTCCCCTGGGGGGTGACTCCACAACATAGAGTGTAAACATTTTTTGAACGGCCAGCAAAACACCCTTGAAAAAATTAATACTGGATGTTGCATCACAGACCACGGTCACCCTCTTGTTCAAGTGGTGGTGGATAATAATAATTTTATTTCTATAGCGCCAACATATTCCGCAGCGCTTTACATTATAGGAGGGACTTGTACAGACAATAGACATTACAGCATAACAATAAACACAGATCAAAGTAGATACCAAGAGGAATGAGGGCCCTGCTCACAAGCTTACAATCTATGAGGAAGAAGGGGAGACACGAAAGGTGGATGGTAACATTTGCTTTCATTGTTCGGACCAGCCATAGTGTTAGAATCGGTGTTTATGTAGTTCTGCATGAACCAGTTAACAGCAAAAGTATGTAACAGTACAGACACAGAGGGCTATTAAATGCATAAAGCGGGTGAGAGCATGATACAAAGGTACCTGATTATGGTTAAAAAAAAAAAAAAAATTTGAATGGGACAACAGGGATAGTTAGGTTAATGCGTTGAGGCGGTAGGCCAGTCTGAACAAATGCATTTTTAGGGCATACTTAAAACTGTTGGGATTGGGGATTAATCTTTCTAACCTGGGTAGTGCATTCCAAAGAATTGGCGCTGCACGTGAAAAGTCTTGGAGACGGGAGTGGTAGGTTCTGATTATTGAGGATGCTAAACTCAGGTCATTAGCAGAACGGAGGGCACGGGTAGGATGGTAGGCTGAGACAAGGGAGGAGATGTAAGGTGGTGCTGTGCCATGGAGTGTTTTGTGGGTGAGGGTAATAAGTTTGTACTGGATTCTGTTGTGGATGGGTAACCAATGTAATCATTGGCACAAGGTAGAGGCATCGGTATAACGATTGGTGAGGAATATGATCCTGGAGGCAGCATTCAAGACAGATTGGAGTGGAGAGAGTTTGGTAAGAGGGAGACCGATTAGTAGAGAGTTACAATAGTCCAGACGAGAATAAATAAGAGAAACAGTAAGAGTTTTTGCAGAGTCGAAAGTAAGAAAAGGTCGAATTCTAGAGATGTTTTTGAGGTGGAGATAATAAGAGCGAGCCAGTGATCGGATGTGGGGGGTGAATGAAAGCTTGGAATCAAGTATGACCCCAAGACAGCGGGCATGTTGCTTGGGAGTAATGGTGGAACCACACACGGAGAGGGCAATGTCGGGCAAAGGTAGGTTATAGGGAGAAAAGACGAGGAGTTCTGTTTTTGACAGATTCAGTTTGAGATAGAGGGATGACATGATGTTGGAGACAGCGGTAAGACAATCACTGGTGTTTTCTAAAAAGGCAGGCGTGATATCGGGAGAAGAAGTGTATAATTGGGTGTCATCAGCATAGAGATGGTACTGGAAACCAAATCTACTGATTGTTTGTCCAATAGGGGCGGTATACAAAGATAATAGCAGGGGGCCTAGGACTGATCCTTGAGTAACCCCAACAGTAAAGGGAAGATGAGAGGAGGAGGAGTCAGCAAAAGATACAGTGAAGGAACGGTCAAAGAGATAGGAGGAGAACCAGGAGAGAGCGGTGTCCTTGAGGCCGATGGAGCGGAGCATAGTGAGGAGGAGCTGATGGTCCACAATGTCGAATACTCCGGAGAGATCCAAGAGAATTAGCATGGGGTAGTGACCATTAGATTTAGCAGTGACTAGATCATTAGAGACTTTAGTGAGGGCAGTTTCAGTAGAGTTTAAAGAGCGGAAACCAGATTGAAGATGGTCGAGAAGGGAGTTATCTGAGAGATAGCGAATAAGACGGGTGTGGACCAGGCGTTCAAGGAGTTTAGAGATGAAGGGAAGATTAGAGACAGGTCTATAGTTAGCGGCACAGTTTTGGTCGAGGGATGTTTTTTTAAGTAATGGATGTATGATGGTGTGCTTAAATGAGGAGGGAAAGATACCAGAAGAGAGATAGAGGTTGAATATTTTGTTAGGTGAGAGGTGACAGCGGGGGAAAGGGACTGGAGGAGATGTGATGGAATGGGGTCACTGGTGCAAGTGGTAGGGCGAGAAGATGCAAGGGGCCTGATTACTTCTTCTTCTGTGACTGGATCAAAATCAGAGAGTGAGCTAGATGCAGTGGGGGAGGGAGGATAGTGCATGGTATGAGGGGATTGGGAGATAATTTCCTGTCGGATGTGGTCAAATTTTTCTTTGAAATAATTGGCCAGATCGTCAGCGTGGAGATCCGTGGTTGGGGCCTGCACTTTTGGGTTGAGTAGGGAATGAAAAGTGTCAAAGAGACGTTTAGGGTTATTGGATAGTGAGGTGATGAGGGTGTTGAAATAGGTTTGTTTGGGGAGGTGAAGGGCAGAGTTGTATGTCTTAAGCATGAACTCATAATGGATTGGAGGGATCCAATGGCTGGATATCCTTAAGGACAAAAATGTCCAGGAAGGATGGGAAATCTTGAAAAATGAGATTCTCAAAGCACAATCGTTAACAGTTCCGAAAAGAGGGAAGAATGGGAAGCATTTAAGGAAACCAGGAAGGATGAACACAGAACTTAAACACATGCTAAAAAGGAAGAAAGAAATGTTTATCAAATGGAAAGAGGGAGGCATATCTAAAGAACAATATAATGCCGTCTGCAGAACCTGCAGGGCACAAATCAGATTATCTAAAGCTGACAATGAATTAAGGCTTGCAAGAGACGTCAAAAGCAACAAAAAGGATTTTGGGGATACGTCAAAAGTAAAAGAAAAGTCAAAGATGCTATAGGATTTTTACAGGATGAAAATGATGAAATGGTAAGACAGGATGTTGAGAAGGCCGAACTTTTAAATTCCTATTTTGCATCTGTTTTCTCTCAGAAAGGAAATGTAACATCAACTGATCTTCACTGTCCTATTAAAGGAATAGAAGAATCCAAGATACCTATAAACAGAGAGACAGTGAGAAAACACTTAGCTAACCTAAATGAATTCAAGTCTCCAGGTCCAGATGAATTACACCCCAGAGTACTAAAGGAGATAGCAGAAGAAATTCTTGAACCACTGTCCATAATCTTTGAAAATTCTTGAAGAACAGGAGAAGTCCCAGAAGACTGGAGAAGAGCAAATGTTGTTCCTATCTTCAAAAAGGGGAAAAAGGTGGACCCAGGGAACTACAGGCCGGTGAGTCTGACTTCTATACCACGAAAGATCTTTGAACAAATTATTAAAGAACATGTATGTAAGTACCTGGATAAGAATGAAGTGATTAAACAGAGTCAGCATGGGTTTGTAACTAATAAGTCATGTCAGACTAACTTAATTTCCTTCTATGTCAGAATCACTGACTGGGTGGATCAGGGAAATGCTGTAGATATAGTATATCTTGACTTCAGCAAAGCATTTGACAAAGTATCTCACACAATCCTTATTGAAAAAATGACTAAGTATGGAATGGACAAGGCAACTGTTAGGTGGATTCATAACTGGCTTAGTGATCGGACCCAAAGAGTGGTCGTAAATGGCTGCACATCCAGTTGGAAGAATGTTTCAAGTGGGGTACCACAAGGCTCTGTTTTGGTCCCTGTATTGTTCAACATCTTTATCAATGATTTAGATGAAGGAATTGAGGGTAAATTGATCAAATTTGCTGATGACACAAAGCTAGGAGGGGTAGCTAATACTAGAGAAGAGAGAGAGAGGATTCAAAAAGATAGAAATAAACTGGAGCAGTGGGCAGCAACTAACAGAATGTTTTTTAACAGGGAGAAATACAAAGTACTACATCTGGGCAATAAAAATTAAAAAAGCATATACAAAATGGGAGGAATAGGGCTAAGTAACAGCACATATGAAAAAGACTTGGGTATACTAATTGATCACAGACTGAACATGAGTCAGCAGTGTGATGCAGCAGCGAAGAAGGCAAATACAAGTCTGGGATGTATTAACAGAAGCATACAGTCTAGATCACATGAAGTTATTATTGCCCTTTACTCCTCTTTAGTCAGACCTCATCTGGAATACTGTGTCCAGTTTTGGGCACCACATTTTAAAAAAGACATCAACAATCTGGAGCTAGTTCAGAGAAGAGCGACCAGAATGGTGTCCGGTCTGCAAACCATGTCCTATGAGGAACGGTTACAGTATTTGGGAATGTTTAGCTTGCAAAAAAGAAGACTGAGAGGAGACTTAATAGCTGTCTACAAATATCTCAAGGACTGTCACATTGTAGAAGGATCATCTTTATTCTCATTTGCACAAGGAAAGACTAGAAGCAATGGGATGAAACTGAATGGGAGGAGACACAGATTAGATATTAGAAAAAACTTTTTGACAGTTAGGGTGATCAATGAGTGGAACAGGCTGCCACGAGTGGTGGTGAGTTCTCCTTCAATGGAAATCTTCAAACAGAGGCTGGACAGACATCTGTCTGGGATGATTTGGAGAATCCTGCTTTGAGCAGGGGTTGGACCAGATGACCCAGGAGGTCCCTTCCAACTCTACCATTCTATGATTCTATGGATGAAATCTTTGGGTAGATTAGATTTTCTCCACAGACGTTCGGCGCACCTGGAGCACCGCTGCAGGAAATGTGTTTGCAGTGTGAGCCATGGTTGTCAGCATCTGTGTCGTATTGTTATATGTATAGGAGGTGCAATTTCATCCAGGGCACTTTGCAGGGTTTTGTTGTAATGCTTCAGTGCAGAATCAGGACATGAGAGGGAGGAGATAGGGGCCAATAGGGTGGATGATGAGTATGAGGAGAAGGAGGACGATAATAACACACCAAATATCCAAAGTCACGAAGCATATACCCATGTGTGGGTGTGAAGAGGTGCATGGGAATAGACCTCCCAAAAAATACACTCAATTTGAGGTTATGTTTCATTGTTATCATTTGGTGGTATAGAGAATTCTGGCCCAATCCATGCCTTGTTCATTTTTATATGAGTCAGCCTGTCAGCATTTTCTGTTGACAGGCGGATGCGCTTATCAGTTATTATTCCACCAGCAGCAAAAAAAAACGCTCTCTGACAAAACGCTAGTGGCAGGGCAGGCCAGGACCTCCAAGGCATAGAGAGCCAGTTCATGCTACGTGTACAGCTTGGATACTGAATAATTAAAATGCACAGAGGAATCAGAGGACATTGGTACGGTCAGCAAGGTACTCCTTTAACATCTTTCCAAACTTTCTAGGCCTTGTGAGACTACCCAATGACTCTGAACCAGGGAGATGGGAGGGTCTGAGAAAAGTGTCCCAGTACTTTGCCAGTGTTCGTCTGCCTCTGCTGGATTGTAGTTGGGTCTCTCTCGCCTCTACTCTTTGGTTGTCCAACGAACTGTGACCTCTGCCGCCAGCGTTTTCAGATGGGAATTGTTTCAGTAATTCTGCAACAATGGCCCTCTAGTACTGGATCATTTTAATACTCTTATCTGAATCTGGAATAAGAGATTGACAGTTCTCCTTGTAGCATGGGTCTAGAAGTGTCACTAACCAGTACTGAGTGCCCGCAAACATTTTGATAATGCGAGACTCACGGGAAAGACAGCACAATATAAAGTTTGCCATGTGTGCCAGATTGATATCGGGCAAGCCTTCCGTGACCTCACCAACAAGAAAACTGACCATGCTGCCCTCCTCCTCCTCCTCATCCTCCTCCTCCCTGTCCTCAGGCCATCCATGCTGAACTGATGGTATGACAGTTGTGCTTGTAGTATCTTCTGTAGCGCAGGAAAGAAGCTCATGTTTTTCCTTCTCCTCCTCTACCTCATTGTCAACCAATCCACGTTGGGATGATATGAGACTGGGCTGTGTGTAATCACTCTGTACGGTTCCTTGGTTCATCTCATCGTGCTCCGCCTCTTTGATTGTGAGCAGAGAGCTTTTGAGAATACAGAGAAGCAGGATGGTGATGCTAATTATGGCATCATCGCCGCTCACCATCTTGGTGGACTCCTCAAACTTTTGTAGGATGGTACGTATGTCTGACATCCATGTCCACTCCTGAGATCTTATGTGTGGAGTCTGAACTGAATACCGACACCCTTGTTGATGCTGGCACTCAACAATGGCTCTCTTTTGCTCACAAATCCTTTCCAGCATATGCAGTGCAGAGTTCCAACGTGTGTGGACATCACACACCAGTCAGTGAGCCGGAAGCTGCAAACACTGCTGAAGCACGGAAAGAGTGGCTGAAGCTGTAGCTGACTTTCTAAAATGGGCACACAGCGCTGTGTAATTTCACAAGAAGATCCGGCAGCACAGGGTAGGTTTTGAGAAACCATTGAACCACCATGTTAAGCACATGGGCCAGGCATGGTACGTGTGTGAGCTCGCCTCACCTCAGAGCCGCCACCAGGTAATGGCCATTGTCACACACCACCATGCCTGGCTGTAGGTTCAGCGGTGTCAGCCATATATCTACCTGCTCTTTCAGAGCTGTCCACAACTCTTCAGCATTGTGAGGTTTGTCACCTAAGCATATTAGCTTCAGCACAGCCTGTTGATGCTTGGCTGAAGCAGTGCTGCAGTGCTTCCAGCTTGCGACAGACGTGGTCATTTTAGAGATGCAGGCTGAAGAGGAGGAGGGGAGAAGGATGACGTGCAGGAGCTGTAGATTGTGGGGGCAACTCTGATTGAGATAGGGCCTGCAATACTCGGCATTGGTAGGATGTGTTCCATCCCAAGGTCAGACTGGGTCCCAGCTTCCACTATGTTGACCCAGTTTGCTGTCAGCAAGATGTAACTTCCCTGCCCAGAAGAACTTGTCCATATGTCCGTGGTTAAGTGTATTTTCCCTGTAACTGCATTGTTGAGGGCACGGTTAATATTGTGGGACCCGTGCTTGTGTAATGCCAGGATGGCACACCGGGAAAAATAGTGTCGGCTGGGGACAGTGTACCTTGGGACGGTCGCCCACATCAGGTTGCGGAAAGCTTTGGTTTCCATGAGCCTAAAGGAAACATTTCAAGCACAAGCAGACAAGAAATGTGTGAATTTAGTACTGTGGTCTGTAGGGCGGTGGCTGCGTATTTCCGCTTTCCTTCCAATGACTGGGGTATGGACAACTGAAGGCTGTGCTGGGACAAGGACGTGGACGTGATTGCTGATGGTGGTAGTTGAGTGTGTGCTGTGACAGGTGCAGGGCAGGAGGCATCTTCACAGGCACCTTGGACAGGGGATCGGCTTCCACGCACAACAGCGGAAGAAGCTGTGGTGTCACCCGTAGACACTGTTCCTGGACTCTGGGGTTCAGCCCACAAAGTCGGGTGCTTCACTGCCATGGTGGTGGTAGTCAGGCTGGTAGTCTTGCTACCTCTGCTGATGTGGGCATGGCAGGTGGTGCAAATGGCCTGTTTGGGGTTATCTGCAGAGTCCTTAAAAAACAACAAGACTCGGGATGACCGAACAGTTGTAATGACAACTTCCGTCATGTTGGTTTTATGAGGAACGGTTGGCCACCTTCTGTCTGCGGTCACCACAGTGCTTCTTCCTGCCTGTTGTGGTGCTACGCCTCCCTCCCCCTGTGTGCTGCTGTCCTCACTCTGCATGTCCTCCTGCCAGGTTGGGTCAGTTACTATATCATCCACCACATCCTCTTCCACTTCCACACCCTGGTCCTCCTCCTGACTTTCTGACAATTGTGTCTCATGATCATCCACCTCTTGTGACATATTCCCACTGTCGCCTTCGTGTGAACGTGGCTGCTCTAATATTTGAGCATCGCTACATGCAATCTCAGTTTGTCCCGCTTCAAGTGGACTGGGCGAAAGGCCAGAATCTATGAATGGACAACTGAACAGCTCTTCGAAGTGTCCAAGTGTGGGATCAGTTGTCTGCGGGCACTCGGCATGGGAGGTGGAAGGAGAATCAGGGTGAGGAATATGTGGTCCAGACTCACGGTTACTCAGTGGTTGACCATGTGGAAAACAGAGTGCTGGTGGTGGTGCCAAACTGACTGAAAGTATTTTCCGCCATCCAACCAACTACCTTTTCTGCTCTGGTGTCAAGTGTGGTCTTCTGCCATCCCCTATGAATTCTGACAGGAATCTGTTGCGATAAGATATGGGTGTTTGTTGTGGCACAATTGCAGCTTGCCCTCTGACTCTGCATGCACCATCAGCATCACCTCCAGTTCCCCATCCCTTGCCACGCGCCTTTCCCATTTTAAAGGTAGTACAATATTTTCAATGTTCACAATTTGGAGCAAAATTATATGCAATGTAATCCGTGTGTGGGCAAAACGCTCTTCAAATATCTGAAATGTACTTTATTTGTTTAACAAACTGCTGTCACTATCAATAACTGTGGTAAGATGAAGAAAAAACTGTCTAATATAGCTCTGAAATGCCACAATTTTTAGCACACAGAGAGATAGGAGTCTGACACAGATACCACATTGATCACTCTATGTAGCCTGTATTTTTTCAGTATATACTCCAAAATATTGTACATAACTAGGGTAACAGACAGCAAATACAGTGGAATGTAGACCTGAATTGCCGTAATTTGTAGGCCACAAACAGCTCAGCCGTTTGACAGCAATACCACACTGTTCAATATGTGGGCAATGTTTTTTACATTTTTAGCCCTAAATAGTGTTTACAGCTAGGGTAACACACAACAAATAAAGGTGAATGGAAGCCTCCAAAACATACTTTGTAGCCCTCAGATACATGAGGCGCATCACAGAGATACCAGACTGTTCAATATGTCGCCGGTCTTTTTGTATTTTTTACACAAAAAAAAAGGTTTAAGATACCGTCACACACAGCAAAAAAAGCTGAAGGGAAGGCTCAAAACCACACTTTGTTGCCCACAGATAGATGAGGCATGCCTCTGAGATACCAGACTGTTCAATATGAGGCCAGTATTTTTTTTATTTTTTAGGCCAAAATAGTGTATACTAGACCTAGGGTAGCAGACAGAAAAAAAGGGAAGGTAGGCCTGAGAAGCAACTATTTGTAGAGCACAGATACAACTGGCGTCTGACGGAGATAACAGACTGTTCAATATGTGTCTTGGGGTTATTTAAATTTTTTTTTACCCAAAATGACTGTCTAGAAATAGTGTAAGACACAGCAAAAAAGGGTAATGTTTCCCTGATATGCCACAATTTTTGGTACCCAGAGATATAGGAGTCTGATACAGTTAACACACTGGTCACTCTATGTAGCCTGTATTTTTTAAGGTTATACCCCAAAATATTGTACAGAACTAGGGTAACAGACAGCAAATACAGTGAAATATAGGCCGGAAATGCCACTATTTGTAGACCACAGATAGATCTGGCGTCTGACGGAGATAGAACACGGTTACATAGGTGGGCTGTATTTTTTTTCGAACACCAAAATTGTGTCAATAACTAGGCTATGACACTAAAAAAAATTGTTGGAGTACTAAAATTGTAAAATAGTTATCGCAATAATATGCGATGCATGTGGTGTTAAAAACAGTGATAAATATAAGAACTGTAGATAAATATTTTTTGGCCACCTAAAGATTTTTTGGTCAGCAAAATGGTGGCCAAAAATGTTGTAAGACACTCCAGAAAATACTACAGTAATAAAAAAAAAAAAAGAATTTTCTGCACACTCAGATCTGATGCCTGGGACAAAAAAGAACTTTTAAATTGCCAGATTTTAACACTGTTGTATTAAAATGACCTGGCTGTAGTCTGCAGTGTGACAAAGCAAATATATGTAGAAAAAAATTGGGTCTCTGGATTGCTTTGTAATAAAATTAGCAGGATTCAGGTGCAAAAAAAAAAACCTAGCCACGGATACCTGCAGTTAGGTATATATATAATAGGCAGCACCAGACAGTAATGGACCGTTTTGAAATATTCAGTCAGATCTATACACTCACATACAGTGTCTGCATGCCTTGCATTGATGTGGATATGCGCACATAGACTCTACAGCCTACCTAGCACTGCAATCTATATACCGTATATACTCGTGTATAAGCCGAGATTTTCAGCCCATTTTTTAGGGCTGAAAGTCCCCCTCTCGGCTTATACGCGGGTCATATACGGGGGTCGGCGGGGGAGGGGGAGCGAGGGTGTCGGATTATACTCACCTCTCCGCCGCCACGGTCTCTGCAGCCCCCTCTGCTTCTCCCACAATCTCTGGCTCCTTCCTGCAGCGGTCACATGGCACCGCTCATTAAAGTCATGAATATGCACATATTCATGACTTTAATGAGCGGTTCCATGTGACCGCTGTAGGAAGGAAGCGCTGCGGAGAGCGCCGGGAGAAGAGGAGAGGCTGCAGGGACACGCGGTGGAGGGGTGAGTATAGCGATACTTACCTGTCCCGTTCCACGCTGCAGGCTGCGTCCTCGTCTGACTCCTCTGGCTGTAAATGATCAGCAGAGGGCGCGATGACGTCATTAGTGAGCGCCGCGCCCCCTGCCTGATCATTCACTGCCAAGGACCAGGAAGAGGACGCAGCGCTGCGGTGCAGAGAGGACAGGTAAATATCTCAGGTGCCGGGGTCCTGAGCAGAGCGGTGACACCGGCACCTGTCCCCCATAGCGCGCCAGTGTCACTGCCTGCTCAGGACACCGGCACCTGGCCCCCAGCGAGGAGAGGTGAGTATGTCATTTTTTTTTTTGCAGCAGCAGCACATGGGGCATAATCTGGAACATATGGGGGCATAATATGGAGCATATGGGGGCATATGGAGCATATGGGGCATAATATGGAGCATATGGGGGCATAAGCTGTGGAGCATATGGGGGCATAATATGGAGCATATGGGGGCATAATCTGGAGCATATGGGGGAATAATATGGAGCATATGGGGGCATAAGTGTGGAACATATGGGGGCATAATCTGGAGCATATGGGGGCATAATCTGGAGCATATGGGGGCATAATCTGGAGCATATGGGGGCATAATATGGAGCATATGGGGGCATAAACTGTGGAACATATGGGGGCATAATCTGGAGCATATGGGGGCATAAGATGTGGAACATATGGGGGCATAATATGGAGCATATGGGGGCATAATCTGTGGAACATATGGGGCATAATCTGGAGCATATGGGGCATAATCTGTGGAACATATGGGGGCATAATCTGGAGCATATGGGGGCATAAGCTGTGGAATATATGGGGGCATAATCTGGAGCATATGGGGGCATAATCTCTGAAGCATATTGGGCATAATCTGGAGCATATAGGGGCATAATCTGTGGAGCATATTAGGCATAATCTGGAGCATATAGGGGCATAATCTGTGGAGCATATTGGGCATATTCTGAGCAGCATATGGGGGCATAATCTGTGGAGCATCATATGGGGGCATAATCATTTTTCACCCTAGGCTTATACGCGAGTCAATAAATTTTCCCAGTTTTTTGTGGCAAAATTAGGGGGGTCGGCTTATACACGGGTCGGCTTATACATGAGTATATACGGTACCTCCTAATTAGCCCTTAAGAGGACTGTTGGTTTAGCTGGATTTGTGGATTTAACAATGGTAGACCCACACTAACTAATAAAAGCCCAAATCTCTCCCTATCTCAGCAGCAACTCTCACTACACTGTCTGAATCCTTAGCTGAATGCATCGAGCAGGGCGGCGTCCGGTCTCTTAAAGACCTGATGACTGTGCGGCCAGCCAATCACTGTAATACCACAACAAAGATGGCTGCAGCATTAGAGTGCATGGCAGACAATCCCTGCATGTTCATTGACCCTCTAAAGAGCGCCAAAATAGCAGGGCGGAGACCCGAGCTCCCGCCGAATAATACCGGAAATGCTCAGTGCTTACCGAGTACAGTAATACTCGGGCGAGTAACGAGTGGTGGTGAGCACGTTCGCTCATCACTATATATTAGTCATAAAACTGTACATTTCAAGTATTTAAAGCATATTCGTTTTAAAGGGGAAGGAAGAAGTGTAAACCGACAATGTCACACTCTTAGTACTACATCTAGGCAGTACTACATCTAGGCAATAAAGTACTACATTTAGGCAATAAAAATAAAAAAAAGCATATACAGAATGGGAGGAACAGGGCTAAGCAACAGCACATGTGAAAAAGACTTGGGTATACTAATAGATCACAGACTGAACATGAGTCAACAGTGTCATGCAGCAGCAAAAAAGGCATATACAAGTCTGGGATGTATTAACAGAAGCATACAGTCTAGATCACGTGAAGTCATTATTGCCCTCTACTCCTCTTTGGTCAGACCTCATCTGGAATACTGTGTCCAGTTTTGGGCACCACATTTTAAAAAGGACATCAACAAACTGGAGCAAGTTCAGAGAAGAGCGACCAGAATGGTGTCTGCAAACCATGTCCTATGAGGAACGGTTACAGGATTTGGGAATGTTTAGCTTGCAAAAAAGAAGACTGAGAGTAGACTTAATAGCTGTCTGCAAATATCTTAAGGGCTGTCACATTGTAGAAGGATTATCTTTATTCTCATTTGCACAAGAAAAGACTAGAAGCAATGGGATAAAACTGAATGGGAGGAGACACAGATTAGATATTAGAAAAAACTTTTTGACAGTTAGAGTGATCAATGAGTGGAACAGGCTGCCATGAGAGGTGGTGAGTTCTCCTTCAATGGAAGTCTTCAAACAGAGGCTGGACAGACATCTGTCTCGGATGATTTAGTAAATCCTGCTTTGAGCAGGGGGTTGGACCAAATGACCCATGAGGTCCCTTCCAACTCTACCATTCTATGATTCTATGATATGATTATTACAGGGAGGATACATTTGGATCAGTAAAGTGATATTATGGATGACAGAGTAATGGTAGAAACAGTAAAGCACCAGGAACTAGGTGATATGAAAAAATAATAGGAGGGTACCATTATACCTAACCTGACAATGCAGCAGAGATACAATGAGGCTAGATTTTGGGAAAGATGAGCACAAACAATTATTAGAAAGGCAAACATTTTGAGCTGTGCTGGCCTGAGGTCCGAGTTATTATTCGTAGCCTTTAAGCCTATAAATGTTCTACCTATCACCCCTAATTTTATATATATATATGTATATATATATATATACAGTACAGACCAAAAGTTTAGACACACCTTCTCATTTAAAGATTTTTCTGTATTTTCATGACTTTGAAAATTGTACATTCACACTGAAGGCATCAAAACTATGAATTAACACATGTGGAATTATATACTTAACAAAAAAGTGTGAAACAACTGAAAATATGTCTTATATTCTAGGTTCTTCAAAGTAGCTACCTTTTGCTTTGATGACTGCTTTGCACACTCTTGGCATTCTCTTGATGAGCTTCAAGAGGTAGTCACCGGAAATGATCTTCCAACAGTCTTGAAGGAGTTCCCAGAGATGCTTAGCACTTGTTGGCCCTTTTGCCTTCACTCTGCGGTCCAGTTCACCCCAAACCATCTCAGTTGGGTTCAGGTCTGGTGACTGTGGAGGCCAGGTCATCTGGCGTAGCACCCCATCACTCTCCTTCTTGGTCAGATAGCCCTTACACAGCCTGGAGGTGTGTTTAGGGTCATTGTCCTGTTGAAAAATAAATGATGGTCAAAACTGAACGCAAACCGGATGGAATAGCATGCCGCTGCAAGATGCTGTGGTAGCCATGCTGGTTCAGTATGCCTTCAATTTTAAATAAATCCCCAACAGTGTCACCAGCAAAGCATCCTCACACATCACACCTCCTCCTCCATGCTTCACGGTGGGAACCAGGCATGTATAGTCCATCCATTCACCTTTTCTGCGTCGCACAAAGACACGGTGGTTGGAATCAAAGATCTCAAATTTGGACTCATCAGACCAAAGCACAGATTTCCACTGGTCTAATGTCCATTCCATGTGTTCTTTAACCCAAACAAGTCTCTTCTGCTTGTTGACTGTCCTTAGTGGTTTCCTAGCAGCTATTTTACCATGAAGGCCTGCTACACAAAGTCTTCTCTTAACAGTTGTTGTAGAGATGTGTCTGCTGCTAGAACTCTGTGTGGCATTGACCAGGTCTCTTATCTGAGCTGCTGTAAACCTGCGATTTCTGAGGCTGGTGACTCGGATAAACTTATCCTCAGAAGCAGAGGTGTCTCTTGGTCTTCCTTTCCTGGGGCGGTCCTCAGGTGAGCCAGTTTCTTTGTAGCGCTTGATGGTTTTTGAAACTGCACTTGGGGACACTGTCAAAGTTTTTCCAATTTTTCAGACTGACTGACCTTCATTTCTTAAAGTAAAGTAATGATGGCCACTCGTTTTTCTTTACTTAGCTGCTTTTTTCTTGCCATAATACAAATTCTAACAGTTCATTCAGTAGGACTATCAGCTGTGTATCCACCAGACTTCTGCACAACACAACTGATGGTCCCAACCCCATTTATAAGGCCAGAAATCCCACTTATTAAACCTGACAGGGCACACCTGTGAAGTGAAAACCATTTCCGGTGACTACCTCTTGAAGCTCATCAAGAGATTGCCAAGAGTGTGCAAAGCAGTCATCAAAGCAAAAGGTGGCTACTTTGAAGAACCTAGAATATAAGACATAATTTCAGTTGTTACACACTTTTTTGTTAAGTATATAATTCCACATGTGTTAATTCATAGTTTTGATGCCTTCAGTGTGAATGTACAATTTTCGTAGTCATGAAAATACAGAAACATCTTTAAATGAGAAGGTGTGTCCAAACTTTTGGTCTGTACTGTATATATATATATATATATATATATATATAGTAGAGATGGGAAAACAGATTCACAAGACTCTGCTCCAGCAGTTTTGGCTGCTGAATTAGAGCATGACATACCTCCTCCTTTCTGTTCACTTCCCTGGCACATTTTCTAGGTATCAAGAGAAACCGCTAGGTGGGCACTTACCAGCGGTTTCAGCAGCCCTGACAGTGGGAGCCCGGAGCCTTTGATGGCCTGTGACAGCTGTACTCACAGCGCCCGAGTGCTGGGCAAGATGATAGCAATACAGCAGAGCTGGAGTGAGCAGAACACCAATTGGTGAGTGTACTGCAAGGACCTGCGGTCATGTGACTCCAGGGAGTGGAGCTCAGCGTCCTGCAGCTGGGGATGAGTGCAGGAAGCTACAGGGACCATGGAGAATGGAAAGGGGGTCACCGGACACCAGGGAGAGGATGGGGAACCAGAGGGAGACGGAATCCAAGACAAGCCGAGGTCAGTAAACGTGAGAGACAACGCAGTACACAAGGAGCAGGCTAATAAAGAATAGTCAGGGACGTGGCAGGAGTCAGAAAACCAGAGAAGCATATACACAGTACAGAATCAAGAGGCAAAATCACAACGGGAAACAGAACCGGGTCAGAACCATACAAACAAGCTAGAACACAGGCACAAGGCACAGGCAATCAGGGGTCAACACACTCAGCCAAGGGCAAAAGTATAACTGACGGGAATAGGAGCTTCATAGGGCTATAAGAAGCTCTCCCCGAACCAAAGAGAGGCCACAATAATAAACCCCAAGTATACAGGTCAGAGCCCGCACTAGGATCAAGACATTAACCCATGGTGTTGTGAATGTGCTAGAAATGAATTCTGAGCAGAAGCTCCCTCTGGTGGTTACAAACAGTACTGAACTATCCAATGAAGATTGTGAAGATTGGCGATCAGGTGTTACTGACTGGTCTTATATAAGGGAGGTTCCCTCCCATCAGGGTTGCCGGTGATCGATTGTTCTGGTCTCATCTTTGATTCCTGTTCACTTTGAAGCTTGCTGTTTCGTGCCTGCATCTTCTGCTAACAGATAAGACATTTTCTTCTTTTAGTTTTTGTGCTTGCTTTTTGCATTTTGTCCTGCACTTCTGTGGGGGTCTGCCGGGTCCCCTCTGGGGGCTTGTGCTCCTCTCGGTTTTGTTCAGCCACTGTTGTTTGTTCATTTGCCTTTTCCAGTTTTTTTCAGTGGCTGCTGTTTAGTTTTGTTACACCAGAGAACTAATTTAGGTGGTAGAGGTCGTGTGATCTCAGGTGTTTTTGTAATTAGTAGAGTTGGTACTTTTCAGGGTTTTTTGGGATTGCAGTAAGTGTCCTTCCTATCCTTTTCTATTTAGGAAGTTTGGGCCCCAACTTTTGCTCATACTATTTTCTGTCTGTGTCTGTATTTCCTCTTGTCTAACCGCCATTACATGTTTGGGGGCTTTCTATGTTCTTTGGGGATCTGCTCCAGGGCAGATAGTTTTCCTCTTTCTGTCTTTAGGTGTAGTTAGCTTCTCAGGCTGTGACGAGGCGTCTAGAACCAACGTAGGTACGCTCCATGGCTGCCTTTAGTTGTGGTGGTTAGTCAGGGTACTGCAATCCCATAGATTCCAACTCTCTGGTGTATTTCCTTTTTTGCCTGCTCTCCTCAGCTACCAAATCATAACACCCTGGTGTGCAGGTCAAACCTGCACTGGGATCATGACACTAGGCTTGTCTCGACATAATGCATGTGTTGAGACAAAAATAATGAGGCACTAGGCCCACTAATCAGAAGAGTCAACAGGGATGTCAGCAAGTAGAAGGAGGTTAATATGGCTACTGACCATGGCCATGGACTACCGATATGGCCACTGAGTCCTGAGAATCTTTACAAAATTGCCTACTTGTATCGCTCCCACCAGTCACGTTTGGTGCACACTTGTACTTGCCCATAATATTTTACAGCTCAAAGTGTTCTCCAATTCAGGACAGCATAAGCTGCCATTCAAAGTGCTTCAAAGTGCCAGTGCTGGGGAACATACAGTATATTTTCTGGCTGCCAAACAGGAGGAGCCGTGAGAAGCCAGATAAATTCTGTTAGGTACAGTCTCTTCTCTCTCTTGAGAGGCCATATTCAGACTGTAGCTTCTGAATCCCTTGTATCCTTACTAATCAGCCATTTTGCGGCCTGTCAGCTGAGCAGCTTCCGTTTGAGCATTACAAAACCAGTGGCATTGCTTGTGATTTAAACAACCATTTCTGATATATTGGAGAAAAACAGATGGAAGGCACCAGTGCAAATTTGGAAAAACTGAATATCATTCCCAGTAATTGTTTTATAGTCACTAGACGTACACTAGACCAGCATGCTGTTTGTGCAATGTTACATTGTTCTACAAAACGTTAGAAAAATCTTATTTTATTCAGTAACACAGAATATACTATCACTTTTCAAATGGTTAGTTGCAATAAGTGATAATACTGCTAAATTGTTTAAAAATATTCAAACATAAATATTCTAGCAGTTTTATTTTCATTATCCAGTAAATGTCATACATGTTCTTTTTCATTTCGCTTGTAAGTGGAATAGGCTGTGCTCATTGTAGTGGAGGGAACAGAAAGAACACAGTGTAAGCAGGCACATTACACTTAGGAGAACTCGCTTTGATCTCCTTCCTGAGAATTAAGCAAAGAGCATTGTGACATTTTCCAAGTAGGCACAATGCTTTAAAGAGAACAGTATAGTAACGCGTTGTATCTTATAAACTATATTACAGTGACACTTGACTATTCACAGAGGAGACAGTGTTCTGGACATATTCAAATTTGTTTGCTATCATTAACCATTGTAAGGACAGTGAGATCTCATTTTAAGTTTAAGTTTTCAGTTTATTCCAATGATATGAATTTTCTAATTTTTCCCTACGGCAAATCTATCTATCTCATACGCATTTATAGATATTACAGTGCAAAAGTTTTAGGCAGGTGTGGAAAAATGCTATAAAAGTAAGAATGAAAAGGATCAAAATAGAATTGCTAATAGTTTAATTTTTTATCAAAAAGAAAAATGCAAAAGTGAATAAACTAAAGATAAATGTAGATCAAACCAATATTTGGTGTGACCACCCTTTGCCTTCAAAATATTATCAAAGCATCAATTCTTCTTGATACATTTAAATGCAGTTTTTGAAGGAATCTGGTAGAAGGGTGTTCCAAACATCTTGGAAAACTAACCACAGATCTTCTGTAGATGTAGTCTTGTGCAAATCCTTTTGTCATTTTATGTAATCCCACACACACTCAGTTATGTTGAGACCAGGGTACTGTGGGGTCATATCATCACTTTATGACATTGGCTGTTTATCATAAACAATATTTTGTGCCTGACTACTGAAGAACACTGTATTCTATTAGTGCCATCACAACTGTAAACGAGGGTGAATATACGAGGGGCCATTGATAAGTCTTTGATTTTTTTTGTTTCTATGGTAACAAATGTTACATCACATGAAAGCCTTATGTGTCTAATATGTTTTCAAATTATTTTGCTTTTTTCTTATGGCAGCAGTGTTCTACTCATGCGGTAAAACCAAATGGCGGAGTCTAATGCGATATTCACAACAAATAAGAGCAGAAGAGTGATACAATTCTTGATCCTGCAAAGAAAGTCCGCTAAGGATATTCATGGTAATATGTCACAGACATTGGGGGACCAATGCCCTTCATATTCTACAGTTAAGAACAGGGTTGCCAAATTTAAAACGGGCCACTTCAGCACCAACGATGAGGAACGTCCAGGACGACTGAGAGTGGTTGTTGTTCAGGAGATCGTCGATGCTGTGCACAACCTCATACTGGAGAATCGTCGAATTTCAGCTGAAGCAATAGCAAACATCAAGGGGATTTCCCGTGAACGTATTTGTGTAATTATCCATGAATATTTTGACATTAAGAAGCTATCTGAAAAGTGGGTCCCCAAATGTTTGACAACAGATCAGAAAAGCATGCGAGTGATAACTTCCCGGTCTATTTGTCAGCATTTCCAGACTTATAAGAACTTCCTGGATCAACTGGTCACTATGGATGAGATCTGGATTTATTTGTATGACGCTGAAACCAAGGAGCAGTCAAAAGAGTGGAGGCACAGTGGTTCTCCTTGTCCAAAGAAGTTTAGGGTGCAAAAATCAGCCACTAAGGTGATGGCATCTGTGTTTTGGGATGAGGAGGGCATGCTGCTAGTGGACTGCCTTCAAAAGGGTTCCGCCATAAATGCAAGGTATTACATTCAACTTTTGAACCAACTGAAGGCAGCTCTGAAGGCCCAAAGGCACGGCAAGCTGTCCAAAGGAATCTTGTTCCTGCAAGACAATGCCTCCGCTCACACTGCACAAGCAACCAATGCAAAACTGGCAAAGCTAGGTTTCCAGCTGGTTCACCATCCACCTTATTCACCAGATCGAACTCCCTCCAACTATTATCTTTTTCCAAACCTGAAGAAACACCTCAAGGGTACCAGATTTCACACCATTTATGATTCTATGGCTCTTACGGATGCCTGGTTTGAGGCACTACCGAAATCCTTCTTTTTGCAAGGTTTACAGAACTTGGAATACCAATGTAAGAAGTGTGTTGACATAAGTGGAGAGTATGTGGAATAAATGTAAAGTTTCATTACTCCTATCTCGTTTCTTTCTGGGTAAAGCCAAAGACTTATTAGCAGCCCCTCGTAGACCACATCTTAGTTAAATGGAAGGTGCAACATGGTGCCAATTACTCTGAATGATTTCCATGAATGCATGGTGGTGGTAGCTTTTCATTTGCATTTTGTTTTTCCCACTTGGCTGAAACCATTATAACTGCAGAGCTTGACTTTCCACTCAACCCTCTTGACGTGTATATTGCAGAAAATGCTTAGATGTCATAATAACTAGTTAAAAAGTTAAATGAATTGCCTTATTTTGTAGATGAGAGAATAGATTGTAAGGAACGAGTTCTAGTCAAATTTCCTGAAATTCGTGGATTAACACAATTTCGAAACACTGCGAGATTCGTTTTGTGATTCTCAAAATAACCCTAAAAACTTGTCGTGCACCATTTCCTGAACTGTTAAAGCATCACAGAGTAGGCTAACATAATTTTGTGTTGCTGCATGGGCTTCCCCATATTGCCCCATAGCTATGACATTTTATGAATTTACATCCTTTCTACAGTGGTGTAAATTTAAAGGTTTAACCCCTTCCCCCCCCATGCTGACATGCTGTTAATGCAGTTGTCACATATTGACAGTATCATTTAACATACACATAGTCATGGGGTGGAGCTTGTCTCCACTTGCAGCTGTTAGAGGTAGATCCTAGTTGTGACATGCAACCATTATCTGCCGGGTATCTTGATTTTTCAGTATTAAGTATGTGTGCCACATACAGAAATACCTGAACTTGCAATGCTATTAGTGAGTTGAGGTTAATAATAGTTGCCTGAGGAATGTTGTACTACCCCGATTGTACTGGGCACGCAAATCATCAAGATTTGGCTACGAGCTGGCAGGTTCCTAAAGCTATTAACTTGCAGATTAACCCCATATATGCAGGTTAATAGCGTTTTTTTACTGAAATGAATCGGAGGACACAGCAGGGTGCAGTTCGCAATGCTTTACTCACAGTTCTGCAATAACTGATAATGTTAGGTTACGAAATCCTGTTTGTGACGCCAAGTTGGAGTGCCCCCTAGAGCCTGGGGTACTCGGACCAGGGTCAGGCAGTTCCTGAGGGCATTAATCACGGCAGCAATGACCTTGTCCGTGGCCCTGGGCGTCCAATAAAAATGATAAGGGGGTGATCAAGTTTATAAGTGATTTGTGACGCCACCTGTGGTACTCGGCAAGTAAGGTTTTAGCCCACGCTGCCATTCAGATCCACTGGGGTAGTTGGTGATGCAGCAAAGATGGTACAGCTCTCCACAGGCAGAGCTATTCCCCAGGGCAGTTATTCAGGCTATTCAGGTGGTGGTGAATGTTGAGGTGCAGGGAATAAGCAAGGGACACAGAAAAGTGCAGTTTTCTTTACCTTTTACTTCTTGGTAAGTGAAGAAACAATCCGGGGTACTAGTTACAGATGATAGCAGGAGTCCAGCTAGCCTGGAAGCATTCATGGGATCCACCCTGCCAGGTGGGTTTAGAGGCCTTCCTGCTGCGCTCACTCTTTGGTCCCTGATGTCTGTAGCTAAGCTGCAACCCTCTCCTGCGTGTTGGCTTTAACCTGTATGGTAAACAACATGAGCCTATCACAGGCACTGTCTGTTCACTGGCAGCCCTGGGATCTTGGTCTGCTGCGGTGCCTCCAGATGTTCGGTGTGGTCATGGAGCTTGCAGTGCCCTGCCCTCCAGATTCGGCTGTCGGGGCGTACAGCACTTGCACAGCCCAGGACTCTGGAGTTCTTTTTATCAGCGTTCTGCTCCAGGATCAGCCCTGACGCAGCTGCAATTCCCAGAGCCCTTGTCTCCGCTCCTCTCTCTTCCCTCACTTCAGACTAACTGACTCTTTCCAGAACAATCTCCTTACCTCAGCATTAATTCCTCCCACTAACTGTCACTCCCTTAAGCTCCGCCCCTTTTGGTCTGGTGTTAGAACAAATTTCGGATGCTGTGTATTACCTCGCATGGGGACCTCTTCCTGCTTCCAGGCATGACATCACCACCCTGTAAAGGAAGGCAATGTCACCATGGCAACCGGACTCTGGGGTGCCACACAGGCACAACAGCATGTATTACCTCATGTGTGCCAGGCTGCCCATTGACAATCTGTCCTTGATGGGAGGTGTATCGCTTGGCTCCTGTGAATTGTTTGTATCCTATATATCCCCCAGGCCATGCCCCATTCATGCCCATGCGTTGGTTTGAGTGGCACACTGCTGTGAACATAGTTGTTCCTCATTCTTTCCTCATACTACTACCACTCCTCATCATCATACAAAACTGTCCCCTGACTGGACATTTGTGTACCTGGATACTTTTGGTACAGGAACCATCCTCCAAGGCATGTGTGGATGTTTGGCATGCACTTTGTGACCAGATGAGGAGATGGTGGAGGAAGAGGAATAGGAGGAGGAGGCAACATATAGATTGTAGATTGTAAGTTTGCGAATAGGACCCTCACTCCTCCTATAACTGTTTAAACTGTCTTACTTTGTATTTATTTTTTGTATATATACAGTATGTCCCCTCTTAATTGTTAAGTGCTGTGGAATATGTTGGTCTATAGAAATGAAAATAACATGGACAGAGAAAAGACTAGGGGCCGGCCTTGGTGCACAGTAAGTAGTAGCCAGTTTATTGGCTAGGACCTGGCCTTTTCACTTTTACACCCTCCTCACTCATTTGCTGTGCAGCTGGGGCAGCGAGACCACTGAACTGCCCATGTCACATGGATGGCATTGACTCCATGTGGGGTCTAGGACCTCCTCATCCCCTATTGCATCATCACACCTCTCCAGTCTGTCCGTAACTCTTCTGCCCTACTAATACACTTTTGTCCTTGCTGCTGCTCCTTCGTCTTTTCCCTCTTCAAAGCCCTTCATTGTCTCCAATTGGACAATGTATCCACTTCAAGCTATTAAAACTGACCTACAAAGATAGCCATAATCTGTCTCTCCCATATATCTCTGAACTAATCTCCAGATGTTTCTTACCACTAGTGATGGGCGAAACCCTGGATGTTCAGGTCTGGTGTGTTTGGCTGAACAGTTAGATGAATGGGGTGCCTGAACATCTGTTGTTTGCCACGCTGTCATCTGCAGGACATTGTGGCAAACACTGCCTCTGATTTGCAGTAAAATTACTGCCAGTTAGAAAGCAGCGGCCCCCACACTGTCAGAGGACAGTGAGAGCCAGCAGCTGTGAATGGCAGTAAAAAGTTTATCTCCAGTCACAGAGGCGTCAGCTGATGAGCGAGTACTGCTCCCATCAGCCTTTCCTGCTGCCGCTAATAACAGCAAAAGCAGGCGCTGCTGATGGGAGTATTCATTTAAATGTATAAATAAATACATATATAAATAAATAAATAAATTAAATTAAAATGACCTGGAGTCTTTCTATTTTTTATAACCAGCATAGCAAAACCTTTATCATGGCTGGTTATCAAGAACAGAGGGGTTTCCATGCTTTTTTTAAATTATTTAAATAAAGAATTTCATAAATGTCTTGGGGTCCCCCTCATTTTTTGACAACCAGCCAAGCTAGTGCAGACAGCTGGGGGCTGGTATTCTAAGGTAGGTAAGGGGCCATGGATATTGGCACAAATCCTAAAAATAGCAGCCTGCAGTCACCCCAGAAAATCTTCCTTTTGATCAGAGTTGCCGGTGTTTCTTGTGCTGTCATGCAGATGACAGCATGGGAAACACCTGATTTTTGGGATGCAGAACTCAAACAGTAACACAGACTTCATGGAGAAGGCCATGTTCAGGGTCCGTGACCGAACAGTAGATGTTTGGCAGGGCCGGCGTCAGCACCCGGCACACCCGGGAAGTGCCGGGGCCCTGAGCAGGCGGGGGGGCCCACTCGCCATCTGGCACCCCGGCGCCCGTTAGCGGTGTCAGCGCCGCCACTGGGCCCCCCCCGCTTGCTCAGGGCCCCGGCTGTGGCTGGCTCAATACTCACCTCTCCCCGTGCCTCCGCTGCCACAGCTCCGCCTCCGGGCTCCAGGGGGCGCCAGCAGGACGCCGGCGCTTCCTCTCACAGCAGCGCCGCTGAATGACATCATCATTCAGCGGCCGGCTGTGGCAGTGAGCGCGCGGACATCGGACAGGTGAGATGTTTGTGTGTGTGTCTGTGTATGTGTCTCTGTATGTATGTAGTGCGATGCTTTTGTGTGTGTGTGTGTGTGTGTCTGCTGTATGTGTGATGGTGGTGGGGAGGGCAGTGATGATGATAATGGGGAGGCAATGATGATTGATGATGGGCAGGCAATTATATTGCTGTGGAGACAATGATGATTATGGGCAGGCATTGATGATGATGGGCAAGCATTGATGATGATGGGCAGGCAGTAATGATGATGGGCAGGCAGTGATGATGATGGGCAGGCAATGATATTGATGGGGAGGCAATGATGATTATGGGCAGACATTGATGATGATGGGCAGGCAGTGATGATGATGGGCAGGCAGTGATGATGATGGGCAGGCAATGATATTGATGGGGAGGCAATGATGATTATGGGCAGGCATTGATGATGATGGGCAGGCAGTGATGATGATGGGCAGGCAATGATATTGATGGGGAGGCAATGATGATTATGGGCAGGCATTGATGATGATGGGCAAGCATTGATGTTGATGGGCAGGCAGTGATGATGATGGGCAGGCAGTGATGATGATAATGGGCAGGCAATGATGATGATGGGAGTCTTTCCACGGCGCCCTTTCCTGAGCCGTAACAGTGCAGAACACAGCACAGTGTAGAGGAGAGCTCCATATTTTGCATGGAGCTTTATATGGGGACCAGTATCCTGTATGGAGCATTATATGGGGGATGGAGGGGTGACATCCTGCATGGGGTATTATATGGGTGATGAGGGGGAAACTATGTGGTGCCCATAATATTGTATGGAGGACTGTACTGTCCAGTCTGTACTGTGCGCTGTGAGGATTTGGCGGTTTTTTGAGCTATTGTACAATTTACAATAGCTATCAGTCGTAATGGAAGAAGAGAAGTGTTTGGCGTTGTGCTATACCCATATTTCTCTGCAGTATCTATGCATCATGAATCGTGGTCTGTGTTTAGGGGGCCCACTGAGACTCTTTCGCCCGGGGCCCATGAAAACCTGGAGCCGGCCCTGATGTTTGGTATGGGTCCCGAACTTTACTTGTTGAGTTCACCCATCACTACCCACTACATAATCTCTGGTCCTACCAACATCTCAATCATTGTCTCCCAATTCCACAATTAATCCACTTCAAGCTAGTAACACTGATCTACAAAGCTGTCCATAATATGTCTCCACCATATGTCTCTGAACGAATCTCCCGATATCTCCCACCACATAATCTCTGGTACTCCCAACATCTCCTCTCCTCCACAATCGTATGTTCCTCATCCAATTGTCTGGAAGAATTCTGTGGCTCAACACATCCGATTATCTCCTACATTCGGAAGTTTCAAGCAAAACTTGAAAACCTTGTCTTTAGGACAACTTACAGCCTGCAATCGCCCCACTGCCACCTCATCAACACCAAAGCTACAACCCCCAAAACTACTGTCTTTATCCCCATTATCCTGTAGAATGTAAGGCCGCAATGGTAGGATCTTCTCCCATCTGCATCTGTCTGTCACTATTAGTTTGTTCATGTTAATTTATATTTGCATTTTGTATGTAACCCCTTCTCATGTACAGCACAATGGAATCAATGGTGCTCTAAAAATAAATAAAAATACTAATTCCATGCATGATTTAACACCCAGTCTTCACCTCTGACCTCCTTGCTGATGTATACACAGCAGGTAGCTGCAGCAGTTGACACCTGTGTTTCATCATCAGAATCATCAGAGATGTGCTGCAGTGACTCGCTGAGCATTTGCACTACCCCTTCCACGTACTCATCCTTCAACAGAACAAGTGGTTGGGCATCAGTGCACTCAACCTCTTCGAATTGTGGGGCACGGCCAGGTGGACTGCCCACGGAACTACAGCCAGCAGAGTCATCAAAAAACAGAAGTGACTACTGCATGATACGGGGCTCAGACAACTTGCCTGATTTGCAAGGGTTGAGGTGGAAACAGATGTCCATGAGGCGCACGTACTAAATCTGCTCTTCCAGCAGGGGATCAGGTGGAAAGCAAAGCAAAGGGACTGAAGGCACTCTCATCCAACCAATCTAAATCCTCATCTACTTGTTCTGGCCTCACCATTCATCCAAGAGTTCTCAGGCTTATTGAAATGACAAAGAAAGACCAGTCGCCTGCTTGCAGCAGAGGAAGCTGCTTCATTTGGGCATGTAGCAGACACAGATCGACTATGCCCTCTCTCTCCCTACAGTAGCTACATCACCACCACCAGCAATATGGCCACATCTCCTATTTGATGATTTCCTCATTGTTTTTTTAAAAAAATGCACGCTATTACACGGCCTGTATACAGAGAGAGAATGGCCAGCTGATTATTACACAGCCTAACAAATCAATAAAAAAAAATCTTCTTCCACCTACACTGCCACCTGCAACTCCTTCTCAACCTCCTGCTCCACCCAAACCTCTGCCTCCTGGTTTGAGATTATGAATTTTTCTTTTTTTTATTCTATGCTATTTTAAGTCATTTTCCTATCCAAATTTTTTTTGCATGGCAATTGTCCTGCTCTTACCCCCATTTTGCTTACTTTTGCAGCTCACTAGTAGTGTTGAGCGATACGATACTGCAAATATCGGCTATCGGCCGATATTAGCTGTATCGGCCTTTCGATAATTCATTTCGATATTTTCGTCTTATCGAATACCGGAATCGGATTTGTCACTGTCACTGTCTGTGTCCGTCGGTCGGGTCTGTCACTGTCAGTGTCCGTCGGTCGGGTCTGTCAGGAGTCAGCGGCACTTACCTGGCAGAAGATCTCCGGCGGTCACGGCCTGGACTGCTTCATGGCCGCCATCCTCTTCTCCCCGGCGGTCACATGCAGTTTCTCGCGATAACTGCAGTGACTGCTGGGTAATCCCGGCCGTAAAGCAGTCAGTCCGATGATGTCACCGCCGGGGAAGCAGGTAATCAGCTGTGCTGCGTCGCGATGACAGGCTCTGCCTGTCATTGCGATGTAGCAGAGCTGGATCGTCGTGGGACTGTCGTTACTATGGACTGCGTAGGACAGGTGGTATACTGTTGGTTTTTTTTTTTTCTTTTTTTACAGGAGATCGATGGCGTCGCAGGAATGAGAGTACAATAAAAGAAATTAAAACTGTGTTGTCTCTTTTATTTCATTAAAATACTTTTTTCTTGCTTTGTCTTTTTTTTATGCATTTAATAACTTTGGGATTAATAATGGATCGGTGTCTTATTGACGCCTCTCCATTATTAACCGGGCTTATTGTCACCGTGCAATCAACGGTGACATTAACCCCTTATTACCCCGCTTGCCACCGCTACAGGGCAAGTGGGAAGAGCCGGGTAAAGTGCCACAATTGGCACATCTTTTGATGCGCCAAATGTGGGGCTGCTGTAGCCTGGTATTATCAGGCTGTTGAGGGCCAAAATCCATGGGCCTTGACAGTCTTTTAATACCAGGCCGCAGCAGTCTGCATTTTACTTGGCTGGTTAACAAAAATAGGGGGACCCCTACGCCGTTTTTTTTTTCAAGGGGATCCCCTATTTTTGTTAACCAGCCAAGCTAAGCAGACTGCTGTGGCCTGGTATTATCAGGCTTGCAAGGTCCATGGATATTGGATCCTTACCAGCCTGAAAAACCAGGCCTTAGCGGTCTGCTTCATCTGGCTGGTTAACAAAAATAGGGGGACCCCACGCCAATTTTTTTCGAGGGGATCCCCTATTTTTGTTAATCAGCCAAGATATGCAGACTGCTGTGGCCTAGTATTATCAGGCTGGCAAGGTCCATGGATCTTGGCTCCTTAACAGCCTGAAAATCCAGGCCTCAGCGGTCTGCTTCATCTGGCTGGTTAACAAAAATAGGGGGGACCCCACGCCATTTTTTTTCGAGGGGATCCCCTATTTTTGTTAACCAGTTCCCTCTGACGTCACTGATTGTGTCCCTGGCTGACCTGAAGTGAAAGTGGAAAGCAATCAATTAAGCTTTCCACTTCCTCTCCTGTCAGCCAGGAGAGGAACTCATTCATTTGGGGGTTTACTGTGAGGCTGCAGCATTAGCTGCGGTCCCTGCAGTAAACATTAACCCTTTCTGATGGATTACACCGTGGGACCTGACTGTACATCGGATTGGTAAGAATAATTTTGCTTTATTATTTTATTTTTATTACAGGAAATGGTTTTAGCAGGTAAATAAAATATGGTCAAAAACTGTGTGATTATTTCATTAAACTTCTTTTTTATTAAAGTGTGTGTGTTTGATTTTTCTTTCATACAATAGGATTAATAATTGATAGTTGTCTGATTGACAGCTCTCAATTATTAACCTGGCTTAAAGTGACCTTTCAATTGCAAGGTCATTTTAACCCCTTATTAACCCATTCGCCACCGCTACAGGGCAATGGGAATAGACGGGCAAAGTGCCAGAAAGGGCAAATCTAATTAGAGATTTGCCCTTTCTGGGGTGTCTGGGGGCAGATGTTAGTAGCCGGGGGGGGGGCCAAAAATAATGGTCCCTCTCTGGGCTATTATTATCTGCCCCCACTCACTGGCTTTGTCTGTCTGGTTGCGAAAATAGGGCGGGAGCCCACACATTTTTTTTCAGCAATTTTACACCTCATATATATATATACATGTCATTGAATTTGTGACACATATATATATATATTTATATTTATAGTTCATACACTTCTACATAGTATAATAGCCGCTAATTCAATTGCCGGCTTTTGTGAAAATGCAGAACCCGACATGAAATGACACTTGGTTTACATAGAGTTAACCATGTCTTTTCATGTAGTTTGATATCTGATTTGCACAAACAATTACATGAGTGGCTGTGTGCAAAATTTTACACCTGTAGGGGTTAATTAAAGGTGTAAATTCGTAGCAAAAAAGTCCGTTTTTTTTACAACGAATTTACACCTTTAATTAACCCTACAGGTGTGAAATTTTGCACACATAGACTGATGTAATTGTTTGTGCAAATCAGATTGCAAACGACATGAAAAGACATGGTTAACCCTATGTACACCAAGTGTCATTTCATGTTGGGTGCTTCTGTCTTTTCACAGAAGCAGGCTTTACCCGGCAATTGAATCAGAGGATATTTTACTATGTAGAAGTGTATAAACTATACATATATGTATATATATATGTCACAATGACATGTATATATATATATATGTATTCTATGTGTGTATATTTAGTGTTTACAAGGAAATAAAGGGTTTTTTTAGTTGCGATATTTTGTTCCCATAGACTTACATTGGACTTCCGGTATAGAAATCGGATATCGACGATATTTAGTGATATCGGCGATACCATTTCGATACGATATTTTTAAATATCGAGCAGTATCGCTCAACACTACTCACTAGTCCTTACTATGGTTTGTAAAATGGCTGTAAAATGGTCAAAGTTTGGGTCCCCATTGACTTGTGTTTTGTTTGGTTTCAGGTTCAAGTTCAGGAACCAGTTCCGTCCCGCACTGAACTTTTAACTAGCTTTCTCAAACCCGTCGCACCTAAACATCAATGGGTCAGTTCTTCCCTAATAATGAGACTTCTGAAAACATTTTCTTAAAAAAGAGGAAGAATGAAACAACGATATCCTGATGATATTCTGATTTCGAATATGAGATATGAAAAAAAATTGAAATGAAATGAAAAAATGATTTAAACATTTTGTCATTTTTGATGATGCATTTCATTCAATGCTGGTCACATGAAATAACCAATGGACTGGAACAGAATATTGACTTTAAATGGATATTCTACCAATTTTTTAATTGATTGGTTAGTTTTTACTCTCACACAAATATCTTTATTTCTCTTATTATGTATTCATATTCTTTGGTAATGCCGAAGCATAACATTTATATGTATTTTTGTCAGTCCTTTTGCTATTTTAGGATTATGAAGGTTAATCTAGTAAACTTTCATGTTCCTTGCCTAACTATCCTTGGGACACACAGTAGTTAATAATAATAATAATCTTTATTTTTACATAGCGCTAACATATTCCACAGCGCTTTACAGTTTACACACATTATCGACGCTGTCCCCAATGGGGCGTACAATCTAGATTCCCTATCAGTATGTCTTAGTTATGAAGTACTTAGTTGAACTCACTGCTACTGACAAGCAGGAAATTCTGTTCTTACTTAGGATTAAGGTTCTCACTCTGACTTATAAATAAGAAGCCTTGATACTGATGTAATTTCCATGATATAAACCTCCTGAGATCCAGCACTATCTAAGGACAGTACCATATATAAGACGCTAAGCTTCCTCAGTAAGATAGTTTACACAAGGACTTGTCCACAACTGAACTGAATTGTCAGATATTTCTGCATGTCCTCAGAAGCTAGTAAGGATAACTTGAAACTTCTTGAAGTAGTAACTGCATCTTGTGTGTACTTATTCTTTTCTAAGTCATAATGTATTATACGGTCTCTGAAGAAGAGACACATGAGGCTTTACTAGCAGACAAGTAGGCTGCCTGACGCTGATCTCTGCCGGCTTAGAACAGTTACGTACTGTTCATGTCTGTGATTCAACAGCTTCAGGTGATGTTGTATTGATAGAGCAACATTTGCTATTATGCTCTGCTCTACTGATGGGACTTCTTTGCCAACCTCATGCTCATTGACATGTGGCTTCCTGCTGCCTCACTGCAGGGAGCTGGCTGTCAATAGGCATAATGTTTACAGTGACGCACCGTTGATAGAGCAGACCGGAAGATAAAGTGTTGCTCGTTGACAAGACGTGAAGTGAAGCAGGGAAATTGCTAGCTGAGATGGCAGAGACCGTTTGGGTGCAGAACAGGCATGTAGTTTGCAAATATCTGCCTGCTAATTTTTCTTCCCACACATAAATAAAATAAAAGTCCTTGATAACTAACCCCTTTAAGAAGGACAGGTGTCTTGTAAAGTTTCTGAGTCTAAATTGTTCAGAGATCTTGGTACATATGAGCTTCAAATGGACTCCTTTAGTTTAAATGATGTGCTCATGATACATTTTTTACTGAGATTTCAAAACATGGTAAAAGCACAGCAAGAACGCATCATGTGAACACAATCTTATTCTCCCGCATATCTTTCTGCCATGGCATAGTTCAAGACAAGTACACATCCTCACAACTTAGCTAAAGACTTTAAGTTATCTTCAATGAAGACTTCACTTTTAAAGCCCCCGTCACACACAGCAATCTCGCTAGCGAGATCGCTGCTGAGTCACTAGTTTTGTGACACAACAGCGATCTCCGCAGCGATATCGCTGTGTGTGACATTCAGTGACGATCAGCCCCCCTGCTGGGTATCGCTGATCGTCACTGAATGTCCTGGACATTTTTTTGATCGTTGGTCTCCTGCTGGCCAGCACGCATCGCTGCGTGTGGCAGACAGGAGACCAGCGATCAGCTGGTAACCAAGGTACACCAGCGCGCTGCTGCAGGGGAGCTGGTAACCAAGGTACACATCGGGTTTCCAGGTGCCGCGCAGCACCTGGAAACCCGATGTGTACCTTGGTTACCAGCTTCCTGCACCAGCGGGCTGGTATCCAGCGTACACTGTGGGTAACTAAGCGACGTTACCCGCAGTGTTGCTGTCCTGATTGCTGCCTGAGCTGCCTGTTTGGCAGCTCACCAGCGATCATGTAGCGACACACCACCGATCCTGACAAGTGCATATCGTTGTCGGGATCGCTGGTGTGTCGCTATGTGTGACGGGGCCCTAAGGGTGGAACAAGCCTCCCTGCACTGCTCTTCACCACTTCCCCTTTTATTGTTGTCTGTGACTATGATAATTAGGTTTGTTAGAAGATTAAATGTGATACTGATAAATTGTACACTACATGAGCTGTTCTTATTGTACACAGTCAATGAACGTGAACATGATTCCATTAGATCCGATCCTGTTCAAGTGAATAATGATAGGTAATCAATATTATTGTGGCACCCTAGAGTACGGTTGCCACGGTGACATTGCCTCCCTCTACAGTGTGGTGATGTCATGCCTGGAAGCAGGAAGAGGTCCCCATGCGAGGTAATACACAGCATCTGAGCTGCCCTCCAGGGCCATGGGGTTACTCGGATCCGAGCCCATTAACTCCAATGGGGGATGTCACGGCAGCACAGCTCAGTCCGTGGCCCTGGGCGCTCACCTTTAATGGGGGATATTTACAGGGGAATAAATGTTTATAGGATGATTCGTGATGCCACCTGTAGTACCTGGTCAGGGTGACCAGCGCTGCGGTGCTGATCCACTGAAGGGTTGGTGTTGTGCAGCTATAGGTGTTAGGCCTCCTACAGTTGAGGCTGAGTCCTTCAGGGCAGGTAGATGTGGAGGGACGCAGGACGGAGGGGAACCCAGCAGTTATGGGTAAGAAGAGGGACACACACACAAGTCACTTTGGTACCTTTACTGAAGATGTTGCAGGCACATCCCGGAGCACTGTAGGGTGGAGGGTGCACATCCAGATTCTCCCACTGAGTAGGTGTGTGGCCTACTGTTCCTTGCCTTTCTGTATGAAATCCTGGCCTGCATGTAGCTGGGCCTAACTTAGTCTCTGTCCTGCACCTGGCTGACCTTGTGGTTGGACCTTTTCTTGAAGTACACAGACCCTGCTTGCAGTGCACTGCATGCCGGACTCCATCCTCCTGGCCCAGTTACGTATCAGCTCTGTGGTGCTCCTGGGACCTGTAGTACTACAGGAACTCCGGTGTTCTCCTAATGGGTCGTGGAGATCCCTATAGGCTCGGACCCCGGCGTCCGGTAAATACTTGTTGAGGTGAGCTGTTAAGGCTCCTCTGCCTCCTTTTACTACTCTTTCCACTTGCCTTCGGCCTACTCGGGCCCTCACACAATTTACACACACTGGCAGTTGGTGGCTGCCTCTTCTGCCGCTCTCAGAGCGTCGGCACGCTCCTGGCTCTCAACTTGAGCTATGGAGTCCCTCACTGCAAACTCCCCTCTGCTATGCAGGCTTGTCTTGTCCGAGCTCTGACTAGACTGGACTGGACTAAACTCCACTCTACTAGACTCCACTAAACTGAACTGAACTGCACTGCAGGCTGCAGCCTTCTCTCTATCTTCCTGTCTTCACCCTCCTTTTATATGCCTACCAGGCTCCCTCTGGTGGTCTTAGGGGATGGGTGAAGGTGTGTGTATGCATTAGGACCTCTAGTGGATAAATCTTTTAGTGCACCCTTCCAGGAGATGTGGGAATCCTAGCACAGCTGGGGCTCCACACATCCAACACTTGTTCTAACTCCAGACCAAAAGGGGTGGAGCTCAAGGGAGTGACAGTTGGTGTAATGAGTAAGTGCTGAGGTAAGGAAATTGTTCTGGAAAGAGTCAGTTGGTCTGAGGTGAGGGAGGATAGAAGAGCGGATACAAGAGCTCTGGGAATTGCAGCTGCATCAGAGCTGATCCAGGAGAGGAGCGCTGATAAAAAGGACACCAGAGTCCTGGGCCATATACCCCGACAGCCGAATCTGGAGGGCAGTGCACTGCAAGCTCCCTGACCACACCGAACACCTGGAGGCACCGCAGCAGACCAAGAGCCCAGGGCTGCCAATGAACAAACAGTGATTGTGATAGGCTCATGCTGTTTGCCATACAGGTTAAAGCCAACATGCAGGAGAGGGTCGCAGCTTAGCTACAGGCAGCAGGGACCAGAAAAGAGAGCACAGCAGGAAGGTCTCTAACCCCACCTGGCAGGGTGGACCCCTGAATGCTTCCATGCTAGCCGGACTCTTGCTATCATCAGTAACTAGTACCCCATATTGCATTTTCACCTGCCAAGAAGTAAAAGGTAAAGAAAACTGCACTTTTCTGTGTCCCTTGCTTATTCTCTGCACCCCACCCAAGTCCGAGTAATCCCAGGCCCTAGGGCAGTGTTTCTCAATTCCAGTCCTCAGGACCCACCAACAGGTCATGTTTTCAGGATTTCCTTAGTATTGCACAGGTGATAATTTTATCACCTGCTCAAGCATTAATTCCATCAGCTTTGCAATACTAAGGAAATCCTGAAAACATGACCTGTTGGTGGGTCCTGAGGACTGGAGTTGAGAAACACTGCCCTAGGGGCTCTCCATTATTGTATTGGAACAAACTTTTAATGTGATTGTCTCATATTTCTATCATCAAGAGTGCACTGCTCTCCTACCTCCTAGCTTCTTTCTTGCCAGGGGTCAGTGAGCTTTTGAAGATTGACAGAGATTAGATGAACCATTGGCATGATTTGTGTATTCTTTCATGCTGTTAGCAGATGAAACTGTCTTTCTGCAGCTCAAAAAATTGCAGCAACTCTGGAGTAGATGGGAGCAAGCAATTCTGACAGTTTCAGAGCAGCATTTGCGAGATTCATAGAAGACCTCTTGCTATCACATGCTTTCCTAAGAGACCTGCCACCTCCAAGACTGTAAGGTGGCCGGTAACCTTGGCAATGAGCTGCACACTGCAGAATTAACAATCTCTATGTTTTTGAGAATGGAGAGAATTTTTATTGAGCGGTAAATTGCAAACTTGCTTTTTAAACAATTTCAATTTTATCCATTTAATATGATGGAAGGATGACATTGGATACAGAAGGGATCACGCAGAAGAATACTACAATCATAGTACCTGGCATATTGTATTTGTTATTAATGGCTCTGGTCACATCTATATAGTGGGTTCTGGGTTCAATTAATAAAAGAATTTGCAATGTTGCGATTTTATACATTGGAAACCAGAAACAAGTGATGCCCAATTAACTCATCTGACTTAATGTCACGAGCGCTTCGGAGGTGACAGGCTATCATCCTGCGTCAGGCCTCAGAAGGTCTGAGCACCTGTCCATACAGACTGCTCCCTGAACCATCTGCCTCTAGGACCCAGCATCGGCCTCCTCCTGCTCAGAGAAGCTTGGATCTATTTAGTTAGTGGCTCAGCTGTGACCCAGTGCGGGTAATTGCTTCATTTCCACTTGTGCCTGCTGGAGTGTTGGACCTTTTCAGAGTGCTCCAGTTTGGTGTCTGGAATCTCTCATCTGGTATCTGTATCAGGCGATTCAGCTAAGTGTTCCCCTGTTTGTCTCACCTTACCGTCTTTAGTTTAGTGAAGACTGCCTAGTGCGCATCTCCCTCCCGTCCCCTATTCAGGTTTTAGGCCTCAGGGAGAATCAGGGCCTGAGGTTCCAGCTCGGCGATTGATGAGGAATCAATATAGGGACACGGTAGGAGTTCTAGGGAGAGATTAGATCTAGCCTAAGGGTCTCCAAATCCCTTCCCTAATTTCTGGGCCCCCCTTCCCCATTCCCCTTTCTGTTACACTTGGTTTTCCCACACTGTGCGTAACATTATTACCCGCCACACCATTTAGAGAAATAAAAAAAACTGACACGTGGTTCATTTGTGCATGTGTTTTGTTTGTCTTGTGTTTTTTTTTGGTTGGGGTTTTTTTTTTCTCTCTCTCCCTTTGGAGATGGATGCAGTCACTGAGTTGGCTGAATGACTACGTTGTCTGTCTCTGGAAGTGACTGATCTCCGTCTTGAGGTTCTGCAGCAGCGCAGCTGCAGGTTGCCAGTGTTGGGGCCTCTGCTGCTGGGCCTGAACCTAAGATTGCTCTCCCTAACAGATTTTCTGGAGGCAGTGACAAGTTTTTTGTGTTTAAAGAGGCCTACAAATTGTATTTCAAACTTCGTCTCTACTCATCTGGCAGTGAAGAGCAAAAAGTAGGGATTGTGATTTCTTTATTGCAGGGAGATCCACAATACTGGGCTTTTTCCTTTCCACAGGACTCTGGTTGTCTCCAGTCTGTGGAGGGATTTTTTGGGGCTCTGGCCCTCATTTATGATGACCCTGAACGAGTCGCCCTGGCGGAGTCTAGACTTCGCCACCTCCAGCAGGGAAATCGGTCAGTAGAGTCATATAGCTCTGAATTCCGTAGGTGGGCAACTGACACAAAATAGAATGATGCGGCTCTTAAGAGCCAATTTTGTGAGGGTCTTTCTGAGAAACTAAAAGATGTTCTGGCTATGTATGAGGCTCTTGTGTCATTGGAGGCAGCCATATCGCTTGCTATACGTGTGGATAGACGCCTTCTGGATCGGTAGGTAAGACTACTTTCCCCAGATCCCTCTGGTGGGAGTCGTTTCCCTGTGTCCGGGTATCAGCTTGGCGGTGAACCTGTGTTGGGGGAGGAGGTAGAACCCATGCAGTTATGAGGGGCCGCCACCCCGTACTTCTCAGCTGAGAGTCGCAAGAAAAAAGGTGTTTGTTTTTTCTGCGGGAAAAAGGATAATTTTATTGGAGCCTGCCCTTTGGTACCAAGGCAAAAGGGTACTCAGTTAACCCTTGGTGGTCTGGAGTTAGATAAGGAGGTGGTGCTAGAGAGCAAAGCCGAGAACATTTCTGTGTTTGTTGACAGTGGAGCTGGAGTCAGTATGGTGGACGCCGAGTTTGTGAGAACTCATGGTCTTGCTTGCTGTACATTAGCTAAGCCTATTCCCATTTTCACCATTGATTCAGTTCCATTTGCACAGAAGGCTCTCACACAAATTGTACAAAATATAAAACTGAGGGTGGGGTCGACTCATTCTGAAATAATTCCATGCTATGTTTTAGAAGGGATTCCCATTCCAATTGTGTTGGGCCTACACTGGCTAGTCAGACATAATCCGGTGGTGGATTAGCAAGCCAAGGAAATCATTGAATGGGGAGATTACTGTCAGGAAAACTGTCTGAATGTTTCCCTTTTTGCAGTCTCTGCTGAGGTCTTGCTGGGATTTCTGAAAGGCTTTGAGGATGTCTTTTCTGAGAGGGGGTGTCAGGAGCTACCCCCGCATCGTGCATACGATTGTCCCATTAACCTGATCCCCAGAGCAAAACTGCCCAAATCCCGACTGTATAATCTTTCTGGCCCTGAGAGACAGGCTATGAAGGAGTTCATTGTCAAAAGTCTGGAGAACGGACACATCAGACCCTCATCTTCACCCATTGTGGCGGGGTTCTTCTTTGTGAAGAAGAGAGATGGCGGCTTACGTCCCTTTGTAGATTTCCGGGAATTAAATCAAATCACCTTCCGAGACCCATACCCTCTGCCTCTGATTCCAGATTTGTTCAGTCAGGAGGTGGGAGCTAAAGTGTTCTCCAAGTTGGACTTAGGGGGGGCTTACAATCTGGTTAGGATAAGAGAGGAGGCGAATGGAAAACTGCCTTCAACACCCCTGAGGGGCAATTTGAAAGCCTGGTCATGCCACTCGGTCTAACTACTGCCCCTGCAGTTTTCCAGCACTTCTTCAACGACATATTTCATCACTTGGTGGGCAGGTTGTGGTGGTCTATTTAGCTGACATTTTGATTTATTTGCCGGATTTTGAGACACATCAGGGGCATGTTAAACAGGTTTTACAGATCTTAAGAGATAACAAACTGTACGCCAAACTGGAGAATTGTGTTTTTCCCGTACAGGTGGTATAGTTTTGGGGATATTTGTTGTCATGTTCAGGTTTTAGGATGGATCCGGAGAAGGTCCATGCTGTCCTGAACTGGGACCGTCCTGAGAATCTGAAGGCCTTGCAGCGTTTTCTGGGCTTTACGAATTTTTACTGAAAATTCATTCGGAATTACTCTGCAATTGTTAAACCCCTTACTGACATGACAAGGAAGAGGTCTGACTTTACTAAATGGTCAGAGGCCGCTCTGAATGCTTTTTCCCCCCTAAAAAATTGTTTTGCCAAGGCACCCATACTCAGTAAAACCAATGCTTCTCAGCCATTTATTGTAGAGGTTGATGCATCGGAGGTGGGGGTGGGGGCTGTGTTGTCTCGAGGTCGGGTTCTGGGTTCAATTAATAAAAGAATTTGCAATGTTGCGATTTATACATTGGAAACCAGAAACAAGTGATGCCCAATTAACTCATCTGACTTAATGTCACGAACGCTTCGAAGGTGACAGGCTATCATCCTGTGTCAGGCCTCAGAAGGTCTGAGCGCCTGTCCATACTGACTGCTCCCTGAACCATCTGCCTCTAGGACCCAGCATCGGCCTCCTCCTGCTCAGAGAAGCTTGGATATATTTAGTTAGTGGCTTAGCTGTGACCCAGTGCGGGTAATAGCTTCATTTCCACTTGTGCCTGCTGGAGTGTTGGACCTTTTCAGAGTGCTCCAGTTTGGTGTCTGGAATCTCTCATCTGGTATCTGTATCTGGCGATTCAGCTAAGTGTTCCCCTGTTTGTCTCACCTTACCGTCTTTAGTTTAGTGAAGACTGCCTAGTGCGCATCTCCCTCCCGTCCCCTGTTCAGGTTTTAGGCCTCAGGGAGAATCAGGGCCTGAGGTTCCAGCTCAGCGATTGGTGAGGAACCAATATAGGGACACGGTAGGAGTTCTAGGGAAAGATTAGATCTAGCCTAGGGGTCTCCAAATCCCTTCTCTAGTGTCTGGGCCCCCCTTCCCCATTTCCTGTTATGTTTCGGTAACTGAGGAGTGCAGGTAAAAAAGGCAATACACCAGAGCAGTTGGAATCTATGAGATTGCAGTACCCTGACTAACCACCACAACTAGAGGCAGCCGTGGAGCGTTCCTACGTTGGTCCTAGACGCCTCGTCACAGCCTGAGAAACTAACTACACCTAAAGATAGAAATAGGAAAGCTATCTGCCCCGGAGCAGATCCCCAAAGAACATAGAAAGCCCCAAACATGTAATGGCTGTTAGACAAGAAGAAATACTGACACAGACAGAAAATAGTATGAGCAAACGTTGGGGCCCAAGCTAACTAAATAGCAAAAGGATAGGAAGGGTACTTACTGCAATCCCAAAAAACCCTGCAAAGCACCAACTCTACTAATTTCAAAAACACCTGAGATCACACGACCTCCACCACCTAAATTAGTTCTCTGGTGCAACAAAACCAAAACAGCAGCCACTGAAGAAACTGGAAAAAGCAAAAGTACAAACATCAGTGGCTGAACTAAACTGAGAGGGCAAAAGCCCCCGGAGGGGACCCTGAAGGCCCCCACAGAAGTGCAGGACAAAATGCAAAAATAAAGCACAAAAACAAAAAGAAGAAAATGTCTTATCTGTTAGCAGGAGATGCAGACACGACACAGCAGGCTACAAGGGAAACAGGAATCATGGAGTGAGACCAGAACAATTGATCACCGGCAACCCTGATGGGAAGGCGACTCCCTTATATAAGACCAGTCAGTAACACCTGATTCCCACTCCTCACAATCTTCACTGGACAGTCCAGTATCGCCTGTAACCACCAGAGGGAGCCTCCGCTCAGAACTCATTTCAAGTCCATTCACAACAATTTCCCTTTCTGTTACACTTGGTTTTCCCACACTGTGCATGACACTTAACCCCTTCACCCCCTGGCAATTTTACATTTTCTTCCTCCCCCCTCCTTTCCAAGAGCCATAACTTTTTTATTTTTTAGTTATATAGTTATATAGCCATATGAGAGCTTGTTTTTTGCTGGACAAGTTGTACTTTTGAATGACACTATTTATTCTGCCAAATACTGTACTGGAAAACAGAATAAAATTCCAATCCTCTAAAAATGCAAAAAAATTACAATTCAACAAAAAAAATGTATTTCTTTATTTACCATGTTCAATATATGGTAAAACTGACATAGCAGTATAATTCCCCAGGTTAGTTGTGAGTGTGCAGATACCAAACATGTATAGTTTATTTTTATTTAAATGGTGAAATGCTAAATAAACCATCAAGTGTGGGGAAAGATGCAATGTAAAAATCATCCCTTTCTGGATGTGGATATCTATCTAGCTGGTATTTATACACAAGTGGAGCAAAAGGAATAAACAATTGATTATTTCATATGCGGTGGTTCAAAAATTATTACTTCTTTGGGAGTATTAAGAGGTTGGTTCTTTGCTAAAAGAAGTGATTTCACAAGCCATTCCAAAATTATCCTTTATAGGGAGTTAAAACAGGTGTATTGTTTGAAAGTGATCAAGTAATGGTATTTCAACTAAAAGTGAAAACAAAAATCCCCTTTTTGCAATACAAAATAGATTTGTTATTGTCAAAATGATTAAACAAGAACAAATGCTTTTTATCAAGCTGTCCAAAAATTATCCCTTTTTTAATAATCAAGAACAGGCTAGCTGTCTACAAATGGAAAAGCAATGGCTTGTCAATAAGCTTTTCAAAACATTAGTCCTATTTTGGAATCTTTTCATGTTTGTTTATCCTTAAGAGAATATATTTCTTGCAGCAGGACAATATAGTACAATAAAACACAGTGGGTAGCCAGGAGATGTGAGGATATGCAAGGGCAGTTGCAGAAGCCACACAGTCAAAACATACGATGTGTCATGCAAGGAGATATCCGCCAGGTATAGGGCCATCCATGGCAGCAGCAATACAGTTTAGCATTATAAAACATAGTGGGCTGCCAGGAGATGTGTGGCTGATGTGGCTCTGCAGAGGTAGTTGCAGACGTCACAATGTTAGAAAAGTATAATGGGTCAGGCAACGAAATATCTGCTAAGTGTACAGCCAGACATGGCATCCCGGACAGCAGTATTACATTCTAGCACTATAAGGGTTTGCTCATACAAGTGTATAAAAGCTCTGTGCCATTCTCATCCAGAAAAGTTGGAAGAATGAAATCAGTTTACCTTTTTGTCATGAGAGTGCAATGCGAGTTTGTGATTATTTGCTCTGCTCAGATCCATATGACATACATATGAATTCCATATGCAATGCATTTTTAACATAATCTTTTACATACTATAATACTCAATGTAAACTTAAAAGCTAGTTGACAATATTTTAAGGCAATCATATATGAAGATATACAGTAGATAGATGATGGAAAGATATTAGATATATAATAGATAAATAATACATTAAAAGATGGATAGGACAGATAGATAGATAGATAGATAGATAGATAGATAGATAGATAGATAGATAGATAGATAGATAGATAGATAGATAAATAGACAGATATCATTCAGATATATAATTTCACAACCCCACTACATATTTTAAATTTGCGCCCTTTAGTGGTTTTCATGTGGAGTTTATTCTACAGCATTTTATGCTTGTTTAACCTAAAAAATAAATACATAAATAAAAACCGACGTGGAGTCCTGTTGGAATAAAGCTTATTAAAGTATATATTGCAGCAACTACTATTTACTACTGTTTAATAGTGCATGAGATTCTGTCCCCAGCACAGATGTATTGCCAATAATACATGGTTGAAAAAAAAAAAGGAAGTTCCTGTTCATTCACTGTGTGTAGCTGGAGCACATTTTACTTTCACTTTACAAGCTGGCAGACAAGATACTAAGATTCTAAGCTATACAAAATACAAGTTTTAAGCTGTTTTCTTTGTATTTGAATACATATATATTCACTGTTGAATGGCTGGACAGTACAGAGATTTATCCACTGCCAACAGGTCCACCCTATTTTACGAAACCAGCAAAGGTAAAGAAGACAGCTGTGAGCTGATCATATCAAGCAGGGAAGGTCCTTGGCAATCGGGTTAATGGGGCTTTGGGGTTGATGTCAGGTGTGAATTGTCCAAAAACACAGCTGAAAACAAGACCTGGTGTAAGTAACAGACACTCCTATTAGGAACGCAGTACTAAAAAGTAAAAAATACGTAACAAAATAGTTTATTTTTAAAAATACTCCCCAAATTTTTCCCTGGTTCACCAATTTAATATATTCCAGGGAATCGATTGTAGTCCACAAACAGAAACCTGAAAAATATGAATAGAGATAAACAAAAGCAAGAAACAGTCCCTCGTTCACCATTTTATTATAAAAAAAAAGTCCCACAGAGGTCTGACATAGTCCACAACATTCCCTGATTTTGTCATACAAAGCAAATAGAGCCTGGTTGAGGGGTTCCATTTGCTTTTAGCAGCAGCTGCTACCAGCACATGCTGCACTCTGCGAGACTCAGTGTCTGTGAAGACCAGTATCGTTACTGACATCACCCTTTATCAGAGTTACCATCTTCGAAGAATTCGGTATGTAATACATGTCCATCATCAGCTAATGCTGGATCCCAAAGTAATCCATGCTCCAGTTTGGCTGAATTATATAGTCCATTACCACAGTATTGAATTCCAGGGGGCTGCAATGCCATAAATCAGGCGGTGCTCTGACAGACCGTTTTTGCAAAACCAGGGAAGCACATAAGAATGGTCAAAATTAGCTGAAACTTCCCGGGCCATAGCCACCACCTTGCTAAAGCAGGAACATTTCTGAAAGAAACGAACAATTTTATTCAGCACATCTGCCATGCATGGAGCGTAAGTTGTTTTGCCTGAGCAGAAGGCAGCCAGGATGTTGCAGGCATTGTCACTAATGCCACTTTTCAAATTTTCAACTGCAGTTCCGTGGCAGCCAGGGTGTGAGTAGCCACTTTATGCACAACAGAAACTTGTACATTGTATGGCTTTTGTCTTCCATGCTTTAAAGAGATTGTCTGGTCCAAATCGAAATTTCTATAGTCACTCTGTGTGAATGCAGACTTATGAATCCCCCTAGCACACAAACTGTGAATTGTGAGGATTTGCGTGTTTCTGACCCTATGCATACTCTAGGACTTTGGAAGCTGACTCACTTCCATACACTTGAATGGAGCAAGGCTGCGCCTTCTAATCAGCCACGCCCACTGAACGGCCGCATTACTAGACAAGTGTATGGAGTGAGGCCTCATCCACTAGATGCACTCTGGCCATGGTATGTATAATGCATAAATACCCTCCTGCACAGAGTGACAGCAGACGTATCGATTTGGACTGGACTACTGTAAAGTGCACCTGTCAGTAATTTTGGCTGTATTAAGATACGGCCACTCCCTTTCAGGGCTTATCTACAGCATTCTATAATGCTGTAGATAAGCCCCCGATCCGACCCGAAAGATAAGAAAAATAAGTTTTCTATACTCACTCGGGGGCGGTCCGGTCCGCTCACAGATCTCTGTTTGTCATACCAACCCATTGGTGACCCGCAATCACGTGACAGGGGTCACTGATTGGCGGATTTTCGGTACTATTGCCGGAAGCACATATTAAATGTCGCTATCAGCGTTTCACAGCAGCATTTAACGGGTTAATAAACGCTGTCGGATTGCGATTCCACCTGCGGCTGTTCCAGGCACATGTCAGCTGTTCAAAACAGCTGACATGTGCCAGGAAAGATGTGTGCACACCGCTGGAGCCCACATCAAAGGCAGGGAGTCCGACGTGGATGTACTATTATGCCCAACGTCGGAAGGTAGTTATATTTATATAGTCAATCATCTAGGGAAAGCTGAGCAAAGTGGGTTGTGTTGGAGCTGGACAAGCCTGAATCTCTCTGAGAAGAGACTGCACAGGCCATGAGCACCAAACTGCACATATTACTATTCACCATGGATGATAGGTGTTTTGCATGACCCAAAATGAGACTAGTTCAGCTGTGTATGAGTAGTCAGGGTCTGTAGTGTTAGAGAGGAAAAGGTCACAAATGGTAAACAGACTGTGCCTGAGGATAAACATTGCCCGTACTGATCAGTGGGTGTGACCGTGCTACTTTATTGTATCTACTCTGAGAAATTACTGTGGGTTTTTTTTTGTAATTGAATGTTTTGGCTGAGGAAAAGCTGTTTACATTATGTTGAAAGTTTATGCAAGACAACAAACTTTACTTTGACACAGAAACTCGAACCTGTATGGACCAAAGAGTGTAAACCCCTACTATATATATATATATATATATATATATATATATACACTGCTCAAAAATAAAGGGAACACTCAAATAACACATCCTAGATCTGAATGAATTAACCCCTTAACGACCACTGATACGCCTTTTAACGGCGGTCATTAAGGGTACTTAAACCACAGCGCCGTTAATTAACGGCGCTGTGGAAAAAGTGAATAGCACCCCCCGCAGTCGGATTTTCTCCAGGGTCTCGGCTGCCGGAGGTAGCCGAGACCCCAGAGAACATGAATCGGGTCGGTTTTTACCGACCCCGGTGTTGCGATCGCCGTTGTTAACCCTATAACGGCGATCGCAAAAAAAAATGAAGTCCCCGATCCTCCCCTTGTGGCCCCCAAACCCCCCTTGTGGGCCCCGGGCCCTTCTGCCTCCTCCGGTGGGCGCCGCCATCTTGAATGACAAAAAAATGGCTGGTGCATGCTCAGTGCGCCTGCCACGATGTGCCAGGGGGGTTGGGAAATTTTCTCCAGGGTCTCGGCTACCGGGGGTAGCCTAGACCCCAGAGAACATGATCCGGGTCGGTTATTTACCGACCCCGGTGTTGCGTTCGCCGTTATAACAGTATAACGGCGACCGCAACAACAACAAAAAAATGATTTCTCTCCTCTCTGATGTGATCGCACATCAGAGGGGTGAAAATTAGGGTCCCCAGGTCCCCGGATCCCCCCCTGTACCTACCGGTGTCCCCTCTGTGTCCTCCGATCCTCCCCCCTGTCCTCCGATCCTCCCCTGTCCTCTGATCCTCCGGCATCTTTTGCTGTAAAAAAACAATGGCAGGTGCATGCGCAGCGCGCCCGCCGAATCTGCCTAGTGGCAGATTCAAAAAATAATTCATTCATTCTCTAAAAGTACATTTTGATCGCTATGATAAATTATCACAGTGATCAAAATAAAAAAAAACAGTACATAAACCCCCCTTTATCGCCCCCTTAGTTAGGGACATATAATAAAATATAGAAATTGTATTTATTTACATTTTTCCATTAGGGTTAGGGCTAGGGTTAGGGTTAGGGCTAGGGTTAGGGTTAGGGCTAGGGTTAGGGTGAGGGTTATAGTTAGGGTTAGGGTTAGCATTAGGGTTAGGCTGGGTTCATACTGCATTATAGCAGTCCGTTAGAAAAGAAATCCAGAACAGCTGTTTTTTGTTTATTCTGCCTCTCAAAAATCGTAAGGTAAAGCGATCAAAAAATGTCATGTGCCCAAAAATGGTACCAATAAGAATGTCAACTTGTCCCGCAAAAACTAGTCCACACATGACTCTGTGGGCCAAAATATGGAAAAATTACATCTCTCAAAATATGGGGATGAAAAAACTATTTTTTTGCAATAAGAAGCTTCTTTTAGTGTGTGACAGCTGCGAAATATAAAAACCCTATATAAATCTGATATCACTGTAAGCGCACCAACCCGAAGTATAAAGCGCAGAACCTTACTGCCTCCCAAAGATCGCGGTAAGGTTCGGCGCACATTTATCCTGCACTCTGCTATAATGAGGCAGATGGAGGCAGTGTGAACGCTGTCTGACCTGTGATCCAGCGGTGTCCATTTTTAGGATTGCATAAAAGTGCCATTGGCCACAGTTTTGTGCACTTCTGAAAAGAAGGACACTGCTGAACAGAGGCCAGGCAGAGTCCAAAGTAACTACTGCCTCATTATAGTGAATGGATCCCTCAGGGGTTTCATCTGAATCATGTCACTCAGAGATTTAGATGGAAACCCCAAAGTAAGTGGTAGCGTAGAACGCTGGATAACTGTGATCCAAAACTTTATGTAAAATGTTCCCAATAAAAGCTTTAACTCCATCCGCAAAACAGCAAGTAACCCACTCAGGTCTGTCCTCTGTTAACGGAAATATGGGGTGCTTCCACTGGTAGTACAAAGGTTCTGTAAAAGCGAAATGGCTCCTCACCTGCCAAAAGAAATTCAGCAAATTCTCTGCTCTCAAATCCAAATGCCCCCTCCCTTATGAGCCCCACAGTGTATCTAAACCATATATTACGTCCACATTTGGCATTTTTGAAGCAAAAAGAGCCAGCCTAACTTATGGGTGCATGCCTCCAGAAGCACGGGCTGGGCATAACGTACTGGTGACTACAATGTACTGGTCACAACAGTGCACTGGTCACTACAATTGCAGTTTGCAATTTTCACTCCGCAATATTTATTGCTGCTTGAGTCAAAATCGTCACTACACCTGTAGATAAATTTCCCAAGGGGTATAGTTTCCAAAGTGGGGTCACTTGAGGGGATATCCTGCTCTTCTAGCAATTAGGGGCTCTGTATATGGAGTCCGCAAACTGTTCTAGGAAAATCTGCGCTCCAGAAGGCAAATAGCACTCCATGCCTCACGAGTCTCTCCATATGGCTAAGTAGTACTGTACAGCCACATATGGGGTATTGCCACGTTAAGTAGAAATTGATGGATAAATTTTGGTTCCATTTTTACCCACTTCTTGTGTGAAAATGTAAAAGTTGGGGCTAGAACAAAATTTTGTTGGTTAAAATGTAGTTATTTTTTCTTCACTGCCCAATGATATAAAATTCCATGACACACCCATGGTGTCAATATGATCACTGCACACCTAGATGAATTCGAGGGGTAGTTTGTAAAATGTGGTCTCTTATGAGGAGTTCTGCTGTTCTGACACCTCGTGGGCTCTCCCAGTGGGTCATGGCACCTAGAAACCATAACAGTAAAATCTGATGCTCCTTGCCTTTAGAGCTTTGCACTGTGCCTGAAAAAGATTTCTTGATTACATGTAGGGTATTGGCACACTCAGGAAGAAATTAACCTCAGTTTGTTTGTAATTTATTCTTTCTTCACCGCTCAGTGATATAAAATTATGTGAGGCACATGTGGTGTCAATGAATTCATTGGGGAATGTAGTTTGTAAAATGAGTTCACATATAGGGAGTTTCTATTGTTCTGGCACCTCAGGGGCTCTGCCAATGTGACATGGCACCCTCAAACCATCCCAGCGAAATCTGAACTCCAATATGGCGCCTCTTCCCTTCTGAGCTTTGCACCGTGCCTCAAAAGTAGTATTGCCCCACATATGGGGTATCAGCGTACTCAGGAAAAGTTGCACAACAATTGAATGGTGCAATTTCTCCTGTAACTCTTATGAAAATGCTAAATTTGGGGCCAAAATAACATTTTTGTGGGGGAAATGTGATTTTGTTATTTTCGCTGCTCAATGTTATAAACTTCTGTGAAGCTCCTGGGGGTTCAAGGTGCTCACCACGCATCTAAGTACATTCTTTGAGGGGGCTAGTTTCCAAAATGGTGTCAATTGTGGGGGATTTTTATTTTTTAGGCACATTAGAGGCCCTCCAAACGCGACATGGCATCCACAAATTGTTCCAGCAAATTTTGCAATAAAAAATTCAAATGGCGCTCCTTCCCTTCCGAGCTCTGCCGTGTGCCCAAACAGTGGTTTTCTCCCTCATATGGAGTATTGGCGTACTCAGGAGAAATTGCACGACAAATTTTATGGCACAATTTCTTCTGTTATTCTTATGAGAATGCAATATTTTGTGCTAAAAACATATTTTGTTATAAACTTCTGTGAAGCACTTGAGGGTTCAATGTGTTCACCACACATCTAGATCAGTTCACTGAGGGGTCTAGTTTCCAAAATGGTGTCACTTGTCGGGGGGATTTTCACTGTTTAGGCACATCAGAGGCTTTCCAAACGCAATATGGCGTCCACCAATTGTTCCAGCAAATTTTGTATTCTAAAAGTCAAATGGCACTCCTTCCCTTCCAAGTTCTGCCATGCGCACAAACAGTGGTTTCCTCCCTCACATGAGGTATTGGCATGCTCAGGAAAAATTAAATAAAATATTTTGGGGTCCATTTTTTCCTGTTACCCTGGTCAAAATATAAAAAAATTGGATCTAATTAAATTTTTTGTGAAAAAAAAGTTAAATGTTCATTTTTTTTCCACATTGGAAAAATACCTGTGAAGCACCTGAAGGGTTAATAAACTTTAGAGTTTATTATGGCTTTGAGCACCTTGAGGGGTGCAGTTTTTAGAATGGTGTCACTTTTGAGTATCTTCTATCATATAGAGCCCTCAAAGTGACTTCAAATGTGATGTGGTCCCTAAAAAAAATGGTTTTGTAAATTTTGTTGTAAAAATGAGAAATCGCTGGTCAGCTTTTAACCCTTATAACTTCCCAGCAAAAAACTATTTTGGTTCCAAATTTGTGCTGATGTAAAGTAGACATGTGGGAAATGTTACTTATTAAGTATTTTTTGTGACATATCTCTGAGATTTATGGGCAAGAAAATTCAAATTTGGAAAAAATTGCGGAATTTTCTAAATGTTCGCCAATTTTCCATTTTTTTCACAAATTAATGCAAATCGTATCAAAGAAATTTTACAACTATCATGAAGTACTATATGTCACGAAAAAATATTCTCAGAATCACCAGGATCCGTTGAAGCGTTACAGAGTTATTACCTCATAAATTGACAGTGGTCAGAATTGTAAAAATTGGCCTGTCATTAACGTGCAAACCACCATCGGGGATAAAGGGGTTACAATTTTTCTCCTTCAAATATTCAAATCATTTTTTTGATTTTTTTTAGATACAGTACATGGGGCTTCATTTTGATGTCACTGTCATATTCTTTCTCCCTCTTTTTTTTTTTTGCTGATATCAGGTGGAAAAATGGAAACACTAAAATACATTTAAAATTGTGTTACCCATTCTCTAACAAATATTTTTATATAATGAATTGATTACAGTGGTGGGACTAGTAAGAGACACTTGGATTGACATTTGCATTTTGTTTTTTGTTTATGTATTTTTCATAACTGTCAAAGGAGAAATAAAGAGTGATGCTCACATGTATTAAATTTTGTTCACATCATAAGCTCCATTTGTGACATAATTCTGGCACATATTTCTTAATAAATTGCTCCAGCATATTAGCACTTCTTACTATAGTGTTTATTAAGTCAGAAAGTTCCTAAATATAAATTCAAAATATGTAACACATAAATTGCAATTTTGTTTCCATATGATGTACAGACCTTTTGCATTTGGAAAAATACATTTATTGTCAGACTTTTCTCCTCATTGTCCAAATGTGACTTCACTGTACAAACTTCTCACCAGCTGGTGCTTAACAAATGAAAGATCCCATGGGAAAAAGTCTTCTACTGGCATAGCAAAATGAAGCGTTTACTTAAGAAGCCAATTTTATTTACATGGGAGCAAATAGAATAGAAATAGGTGAGGCACAAATGTTGACACTGTACAGCCCTATTTAAAGTTGAATTTGCCGTATGTTCTATAAGTTATTGGAAAGGGTTACAGACCAACATCATTTTAGTTTGATGAATCTTTCTGGTCCCTAGAATGCCTTCAGTTTGATTATATGGACATTTCACATAAACCAGCATACCTTGGTTAGTTGCATTTCACACAAATAGTTTATTTGTATAAGGGTTTATACCCATTAGCGTGAATAAAATCGGTCTGATGTTGTTCCTGAAAAATTGTACAAGTGTCATGCAAGTGGCATGCAATTTTCGTTCAAGTACAATGCGATTTTTCTCACCTAGCATCCATTTGACATCTGAATGACATGCGTATGCTATCTGTACTAGCATTTGCTTATACATAGAATAATTCTCTAATATTTAAAGATAGTTTAAAAAATAAATATTCTTCAATAGATACTGTAGATAGCTAAATAGATAGATAGATAGTAGCATAACATAGTTATTAAGTTTGAAGGAAGACTTTAAGTCCATCTAGTTCAACCAATATCCTATCCTAACCTGCCCTAACATGTTGATCCAAAGGAAGGAAAAAAAACCCATGTGGCAAACAGTAAGCTTTACATTGGGGAAAAAAATTCCTTCCTGACTCCACATACGGCAATCAGACTAGCTCACTGGATCAACACAATATCTAGGAAACTAGTGTACAGTACAGACCAAAAGTTTGGACACACCTCATTCAAAAATTTTTCTGTATTTTCATGACTATGAAAATTGTAGAATCACACTGAAGGCATCAAAACTATGAATTAACACATGTGGAATTATACATTACACTTTACAAAAAAGTGTGAAACAACTGAAAATATGTCTTTTATTCTAGGTTCTTCAAAGTAGCCACCTTTTGCTTTTATTACTGCTTTGCACGCAGAAAAGGTGAACGGATGGACTCTACATGCCTAGTTCCCACCGTGAAGCATGGAGGAGGTGGTGTGTTGGTGTGGGGGTGCTGTGCTGGTGACACTGTTGGGGATTTATTCAAAATTGAAGCCGTGAGCGGTCCAGCTCACTCAAAACCATCTCGATTGGGTTCAGGTCTGGTGACTGTGGAGGCGTAGCACCCCATCACTCTCCTTCTTGGTCAAATAGCCCTTATACAGTCTGGAGGTTTGTTTGGGGTCATTGTCCTGTTGAAAAATAAATGATGGTCCAACTAAACACAAACCTGATGGAATAGCATGCCGCTGCAAGATGCTGTGGTGGCCATGCTGGTTCAGTATGCCTTCAATTTTGAATAAATCCCCAACAGTGTCACCAGCAAAACACCCCCACACCATCACACCACCTCCTCCATGCTTCACGGTGGGAACCAGGCATGTAGAGTCCATCCGTTCACCTTTTTTGCGCGCAAAGCAGTAATCAAAGCAAAAAGTGGCTACTTTGAAGAACCTAGAATATAAGACATATTTTCAGTCGTTTCACACTTTTTTGTAAAGTGTATTGTATAATTCCACATGTGTTACTTCATAATTTTGATGCCTTCAGTGTGATTCTACAATTTTCATAGTCATGAAAATACAGAAAAAACTTTGAATGAGGTGTGTCCAAACTTTTGGTCTGTACTGTATATAACCTGTAATATTATACTTTTCAAGAAAGGAATCCAGGACCTTCTTAAATTTTAGTAAGGAATCACTCATTACAACATTAGAGGGCAGAGAGTTCCATATTCTCTCTGCTCTTACAGTAAAGAATCTGCGTCTGTGATTATGACTAAACCTTCTTTCCTCCAGACGTAGAGGATGCCCCCTTGTCCCCGTCACAGGTCTAAGTTTAAAAAGATCATTAGAAAGGTCTTTGTACTGTCCCCTCATATATTTATACATTGTAATTAGTGTTGAGCGATACTTTCCGATATCCAAAAATATCGGATCGGAATGGTATCGCCGATATCACTAAAATATCGGCGATACCCGATACCGATACCGGAAGTCCCATGTAAGTCTATGGGAACAAAATATCGCAACTAAAAAAACACTTTCTTTCCTTGTAAACACAAAATATACACACATAGAATACATATATATATATATATATATATACATGTCATTGTGACATATATATATACATATATTTATAGTTTATTCACTTCTACATAGTAAAATAGCCTCTGATTCAATTGCCGGGTAAAGCCGGCATTTGTGAAAAGACAGAAGCACCCGAGGGTCCAGTCGCCACAGAGATGTTGCATCGCACCCAGCGGTGTGACAACTTACTCTCAGGTAAGCAGGAAACACCCCATTGACTCCAACCACTGCATTCAACAGTACACTATGCCAGCTGAGTGTAGGCGGACCCAATGGGATGGTCTAGCTCAGGCTGGTTAGAACAGGGTGTAGCTAGTTGGATGGGAGGGGTTGAGGCAGCCTTATGCTGCATGTCTTTGTAGTAAGAATTGTTTCCTTTCCTGCTTTCTTACTACGTCGCATACTCCACTCTGCTACATCACTCTGCACCATTGCTCTATCTCACATCTATCTGCCCTGGAATGATACCGTCTTACCTGTAGAAGACTTATCACCTAGCTGCACTACACCATCCCTGCCAGAGGACCTGCACAGCAGCGCTGGTCACCCTGACCAGGTACTACAGGTGGCGTCACGACAAACTACACGAACATTCTATCATCCCCTGGAAATATCCCACATTCCAGTGATCGCCCAGGTCACGGACCGAGCTGTGCTACTCGTGACATCCCCCATAGAAGTCGACGTGATCGGTGCCGAGTACCCCCAAAACCCCTGTCTCTGTGCGACTCAACTTCCCTCACTGTGCTGGCACTTTACATTTACAATGCCTCTGTGTTTTTTTTTTGGGGGGGTGGGGAACATTCAGACTTTTGCTATGGGGCCCCATGATTTATATGTACGCCCCTGCTGCTGAGGCATGGTATTTAAGGCTGTTAAGGAGCCAACATACATGGACCTTGCCAGCAGCGTCGGACTGGAGTACCTTGGGCCCACCAGAGAAAATATTTTCTTGCGGCCCAACATCATACTTCCCAACCTTTGAATAAGGGAAAGAGGGACAAAGGCTGTGGCACGCTGTGCATGCTGCAGAAAATTTTAGGCCATGCCACGTTGCACCACAGACTGTCCAGGAGTTGGTGGATGCTTTAGTCCAGGTGTGGGAGGAGATCCCTCACGAGACCATCCGTCGCGCTCATCAGGAGCATGGTCAGAAGTTGTAGGGAGGTCATACAGCATACCTCCCAAATTTGGAAGACAGGAAAGAGGATTAAAGGCTGCGGCGCGTGTTGCGCGCCGCTGAAAATTTTAGGCCACGCCCCGACAACACCCATTTCACAGCTAATCACACCCATATCCTCGCCCCAAGCGTAACCATTTAGCACTGCTGATCACACTGACTGGTAATGAGGGCACAGTGGCTGGTACTGAGGAAAAGAAAGAAAGAGCAGCGAGCGAGAAAGAACAAACAGAGAAAGAAAGAGAGGAAAGAAAGAAAAGAGAGAAAGAAAGAACAGAGAGAAAAAAGAACAGAGAGCGAGAAGGAAAGAACAGAGAGCGAGAAAGAAAGACTAGAGAGAGAGCCATAGGCGTAGCTAGGGTTTTGGTTTAGTGGTGGCAAAACTTCTGAGTGGGCCCATCATCAGAGAACCTCAGCAAATGACCGCGCTGTTGGCCAAAATAATCTATATATAAAAAGACCAATATTGATATTACCGCCATATGGTCTGTGTTAAATAATACCAGTCCTACAGAACATATAGATTACAGCACAGGTACAGATAATGACTTACCGCTGATGTTCTTTCTAATGGAATTGTTCACTTTTCATGTCTTTTCCATCTGGCCCACACCGACATGACGACTTCTCCAGCCAGGACTCGACTGCACCCCCATTAAAAAAAAAATAAAAAAAATACTCACCTCCCGGCTCCTGTGCTGCTCACTGTTCTCCCTCTCAGCGTCTGACAGTGGGCGCCGGCAGGTGATGTTATTGCGCCCGCTGTCATACGCTGAGAGGGGGATTATGGGAGAGAAGGAGCGCTCGCTCCTTCTCTCTCTATGCGGTCAGCTTTTTCGGCTGGATGCCGATACAGCTGACCCTCCGATGACGGGTGGGGGGCCCACTGCTGGCACCGGGCCCCCCCAACGCCTGTTCAGGCCCCATAGCTTCTGGGCGGCAGAGCAGGGAGAGCGATTCTCCCTGCTCTGCCGCAGAATGTAACTGTATCGTAGCTCCGGGTGGGCCCCCTCAGAGCGCGGGCCCCGGGGCCACCGCCCCCTCTGCCCCGTGACCTATCCTTTCAAATCAGGGCCCACCACGCAGGAGCTGGGGCCCACCGTAGGTTTCTCCGGTGTCCCGGTGCCTCAGTCCTACCCTGCTTGCCAGCCTGATAATACCAGGCCACAGCAGTCTGCTTATCTTTGCTGGTTAACAAAAATAGGGGATCCCCTCGAAAAAAAATTGGCGTGGGGTCCACCCTATTTTTGTTAACCAGCCAGATGAAGCAGACTGCTGGTTTTTCAGGCTGGTAATGAGCCAATATCCATGGACCTTGCCAGCCTGATAATACCAGGCCACAGCAGTCTGCTTAGCTTGGCTGGTTAACAAAAATAGGGGATCCCCTCGAAAAAAAAAACGGTGTAGGGGTCCCCCTATTTTTGTTAACCAGCCAAGTAAAATGCAGACTGCTGCGGCCTGGTATTAAAAGACTGTCAAGGCCCATGGATTTTGGCCCTCAACAGCCTGATAATACCAGGCTACAGCAGCCCCACATTTGGCGCATCAAAAGATGTGCCAATTGTGGCACTTTACCCGGCTCTTCCCACTGCCCTGTAGCGGTGGCAAGTGGGGTAATAAGGGGTTAATGTCACCGTTGATTGCACGGTGACAATAAGCCCGGTTAATAATGGAGAGGTGTCAATAAGACACCGATCCATTATTAATCCCAAAGTTTTTAAATGTATAAAAAAAAAGACACAGCAAGAAAAAAGTATTTTAATGAA